>JAJJWW010004833.1:0-600000 GCA_023531295.1 Papaver armeniacum
TGTAAAATATTTGGCTAGATTTTCTAGTTTAGATTTGATCCATTTGTTGCGGACAAGTATGTTTTGCGTAGCCGTGGGCTTTGGTAGTTGAACACGTTCTAGCTAGGTTAAATTTAGTTTGAGAACTTACGTGTAGTGTGTCTGAGGGTTACAATGCTAGAAGTCATTGTAAAGATAAGTATCCGGAAGAATCCCATACAAATCCAGTTTCCACCGCAATCCCATAGAAATCGGGTTTCCAATTCATAACAACCACCCATTTGAGTTCTGCTGCCGATTCAAACAAAAACATCAGCAATCCAAAGCAAACAACATCAAGAGACTGTCAAATTAAAGAGATAAATCTACGTGTAGTGAAAGGGATGAATGTTTGACTAGTACGGACCAACTTGTGTCAGTACAGGTGGGTGCACGGAAGCTAGCCGAAACTTATTGTATGGCCATATCCCTCTTGAATCAGGACTAGTTTGGCTAGCTTCCTTGACTCTGTAGTTAACTTTCTTAAAGAATTGTGATCAAACTTCACTGTATTATGCGACCACCATATGACCCAAATTAAGACGATTCACGGCAGCAATCCACAAAATATTCTTTAGCTAAAAGAAAATTTTACTAGTTTAGAAGGAGATAAATTTACATATTAAAAGATTTAATTTGGATTCGTCTAGGCGATCAAAGGCCAAACATTTTTTTTTTAAGTTTTTCTAATCAGATTTTAGGTTCTAAATATGTTGTAATTAAATAACTGTGGCAAAACACAGTAGTAATACTGATAACACAGTAGTTTTCTTATATTTATAGTATACACTTATAGTTCTCTGGATTCTACATTTCCTCATCTATAGCTACTTGAATGTTTTGCAGGTTTTCTTATATTCAGTAACTGTAAGCATTTGTTTCCTGTTTCGGCTCCTCGAATCGTCGTCCCAGGGAACTCGAGCTACTTTACGCATGAACCAGCATATCTTATAATTTATTGCCATTAACTGTTTTTAGTTTGTGTTGATATAAATATCAAGAGTCAGGTAATGTGGTGCTTGTGAAATGCAGCCGGAGAACTTCTTGAGAAAATGCAATCTGCAGGGTTGAGGTTGATGGTATGGATCTGGAGAATTGGAGTCCGATTCAGTAAACACCATAGACATTTTGGTAAGATATATTTTTACTTGGTTTTTCATTTTCATTTTTTTTTTAAATTTACCTCATAAGAATCTTATTTACATTTTTTTCATAATTTAGTGTTTTAGGGTTAGTGTGTTTTTTTTTTTGAAAGGTATTTTAGGGTTAGTGTGAACAAGTACACGTGTGGAGCAACTTTCCCATGGTATACCCTCGAGTCAGTGATCAGTGATCACTACTCCTACATGGAGTCACTTGTGTTAGGCGCTAGCCGAGGCGAGGTGCCAAGCCCGTCGCCTAGGCGCAGCGATCACTTTTACCATTTATGATCTTTTAGACTTCTATGAAAGATTTTTGTACCAGAGAGCTAAATAATAGGGAAAAAAAACACCTTCTTGCCCGAAGGATATAGCAGTCGAAGCAGATGGGGCACTGCATCAGGGCTACAATTTCTTTACGGAAGCCAAGACGTTATTACGAAGTCTTGATGATATTCTGGAAGTGCTTATATCTGTACATCAAGGAGATCATTTAAAGAGATGAATTGCAGAATTTGACTGGTTTTACGTGTACAGGTATGTAGAACAACTAATAGTACTGATATAAGCACTTCCGGAATAACTTCAAACACATCTTCATATTCATTAGGATAAAACGCAAGACCAAGAGGATGATCGTCTTCATATTCATTAGGATAAAACGCAAGACCAAGAGGATGATCGGAGGAAGAAATGATTCCACTTCTACTTGTATTGCCAACTTAAAGTTCTTCTTTGACTTTCTTTTAGTGATTTAGAATAGTATATTACATCAATCATGTTACTTTCCAAAGTTTTCGTCATTTGACTTGTGTTGATATTCCGATTTTTCCAAAATTAGATTAAGTAATTGGTAACTATATTAGGAAAGGGAAAATAAGGCTAAGGCCCAATCCATGGATAATCCATAATATGAGGCCCCTAGTTAAAAGAAGTTTAAATCTAGGCCCCGAGTTATTAAAAGACATTGATACCCTTATGCATATTGTCAAGCCCATAATTAAATAAAATTTAAATTTAGACCCAAAATTATTAAAATATAATGTGATGATATTCCCACCACCTCCGACCACCACAGCCACCGACAACCATGGCCACCAACCACCTCCGACCACCACCGCCTCCGACCACCACCAACCACCTCCGACCACCACCGCCTCCGACCACATGTATATTGCAAGTGTATCCGGAAGTTACACATGCATAAAAATTACACATTCATGTTATGTATTCAAAAGTGTGTAACGAGAAGCTACACATGCATATGTCATGTGTATCCCAAAGTTACACATGGCATGTGTAATAAGAAGTTACCCATGCATATGACATGTGTATCCACAAGTTACACATGCATATCGCATGTATAGCCAACAGTTACACATCAGGGAAAAAAATATACAAAAAAGATATGTATTGCTTTAATATTCATTTACAATAATTTTTCTGTTTATCTATTAATTGGATGTTATTGAATACAATAAACTGAGTTAGAACACTAAATATTATTGAATACAATAAACGAGTTAGAACACTAAATATGTAAAACGAAATCTTAGAAATGAGCCACGAAATCCTCCAATTGAGATTGTTCCTTCCCTTCTTGTCTTCCTTATTACAAAATGCTTCCATATTCAGTAACAAAATAAACATCCATGAAATTAGATTGGATGAACAAAAAAGAATGAAATAATATTATAGAACAACTACAAGAGTAATTAGGAGTTACACATGCATATGACTAGTGTAACTTGGAGTTACACATGTGTCTCATTAGTGTAACTAGGAGTTACACATGCGTCCGACTCGGTACAATGAGAGTTACACATTCATAACCTTTATATCCCATCAATTAGCAAGTGTAACTAGAAATTACACATCTTATTGGCATGTGTAACTAATAGTTACACATGCATCTCACTTGTGTAATTAAGAGTTACACATGTATCTAATCGCCTAATAATCAAAGTATTATCCTACCTTTTACAAGCAAATATACATGCAATGAACTACAAAGATATACATGGGAGGGGATTAACACAAGCGTAAAAACAACTCGAGAGAGAAATTCTTTCTGAGAATGGTGGTTTGCTATTAAAATAGCAAATAGTCTCACATGAAGGTGACATAGCAAAAGCTACTACCTGTTCAACCATTCTGTAATCTGGAGACAATGCATCATTATTATACCTTGTTTAAGGCATGTAATTGAGATCTAAATGTGGTTTTCAAGAATTATTATCTCATATCAAGGACAAATGATTAAGTCAACAGGGTTGAGCTTCTACCTCTGAGGTGGCAACGACACACTATTCCCAGAAATATGAATCCCATGCTTCTTATGAAACAATGCATCACACTGAAAATTGTAACACAGTAGTCAGTACCAGATAATACAAGATCCCTAAAATTTTCAAAGTGAAAACCAAAATCAATATCTGAATCTAAAAGAAATGAAAGAAGACAGAGATGGAAGCAATTCAGCACCAAAAACAACCACTACTCATAGTTATGGTTCTAATTCTACCTCTTCTTCCTTTTTTTACCACAATCTCATTAGATTTCACACTGAATCTAGCAAAATCACCAGCACCTTCCTAGTGTAATTGGTAGTTACACATGCATTTTCCTAGTGTAACTAAGAGTTACAGATGCTTAATTTGACCAATATCCTCGCCTACACTCCCAGATTTGTTACTAAATGTTATACAAAGTTACAGAATCAACAAAGTAGATATAATACTCGGCAATTCCACCACTACCTCCTAATCTGACTCCTCTATGATCCTCCACCACTCACATTACCTCCAACTACAATACCACCATTAGCACCACCGCCTCTTATGAACCAGAGAATATCTTTCATATTAATAATTATACCAACACAACATCAAAATTCCAAGATCCATACCCTTGTAGAGTAATTTCTAAGTTTCAAATTACCCATACACATTAACGAAACAACACGTAACATGTCATATTACTATATATGTGTACACAAAATATACCTATTCATAAAAAATGATGAAAATAAAACAAGTTATGTCATATAAGAAAGCAGGAATCAACTTACTTACCACTGACTTCAAGTCCTAAAACTTCAAAAAGAATTTGAGTGCATTGAATAGTTTTTTTCCTTTTCATGGAAGAGTCGAAGGAGAGAGTTTTAAGATAAATAATTGATCTGCTTTACTCGTTTCTTTAGCTAGATCATCATCCAAACCGAATGATGGTCCTTTACTGAGAACAAGCTGTCCATAAAGCAACTTCCAACCAATGTTATCTAGTCATTAAAATATGCATGATATACCTTTTCATAAGAACATGCAATATATAGAACATAAACTTTATACCCCAGGATGTGTAACTAGAAGTTACACATCCTGCTAGTTACTGCTAGATCATCATCCAAACCGAATGATGGTCCTTTACTGAGAACAAGCTGGTCATAAAGCAACTGCCAACATATGTTATCTAGTCATTCCAATATGCATGATATACCTTTTCATAAGAACCTGCAATATAGATAACATAAAGTTTATATCTCAGGATGTGTAACTAGCAGTTACACATCCTGCTAGTTCAGATAACTTGCAGTTAGACATCCATATGCCAACATATGTGCATGATATAACTTTTCATAACTAGCAGTTACACATCCTGCTTGTTCAGATAACTAGCAGTTAGACATCCATATACTAGTTCATTCCAATATGCATGATATACCTATTCATAAAAAATGCTGAAACTATGTTAAGAGTTAGGGTATCCATCTTAGGAGATATATAATTTTAGATTGATTTTAAGTAAATAAAAATCATCTTATTTGTTTGAGCAAGATTGTTGCTAAAACTTCAACACTCGAGTCTGTTGAAGGACGAACTTCAAGACATACATCTTTACATTACTATGTTCTGCACAAAACAACATAAACCTCTGTGATTTCCTTTTCCATACACAAAACCAGTAGTGTAAGCCAACAATTAACATAAAATGGATGCATAATCACCTTATCTGAGGCATGTAATTGAGATCTAGAATGTGGTTTTCAATAATTATTATGAGGATATTTCTTTATCATACTAATTTGATCTGTATAGGAAAGTTATACAAGCTATCTGGATGTGTAGACGCAAGTTACACATGAAAATTGGATGTGTAGACGCAAGTTACACATGAAAATTGGATGTGTGGACGCAAGTTACACATGCAAATTGGATGTGTAGACGAAAGTTACACATGTTGTGCATAATAATCACATAACAAAATTCTTTGATTTGTGATTCTTATGCACAATTTCATCTTGTTTTGAAATTGTTACAGCTTTAGATATGCTCAAACAAATTGAACAACAAAAATTAATGATCAAAAACTTTTCATATCTACTCATCCAACATAAGTATATGCGTAGTCTCACAATAGTAAATGAATTTACCTTCTTCCTTACAACTTGCATCTGAACATAAGCAACATCTTCATCAATTGACTCCTATTTTCAAATCCAGCACAAAGAAATACAAAATCACCAAATCAGATCAAGTAGAAAAAAAAAATTAAACTACATCGTTTACAAAAATATTAAAATGGGTAACACAAATTCACACATGAGGATTACAAATCTGGAGTCTGATTTTCAATCAGGTAAATGATAGAATAGATCGACAGATTCTCGACGAAGAACCCTAAAAGTTTTGGAAACTCTTTTTCAATTTTTTTTCGAAATTTCTAACTCAAAATGAAGAGAAATAGAAGGCGAAAGTAGATCTAAATGCTAATCATAAATCAGATAATAAAACTGAACTGAAATCGAAGTTTTAGGTTTCGAAATCTTAATAAAAAATTTCAAAACTAAAACGTGAAAAAAATGAAAAGGATACAACAAAAGAAACTTATCTTTTATTTAGTCTTTGTTGATTAAATCTTCAGTGTTCTTCGTTGATGACGAATTTACTCAATTATTCTCCATTACAGGCACAAAAACTCCATTAAAATTCAAGATAGTGAGAATTTGATGTGTTTTTCACTGGATTTGTTGTTTGAACGATTGATTAGCTATGTGTCGATCTCGATTTAGGTTTGTGTTGTTGAATCAGTTGTAGGTAATTTAAGTTTAGAGATCTCTGAAAGTAGCTGAAGAAGGGTGGAGAGATAAAGAAAATCTAAAAATGAAAAGCTCTCATGATTTTCCTCTTGTATATATTCAAAAGGGTAGTGTTGTCATTATTAAAATTCGTAATAATTAATTATGGGCCAGATCTGAAGAAAATTTGATATTTTGGGCCTAGTATTAGCATGTTCCTAAAGTATGGAGTTGACAATGAAAGATCCATTTTGTGGGGCTTCTATATATTGAACCCATATAGTAGGGGGTTCTAGTATTTTTCACATTTAGTATTGTTGGATGAGTAAAATTCAAGCATGTGCATCGCACATGTGTCCTTACTAGTACTGAGAAAGGAAACATATAATATTTGCATTTACGCAATATGGGGGGAGACTATTGTTTTCTTGAAACGGCTTAGAGTTTCTATTGAGAGAGAGTTTGGAGCTCAGATTGTTCTCATTTATGAATTAAATTTTATATTTATTGTAAAGACAAACACGTATAAGTACACGTGGATTCTTTTGTTGACACGTAAGAATGCTTATTTGGTCAGATGGATGAATCAACGGCGCATCTTTTTACTTCCCTGTAATTTCATCAAGGAGTTGAATGTTTTGTCTAGCATGCCTATCTTTTGAAGTTAGCTTCATGGACGAAACCAGTCCACGGTGTTATGGGATTTAATCCACCAGCTATTACGTGGTTTACTTGGAAGGAGCGAAATGCATGTGAGAATCAGAAAAATTAAGCGGGTGCTCAAACTATTAACATGGTCGAGTATAATAGCATTTATATATTTATTTTTTTTTTCTACGAAGTAAAAAGAAATACCATATAAGAGAAAGAGATTACATAGGATATTCCAGAAAGTTTTCCTGGTATCATTTTAGGACAGACCCTGGAATGATCTATGGACAACAAGCAGGTATGACCACCATTAAAAGAAATAAGACTTTTATCTAAAGCAATAGACCTATTTAAGAAGGCTGGTAGATCTTCTTTCCAATAGCTGAAAATAGAAGATTTCCTTGCCTCCACCGCTAATTTATCAGCCACATAATTGCCAGATCTATGGATGATTTGGAATCCCAAAAAATTGTCGCATTCTCGCCAACATCTTCATGGCTTCCTTCACTAACTTTTGATTCTTCTAGTCCATCATTGTAACCTTTCCTTCAATGTACCTCCACATTCTTTCACAGTCCCCTCTATCCATAAATTTTTCATACTTTATTCCCTTGCCCATTTAGCCCCCTCAGAATAATGAGCGAACGCTTCAGCTTTTTTCTACACTTGAAGCTTTGAGTATTCCCGACTGAGCTCCTCTTTCATTACCTCGCATCATCTCTTAAAATCTGCATGTAACCAGCATTCATTGTTTCGGAAACCCATGAAGCATCATAGATTAGTTTAAGACAATGCAAGTCAGGCAATTTCCATGGAATATTAGGTCTAGGGATTATAACAATGCTAGTTGAATCAGCGTTCGCATCTCTATTAGTCTTATCCCAAAAGTTCATATGTCTTTGATATGTATGGTAGAATTTTCCTTTTCTTCAAAGATTTTGTTGCACCTCTTTCCAAATGGTGGTTGCACAAATTTCAGTTACATTAGTACATGTTGCCTGCCACATACCATAATTGTTTTTGAAAGAGGCAGCCATCACATTGATATTGCTCCGGTCAGAGTTTGGTGGTAGCATCCAGATTGTTTTACAGTTTTTTGGTTAAATAGGCCTTGAATTTGAAATCCTGGGTCTAAAAGACAAGCAAACTATGTCAACCTTTCAAATAGGCATATATTCAAATTTATGGTTCATATAGCCATCGTGGGCATTCTGCCCAAGTTTGAAACAAATATCTAAGAGCTAAGTTACCATTATGCCCAACACCATTGTAACCTCCCTCTTCAATTTCTTCTTGTGAACTCAATCGTAATCTCCCTCTTCGATTCCTCCGCCAACACCATGATCAACACCAGCAGCAAGAACACCACCACCACAGCACCAACGCCTCCACCGTCACCAACATAGCCACCACCACCCGCACCAACAACAACACCAACACCTCCAACACCATCGCCATCACTACCACCACCAACATCTAACTTTGGATAAGTGGTGATTTGTATTGTGAACTCTCTGTTTATTGATTGAGAAGTGAAATTGAAGAGGCATTGGTGATGGTTTATGGGTAAGGAAAGAGGTCGATACTTTACAGATCCAAAAAAAATATATATATATATTACAGGAAAAATTAGGAAAGTTAGGTTGCTGAATTCGATTGAATCAATAATTTTAATCAAGGGAAAATTACATGGGGTTCGTACTGCCCATTCCCATCTGTGTCCTTCTTATCAAAATTAATTCAATCAAGAACAAAACCAATTAGTTATTACAGGAGTTTCGGGTTCATGAATGCATCAATTAGTTATTACAGCAGTTAAGGTTCATGAATGAAATATGAAATGTAGTGTTTCATACAGATAAGCTTTTGGATATTATTAAATTGCATTGGATTAAGCATTTCATCATGACATGAATAAAGAAGAGATTTTGAAGAGCTTGATGTGCCATCTCACAACATTTTTTTACCGTAATTTGTTTGATTTTGGTAAAAGAGCATCGTAGATTATATATATTTAGTGGATGATGCAAATTCTTATCTCTTACATGCAATAATCCCATTTACACATATTTTGCACAGGTGCTCAATTAAGATGGCTAAGAAAACTAATGGAATTAGCCCCACAAAGTAAGGTAATGAAATTGCTACTGCTACCGGTTATTGGAGGGGATTTTTAGACCACGAAAACGTATTTTTATCCACGAAATATACAAGATGCACTTGAGTGCATCATGCACTTGATTGTGTTTATTACATTGCACGTGATTACCAGGGCAAACCTAAATTTACCCACAAAGTGCACAAGATGCGCCTGAGTGCATCATGCATATCCTGACAGAAAACTAGGTTTTGGCCCAGATGCACCCAGGTGCAAAATGTGTATTTTTTTTTTTTAGCATTTTTTGTTGTTCCTCTTATTTTTATCATATAATATTTATTTTTGGTTAATGTTTAATGGTGATTTGTGGTTTTAATGATCTTTGGATTTATTGCTCGAGATCATGAACTAGTGATTTTGGTTGTGTATAATATATTGTTGATGATTTTAGGATAAGCTTATATTTATCCAGGAAATACACAAGATGCACCTGAGTGCATAATGCATATTTCTCAGTAGAAATATGTTTTTGCCGGTGCACCCGAGTGCATAATGCATATTTTTTGATTCTTATAGGAAAAATGTTTTGTCCAGGTTGCCTTGGGTGCATAATGCATATTCTTATAGAAAATAAATTTTGGCCAAGTTGCACCTGGGTGCATAATGCATCTTCTATAGGAAATATATTTTGACCAGGTTGCACCTGGGTGCAAAATGTATTGACGACCTCGTTTAATTTTTTTTTTTTTGTCGAATTTCATATCAACAATGGATCTTATTTTGTAGAGATTTTCGAGCCTTTTCCAAAAATATAAATTTTATTAAAATTGGTCTTATGTTTTGGAAGTTAAGACATTTCTCATGATTAATTTTATATTAGAGTGAGAAAATAAATAAGAGAGAGAAAAGGATATGATAAAGAATAAAGTTTAAATTTAAGGGTACATATGACTAATTTTTCTTATGTCTTTTTCACCCAGACCTATATTTTACAAGTCCATTGCTCCCACATTTTATGGGTTATGGTCATATGACCCGTTTTCCGGATTGTTTTATCATACCAACATTCAAAAAATAAGTGCTTTAAGGACTCATTGCCATTATTACAAAAATTGCAATTATTATCTACATCCTTCATATATATAATATAATTATCCGAGTGACAGGTAAAGCATCATTCAAGCATTTCCAAAGAAAAAGTTTTATCCTTGAGGCATATCCTCTTTCCAAATCTTTTTCCAAATTAATTCTTTTTCACCGCCTACATTTTGAATTCTACACTGTCTATCCCGTTCTAAGGTATCATTCCTATCTGCATAAGGTTTAATGTTTAAAATAGGCTGAGCAATTATATGTGGGAAAGAATTTGTGATTAGTTCCTGGTTCCAGTTATTTGTATCTGGATTAATCAGATCCGATACAAGTGTTAACATGTCGTTCTTTTCAGAACACAAAAGATTCAAAGTAATATCTAGATCTGGTATCCATTGATCGCTCCATATATTTATTGAATTTCCGTCTCCTACTTCCCAAAAAATATATTTGTGTATCATATTGATTGCCTGCAAAACACACTTCCACATCCAAGAAGAGTTGGTACTTTTTTTCAGTTTGAAAACATATTTTTTTGAACATTTAAATCCACCATGAGTCTTGCTCGGGAGATGATTCTCCAGGCTATTCTAGCCATCAATGCACGATTCATTTTATCACCATCTCTAAAGCCCAAACCACCCATGGTTAAGGGTTTGCACATGAACTTCGAGGATTGTATATAGTGACCATGTTTATTAATTTCCTTGCCCCACGTGAAATCACTTTTGGATGGCATCAATTTTTCTATGATTTTTTGGATAGTTTAAAACATCTCATTTGATACACATGTAAGCTAGAGAGAACTAATTTGTTTAGAATCAGTTTGCTAGGTTGATTTAGGATTTTACTTTTCTATCCTTTCACACTTTCCTCCATTCGACTTACAATGAAATCAAATGTTTTAAGTTTCGATTTATCAATAAAAAGTGGTACTCCTAGATAGGAATCTTTAATGTCAATTTTCATTATTTTTAAGCGTCTGTCTAGACATCATTTTTTTGAGTTTGTAATGAATTTTCTCTGAGAAAAAAATCCTTGATTTATCGAAATTTTTTATTTGACATGAGACCACACTAAATTCATGTAAAGCATTCAGCAAATTCTTGCAATTTTGCAGATTTGAGAGATTGGAGAATTATTGTGGCTTATTTTAAGACCCCGAGTCTCATTTGAGTTTTCTTTGGCAATTAAGAATCTTGAAAAAACCTCCATACTAATTAGAAATAGATAGTGGGATAGATAGTGGATCCCCTATCTTAATCCGCTTGTAGGTTTGAAATACTCTCCCGCATTTCCATTTAGCAAAGCTGCGGTGGATGCAGTTGAAATGCATTAATGAATTAATCGACACCACTCCTTGCAAAAGCCTGGACTTTCCATAGCTTTTACGATTTTGGGCTATGGTGTTTGAGGATTTTGGGGATATTTCAAAGTGTGATGCTTAATCGGAAGAACTTAAACAAAAATTTCTAAGCAGAGGCAGATCTTTTTCGTTTATGTTGCAGCAACTAAACCTTTCTGGAATTCTGATTCAATAAGAACGAAAAGAAAAAACGAACATGTAAAACTAACCAACAAATAGAGCTTTAGCTTTCTACGCAGTGGCAGATCTTTTTCTTTTTTGTTGCATGACAACTAAACCTTTAAAATTCGATTCAATAAGAACGAAAAAAAAAAAAAAAGCGTTCAGATACCCTATCACTATGACGACGCGGCACACCTTATTCTTCATAACACTCCTAGGTAAAAATTACCAAGGAGCATTCGCTACGCTTTGAATTCTCCGTGCCTCATTGAATGTACTTGCTATTTCGAAACTTTCACAAGTTCATCTATCAGAAATCATAAAGGATACCTTCATGCCAAATTTTGCTCAAACGCGTCCGGACTATTTCTCCACATTGTCAACTCACCCTTACAAGTATGGCTAAGTTGGCAAGACCTGATGGCATCAGCAATGCCGACAGTTTCAGATATGATACCCGTAACTAATGTAAAGTTGAGACCAGGCAGATTTAGTTGGATTTCTAACATGCCAACCGGCGTCCAGTCCAATAAAGCTTTTGTTTTAACAAAATCTAGCACCACCAAAAGGTGCTTTAGCTTTGTATAAGCCAGAAAGAAATTTTGCTTCAATCATTTTGTCTAGTGTCATTGATTTTACTTGTGTCTGTTTCCACAATCTAGGATACAAACATTTCGGGATCATTCTTTTATGTTATCTTTCTGCACACAATGCTATCCGTAAGGACCGTAACTACATGAGAATCCGGGAGCTAACACTGCTGACATTGGTGATGTTGGCCTTGTTATGGCCGTGGGGATGAAGACAAGATTTTCTCGCATGGATAATGGTTGCCTCCATATACGGGTTCTGCTGGACACATTATATGCATTTGTAAAAGTTAGTTTTGCAGCTGCCATGATCTGTATTCATACATTCTCCTTATATTGCAGCAAAAAATCTACATCAAAACTTACACGTTTTCATCAAGAAACAATGGCTTGTGTTTTTGCAAGTTGATTTACTTTTCAGACCTGAAGGTTGAATGAAGACTCATGATTTCTCTTGGGACTGATTTATTTTGTTATCTAAAAATTCGGTGTTATAGAAATCATGAAGAAGCCTAAAAGAACATAAAGAAAAAGTGAAAAACCGAGGAAATAGATCTTACCTCTAAAGAAAAGATTTATTGGCTCCCAATTTAACTAATTCACCTGCCAAAGCCTTCCATTCTCTTTATACATATGAGAATATCGAAATTGTATTGTCTTAGGTAAAAATGTACAGCTCTCGCACTTCACCAACAGTCTCGATGCAAAATTTGAAAATTTCAAGCATGACGTGCCTCAAGCGTCGCATTCGAACCAAATTCTTCTTGTATTTCTAGCCCGACAATTCCGAATGATATACCAAGAAAACCGATATTCCTAGACAATGAAATATAGCTAAAAAGGAATTATTTCTAGATAAAGAAAGAGATTCCTAGGGAACACAAGCTACAATACGCATGAACCCTACCTTATAATGTAATTGCAAGCCATTCTGTTAGTATGTTTATTTCAAGCATTGATACAAGTATCAAGAGTCGGGTAATGTGGTGTTTGTGAAATGCAGACTGAAAACATGTTGAGAATGCAATCTGCTACCTTATTTATTATACACTAGTACCATGGAACATTACAATCTCCTCCAAATTTTCATAATCCGGAAGGAGGAACAAAAAAACAAACTTGATATGGGGAGAAGCAAGATAAGTGTTCTCCAAAACATGCATCTTCTGAAATATTGATGCATTTTGATACTAAATCTTTTCAAACAACTACCATGCAATACCTTGAAACCCGCAACATCTAGAAGAAAAAAAAATGGTACGTTGTCAGTATGGCCAACAATAATATGGGTCATTCGGGGATGACGATTGACAAAACACGTCGTTGCTGCCGTTAGTGACGCCACCACCTCCACTTGCACCACGGGGAGCAACTGCATCTTCTAGCAATCCTTCTCCTCTTTGGCCCTCAATTGCTGCCACCACCGGTGAATAGTGAGTCTCCATGGCTGCATTACATTCCTGAACATACAATCGATTAAAACCCAAACAATCATTACAGTTAGTGTTATTTAAATGCCAATTTTCAACCACCGACGGTTCCATAGACCATGGTGCTGCCACCTTATCTCCGACATAAAAGCATAGAATTCGCATTTGCTACGGGCAATGCAAAAAAGACATATCAAGTGAATTAGTTGGCAATGCAGAAGACACATCGAGTGAGTTGATTGGAAACCCAATATGTGCATCCGCTACTGGCAATGCAGAAGATACAATAAGTGAATTAATTGATATTGTTGGTGCCACTGTTGCGATTTTTTTAGTACTATTTGCATATTTTGAAGCCACAATTTGTATCTGTGACCGGATCAAATTACTTGGAAATCGATTCAGTGTTGCCGCTGATGAAGATGAGGAATCTATATTCGATGATGACAACAACATCTGTAATCGTGATCGATTTTGAGGAAAGTTCAAGTAAAAAAGCTCTCCAACACCACCTCCTCTCATGCAGAATACAGCAGCATCATAAGCTTTGGCAGCTTTCTCGCGAGTTTCATATGAACCTGACCAAATCTTATCTTTGCTCTTTGGTACTCGATCTCGGATACCCATTTTCCCATTTTCTCATTCTCACTCCTTTGTAACCATTGTCACCATTCTTGCCTGTATTACCTCCATTCGGACCACCGGAATTACTAGCACTGCTCTTTTTCACCATGACTTGAAAAGAAATTTTTCTGATTTTCTTCGGAAGTTTTTCGAGTTTTTATCTAGTAATTTCGTTTTGGATGAGAATTTATGTGATTTTATTATTTATATATTAGTAAAAAAAAAAAATAGTTGAATCGTGGGTGTTTCAAAGATATGCAACGTGCTGGTAAGAGCATCTCCAATGGGAACTTGATGGTAATCCTACGTGTAACTCTTTTTTCACGGATGTGAAACCTAAATTCCCTTAATTTAAGGAGGTGAAGAAAATTCATCTCCAACCATAAAGCTTTTAAATATATTTAGTGCAAAATCTATTGGTTGAAAATAATTGAATAGTTAATCCTAGCCTTAGATATTGGTGATTAGGATGTTCACATCCTCTAAGACAACCTCTAAAACTAGAGGATGACTCTAAGGATGTCTAGAGAACTACAATCGACATAATATTTACATTCCATATTAACATTGCCATTGGAGAAAGATTTTTGTCAAAAACTAGATAAATCCTATGTGGCCTTATTAATAGGAAGTTGAGGATGTGCAGTTGGAGATGCTCTAAGAGCATCTCCAATGGATCCTCAATGTGCTTCCTATGTGGACGTTTGGTAAGACGTTCTTTAGCTGATGTTTCATGAAGTTTTCCTTAACTTTAGCAAATTTAATAATCAGTATTATCCTACCTTTTTACAAGCAAATATACATGCAATGAACTACAAAGATATACATGGGAGGGGATTAACACAAGCAGAAAAACAACTCAGAGAGAAATTCTTTCTACAGAATGGTGGTTTGCTATTAAAATAGAAAATAGTCTCATATGAAGGTGACATAGCAAAAGCTACTACCTGTCCAACCATTCTGTAATCTGGAGACAATGCATCATTATTATACCTTGTTTAAGGCATGTAATTGAGATCTAAATGTGGTTTTCAAGAATTATTATCTCATATCAAGGACAAATGATTAAGTCAACAGGGTTGAGCTTCTACCTCTGAGGTGGCAACGACACACTATTCCCAGAAATATGAATCCCATGCTTCTTATGAAACAATGCATCACACTGAAAATTGTAACACAGTAGTCAGTACCAGATAATACAAGATCCCTAAAATTTTCAAAGTGAAAACCAAAATCAATATCTGAATCTAAAAGAAATGAAAGAATACAGAGATGGAAGCAATTCAGCACCAAAAACAACCACTACTCATAGTTATGGTTCTAATTCTACCTCTTCTTCCTTTTTTTACCACAATCTCATTAGATTTCACACTGAATCTAGCAAAATCACCAGCACCTTCCTAGTGTAATTGGTAGTTACACATGCATTTTCCTAGTGTAACTAAGAGTTACACACGTAAACTCCTAATGTAACTGGAAGTTACGGATGCTTAATTTGACCAATATCCTCGCCTACACTCCCAGCATTTGTTACTAAATGTTATACAAAGTTCTGAGAATCAACAAAGTAGATATAATACTCGGCAATTCCACCACTACCTCCTAATCGACTCTCTATGATCCTCCACCACTCACATTACCTCCAACTACAATACCACCATTAGCACCACCGCCTCTTATGAACCAGAGAATATCTTTCATATTAATAATTATACCAACACAACATCAAAATTCCAAGATCCATACCCTTGTAGAGTAATTTCTAAGTTTCAAATTACCCATACACATTAACGAAACAACACGTAACATGTCATATTACTATATATGTGTACACAAAATATACCTATTCATAAAAAATGATGAAAATAAAACAAGTTATGTCATATAAGAAAGCGAGGAATCAACTTACTTACCACTTTGACTTCAAGTCCTAAAACTTCAAAAAGAATTTGAGTGCATTGAATAGTTTTTTCTTTTCATGGAAGAGTCGAAGGAGAGAGTTTTAAGATAAATAATTGATCTGCTTTACTCGTTTCTTTAGCTAGATCATCATCCAAACCGAATGATGGTCCTTTACTGAGAACAAGCTGTCCATAAAGCAACTTCCAACCAATGTTATCTAGTCATTAAAATATGCATGATATACCTTTTCATAAGAACATGCAATATATAGAACATAAACTTTATACCCAGGATGTGTAACTAGAAGTTACACATCGCTAGTTCTCTGCTAGATCATCATCCAAACCGAATGATGGTCCTTTACTGAGAACAAGCTGGTCATAAAGCAATTGCCAACATATGTTATCTAGTCATTCCAATATGCATGATATACCTTTTCATAAGAACCTGCAATATAGATAACATAAAGTTTATATCTCAGGATGTGTAACTAGCAGTTACACATCCTGCTAGTTCAGATAACTTGCAGTTAGACATCCATATGCCAACATATGTGCATGATATAACTTTTCATAACTAGCAGTTACACATCCTGCTTGTTCGGATAACTAGATTAGACATCCATATACTAGTTCATTCCAATATGCATGATATACCTATTCATAAAAAATCTTTGAAACTATGTTAAGAGTTAGGGTATCCATCTTAGGAGATATATAATTTTAGATTGATTTTAAGTAAATAAAAATCATCTTATTTGTTTGAGCAAGATTGTTGCTAAAACTTCGACACTCGAGTCTGTTGAAGGACGAACTTCAAGACATACATCTTTACATTCCTATGTTCTGCACAAAACAACATAAACCTCTGTGAATTCCTTTTCCATACACAAAACCAGTAGTGTAAGCCAACAATTAACATAAAATGGATGCATAATCACCTTATCTGAGGCATGTAATTGAGATCTAGAATGTGGTTTTCAATAATTATTATGAGGATATTTCTTTATCATACTAATTTGATCTGTATAGGAAAGTTATACAAGCTATCTGGATGTGTAGACGCAAGTTACACATGAAAATTGGATGTGTAGACGCAAGTTACACATGAAAATTGGATGTGTGGACGCAAGTTACACATGCAAATTGGATGTGTAGACGAAAGTTACACATGTTGTGCATAATAATCACATAACAAAATTCTTTGATTTGTGATTCTTATGCACAATTTCATCTTGTTTTGAAATTGTTACTGACTTCAGATATGCTCAAACAAATTGAACAACAAAAATTAATGATCAAAAACTTTTCATATCTACTCATCCAACATAAGTATATGCGTAGTCTCACAATAGTAAATGAATTTACCTTCTTCCTTACAACTTGCATCTGAACATAAGCAACATCTTCATCAATTGACTCCTATTTTCAAATCCAGCACAAAGAAATCTACAAAATCACCAAATCAGATCAAGTAGAAAAAAAAAATTAAACTACATCGTTTACAAAAATATTAAAATGGGTAACACAAATTCACACATGAGGATTACAAATCTGAGTCTGATTTTCAATCGGGTAAATGATAGAATAGATCGACATATTCTCGACGAAGAACCCTAAAAGTTTTGGAAACTCTTTTTCAATTTTTTTCGAAATTTCTAACTCAAAATGAAGAGAAATAGAAGGCGAAAGTAGATCTAAATGCTAATCATAAATCGGATAATAAAAGCGGGCGAAATCGAAGTTTTAGGTTTCGAAATCTTAATAAAAAATTTCAAAACTAAAACGTGAAAAAAATGAAAAGGATACAACAAAAGAAACTTATCTTTTATTTAGTCTTTGTTGATTAAATCTTCAATGTTCTTCGTTGATGACGAATTTACTCAATTATTCTCCATTACAGGCACAAAAACTCCATTAAAATTCAAGATAGTGAGAATTTGATGTGTTTTTTTCTTGGATTTGTTGTTTGAACGATTGATTAGCTATGTGTCGATCTCGATTTAGGTTTGTGTTGTTGAATCAGTTGTAGGTAATTTAAGTTTAGAGATCTCTGAAAGTAGCTGAAGAAGGGTGGAGAGATAAAAAAAATCTAAAAATGAAAAGCTCTCATGATTTTCCTCTTGTATATATTCAAAAGGGTAGTGTTGTCATTATTAAAATTCGTAATAATTAATTATGGGCCAGATCTGAAGAAAATTTGATATTTTGGGCCTAGTATTAGCATGTTCCTAAAGTATGGAGTTGACAATGAAAGATCCATTTTGTGGGGCTTCTATATATTGAACCCATATAGTAGGGGTTCTAGTATTTTCACATTTAGTATTGTTGGATGAGTAAAATTCAAGCATGTGCATCTGTTGTGTCCTTACTAGTACTGAGAAAGGAAACATATAATATTTGCATTTACGCAATATGGGGGGAGACTATTGTTTTCTTGAAACGGCTTAGAGTTTCTATTGAGAGAGAGTTTGGAGCTCAGATTGTTCTCATTTATGAATTAAATTTTATATTTATTGTAAAGACAAACACGTATAAGTACACGTGGATTCTTTTGTTGACACGTAAGAATGCTTATTTGGTCAGATGGATGAATCAACGGCGCATCTTTTTACTTCCCTGTAATTTCATCAAGGAGTTGGAATGTTTTGTCTAGCATGACTATCTTTTGAAGTTAGCTTCATGGACGAAACCAGTCCACGGTGTTATGGGATTTAATCCCACCAGCTATTACGTGGTTTACTTGGAAGGAGCGAAATGCATGTGAGAATCAGAAAAATTAAGCGGGTGCTCAAACTATTAACATGGTCGAGTATAATAGCATTTATATATTTATTTATTTTTTTCTACGAAGTAAAAAGAGAAATACCATATAAGAGAAAGAGATTACATAGGATATTCAGAAAGTTTTCCTGGTATCATTTTAGGACAGACCCTGGTATGATCTATGGACAACAAGCAGGTATGACCACCATTAAAAGAAATAAGACTTTTATCTAAAGCAATAGACCTATTTAAGAAGGCTGGTAGATCTTCTTTCCAATAGATGAAAATAGAAGATTTCCTCGCCTCCACGGCTAATTTATCAGCCACATAATTGCCAGATCTATGGATGATTTGGAATCCCAAAAAATTGTCGCATTCTGCCAACATCTTCATTGCTTCCTTCACTAACTTTTGATTCTTCTAGTCCATCATCGTATCCTTTCCTTCAATGTACCTCCACATTCTTTCACAGTCCCCCTCTATCCATAAATTTTTCATACCTTCTTCCCTTGCCCATTTAGCCCCCTGTAACAGAGCGAACGCTTCAGCTTTTTCTGCACTTGAAGCTTTGAGTATTCCTGACTGAGATCCTCTTCCATTACCTGCATCATCTCTTAAAATCTGCATGTAACTAGCATTCATTGTTTCGGAAACCATGAAGCATCATAGATTAGTTTAAGACAATGCAAGTCAGGCAATTTCCATGGAATATTAGGTCTAGGGATTATAACAATGATATTTGAATCAGTGTTCACATCTCTATTAGTCTTAGCCCAAAAATGCATGTCTTTGAATTATAATTGAAGTCTGTATGGTAGAATTTTCCTTCCTTTTCTTCAAAGATTTTGTTGCACCTCTCTTTCCAAATGTACCAACATTTGGTTGCACAAATTTCAGTAACATTGGTACCTGTTGCCTGCCACATATCATAATTGTTTTTGAAAGAGGCAGCCATCACATTGATATTGCTCGAGTCAGAGTTTGGTGTTAGCATACAAATTGTTTTAGCATACCAACATTCAAAAAAAAAAGTGCTTCAAGGACTCATTGCCATTATTAAAAAATTGCAATTATTATCTACATCCAACATGTATCTGCTAATTATCCGAGTGACAGGTAAAGCATCATTCAAGCATTTCCAAAGAAAAAGTTTTATCCTTGAGGCAGATCCTCTTTCCAAAACTTTTTCCAACATAATTCTTTTTCACTGCCTACATTTTGAATTCCACACAGTCTATCATATAAAGACTTAACCGTAAACATGCCATTCCTAGTTAGTTTCCATCTAGGTTTATCCTGTTCTAAGGTATCATTCCTATCTGCATAAAGTTTCATGTTTAAAATAGGCTGAGCAATTATATGTGGTAAAGAATTTGTGATTAGTTCCTGGTTCCACTTATTTGTATCTGTATTAATCAGATCCGATACAAGTGTTAACATGTCGTTCTTTTCAGAACACAAAAGATTCAAAGTAATATCTAGATCTGGTATCCATTGATCACTCCATATATTTATTGAATTTCCGTCTCCTACTTCCCAAAAAATATATTTATATATCATATTGATTGCCTGCAAAACACAATTCCACATCCAAGAAGAGTTAGTACTTTTTTTCAGTTTGAAAACAGATTTTTTGTTAAACTATTTTTTTTTTGAATATTTTAACCCACCATGAGTCTGGCTCAGAGATGATTTTCCAAGCTCCATGCCACAGATCGGCGCATAAGGAGATAATGATGCAGCAATGCGAATGACTTCTCCATTTAACATGGTTTTCAAGCACTGGTGATACGTCGAAGGAATCATTATGTTGTCGTGGAGCCATGGCGTTCACAGTATCATGTGGTAATCTGGCTCCTTCTCGATTACCTCAAACCTTACTTTTGACTGGACAGGTCCCACTGATAGATTCAGGTTGACGTACCCATACGTACTGGTTTGGTTGCCTTCGAAATCGGTCATTGTAGTGGATTGTTGTACAACTTCGTCCGGCCGCACCCTGGCCGTTATGAGCGTCCTGAGGATAACAACGTTGGAGGATGCTACCGTGTCGATGAGAGCTCTTTTGAATTCCACGTCCTTGATACGAGCTGTGACATGTAGGGCACGGTTGTGGCCTCTCTCTGCCATCATGTCGTCGTCGGTAAACATGATATTGTTGACGGACAAATCTGGCGTTCTTGACGTTTCCAAGCATGAAGGAACCAAGGACACGCTTAATGCTATTCGATTGATGGCGATGAACGTATCCATCCGTTGATCCTTCGAAAGATGTAAGAGTCCAAATAAGTTTTCCACTAGTGAGGCCGCTTTCTAGCTTACGAGTTTCTGATTAGTGGTGAAGTTGTTAACTTGAGAGTGATCGTTCGGGATGTTAGTCCCCAGCTCTGGAGTCTCCGGGGCAAGTGAACCGTTCAATTCTTCCGTTAGGTTGATGAGGAAGTCCAGTATGACGTTAATCGCATCTTTCATCAGACCCATGTTCTTGGTGTGGATCTCCTGAACCCGCACCAAGTCAGTCAGCTTTGGGATTCCTTCGTCGATTGCATCGTTTGTGTTGGGGAAGAAAACATTGCCGTTCGCCTGAGTGGAACTTGAGTGCACGGATTCAGTCCTAAAACCAGACATCCTCCTGAGTTAGAGAAACGTATTGTGAAATTGATATTGGGACTGATAGATCAACCTCCCAATGTGGTCGCCAATTGTTTGTGGGTGAAAATGGTTTCTGTTGAATTCGGTAATTTCGGGTGTGTAGTTGAGAAACGAATTTAAACCCTAAACAATGTACTGCAAGGGAGTATTTTAGATTCGAGAGATCAATCTGTACAAGTCCGACCTAAATCAATAAATGGCCGTTCCAGACTTGCTTCGGTCACAAAGTGGAGGAGAATGGGTTGGTTTTGGGGAGGGAAGCAAGGAAAGTGATGAGACCAGAATAGCTGATTCTGGAAGAGTAGTTGTGTTACGACTTGTATCAGAAAATGGGAAGCTAACGTATGAAAAGCTAGCAAACATTTTCTGAGTGGTGTATGCTCTTGGCTGAACTTGTTGTTCGGTGGAAATAGGTAAGACCTATTTATACAAGTCGAAGTGAAACGTACTCTGGTCTCATTAAGGAATGGAAAAATGGGTGACTAAATGGGAGGAGGTGGTAACGTTAACGCATGGAATTGATGTTCCATAAAACCGTTAACGCATGGAATTGATGTTCCATAAAAAGAACGTTTCACTATTAACTCCCTGTATTTACTAACCGCCTCATCCTTATGACACTTCCTTATGACGGGAGTAGTGTACGCCGCACGTTGTAAACCGCCAAACCAATACCCAAAGAGGATCCCTAGTTTGTGATATGTGTTGATGTCTCGAATGTTTTTGTGGAAAACATATAGCATGTTGTTGTTGCCTGGCAAGTCGTGCTTGGGAGACTCGCTATCTTGGTGACTTCCGACAGTCGAGATTTTGCATCTTAAGACGAAAGGTAGTCGTTGATCGTTGCACACTTTTGTTTTGGTGGCCGTATAGGGAAGGCCAGCATGTGGCGCGGCAAGGTTGGCATGTTGTTGGCATGGCATGCCTTGGCGCGGTTTGGTGTAGTCAAGCTAGAGTTTTGGGTCAAATGTTACCATGTATTTTCTGGTAATCTCGGACGGCTAGGATTTGTTCTTGGGATTGGAGGGCGACCGTTGATTGTCGCACGCCTTCGTTTTGGTATCCGCGTAGGGAAGGCCATCATGGTGGCGCGACTAGGTTGGCATGGCATGGTTTGGTGTGGCCAAACTTAGGTTTTCGGGCCAAAGGTTACCATGAGTTATCTGTTAACCTTGGATGGCTAGGATATGCTCATGGGATTGAAGGGTGATCGTTGATCATCGCACGCCTTCGTTTTGGTATCCGCGTAGGGAAGGCCACCATGGTGGCGCAGCTAGGTTGGCATGTCGTTGGCATGGCATGGTTTGGCGTGGCCAAACTTAGATTTTCGGTCCAAAGGTTACCATGCGTTGTCTGGTAACCTTGGATCGCTAGGATTTGCTCTTGGGATTGAAGGGGGACCATTGATTGTCGCACGCCTTCGTTTTGGTAGCCGCGTAGGGAACGCCAGAATGGTGGCGCGGCATGCCGTTGGCACGGCATGGTTTGGCTTGGCATGCCATGGACGCATGGTGCGACTAGGGCCAAAGCAAGGTGCGGTTTGGCTTGGCACGTGGGACCAAGGGTTTGGCGTGAATGGTTTGGCTTGGCATTGCGAGGCCAAGGGCTTGACATGCCATGGGCGCATGGTGCGGCTAGCATGGCTAGGGACAAGGCAAGGTGCGGTTTTTCTTGGCATGTGGGGACAAGGGTTTGGCGTGAATGGTTTGGCTTGGCATAGCGGGGCCAAGGGATTGGCATGCCATGGGCGCATTGTACGGCTAGCATGGTTAGGGCCAAGGCAAGGTGCGGCTTGGCTTGGCATGTGGGGCCAAGAGTTTGGCGTGAATGGTTTGGCTTGGCATGGCGAGGCCAAGGGCTTGGCATGCCATGGGCGCATGGTGCGGCTAGCATGGCTAGGGCCAAGGCAAGGTGCGGTTTGGCGTGAATGCTTGGCATGGCGGGGCCAGGGGCTTGGCATGCCATGGGCGCGTGGTGTGGCTAGCATGGCTAGGGCCAAGGCAAGGTGCGGTTTGGCTTGGCATATGGGTCCAAGGGCTTGGCGTGAATGGTTTGGCTTGGCATGGTGGGGCCAAAGGCTTGGCATGCCATGGGTGCATGGTGCAGCTAGCATGGACAGGGCCAAGGCAAGGTGCGGTTTGGCTTGGCATGTGTGGCCAAGGGTTTGGTAGGTGTGGCTGGCATGGTTTGCCATTAGCACATGGGTGCGGCTAGCATGGTTGGCATACCTTGGCGCGGTAGGTGTGGCTGGCATGTTTTTCCATCGGAACAGGGGTACAACTAGCATGGTTGGCATGCCTTGGCGCGATAGGTGTGGCTGGCATGATTTTCCATTGGCACACAGGTGCGGCTAGCATGGTTGGCATGCCTTGGCGCGGTAGGTGTGGCTGGCATGGTTTTCCATTGGCACATGGGTGTGGCCAGCATAGTTGGCATGCCTTGGCGTGGTAGGTGTGGCGGGCATGGTTTGCCATTGGCACAGGCGGTGCGATAATTAGGGTTTTGGCTTGTCGAAATCCTAATTAGCATTAAAAAAAAGGTAGCCTGGTAATTTTCTAGCAGGACAAATTAAAGGGTTCAATAAATCTGCTTGGTTTGGACATTATTACTCAAGTTACTGTGACGTCCTTTGTCGACTAGGGTTTACGACTTTACCCTAAGTTAAAAACCACCATCAACGACTTGATGGCATCAATTTTTTCTATGATTTTTTTGGGCAGTTTAGAACATCCCATTTGATACACATGTAAACTAGAGAGGCGATTTGTTTAGAATCGGTTTGCTAGGTTGATTTAGGATTTTACTTTTCTATCCTTTCACTCTTTCCTTCATTCTACTTACAATGAAATCAAACGTTTTCAGTTTCGATTTATCAATAAAAAGTGGTACTCCTAGATAGGAATCTTTAATGTCGATTTTCTTTATTTTTAAGAGTCTAGACATCATTTTTTTGAGTTTGTAATGAAATTTCTTTGAGAAAAAATCATTGATTTATCAAAATTGACCATTTGACATGAGACCACACTAAATTCATGTAAAGCATTCACAAATTCTTGCAATTTTGCAGATTTGCCTTAGTAAAAATCGAGACAATCGTCGCAAAAAATAAATGAGAGATTGAAGAATTATTGTGGCTTATTTTAAGACCTTGAATATCATTTGAGTTTTCTTTGCCAATTAAGAATCTTGAGAAAACCTCAATACAAATTAGAAATAGATAGGGGGATAGATAGTGGATCCCCCTATCTTAATCCACTTGTAGGTTTGAAATACTCTCCCGCATTTTCATTTAGCAAAACTGCAGTGGATGCGGTTGAAATGCATTAATGAATTAATCGACACCACTCCTTGCAAAAGCCTAGACTTTCCATAGCTTTTACGATTTTGGGCTATGGTGTTTGAGGATTTTGGGGATATTTCGAAGTGTGATGCTTAATCGGAAGAACTTATAGTTCCAGCCGCCGTAATGTCTGGGTTTGTAGGTTTGTCTTTTGGGAAAATTAGGCGCAGACCCAAAAAAAATAATATTCTCATTGTCAGGCCCACAATTAATTTAGGTACCGTGACACCCATAAATATTTTCGTGACACCCATAATTATATGAAATTATTAAAAATGTCTGCACGACGGATTATGCATCCGCATGACGAGTTATGCATCAGGGGTATAATTGTCAATACAACTTGGATATAACATATCTAAAAATCCGCGCCTTGGAAATTTTACAAATTTTATATCGTTGGAAATCTTTTTAGGAGAGCTACGCAACGAGTACAAACAAGAATATCAAAATTTTGTTTTTCACGAAAAAATTGGAGGTGATCATCATTTTAGGCAAAATTTTCGAAAACTTGATACATAACCATTATGCAGCCACCAAAAAAGATGCATAACACATTCTGCAGACGCATAATGAATTATGCAACCATTTTCTCCACTGCATAACAAATTATGCATTTGGATAACAAAGTTATGCATCTATAACAAGTTATGTAACCATTATTTTGGTTGATTTTAGTGCGTACATAAAAAAATTGATGCATAATGCAGTATGCATCCATATTTACGGATGCATATCAAGTTATGCATCTATTTTCTCGATGCATAGAAGATTGTGCAACAATTTCTCGATGCATTATGCAGTCATATTTTCGGATGCATAATAGGTTATGCATCCATTTTCACGATTGCATAACATGTTATGTAGATATTATTGTAGGTGCATGACAAGTTATGCAACCTTATTTTTTGTTGGTTTCAATACTAAGAAAAAAGTAGCTGCATAACTTGTTATGCAACCGTTTTCTGGACTGCATAACAAGTTTTGCAAAAAAAAAAAAAAAAACTGTAGAACGTGTTATGCAACCAATTTCGAGAATGCATAACAAGTTATGCAACAAATTTTGTAGATGCATAACCTGTTATGCATCACTATTCACACCTCCATTTTCTTTTAAATTCACGTCATGGTGTAGTCACAACTCATAAAGTTTAGCGCAAGTTCCAAGACGTGGCCTTTACAGAGTCGAGAGAACAAGAGAGAATCAATGCATTACCTTTTTATTAGGAAATAATATATGAGAGTCTATATTTAGGAGATACTCACTTTAAGTTGTGAGAGTTATATTAGGAATTGTCTTGAGAATCAAGTCTTGTGATTGTATAAATATCTCGAAGAGTTAATGAGAAAGGGACACCAAGATTATTATCAATGTAGTCTATTGCTTCCGCGCGTTTATGCTCTCCTCTCTCTTGCTCGATCCTTAACATGGTATCAGAGCGAGGTGAGAAGAAGAGAGAGGAGAAAGAGTTGGAGAATATTCAGTTTGAGAGAAAAAAAAAAATGATGATGAAGAAGGAAGATGAAAGTTGCTGTGTTTGGGTTTGAAAGTTGGAATTGTTGATGTTTTCAAAAGAAGAAGCAAGATGTTGTCTTGAAAGCAAGGTATGATAGCAAGGTTATTATTCTGTGGTTTGTTGAGGATCAAATTTTTTTTTTTTCGTGTGTTGTTGACGAAAAGAAGAACGACGATGAAGATGGAGAAGTTGACGGACCGGAATTACGGTGCGACGTTTGAGGGTTTCACTACCTAAAAAAAAAAATCAGGTGAGAAGAGGTATAGTTACGTGCGATTAAAAAAAAAAAAAAAAAAAAAAAATTGTTACAGCTTGTGGCAGAAGCGTGACGAAAAGGGAAGATTGTGAGAGAATCTTGAAAACAAAGAAGTGTGACAGTTTCGCAATGAAAGCGCGACTGAAAAACAAAGAAGAAGAAGAAACAACAAAAATGTTGTGAAGAAAGAAAAGCAATCACCAAGAAGTGATGAGAGAAATAACAACAATAGTAGGTTAAAATCCTATGAGTTGTCTAAAGAGTACAAGAAGTATTCTATTGAAGAAAAGAGGGGACCGAAATGTCCCTAAACTACGAAGAGGACAGAAATGTCCCTAAACTACGAAGAGGACCAAAATGTCCCTAAACTACGAAGAGGACCGTAAAGTCCTTAAACTTCCAAAGAGGACCGAAATGTCCCTAAATTACGAAGAGGACCGTAATGTCCCTAAACTTCTATTGGGACCGTAATGTCCTTAAACTACGAAGATGGGACCGAAATGTCCTAAAACTATGAAGATGGGACCGAAATGTCCTTAAACTACGATGAAAACCGAAATTGGCAGAATTTAAAAAAAAAAAAAAAAAATGTTAGGGAAAGCTGAATTTAAATTTCTTTTGTCCAAGATGGGCATTAGTGATCTACATGCTCCATCTTGAGGGAGGGTATTAGGAAATAATATATGAGAGTCTATATTTAGGAGATACTCACTTTAAGTTGTGAGAGTTATATTAGGAATTGTCTTGAGAATCAAGTATAAATATCTTGAAGAGTTAATGAGAAAGGGACACCAAGATTATTATCAATGTAGTCTATTGCTTCCGCGCGTTTATGCTCTCCTCTCTCTTGCTCGATCCTTAACACTTTTTCATCAGAGATTCAGAGGAGAGAAAGAAGAAGAAGAAGAAGGACGATCGATGATAGATTATACTCAAAATCCTTATCAGATCAAGTCTTATGGTGGAATCCATCCATCTTCCATATTCCACGCCACCTCAGCACTTGGAAGTGTGGATGGAAGCGCAAGTGTAATGGTGGAATAATAGAAACGCAATTCTTAATGGCGCTAAAAAAAACGCAATTCTTAATGGCGCTAAAAAAACGTCATTCTTAATGGCGTTTTTTTCTCAGCCGTTAGATTTCAACAACCCAGTTTAAATCTACGGATAAAAAAGAAACGCAGATCTTAATGGCGTTTTTTTAGCGCTATTCTTATTGGCGTTTTACGCCAATCTTAATAGCGTTTTTCATGGATTCCACGAACCCTTCCACGAAACCATGGAAGGTTGCTTGGATTTTCTGTGGAAGACCCCAACTTGGAAGCCATTAGACTTGACATTCCATGGATTTTCCACACTTGGAATAGCTTGGATTCCACCATAAGACTTGCCCTCATCACAAGATTGGCGAATCATGCATTATCCTCTCGCAAGATGCAGCAGCAGCACTGTCCAGCAGGAGGGTTAATGCTTCTTCATCTTTCAGTACTGTATCATTCAGGACGACGGCACTACACCCACCTCAACAACAACTCATGTAAACATAGCCAAAAGTTAACTCTCTAGCACTATGTATCGACTAACCCACCTTTTTTGGTACTATTTTTACCCACTCTTATAAATTTAACAAACGTTATAACGGTAACAGTTTATTGCACTATGAAATCTCTGCTTGCGGGATAATAATGCGCGTTAGCTTTCATGTCCTCCATGCAAAATCAGTAAGATCACAAAGTTTGGGATGCATCATGGAGACCATGAATGCTTATAAATCCTAATATGCTCCCATTATCCCATCAATCTTGAAATGAAACGTAATATGCTTGTTGTGAGAAACGGGGCAAGGCTGCTAATGGAGGTACCAATTTGCTTGGGGGCGTACCAACCCCAAGGCAAATTATATTTTGTCTTATTAGCATTTGGTACACCCCCAAGCAAAACCAGTCCCCCTATTAGCAATCTTGAAACGGGGTATGCAAGGTATTTCACCATAATAGGAAGTGGGGGGAAGAGAAATGCAGTAACCTTTTTGGTGCAACCAAACACACATATATCGAAGGTATGGATGAAAAGAGAGGGAGGGTCATTTTCCGATGGGGGCATTGAGTGGACACTGACGGAGTAAGTAGGCGGTACAATTCAATTAATACTCAAAAATTCAATACAGTACATGATGAAAAAGTTATTTTTGGTGTACCGTTCGTTCCCCATTACTTTTACTAGCAAGTATTATTGGGGATGTCAGCCAAGGACATTTTAATTGGGGCCAAGCACTAGAGGACAAAAAAGGTCACCCAATCCTAATTTGGGTCACCCCTTATAAAAATTCTTTCTAAATGCCTAAAATAGCCTTGAGTGATTAGTATTAAGAGTTTATGAAGTAGATTAGTGTGTTAATTTAGTTTAGATAAAATCAGTTTTGGGATTAAAATTTGGGGAAATTTTAGTTATTGGGTTTATTTTTTTGAGAAGAAGAAGAGTAGTTTTGAGAGGAAAAAATTAGGGTTTTTAGAAATGAATGATTCAAGTGAAGGGCATGAGGTTGGTGAAGGTTCAAACAATAACCATGATCGTGTTGATGGTGAGATTGTCTCTAATAATCCTATGGATTGGATGTTTGATGAAGAGATGTTAATGGAGGAAGCCATGAATAATGGTGGAAATGAAGATCCTACTCCTCAAAATGAAGGAACCGATACTCCAAATGAAGAACCCGCACCTCAAAACAATCAGATAAACTTCATATACTCTTCAAATTGTCCAATGGTGCTCCAAGTGGTCGATTCATGGTCACTATGGAACTACTCGAGTGAGGGTCGTTATAGTCGGGTGTTGTATACGCTAACGACCCTAAAGAGTCGTCATACTTTGTTGACACACATGGCGATTTGACTCTAACCTCGCAACTTTTAATGGTGATGAAAAATCGTCAAGGTGGTGTGTTAAACCATGACGATTGTTTATATTGTTCACCTAGAGTCGTTAGTTGATTCGTTTAATACCCAAACGACTCTCGAATCCAAACTCGTATATAAAAGGCAAGTTTTTGTGTGTTTGAGTCGTCATAGGGATATTCGATATACGACGACCCTAACCAACCATTTATAATGTGCACCTAGAGTCGTTAACCAATAACAAAGGTAGTCAAAACGGGGTCGTCATTTTCAACCTAATACGGTAACGACTCTATTCTAGGGGAAAAAATGTTGAAGTAGCGAGAATTAGAATTCGTCATCTTCATCCTAATACACTGACGATTTTTCATAGAATTCGCATGCAAATGAAAAGTCGTTAGGGGTTTTCATTTCGATACTAACGACTCTTACACCGAAATTTCGATACTAACGAATACAAGGTGGTTTAAGTTCATATACCTTCTAATTGGAGCCATAGCTTTCTTGGGTTTTGATTTTTGACGACGATTACGCTGATGAATCGGTTGAAGAAAAAAAATTTCTTCAAAATAGTCGTTAATGGTGGTGGTGGAGAAGAGAACGGGAGGAGAAGAAGATGAAGAAGAGAAGCCTAATTAAGGTTTCTAATTAAGGTTAACTGATTTTTAATGTTTAGTTTTGGGTAAGGGTAAAATAGTATTTTCATAGTCGGATTAATAGGCCCCTGATAATTTTGGGGTGCAACTAAAATTTGTTGGCCCCCAATTAAAATGTTTGGCCCCCAATCAAATGAGGATATATATCATCATCATCTACGGTCTAGGGTGGTCATATGCTGTTGTTATTTATACAGTATTATTATGGATAAATGATTCAAGGAAAAAAGCTTGCCTTTTGAGTTTTTTCTTTGGTGGGTTTCTCAAGGACAGATTTAGCCATACTTGCAACCTATAATAACCGGAGATTTCAATCTGACTTGGGTCTGAGTCGTCTGACTACATCCAAGTCAGATACTTATGTTTTTCCATTTTTCTGATATCTTATTGACTTATTCGGCTAACATGTCCGAGTCAAAATCTATTTGAGTTGAAGGTACAGCCACTGGCACTTATTTTAGTCAGATTCAAACAATTTATGTAGCCACATAGTTTGATTATTTTTTAGTCAGATTCATACGGAGTCATTTCAGCACAAAAAAAAAAAAAAAAAAAAAAATACACACTCCTAGAGCCAAAGTTGAAAGCTTACTGTTGCAACCTGGGTTGCACGGACGCTCCATTTCTTGATCCGTGTCCGCGTCCGACTCGCGGCGGACACGGGATGCGCGTGGGACGCTGACACGACGCGTGTCCGATGCACCAATTTGCGCGTCCTGCGCGCGTCTTGTATGGACGCACCGATGATGCGTGTCCGACACATTTTTTTTTTCATTTTCTAAGAAAGACAAACATTTCGATCAATAATTTAGGTCTTTATTAGGATTTTGTAATTGGAAATGACATCACCTATACCCTTAGTTGGACATGTGTTGATCTAAGAATGCATTTTGATTGTGCTATGTGTTTAATAGTGACTGATTGTTTGACATTCGGCGTGTATAAACAAACGATATCTTCTTTTCTTTTGAAATTTATACATATGTAACATCATTTTCTAATTTTTAGGGTCGAAATACTTGACTTTACTGTATAAATACATGATTATATATATAAATAAAATATGTATATACGTGTCCGCGTCCTAGTTTTTTGAAAATTTTGTAGTGTCCGCGTCCGCGTCTGTGCAACCCAGGTTGCAACCTATTTATGGGTGATTCGAAATTTGAATATGCCTCTATTCGAGTCAGATGTCAAATCGTTTCATTTTTGTGAACGTTTGATGCGGTACTCTGCTCTCACTCCTATCAGTGATTCGAAATTTGAATATAACTCTATTCGAATCAAATGTCAGATCCTTTCATTTTTTTCATTTTCCTGAATGTTCGATGAGGTATGAATCTGCTCACACCTAGGTATTTGAATTCGGTATAACTTTATGTGGCTAGATTTTTGAAATCAATTGAGCCAGAAAACACACCCACTTCACTTAAAATAAATAAACAAGCGGCCCCTCCTCCTCCTCCTTGTTGATAGACGTGGCTCATTGTTTATTTGATACTGCAGTGCAGATTTCGCAGCTTTTGACTTAAGTTTCTTTGCTTTCTTTATTTTGTTTTTGATTTCTCTTTTTCCCTCTCTGGGTTTGTTTAAAAAAAAAATACTGAAAGAGAGGAAAATGGATATGTCATTTAGAGAGACCATGCATGCATGCATTGCTGGAATGTGTTTGAAAATTTACCTTTTCAATTTAGTTGACAGTGAAGTAAGCTTGTATACTCACATTTGATCTATATATATTTACACTTGTGCTACAATGAGTTATTATATCATGTAAAAACATGCATGTGATGGATTTCTCCAAATTTATTTATGACCAACGGCTTGTATTCATTCTAGCTACAATTGTAATGGTAATTAATCATTATAATGGCATGCACATGATAGCTTTCATCAAATTTATTTTTGTAGGATTTTCGACCACAAAGGTTGCATTCGGCTTAATTATATCGCAAAATTTGAATCACGTGATATGTTTCCGAAACTTCTGATTCTTCTTGCAATATAACTTTTGTCAGGGAGCACATTTTGGGTCGGTGGTATACATATTGGATCATATTTGAAACTTCCTGTCAGATGATTGACGTTGAACAGAAGGTGGGAGTTCTTTGTAATTATATGCAAATGAAGCTTTACTAATTAAGTCCTCAATTGACTTAGTTAAGTTTTCATTACTTCCAAAACATGTTTTAGTAGACCTTGCCGACTTTTCATACTTTCAGAATTGAAAGTATTGATTTTTGATCTAATTTTGAGTATGATTTCATACAACAGCTTTGCAATCCCCTTTTTAGAAGTGTTTGGGTTGTGTGCTTTCATTTCCGTTGCAAAAGATTTTCTCAAAACAATTTTTTTTTCATAAAAAATCTTCCCAAATAAGTTCAATCAAAAACAAAATTTCAATTCATAAGTTTTAATCCACTCAATTAATCAATCTAAACTCAATTAATTAAGCTAATCAGATTTTTTTAGTGTTAATTAAACAAGGGTATATTAGCCATTTAGAAAAATATATTGCTAAGGGGTGGATTCTTTTACTTCAAAATGACCCTATTTTGTCTTATTGGGTATACCCCAATTAATCTGGGTATACCCCAATCAAGCCAGGTAATTTTGGTTCAAATCAGGGATTCAGGGTACGTATAGTATAATACTCTGGAACAAAGAGTATATACCTTTTGGACTGATGATTTAGTTGGAAAATCACCTTAATAATAGGTAATGCCATATATTTAGTAAAAGATGAAAAATCGGTATTGACAGTTTTACAAGAGTATATGCTCTAAAATATTCTCTAGTCTGTTGTAAATTCGCTCAAGTATATAATAAATCACATCTGACCCCAACATCTTCCATCACCAAATACTTTTCTCTGTACTTTTCTGAAGCAGGTTAGTTTATTTGTTTTCTTCTTCTTCTTCTCCTTTGACTATTTTTTTCAAGTAATACGTATATATATTAGTATGATTCACATGCACAAGTAATCTAAAGTCATACGTCTAAAGCAGCAGTAAAACCTACCGTGTAGATATAACTTTTTAAAGGTTTTTCATATGCATGCACTCTTGCGATTTGGCTCTATCTCATTTTGATGATGTAATTTCTTTGATTTTTATGTTTCACATAGATAAAAGTGGGAAAGCAAGCTCTGTTTATGAACACATTGTGATTCTTTCTTGGAGATAAGAAGAAGAAAGATAATCAAAACGTAAGAAAATCAATCACTATGTGCATTTACTACACGTTCTTGATATGCGAAGAATCAAGTTTCATTTATAGTATTAGCAAGAGACATGGAAATGATTCATTTCAACACTCTCTTTTTCATTTTTAACCTTTTCATCTTTTTTGAGGAATGTTCTTGGTTTGGTGGTAATTCCTGTTCTATTTTTAGGGTTGGTTTTGATTTCCTTGTTATTGTCAGTGTTTTGACTTATGACTTTTTAATCCGTAAAAAGTGGGTTCTCTGCCATGTTTCACATTTCTAATGGCTCTCATATTTCTTCCCCTTTTGTCTTTGTGATTTTGTCCATTATTAAATGCTGATTTAGTAGTTCTTTTTTTCTTGCACAGATTTGCAGATTAACTTTCTACTTTGCATTTCAAGCCATGGCTAAAGAACAGAAGTCACAGTTGGAGGTTCTGAATGCACTTGATGTTGCAAAAACACAATGGTATCATTTCACTGCAATTGTGATTGCTGGTATGGGTTTCTTCACAGATGCATATGATCTCTTCTGCATTTCACTAGTCACAAAACTACTTGGTCGAATCTACTATCACGTCGACGGTTCTCCAAAACCGGGTTCTTTACCACCAAACATATCAGCTGCTGTTAATGGTGTTGCTCTCTTTGGTACTCTTGCTGGACAACTCTTTTTTGGTTGGCTCGGTGACAAAATGGGTCGTAAAAAGGTTTATGGTATGACCCTAGGTATAATGGTGGTTGCTTCTATTGCATCTGGTCTTTCCTTTGGTCACACACCAGGTAAAGTTATGGGGACTTTATGTTTTTTCCGGTTTTGGTTGGGTTTTGGAATTGGTGGTGACTACCCATTATCTGCCACCATCATGTCTGAGTACTCCAACAAGAAAACTCGTGGTGCCTTTATCGCTGCTGTTTTTGCCATGCAAGGATTTGGAATTTTGTCGGGTGGAGTGTTTGCCATCGCCATTTCTTCTATATTTAAATCTGTTTATAAAGCTCCTCCATATGAGGTTGATGCCCTTGGTTCGACGGTTCCTCAAGCTGACTACGTTTGGCGTATAATTCTCATGTTTGGGGCAATACCAGCTGCAATGACCTTTTATTCGCGCTCAAAAATGCCTGAAACTGCTCGTTACACCGCCCTAGTTGCAAAGGATGCTAAGAAAGCAGCCGCAGATATGTCCAAAGTTTTACAGTGTGAGATTGAAGCTGAGCCAGAAAAGGTTGAGACAATAAGAGATGAGAAGACAAATTCATTTGGTTTGTTCTCGATGCAGTTTGTTCGTAGACACGGAGCTCATTTGTTTGGAACTGCCAGTACATGGTTCTTGCTTGATATTGCATTTTACAGTCAGAATTTATTTCAGAAAGATGTTTTCAGTGCAATTGGATGGATTCCTAAAGCAGCAACTATGAATGCCCTCGAAGTTTTTTGGATTTCTAGAGCACAAACCCTCATTGCTCTCTGCAGTACTGTTCCTGGTTACTGGTTCACCGTAGCTTTTATTGACCACATCGGAAGGTTTTGGATTCAGCTTGTTGGTTTCTTCATGATGACTGTTTTCATGTTCGGTCTCGCAATCCCATACCACCACTGGACACAACCAGATAACAGAATAGGATTTGTTGTGATGTATGCACTCACATTCTTCTTTGCAAACTTCGGTCCCAACAGTACAACATTTGTTGTCCCAGCTGAAATCTTTCCTGCGAGATTAAGGTCTACTTGCCACGGTATCTCGGCTGCTGCAGGCAAAGCAGGTGCAATTATTGGTGCATTCGGTTTCTTGTATTTGGCTCAAGACAAAGATAAGAAGAAAGCAGATCCTGGTTATCCTGCAGGAATTGGTGTGAAGAATGCACTTATTGTTTTGGGTTTTGTCAACCTTTTGGGTATGTTATGCACTCTGTTGGTTCCTGAATCTAAAGGAAAATCACTTGAAGAGATGTCAGGAGAAAACGAAGAAGAAACAGCTTAGAGTTTTACTTAGTAGCCTTCGTATTCCCTAAGTTGTGGTGTGTTCAGATTTTAATATTTGTACTCCATTTCATCATGCTTGCATTTCTTTTGTGAGTACAAACATCATCATGACCTACTCTTTAATTTGATTCTTGTTTAGTTTTTCTTTTTTTCCTTTTGTGTGCGATTCTTTTGCAAAATATATATGCCTGCTCATTGTTAGAAACTACAGAACAGAATGGGTACAGGAAACTGCACGCGAAAAATCAAGTGTAACTGGCAATATAGTGCAATAGACGTCTCGGTATTCTTTTGCACTTTCAGATCATGAATGGGTTAGACAAATTTCACACTCTCAGTTGACATTCATTCAAACTCTTAATACACAAATAGATGTTAAGGATCTATCTTGATTGGTAATTCTACTTTTGTTACCTTTTTAGCAGAATTATTAGATCATTAGATTTTACAGCCAAGAAGTCTGAGACGCGAGTGATAAACTTATTATACAAAATCTACATTGAGCTGCTGTATCCAAGGGTAGAGGTGTAAATTGGGCTGTGCCAAAGACGAGACGAGCACAGCCAAAGACAAAGACGCTAAAATTTGAGCATGTGATTGACCAAAGACGTGACTTAGCCCAAAGACGGCAAGACGTTTGTTAAATGAGACATCTTTGGGTTTGACTAATTGGCACAGTAGTACAGCACAGCACGCGACACGGATAAGCACGTGGCCCAGCCCAGCACAGCACGTTAAGAGAGCACGTAATAACATGTACAAATACACCATATAACAAGGCATAATACATCACATTTTTTGTATATTTCACAAAAGAATCACTATTCTAGCTAGTTTTTAACATTTTATGTTGACTCATTTATAACAACACATATAATACCTTAATATTTAGAAAATATATTTCAATATCATTGTTATAATGTCGTCACCTATATTTAACTAGAACATTAATTTACATGACAATAATTCAATTTTATATTTGATGGTTTTTTTTTTTTTATTGAATAAACTTGTTAATTTTACTTGAAATAATTTCAAATGATATTTTGTCTAATTAAATTTTGTGATAATGGCCGACTTAATGTATACATTAAGTGATTTCAAATTTTTTATAACACGTGTGCCAGCACGGCACAGCACGGCACGTTTATTCTTGTGTTGTGCCCGTGGGCTGTGCTGTGCCTAGCTTTTGACTAGTAAAGCACAGCACGGCACAGCACGTTTAAATCGTTGGCACAACACAGCACGACACATGGCACATAAAGCACGCAACTTCGTGTGCCGGGCTGTGACGGGCCGGCACGTTTTACACCTCTATCCAAGGGCAACGTCTAAATCCTAAATTTCCAACTCCGTGATGTCAGACATGAAAAGATGGGCACATGGAATCTTATACGAGTGATCGACAGAGCATAGGGTCATGGCTAAAGAGAACTGCAATATGATTTACAGGACAAATTTCAATTCAAACTAAACATTACCCAAATATAGCAAAGAAGTAATCAAATCCAGTTAGTCTGGCAACCCACTTTTTTTTTCTTTTTTAAGAAAATAGATAACTGTATATTGTAGATTCATTTCAACAGTAATAATGAATTGATAAGACTTCATGCTAAGAGAACTCAATACCATGAACTCCTGAACAATTTCCTATTTGCCTTCCCAGCTGTTGAACTTTATTTTAATGACTAATCCCTTGGCTCTTCTATACTAGTCAAACTTATCTATACTGCAGTGTAACTAATACGAAATGTCACTTCCCTTTGCATCCATCAGATAATGCCTTACCTGAATTTAATTCGTCACCACAACACCATTTTACAACTGAAATCTTATGATAGATCCTCAATGAGCACGTTCTCTCAGCGCTTCAAGTTCCATTTCATCAGGGTCAGTTGCTTGAATTTCATAGTGGATACCGTCAAGTTCTCGTCGGAACCTGTCTTTGGATGTAGCGTAAAGCATCTTGGATCGAATACGAGCAACTGAGGGAGACCTGAGCAACATATTATTTACACATCAAACAGCAAACATAAGAGTTAGACGATCACAGAATTTCTCAGTAAAAGCAATTTGTATATGTTACTGTTTGAAAACCAACACCGAGACTGCAACAATACATTTATGAATCACAAATACATCTAGTGAGTAATAAAATTAATCACAATTTTTTTCTGCCACAACGTTTCTTAACTCTATCCTGCTTTGGTGAAATCTAGTGAAAATTACAAGAAACTTCCAAATTAAACTAGATATGGAGTAAAACACAACAGAGATTCAGAATGCTTTCTCATCTGATTAAACACTGGGTGCAGAGGACATGGTCAGGTATGGTGGAACATGGTCAAAAATTTTCCTGTGCGACAATGTTCGGAATTTTGAGCTTAACCTGAACAATGGTACATAACATGGTCCTGAATCAACACTCATTGCAGATTACCATGAGAAATAATCCGATGAAATGCAGGTAAGATTTGTTGACCCAATCCCGACTATCAGTCAAGTTGATAACTCTTCTAGGTAGCTTATCAGAGAGAACATTATGTCAAGGCACACCACAACTATGAAAGGTTAACAGAAGAGAACAAGAACTAAAAAATCTGGAGCCACATGAAACTTCAATAACTACACGAGTGTTTTAACTTGCCTTTTGCAATACTTTTTGGACTTAAAATTTTTTCTAAGAACTATTGTGACTGTGTGTATATTGCCATCCCAGGCCAATAAAATTCTCACCAAACAAGACCTTCTGAACAAGAGATGACTAGCAGCTAACAAGTGTAGCTCCAAAACCTAAACACTCAGAAACAAAATAATTGAAATTTAAAACCAAGAATATCACCTCTAACAATAAAACTCACAGGGCCATCGACCATATAAATTGGCCATGATGTTTATCATCAGCATACTTTTCAGCATGATAAACACCTGGAAATAATTGGGGGAATTTCACTGGAAGCTTTCAACATGACTTACTACAGTAGTACTAAGTCATCTCAACTGAACAACAGTGACCATACTACAACAAATTGTTCAATTCATATTTCATTGGGAACTACGAACACCAAACCCATTTGCACTTCCATCTCCTTTGCCTTGCCACTGCAGCATAAATTCAATTTTTATTTATTTGTTCTGTCATAAAACCTCAAAGTTCGGAACCAAATGGATCCCTAGACTATCCAGTTTCTCTTCTTCCCGATATGAACTTCAAAATGAATTTATGCGATACTATTATTACTAATCACCTTTGCAAATAAGTCGAGCCTGCAGTGTTGTTGCTAGGATCCTCCAACCGGACTTAAAACTTTTTCAAGATTTTTATCAATACGGGGCATGTTGGTCCCATTGCTCACTACTTAATTTCACCATGATCAAAAATAACAAAAGCAAATAACGACGACATTGCTAGATATGTGAAGAAATCTGCAATTACATCTAAACTTTAGCAAATGCTAATTTGCTCTTCAGTTTTTAGCCATACCGATCAACAGCAGCAACAACAACAACATCATCGGAAATCTGATCCGCTACCGCCACCGTTAATTTTTCTACGGTCAGTTTCTCCTTATATATGTCTTCGTTCTGATGATTCATCTTGGCATCAAAACCAAAATCAATTAGATTCAAGGTACTAGTGTTAATCAGGCGAAGAAGAAAAAATATACAGATTCAGTATTTTATCAAATTTATTTCATTCTTCTACTAATAGATCTGTGGTATCCGATGAACAACCACCACCGGAGCAACAACAACAAATCCCAATTCCGATTCCAATTCCATATCCTCATACCAGACTTGTTGAGAACTCAACAATTTACAGGGCATCAGTATCAACACCATCCCCAATTTCATCAACTTGGTACTCATCATTAATCCCTAATCTCCGGAAAACAACAGAAGAATCACCGTCTCGATGTGATTCCAATCCATCTGTTCTTCTCAATCTTAAATTCGAAATATCCCACAACCCCATGAATCTCTCCCTTTTTATGAGTTTTAGGTGACGGTATAGTGGAGAGGAAGAAGAAAAGGAATAGAAGATGAAAAAGAAGAAAAAAAGACAGAAACAGAATTTTATAAATTATGGGTTTGGGAATAAGTTTTCCCTAAAGAATGGGGGTGCGCCTCTCCCTGTAGTTTTCATTTGTCTTTTGTGCATTTTTTTTCCTTGGATTTGGGACCCTATTTTTTTAATTTTATTTTATTTAATATATTCGTTTTTATCCAGAATATCTTCTGTTTAAACAAAAATTTCTATGCACCAACAAATAGAGCTTTAGCTTTCTACGAAGAGGCAGATCTTTTTCTTTTTGTTGCAGCAACTAAAACTTTCCGGAATTCTGATTCAATAAGAACGAAAAAAAAACAAACGAACATGTAAAACTAACCAAAAAGAGACTTTGAATTCTGATTCAACGACATAAAACTAACCAAAAAGAGACGACGCGGCACACCTTATTCTTCATAACACTCCTAGGTAAAAATTACCAAGGAGCATTCGCTACCGCTTCGAATTCTCCGTGCCTCATTGAATGTACTGCTATTTCTGAAACTTTCACAAGTTCATCTATCCGAGAAATCATAAAGGATACCTTCATGCCAAGCTGCTCAAACGCGTCCAGACTATTTCTCCACATTGTCAACTCACCCTTACAAGTATGGCTAAGTTCACAGGACCTAATGGCATGAAGGAACGAGTTCTGGCTGCGGCAGAGCTTGTAATACTTAGTTGTGACATGCTCGGGCATTTTACGACCTCTAACTAAATAGTTTACCACTGTTGTGAAGCTCTCAAAATTGATGCCTTCAAACTCAACAGCTGAAGCTACCACCTCATTGTTATTATCAGGTTTCTCACTAAGCGGTAATGAGGGACTTCCGTGTTCATCGCAGTCTTGAACAACGGCTGAAGCAAAACGCCTTTGGCGTTTCTTGGCAAGATTTTCCGTCGGCTTACCTTCAGTAATGGCTGATTGGAGACACCTTTGGCGTTTCGATGTAGGTTTTATCCTCGGCTTCAAGTTCTTAACAGCATCACCTAATTGACAAACATCACAAAACAAAGTGTTGGTAACTAAACTACTTTATTTAATGTTGCACAGAAACTGAAAAATAAGGATGACAGACCCTTCAGAGATACCTTGAGATTTATTCAGCGTTTGAGCATTCACCGTTAGAAGGTCAAGAGCAGCATCTGCTCCACCATCTTCCCTTACAATGTGAATCTTGAATATATTGACATCGACTAATTCGAAAACCACTGCATCCCCCTCTTTTAGATGGTGAGCCTTGGCAAACCCTTGCCAGACACCACTCAGTCCACAGTTTCTAGGGAGGTAAGATATCTCATGAAATTCAAGGCCGTCTTCATCCACCAACGTCATCATAATATCATCTTTTGACATAAAAGATTTACAGAATTTCGAGGGAATCCCCTGTTATACATAAAATAAATAAAAATATTAATGCCAGAAATCTATAAAATTTAGAATAAGACAATGGGATAATAACATCACAGATTGTAACTCTTACCATCCAGTAACCTCCTCCAACATGCGAAGGAAGCATAACTCTCACCAAACTTGGTATGTTCGGGTCTAAACTCATTTGGATTTCTTCCTCTCGCTTTTCGGCTGATAATGATAATGTAGCTTCTCCCATCTCAATCAAGGTGTCTGATTTCCAAATCTACAAGTTATAATGAATCAGTGGCTGAACCAGAATTTTTGGTTGGGTGCAATTGGGATAATACATAAAAAAAAAAAAAGGGTTTGTGCATCTTAAATGGTCTTACTCATTTTTGCAAACAAGTCATAACAGTTTGCAGTAATTTTTTTAGGGCAAAATTACAAACATCTGATCGGATGACAGTCCGAAGAACGATATCTTCTCATCATAATTTCTATAGAATTACTTCATTAAAATAGTACTACCAATGGAAAAATTGTAAACATTTGATGGAGCATCATAAAACTATATACCTGAGGGCGCTCCAGAATCCTTTCGATTGCTCGTTTCGAGAACTATGATCGTCTGCCTCTGGAATTGAATACAATGATCATAACTCGTAAGAAAATTAATTCGTCAAAAAGAAAACAACCATTTGATTACTACTTACCGGATTAGGCAAACTACAAATAAACCCTAATAGTTTGAGCTTTGTTTCATTCTAAATACCAATCAAAATTTTATGCCGTTAAGATTTGAAACCATTTTTGTTAGCACGATATCCTGCATTTATTGAATTTTTTTCAAGTAACTAATTTCGTGGGGTTTTAACCTTTTTATTACTGGGCACGTCTCAAAAGTTACTCGTTTCATGAGATAATTAAGGGCTTTCTTTTGTACGATACAATTGGGTCAATGGAGCGGGCACATTTAGTTGGATTTCTAACATGCCAACCGGCGTCCAGTCCAATAAAGCTTTTGTTTTAACAAAATCTAGCACCACCAAAAGGTGCTTTAGCTTTGTAAGCCAGAAAGAAATTTTGCTTCAATTTTGATCTTTCTCCATTGAGACCAATATTCAGCACAGTCTAGTGTCATTGATTTTACTTGTGTCTGTTTCTACAATCTAGGATACAAACATTTCCAGATCATTCTTTTATGTTATGCTGCTGCACACAATGCTATCCGTAAGGACCGTAACTACGCCAGAATCTCTAGTGATGCCAGGAGGTAACACTGCTGACATTGGTGATGTTACACTGGCCTTGTTATGGCCGTGGGGAAGAAGACAAGATTTTCTGCATGGATAATGGTTGCCTCCATATACGGGTTCTGTCAGACACATTATATGCAGCTGTAAAAGTTAGTTTTGCAGCTGCAACAGTCCTGTATTCATACATTTCCCTTATATTGCAGCACAAAATCTACATCAAAACTTACACGTTTTCATCAAGAAACAATGGCTTACACAGATTTAATTAAACAGCTTCAGCTTTCCGGTGAATGATTAGTACGAAACTCTTTAAGTTCTGGTGAACCAGCAGCTTTAGCTTTCTGCACCCATCTGCGGTAATCGACAACTCCTGGAGTTAGAATTTGGATTTTAAGTCACAAAGCGAACATTAAAAACTTTTAAGTATAGTTTGATTTCGGATTAGGAAATTGTAACCTGTTTTGCTCGGCTATATCCCGACCGTCCAGATTTTTAACCAACCAATAACTCGACCATAAATACGTATGTTTGATAGTTGATTGTCGTGAACGGTGATTCTCCATAAGTATTCTGTCATCTGTGTAAACATTCGATGATAAAAATATGGAAACACAGACAATAACATTGCGGTATAATTGAAATATGGAAACTTCGATAATAATATTGCTACATATAACCTTGATGATTATAATATGGGAACTTCATTATCACAGCAATGTCAACCCATGGCCATGGCATGGACAATGCAACGATCTTTGGGAACTTTATATATAGAGAACTATCAAAATGAGTGATTACGTAGTTTTAAGGTAAGGGAAGATGGTCCAAGAGGCATTTCAATGAGGTTAATCAGGTCGGGCATGCTTCTAGTAGTGAGAAAGAGCATGAGATTCAGTTTTGTGTCTTCTTTTTTTTTTTTTTTGTTTTTTCTGTAAGTTTAGACTTACAAAAAAGAAAAGAAAAGAGAAAATACAAAAAAACATTCAAGGAGCCATGTACAAGGTCAAAAACTGACCAAAGCAAGATGCTACTGTAAAAGGAAAAAACATAAGCAACAATCTAAACATCAAGCTGTACACACATCATTTCTTCTTTGGTGACTTCCTAGATTCCCTGAAAATTTTCATTAACGGTGTTCCTATTATCAAAGCAGAATTTTTTTCTACCATCTGGGAATTTTTCATAACTATCTTGATAGGAATATCTGCAAGGAGTTTCTCCTGCACTTCTCTTGTAGATTTCAAAACCTTGTAAGTATCACATCCTTGAACTTCAGTATCATCTATACTATCTTCACTTCTTTTTTAAGTGTTTTTTGCAAGTTGATTTACTTTTCAGACCTGAGGGTTGAATGAAGACTCAAGATTTCTCTTGGGACTGATTTATTTTGTTATCTAACAATTCAGTGTTACAGAAATCTGTCTCAGAAGCCTAAAAGAACATAAAGCTATCTTATAATATGCATGAACCCTACCTTATAATATAATTGCAAGCCATTCCTGTTAGTATGTTTATTTCAGCATTGATACAAGTACCAAGAGTCAGGTAATGTGGTGTTTGTGAAATGCAGCCTGAAAACATGTTGAGAATGCAATCTGCTACCTGCTACCTTATTTATTATACACTAGTACCATGGAACATTACAATCTCCTCCAAATTTTCATAATCCGGAAGGAGGAACAAAAAAAGCAAACTTGATATGGGGAGAAGCAAGATACGTGTTCTCCAAAACATGCATCTTCTGAAAAATTGATGCATTTTGATACTAAATCTTTTCAAACAACTACCATGCAATACCTTGAAACCCGCAACATCTAGAAGAAAAAAAAATGGTGCGTTGTCAGTATGTCCAACAATAATATGGGTCATTCGGGGATGACGATTGATAAAACACGTCGTTGCTGCCGTTACTGACGCCACCACCGCCACTAGCACCACGGGGAGCAAATGCATCTTCTAGCAATCCTTCTCCTCTTTGGCCCTCAATTGCTGCCACCACCGGTAAATAATGAGTCTCCATGGCTGCATTACATTCCTGAACATACAATCAATTAAAACCCAAACAATCATTACGATTCTTTGTTATTTAAATGCCAATTTTCAACCACCGACGGTTCCATAGACGATGGTGCTGCCACCTTATCTCCCTGACATAGAAGCATCGAATTCGCATTTGCTACGGGCAATGCAAAAGACATATCAAGTGAATTAGTTGGCAATGCAGAAGACACATCGAGTGAGTTGATTGGAAACCCAATATGTGCATCCGCTACGCGGCAATGCGAAGATCCAATAAGTGAATTAATTGATACTGTTGGTGCCACTCATTGCGAATTTTTTAGTACTATTAGCATATTTTGAAGCCACAATTTGTATCTCGTGACCGGTTCAAATGACTTGGAAATCGATTCAGTGTTGCCGCTGATGAAGATGAAGAATCCATATTCGATGATGACAACAACATCTGTAATTGTGATCGATTTTGAGGAAAGTTCAAGTTATAAAGCTCTCCAACACCATCTCCTCTCATGCGAGAATACAACAAACATCATAAGCTTTGGCGGCTTTCTCGGCAGTTTCATATGAACCCAACCAAATCCTATCTCTCGCTCAATGGTACTCGATCTCGGATACCCATTTTCCCCATTTTCTCATTCTCACTCCTTTGTAACCATTGTCACCATTCTTGCCTCGCATTACCTCCATTAGGACCTTTGGTATTACTAGCAATCGCTCTTTTTCACCATGACTTGAAAAGAAATTTTTTTCTGATTTTCTTCTTGATTCGTAGTTTTTCTGAGTTTTTTATCTGGTAATTTCGTTGTTGGATAAGAATTTATGTGATTTTATTATTTATAGATTAGTAAAAAGAAAGATTAGTTGAATCGTGGGTGTTGCAAAGATATGCAACGTGCTTGTAAAATATTTGGCTAGATTTTCTAGTTTAGATTTGATCCATTTGTTGCGGACAAGTATATTTGGCAGAGCCGTGGGCTTTGGTAGTTGAACACGTTCTAGCTAGGTTAAATTTAGTTTGAGAACTTACGTGTAGTGTGTACAGGGTTACAATGCTAGATGTCATTGTAAGGATAAGTCTCCGGAAGAATCCCATACAAATCCAGTTTCCACCGCAATCCGATAGAAATCCTGTTTCCAATTCATAACAACCACCCATTTGAGTTCTGTGCCGATCCAAACAAAAAACATGAGCAATCCAAAGCAAACAACATCAAGAGAGTGTCAAATTAAGAGAGAGATAAATCTGTTTGAAATCTACGTGTAGTGAAAGGGGATGAATGTTTGACTAGTACAGACCAACTTGTGTCAGTACAGGTGGGTGCACGGAAGCTAGCCGAAACTTATTGTATGGCCATATCCCTCTTGAATTTGATTCATTTTTTTTTTTTTTTTTTTTGTACATTAATCTTCATTTTGCTTATTTATTTATTTTTTGACCTTGCAAAAGGCCCTGTGATAAAGTTGGCTTTGAATCAGGATTACTCTGTAGTTGGCTTTCTTAAAGAATTGTGATCAAACTTCACTGTATTATGCGGCCACCATATGACCCAAAGACGATTCACGGCAGCAATCCGCAAAATATTCTTTAGCTAAAAGAAAAAAAGTTACTTGCGGTTTTGATCCGAAAAGGGAAGGTTTCTTTTTTTTTTTTTGCTCGGTTAAAAAAAGGGAAGGTTTCGGATTAGGAAATTGTAGCCTGTTCTGCTCGGCTATATATATATGTTGGCGTGTGGATGATCAGTAAACTCAAAAACCTAGGAAGATGAAGAGGGTAAAAAGATGTGGCGTAACTGATCAAGTTTTAAACTTACCCAGTCTTGAAAATTTTGATGTTAGCGAGATATTAAGCAGAGTTCCTGCAAGATCACTTGTCGGGTCATGCAAGTTGGTATGCAAAGATTGGTTATCATTGATTCGATCTCCAAACTTTGTCGAATCGCAACGTATCCGATCACAAACTCACCGGCCATCACTTTTTGTCACAACTACTAGTACTAACCCCGAAGAACGGATTACCAAGTTATTCTCGGTGGAGGATGGCTCGTCTGAAGTGAATCGACCATTAGCCAATCTTTTAATGACTTTTCTCCAGGAGCTTATGCATATTATATCTTCAAATGGTTTGTTTTGTATCGTAGACACGATGCATCGTATTTGCATTTATAACCCGTGCACCGGAGAAATAACACATATTGGAGAGACTATTCCCATGTATGCTACTTACGGATTTGGATTTGATCCTTCCACTAAGAAACACAAAGTAGTTCGTGTGCGCGTTAATAGTTGCGAAGTTTTGACTACAGGTGAAGACAATGCATGGAGAAAGATTGATGAGGTAGCACCACGCATATGTGGAACAGTACCTGCAGTTAGTGTTAATGGATCAATATATTGGATGAAAGGCACTGGTCGTTCTTCGTCTATGCCTGTGGCAAAATATGGAGCCTTAGTTGCGTTTGACATGGGAAGTGAGACCTTCAGAGAGATTGGAATCCCGGAATCCTTACTCGAGGAAATTCACCCGATAAAATTATTAGCAGTGGATGGATGCATTGCTATTTTGCAAAGGATGTGTGCCTTGGAGGTGAAATTATGGATATTTAGTGGAAACTGGAAAGAAGAGATTATATCAATACCTTCTGAACGGGACGGAACCGAGTTATATGAAAGTATACAGCACATTCTAAGTACAGAGATAATCATCCTAAAAGCAATAGAAACTTATGGTTCGGCGCCAAGAAATTTCATATTTCTATATCACTATGACAGGAAGAAGAAGACATCCAAGAAGGTTAATATCATTCAATTTCCTGCATCGATGGTGTCTCCTGCTAGTACGGCTAAAAGATCACCCTTACATTATGGATTTTTCACAATTAGTGAAACCCTTTCTCCTGTTCAATGAACAGCAGAATCCTAGTACTGAAGGGACTAATCTGAGTAATCTCATTCCTTGATAATTTTTCTACCATCTGGGAATTTGTCATAACTATCTTGATAGGAATATCTGCAAGGAGTTTCTCACTTCTCTTCTCTTGTAGATTTCAAAACCTTGTCAGTATCACATCCTTGAACTTCAGTATCATCTATACTATCTTCACTTCTTTTGTAAGTGTTATTTGCAAGTTGATTTACTTTTCAGACCTGAAGGTTGAATGAAGACTCAAGATTTCTCTTGGGACTGATTTATTTTGTTATCTAACAATTCAGTGTTATAGAAATCTGTCGCAGAAGCCTAAAATGTACTTCACCAACAGTCTGGATGCAAAATTTGAAAAATTCAAGCATGACGTGCACTGTGTCGCATTCGAACCAAATTCTTCTTGTATTTCTAGCCTGATAATTCTGAATGATACAGGTGTATCTTTCCTTTTTTTACCGAAATATACCAAGAAAACCGATATTCCTAGACAAGGAAATATACCTAAAAAAAGGAATTATTTCTAGATAAAGAAAGAGATTCCCAGAAGGTTTGGGAAACCAAACCAAAGCTATAGATAGAGATGTTTAACTCTATCTATATAGAATGGTTTTGTGAGATAGATAGATATGTTTGGGAAACCTTCCCTCTCAAAACCTAGAGAGGGAAGGTTTTGAGACAAATCACCTAGAGAAAAATTTGTGAGGCAATACTAGATTATTGTAAAAGCGAGCTTAGCAAAATAGCTAAAGGTTATTTACTGCTTAGAGATCATAAGCATTCAGCTTAATCCATCCATACAAAGGAGGAAACCAACTCACTTCCATAATCTGGGCGCTTTCTTCTATTATGCATACAGCCCTTAGCTAGCTTCTCCGACTCTGTAGTTAACCTTTCTGGATTGTCAAACACTTACAGTATTACACGACCACAAAATAATACTTAGCTGAAAGAAAATTTCAGTTCAGGGAGATAAATTTACATATATATAGTCGAATATTCCTTCTCTGGTTTCTGCGATTTTTTTTTCTTCTATCGATAGTCGAATGTTTCGCAGGCTCTCTTATATATATTCAGTTACTTTAAGCAGTTGTTTCCTGTTTCGGCTTCTCTATGATATCAAATATAATATAAAATAATACAAGCTACAATACGCATGAACCCTACCTTATAATATAATTGCAAGCCATTCCTGTTAGTATGTTTATTTCAGCATTGATACAAGTATCAAGAGTCAGGTAATGTGGTGTTTGTGAAATGCAGCCTGAAAACATGTTGAGAATGCAATCTGCTACCTTATTTATTATACACTAGTACCATGGAACATTACAATCTCCTCCAAATTTTCATAATCCGGAAGGAGGAACAAAAAAAGCAAACTTGATATGGGGAGAAGCAAGATACGTGTTCTCCAAAACATGCATCTTCTGAAAAATTGATGCATTTTGATACTAAATATTTTCAAACAACTACCATGCAATACCTTGAAACCCGCAACATCTAGAGGAAAAAAAATGGTGCGTTGTCAGTATGGCCAACAATAATATGGGTCATTCGGGGATGACGATTGATAAAACACGTCGTTGCTGCCGTTACTGACGCCACCACCGCCACTAGCACCACGGGGAGCAACTGCATCTTCTAGCAATCCTTCTCCTCTTTGGCCCTCAATTGCTGCCACCACCTGTGAATAATGAGTCTCCATGGCTGCATTACATTCCTGAACATACAATCGATTAAAACCCAAACAATCATTACAGTTACTGTTATTTAAATGCCAATTTTCAACCACCGACAGTGACATAGATGATGGTGCTACCACCTTATCTCCCTGACATAAAAGCATCGAATTCGCATTTGCTACGGGCAATGCAAAAGACATATCAAGTGAATTAGTTGGCAATGCAGAAGACACATCGAGTGAGTTGATTGGAAACCCAATATGTGCATCCGCTACTGGCAATGCAGAAGATACAATAAGTGAATTAATTGATACTGTTGGTGCCACTGTTGCGAATTTTTAGTACTATTTGCATATTTTGAAGCCACAATTTGTATCTGTGACCGGGTCAAATGACTTGGAAATCGATTCAGTGTTGCCGCTGATGAAGATGAAGAATCCATATTCGATGATGACAACAACATCTGTAATTGTGATCGATTTTGAGGAAAGTTCAAGTTATAAAGCTCTCCAACACCATCTCCTCTCATGCAGAATACAGCAAAATCATAAGCTTTGGCGGCTTTCTCAGCAGTTTCATATGAACCCAACCAAATCCTATCTCTGCTCAATGGTACTCTGATCTCAGATACCCATTTTCCCCATTTTCTCATTCTCACTCCTTTGTAACCATTGTCACCATTCTTGCCTGCATTACCTCCATTCAGACCACTGGTATTATTAGCACTGCTCTTTTTCACCATGACTTGAAAAGAAATTTTTTTACAGATTTTCTTCTGGAAGTTTTTCTGAGTTTTTATCTGGTAATTTCGTTGTTGGATAAGAATTTATGTGATTTTATTATTTATAAATTAGTAAAAAGAAAGATTAGTTGAATCGTGGGTGTTTCAAAGATATGCAACGTGCTTGTAAAATATTTGGCTAGATTTTCTAGTTTAGATTTGATCCATTTGTTGCGGACAAGTATATTTGGCAGAGCCGTGGGCTTTGGTAGTTGAACACGTTCTAGCTAGGTTAAATTTAGTTTGAGAACTTACGTGTAGTGTGTACAGGGTTACAATGCTAGATGTCATTGTAAAGATAAGTCTCTGGAAGAAATCCAGTTTCCACCGCAATCCGATAGAAATCCAGTTTCCAATTCATAACAACCACCCATTTGAGTTCTGTACCCCCCTGCTGCCGATCCAAACAAAAAACATCAGCAATCCAAAGCAAACAACATCAAGAGACTGTCAAATTAAGAGAGAGATAAATTTGTTTGAAATCTACGTGTAGTGAAAGGGGATGAATGTTTGACTAGTACAGACGAACTTGTGTCAGTACAGGTGGGTGCATTGGAAGCTAGCTTGAAACTTGACTCTGTAGTTAACTTTCTTAAAGAATTGTGATCAAACTTCAGTGTATTCACGGCAGCAATCCACAAAATATTCTTTAGCTAAAAGAAAATTTTAGTTTAGAAGGAGATAAATTTACATATTAAAAGCTTTAATTTGGATTCGTCTAGGCGACCAAAGGCCAAGCATTTTTTTAAAGTTTTTCTAATCAGATTTTAGGTTCTAAATATGTAATTAAATAACTGTGGCAAAACACAGTAGTATAAACTTATAGTTCTCTGGTTTCTACATTTCTTCATCTATAGAAAGTTATGTTTTGCAGGTTTTCTTATATTCAGTAACTGTGGTTTCCCTGCAGCATTAAGAGTTTGATATCCGGACCTAAAAAGTGCAAAGTGTCTGGAGTGGTTAGCAGTGCGTCCCTTTCAGTGCGTATATAGGCACCAAGAACTGTTGGCGAAATGCATGCTTAAAACTTACCCAAAGTTCTGCAATAGCTCAGCTAAGCCTAAAACTAAACTCTTATCAGTTTTGTCAAATAGCAGAGATGATACCTTATAAATTCCTTAAAGGAGAATAGCTTTGCTGATGTGTCAGCACCAAATTCATTTTCAAGAATTCTGACCCACATCAGCGTACATTAAGCGCCACATATGCATACAAAGATAAATTAAGCTCACAGACATTTCTGTTCACCAACAGGTATGTGGTTGAAGATTATCCAAAAGACACGACTCTTAGGAAAAAAGATGCACCTATTATTCGAGAGAATATATGAATAGATACGTCTGTTGGTGAATATATGATAAAGATATCTTTTCAACAAGTTTCCCATGAATTCGGTATTGTTTCCAAGAATTCTGTCACAAGACTCACAACCCTTCAAGGACAACAACCATATCGTTGGGTTAAGTTTTTCAATCAAGTAAAAAAAGTAAACTTGACATAAAAAAGTCAAAAGATTTCTCAGTTTTTATCGCTAAGTCGTTTTTCATACAGAGGCCCTTGAAAAGAAAGGATGTGAAGACGTGAAGCTTTGAGATTTTTTTGTACAACCAATTCAAGGACAACTGTGAACCCAAAATTAAATTTCCAAAAAACAGTTGGGCTGACGATCTTACACTAGATTTCACCATCTTAAGTTGTTGACTGATCTAAATGGAGCATCAACATCTTCTCTAACATTAAAATTAATGGTGCAGGCAGACACTAAAGTGGACACTATCAGCCTCCTGCAGGAATGACGAGCACTCAAGATATATCTTCTTGAAATCAAAAGGGTATGAGATTTAAATTTTGTTGTCGGATATATATATACAGACGTCCATATATTCCTGTGCAGACTCATATCTATTCACAAGTATATAATGCATGGTGATTCCGTATTGTATGTATAAAGTAAAGAAAAAAAATATTTACAGGGTTGGTCATTGGTATACAATTCACATGAAGAAATACATGCAGACTCCATGAGTAGAAATAATGAGAAAGATACGTGTTATGTTAAGAGCGGTGACTAATTATAAAGTGGGCGGTAATCCAAAGAAAGATTAAATTGTTGTCATATTGAATGATTTTTCTGTGATGATTAGGGAAGTACGGACGCGAGGCAGACATGGAAGACAGAGGCGTCATAATTTCTTATGCAACACAAACAACGGGGAACGTACTTTAAATCCAGATTCACAATACATATGGTTAGAAATAAATGTTCCAAGCACTATCCCAATCAGTTGACCCATGAAATTGGCTCTTAAATATGAAGCTCATATTAATGTCCAGCTCTGCAATAGAACAAAATCGGCGAAGTACCTTTTTAAAATATGTCAACATCATAAGATTTCTTCCCTGACCAGAAATATGTGTTTCAACAAGATTTGGTGGAAGAAATTTCCAGTCTTACACATTAAAGGAGGTGTAAGAAGCAAGAGAAAGAGAAAGGCAGGTAAGTAAGTAATTAATTTGTTTTAACATGCATATGTATATGTATATAGTCATAAGTTCTGCCTTAACTCTGAGTCTGACTTATGGGCTATATAATCTAAATACTTTTATCTCAAAAAAAAACCAAAAAAACAAGAATTCCGTTTCTTAGTAAACAAATAACAGGAAGCAATATTATGACACTAGCCCGTGCAAAAATGCACGGGCATGCACATCCCTTGTTTATCATATACTAGTACCATGGAACATTACAACCTCCCCCAAATTGTCATCAATTGGAAGGAGGAACAAAAAAAAGCATACTTAATCCGGGGGGAAGCAAAATATTTGTTCCCCGAAAACATGCATCTTTTGAAAATTGATGCATTTTGCTGCTAAAATTGATCAAACTACCGTGCAATAGCTTAAAACCCGCATCACCTAGAGAGAAATAAATAAATCCATAGGTGTCATCAGTATGTCCAACAATAATATGGGTCATTCGGGGCGGATGACTGACAAAACACGTCATCACCGCTACCTTCGCCGCCACCACTAGTACCATAAGGAGCAATAGAATCTTCTAGCAATCCGTTTCCTCCTTGGCCCTCAATTGCCTCCACCACCGGTGAATGATGTTTCTCCATGGCTGCATGAAAATCTCGACCATAAAATTGATTAGAACCCAAACCATAGTTACAATTGCTGCTATTTGCATGCCAATTTTCAACCACGGACATTTCCATAGGTGATGGTGCTAAAACCTTCTCTCCCTGACATAAAAGCATCAAATTTGCATTCCCTACGGGCAATGCAGAAGACATATCAAGTGAGTTAGTATAATCAACTAAGTTGAAAAGAAATCCTGGATGTGTATATAAAATTGGTAGTGAGGATACCTATCATATTTTGGATGAACCCAACCAAATATGTGTATATAAAATTGGTAGTGAGGATACCTATCATAGTGAGTTAGTATAATCAACTCAATATGTGTATACCTCTTTTTTTCTGGTAGTGAGGATACCTATCATAGTGAGTTAGTATAATCAACTCAATATAAAATTGGTAGTGAGGATACCTATCATAGTGAGTTAGTATAATCAACTCAATATGTATATAAAATAGCACCTAACTATTGAGTAAAGCTTAAAAGGCAAGAATAAATCAACAAAATATGTGTATACCTCACTACCAATTTTATATACACATATTCTGTATCAACCAAATATGGTAGTTAGATAACTATTGAGTTGGCTTTTTCAGCTGTCTCATATGAACCCAACCAAATCCTGGCTCTGCTCTTTGGTACTCTGATCTCAGATACCCATTTTCTCATTCTGACTCCTTTATAACCAATGCCACCATTCTTACCTGTATTTCCCACATTCCTACCAATAGTATTACTAGCACCGCTCTTGTTCACCATGACTTGAAAAGAAAGTTTATATTGATTTTCTTCAGTATTCTGTAGTTTTTGTGAGGTTTTTCACTGGTTTTCTGTAGTTTTTCTGAGGTTTTTAACTGGTTTTCTGTGGTTTTCTCCGGAGTTTTTAACTGGTAATTTTGTTGTTTTGGATCAGGATTTATGTGGATGTGGTATTTATAAATTAGTAAAAGACTTTGGTTGAATATTGGTTGTTTTGGAGGTATGACGCGTGCTTGTAAATATTTGCCAAAATTTTCTAGTTCTTACGTTCTCATCGATTTGGTCCATTTTGAGCTCAAAAAAATATTTTGGTAGAGGCGTGGGTGTTTGGGGTAGTGACACAGGCGTGGGTCCACTTGTCAAACATTTTATCTTGAAATTTTGTTGGCCAAGTGACGTGTAGAATGTAAAGGGGTTACAAAGTGACGTGTCAATTGTAAAGATGGTCTCCACAAGAATCCTTTTTTGTTGCGTGTAGTGATGGGATGTATGTTTGCCTAGTAAAGATGAACATGTGTCAGTACATGTGGATGTCCTATGTTGACACGTAAGACTACGTTTTTAATCATCGAAAGTTTCGAAGCGGCTTATCACCTTTATAAGTACGAGATGATTGTATCAAAAACAGGAAACTAGTACAGTTGGTCTGGGTGTTGAAATACAAGTATAAGGTCGCGAGTTCAAGTCTCGCCTATTTACCTTTAACAAGATCATTAGCTAAATGGTTGAGGGCCTACTACAGGAGTTATATGTCACTGGTTCGAATCTCCCTTCGCAAAGAATTTGATTGAATTCTTTATAACTAAGCACAAACACCCTAAGGATGCGAACAAAGAAAGCTTAAGCCAGATTAGTAACTCCTTCACGTTTTGGATGATTTTGCAGTTTTAGGTTTTAATCTTTTACGTTCTAATGTTGAATCTCCTTCTCTGATTTCTTTTTTATGCTAATAGGTGCTAGTTTATTTCTGCTTTGTCAATTTATACATCAATCTGTCTAATACTTTTTTTCCTTTCATGTTTATGTTTTTCATGGATTTCTAATCTTTGCGATTTGCAGCACGTAGTGGATCTAAGTAGCGTACCAGTTGTGGTCTTTTAGGGAGTAGTGGTGCAGTTTGATTCTCTGATTCTCATTAGGAACTGTAGTGTTCCCCATATTTAAAATATGGTCATGTTCATCACCAACAACAAAGGCCAATTCTTATTAGTTTCCATCGTTGTGATCTCTAATTTTTTGATTCATGAAGCAGTAGGCTTCTCTTCCGAGTACAGGTTCCATCATCTTCATTATCTGGTTCATCATAAAAAAACTCAATGTCTCCATTGGTTCTTCCACAGAGATAGGGGTAGTTTGGGTAACAGTTTTCAAAAACAGGCGCATTTCATGGAAATTTCAAATTTTGAATTCCACTTTCCTAAAATAAAGTTGAATAGTTGTGAGATTTTCCAGCACAGATATCACTGGAATATCTCAACAATATACCGTATTCTTAGTAAGAATATCTGCTCTATTGAAGTCCAAGTTCGAAACCCTAATCCTTTTCTTGTTTATATAGTTAGATACATAAGAAAGAAAACCTCATCTACCAAACCATATACTTTCCTCTCTGAAAGTAATTCTCTCTCAACCTTCATAAGCATGTCGCAATGCTCAAGACATCAGCTTGCGGCTCTCACAAAAAGATTTAATGCATCAACTCTGGGAGGTGCAAACTCAAGCCGTTTAAGAGGAAGTTTGATTTCTGAAGAAGAGTTAGCGGATGCTGCCAACAAATGGAAAAACTGTCTGCTTGGAAAGATAATCTCTAAAGATGATATTGAGATCGAAAAAGTCCAGAGAGACGTCAACATAATATGGAGAAGACATAGAAGAGTCGAGATTAACACTATGGGAAGAAACCTGTATGTTTTCAAGTTTAAAGCTGCAGAAGACGTTGCTGATGTTTTGAAAAATGCCCCATGGATCATCCATGAACACTTGGTGGTTCTTAAACCTTATGATAACTCAATTCCACTTGATAACTATTCCTTCACTCATCAGATTTTTTCTGTAATGATAAAAGGTCTGTACCTCAAGCATCTGGACGAAGGTATTATTAACAGATTATGTGAAGATATGTGAAGGAAGATAGCTGATGAGGGTTCCAGAGGTTTCACCATTAGAGGCAGAGTTGTTTCGGCTAGAATTGAAGTCGATCTCAGTCAAACATTGAAAAGAGGAAACTGGCTACTCACAGCTGCTAATCAGAAAGTTTGGGTTCGCTATCACTTTGTGAAACAACCTAGGAAAATATGTACTGATTGTTTCACAATTGCTCACAATGACGAGCTTTGCGAAGAAAGAGCTTGGAATATATTCATTTTTGGCATGACAGATCCAGAGTTCGAAGCTTACTATGCCAAACATGCTCATCTGGTCCAAAATATGCACAACATCCCTGCTGAAAATAATGGGCCTAACGTATTGGGTAATGTTAATTCTGGTGGTTTAGTCGGGTCAGGCGGGTCGGATGAGGACGACTCGGATCCTAGGAAAAATAAGAGAAGCAGAGACTCGGGTTTAGAAGACAATTATGTTCTTCTTGATACGAACTCCCCCAACCCTAATTCTAGCAGCGACAACTTCAACTCAATTTTGGTTAACGGAAGAGGAGATCAATCAGAGATCGATGGGAGCATCCTAGGGGGTGATGATATGAACATGATAGATGTAGAGAATGGAGGTAGAGAATCAAACAACCTGGTGTTCCATCTCCCTGCTACAGATCCATCTTCAAGTGCGGCAAATCAGGTTTCTAAATTCTCTTCCCCTTTGTTTAAGAAATACGATTTATTTAATTACATAATTCCTCAATTCATTCCTGTCTTCTCGATTGATTGGTGTGTTAATTTAATTTTTAGGGTTTCCCAATATCTTGGTTTTAGAACTAGAAACCAAAATCAGTTCCAGTTTCAGTCTTTCGTTTTTCCTAGTTCCTTCTTCTGGTTTAATTTGTCTCATAAGCACCATCTGTATCTTGGTTGGTATTCTGTTAATCATTCCCAATTGTTTTGTGTGGTTAGTAATTCTTTCAATCTCGATTATCGGTCTTGCTTTCTTTACAATTTTCCTGGTAGTAATTTAGAGCATTGTCTTGCTAATTCCTATTTTTACAAAATGAGAATTATGTCGTGGAATGTTCAGGGCTTCGGCAACCCTTCTACCAGAAACTCACTTTGGAATTTGATCAGAGGTCAAAACCCTGACGTGATCTTCCTGTGTGAAACTAAAAATGAGTCTTCTAAGATGAATCAATATCTTAGTAGATTCAATTTCCCTAACTGTTGGGTGTTTCCCTCAATAGGTAGAGCTGGTGGTATCTCTTTGATTTGGAAATCTGGTTTTGACTGTGAAATAGTTCACAACACTGATAAAATGATTAATGTTTTAATAGTTGATAATCCTAGCAAACCAAAATTCCTAGTCACTTTCCTTTATGGTTCTGTATATCATGAAGAAAAGATGGCACAATGGAGATATATAAGTGAAATTGGTGATCAAGCCAATATCCCTTGGGTTATCATAGGTGATCTTAATATTACTATGCATACCCAAGAAAGATCTTCTTTATCTATTCCAACTACTGTTGAATTCCCTGAAATTAAAACTATTCTAGATAAGGCAGATCTCTCAGACTTAGGCTATACTGGTAACAAATTTACTTGGAATAATAGACAGTCTGGAGATAATTGCATTTATGCTAGATTAGACAGGGCTCTGGCTAATAGTCACTGGTTAACCCATTTTGGATCTACCCCAGTTAGCCATATTGATACCATTGGCAGTGACCATATCCCCATTATCTTGGAGACTAATTCGTTGGCTTATCAAGGTAGTAGGCCTTATAGATACTTTAAATGTTGGAGTAGTGACCCTTCTGTTAAAGATGTCATTAAAAATGCTTATTCTATGGATATTAATGGGTCTTTTTCTTTTCAATTTACGAATAGGTTGAGAAATGTTAAGTATGAATTGAAATTGTGGAATCTCAATCATTTTGGTAATATTGATAACAAAGTCCAAACTTTGAATACTCAACTCAATGATCTTAATAATCTACCACATTCTCCTACCAATGTGGATTTGATTAAACAAGTAGAGGTTGATTTAGAACATTGGCAAAAAGTCCAAGAGGACTTTTACGCACAAAAATCTAGACAAGAGTATTTCAAATCCTTTGATAGGAATACTGGGTTCTACCACAACTATGCCAATAGAAGGAAGCACTTTAATCATATTAGTGCTCTTAAATTGGATAACGGGCAATGGGTTAATGACAGAGTATCTCTTGAAACCTTGCTGGTGAACCATTTCATCACTATTGGGACTTCTTCTAATCCCTATAGGAATCCTGAAATTCTTAATTGTATTGAACCCTGCATCTCTAGTAGTGATAATTCTAACTTGCTTAGAACTGTTTCTAAGCAGGAAATTATCGATACTATCAACCAAATGACCCCCTGGACTGCCCCAGGGCCGGATGGTTTTCCTCCTGGGTTCTACAAAGAAAATATGGATCTTTTAATTGATGATGTGTGGAAAATTGTTAATAGTTTTTTTGATTCCAAATATCTTCTCAAAGAGATGAACCATACTTTCTTGTCTTTAATCCCTAAAGTCAATAATCCTTCTAGCCCTACTGACTTTAGACCTATTTCTTTGTGTAATTCTATTTACAAAATAATTTCAAAAATTGTTGTAAATAGAATGAAACCTCTCTTGAGCAAAATGATAAGCCCTTACCAGGCTGCTTACGTTCCTGGTAGAAATATTCAAGATAATGTCATTATTGCTCACGAGTTAGTCCACACGATGAAAAGGAAAAGGAAAAAGGATAAATGGGGTGTCATGGGCCTTAAACTTGATATGTCTAAGGCCTTTGACAGAGTGGAATGGTCTTACCTTAAAGACATTCTAAGAGCTTTTGGTTTTTCTGATCATTGGTGTGATCTAATCCATCAGTGTATCAGCACTACTAGTATTTCTATCTTGTTAAATGGTTCTCCGTGCAAAACTTATAGACCAACAAGGGGTCTGAGACAGGGTGACCCCCTGTCTCCATACCTGTTCATTATAGTCATGGAATCATTTTCTAGATATCTCGTTCATGCTGAAAATTGTCATCTCATTCATGGTTTCAAAATCACTAAAGAAGCTCCTAGCATCAGTCACTTGCTTTTTGCAGATGATTGCCTCATCTTTGCTAAAGCCTCTCATGCTGAAGCTATTAACTTAATGAGTTTAATCAAGGATTTTAGCATTGCTTCTGGTCAGGTTATTAATCTTCAGAAATCTGGTTGCTTTTTTAGTAATAATGTTCATCCTGATCTTGCTGTTTCCCTTATTAATGATTTAAAAGTTAAGAAAATAGCTCTTAATGAGAAGTATCTAGGTATACCCTTATTCATCTCTAGAGCTAGAACTGATTCTTTTAATCATCTCAATGATCGCTTTGACAAAAGAGTTGCTAAATGGAAAGGAAAACATTTCAATCAGGCTGGTAGGTCGGTTATGGTCCAAAATGTCTTAAAATCGTCTCCTATTTATCATATGAATACTTTTACTGTTCCTAATTCTATTATTAACAGCATGGAGTCTTCTCAGAGAGACTTTTGGTGGGGTAAATCTAAGGCTGGGGGTCTTTACTTGAGAGGTTGGCCTAGAATTTGCACACATAAATACCAAGGTGGTCTAGGTTTTCGTAACCTTAAACATGTTAACCTGTCCTTGTTAACTAAAACAGACTTGGAGAGTCATTCATAACCCCGATGCTCTCGGGTCATTGTTTTGAAATGTAAGTACTTTAAACATCGTCATCCCCTTCATTGTGCTAAAAAAGTAGACTGTTCTTGGTCTTGGAGAAGCATTTATCGTGGTCTGGAAGTCATTAGAAATCACTCCACTTGGGAGGTTAGGAATGGAGATAATATTTCTGCTTTTATAGATAACTGGTTTCCTAATGCTATTGAGCCTAAGTTCATCTCTAATCCCAATCCCAATTTTGTTGTCTCTGATTTCATTGATAAGGAAACAAATTCTTGGAATTCTGAGTTAGTCAAAGCCTATTTCTCACCACAGAATGTTAGTAGTATACTAGGAATTAGGATTCCCTTATCTGGATGTGACAGAATCATTTGGCCATATACCAAAAATGGTTCCTTTACTGTCAAATCAGCCTATAAAGTCATCTCTGGTCAGAATTTTTATATGAATAACCCTCAAAGTATCAATCCTATTTATAGATCCCTGTGGAAGCTTCCCATTCTTCCCAAAGTACAAATTTTTGCTTGGAAGTGCCATGAAAACATTCTTCCAGCTAAAACTGTTCTTGCAAGTTTCTCTAATGAACATGAAACCTCTTGTAATATGTGTAACACTGGTAGTAATGAATCACCTGAACACATTATTCTTCACTGTGAATTTTCGAAAGCTGTTTGGTCTCTAACTCCTTATGCAGATATTATTGCGCAGGATTGTTCTTCTAACATTAATCTGCAGGATTGGATTATTAAATGGTTATCGGATAAGGAATTGATTAAGAAAGCAGGATCTGTCTTTTCTATTGCTTGGAGCATCTGGAAAGAAAGATGTTCCAGTGTCTTTCAAGGGAAAAACCTTAATCATCAGACTACTGCCAGAATGGCTCTTAAGTTTATCAATGACACTGAGTTATACTTGTCCAACTGTAATATCAATAACCCAGTTAGATTAGTCTCAGTAGTTGATAAATCCATGGATCAAATTACTAGCACACTCCCATCTGATTGTCATATTATCTTTTCTGATGCTTCTTTCGACAAGGATACTAATTTATCTGGCATTGGTTTGGTTCTAACTGATCTTGCAGGCACATTTCTTGGATGCAAACTCAAAGCTGGGAATGTAAGGAGTGCTGAGGAAGCTGAAAGTCTGGCACTATTTGAAGCAGTGAAATGGGCTAAATCTAAAGAGTTGGATAAAGTTTGTTTTGTTAGTGATGCCAAGATAGTGATTGATTCCTTTAATTCTAGTGCCAATCAGTTGTATTGGTATAATAAATCAGTCATAGATGACTGTAAAACAATTAGTTCTCATTTCAGTTTAGTACGATTTGAATTCTTGCGTCGAAGCCATTTAATGCTTGCTGATAAAGCAGCAAAACACAGTAGAAGGTCAAGAGTCTCTCGGAGAATGCATTTGGATCCTGTTCCGGCATTCTTAAACTCCTCTATGTAACCTTCTTTTATTAATATATTTCTTATTTTCTAGCAAAAAAAAAACATATTTTGTGTGAAATTTGAATTTAGACTCCTTTCAGAGTACGTACGTATTTATTTGAAGTGACTACATGTTTTGATAGCCTTGTTTATTTAAGCTCTTATTTTAGGTGTACCATTTTGGAGCTCAACTCAGTAAACACCTGAAGTCTTGAAAGAGTACGACGTCTTGAGAAGCAGGGTTCAACAAAAGAGTATGTTCAACAAAAAATATACAAGTTTGCCGAGAATTTCTTTTGGGGACATGATAAAGCAACCAAAAAACTGCATATGGTAGGCAAAGAGAAGCTACACTTGGAATCAGAAATGCAAGGATACACAATTTCACACTGTTAGGAAAACGGGTTTGGCAAATACATGACAAACCAAACACAATGTGCAATACAATATACAGAACCAAATACATGGGCCGAGACTTGATCCTGAGAAGAATTCCGGCTCCAACAGCAGCAGCCAGCCCTGCATGGAAAAATATAACCAAAATATAACCCCTGGATAAGAACCCTTGAGTCGGTGATCACTACTCCTACATGGGGTCACTTGTGGACCCTTCAGGTTGATCAAACCTTTTGTTTTTTTTGAGAGCAAAAAAAACTAGGAAGCCAGAGATGGTCAAAAAAATGTCCCGGAAATCAACTCCACAATTGTTTTAACCAATATGGCGGAAGCACAAATTTCCAACTAAGATCATCGTCAACTACTATGGAAAATTAAGAAACATCAAGAACAAAGCGAGGGGGACATGATGAGCCTTACAAGAAAACAGACTACCCTATGGTGTTTATATTCCGGTGAATACTACTTGTTATCCCATGCTAAAACTGAATAAGGTGCAGGTGCCTCCCTAGTACCGGATTTATTGGATAGGTAAGAGGAGAACTTTGAGAATAGGTCGAAGACGGTGCAACAGTACCTCCCTCCCTGGTACCGGATTTGTTAGCTCGGCTCTGGGACTGCAACAACAAGGCCAACCATAACATAACCGCAATAACCGAACCATGCATAACCGCAATAACCGAACCGTAACCGCACCGAACCGGTAATCCAACGGTCGGTCACGGTTTTCATTTTACTAACTATTAGATCTACGGTTCGGTCAATGGTTTTACCCATAACCGCACACTAACCGCATCGAAAAACCGAAAATCTATAACCATTGATTTTATAAACCATTTTAATCATAGCCCTACATTCATTGTATATAATCAACTTAGCTAAACCCTAAAATCAACACTCGCTCACTTTTCTAACTCTCTTATCTTCTTCTTATTATCTTCTTCTTCAGAGAACTTCCGCCTTTTCTCTTTTATTTTTTTCTTTCTTACTCAAGTCACGACTTCCATTTAAGATCACGATCACCACCACAATCACCAACTCCTCTCCTTCTTCTTATTTGATTACTTTTTTTTCTTCTTCTTGTTTCCCAACCATCTGCAGCAACACCAGCGCCTGCACCACCACCTGCAACATCATCAGCGCCACCGCCTACTACACCACCATCATCAGCACAACCGCCTGCTACACCACCAACACCAGCACCACCGATTTTTGATTTGGGAAATTAGAGATTGATTGTTTGAAGATTATAATTTTAGGGTTCTTAGAAAATTGATTTTCTATGTGTTAGGTTTTCCTGAGGAGATGATATTGATCTTCTCTGTGTTGATTTAGGGTTTTTAAGAAAATTGTATTTTCATTTTTAATTTTACATTCTTTTCTTATAAGATCTGTGTGTTGGGTTGTTTGATGAATTAAAAATTGAGATGTAAAATGGACTGATGAATCTCGGTTTGATTTGTTTGAGAAAGTGAGATGTAAAAATTTCTATCAATTTTAAATCTGCCAAAAACCGACCAAAAACCGTAACCGACCTATTCAACACGGATCGATTTTAAAACCGAACCAATTGTTACTCGGTTCGGTGACAGTTTAAGAATCAGTAACCGTGCTATAATCGGTTAGGAAAACGGTTTTGGCCGTAACCGCACCGAACCGCATCGTGTGCAGCCTTAACCATAATGATCGTCAGGATTAGCTTCCTACTACCAATAAGAACCCTTCCATAGGTTGATGAGTTTTTTTTTTTTTTTTGATGCTAAAGATTTGAAATTTATTAAACTGAAACCAGTACACTGTCTTGAATCAGCTGATGTTCAATGATACTAGGTGATTTATCAAACCAAATTCTATTGACTCCAAATTTCCTGCTAAACTTTGCTAGTTTGTCAGCAGGTTTATTACAATATCTAGGAACATAATGACATAACCAATGAGGAATAGTTTTTATACAATCTAATGCATCTAATAGAATGTCTTCGTTTTCCCACGTAATAACTGGTTCTGCTTTGTTGATATAGCTTTCGATTCCTTGTAAATTAGTCTCCAAAACTACATGAGTATGGTGTAGTTCTTTATTCCAGTTAACAACATCAAAAAATGCCAGGCACTCTACACGTTCTAAATTATTTACTCCTGCATAGCATTTTGCTGAGCACCACCATTTGCCAGTAAAATCACGCAAAACAAGTGCAACACCAGTTAGTCCAAAGTTACTATCATATGATGCATCACAGTTGATAACAAAATATGCAGATGCAGGTGGTTTCCACACTGGTTTTGGAGAAATAGGGTTTACGATATTAGTGCTTTGTTACTGATCTTGTAGATTCAGTTTGCTAGTGTTGGCTGCAAAACTAATGGCCTTCCTAGCCACTGCCCTTTGATCTGCCTTTTTGTTTTGAAAATTAACCTCCCAGAGTTCATTCCAGATGGTTCATGAAACTGTCATAGCCATTGTTAACCAACCTGGCGTGATAATTTATTGTTGGCTCTGGCTCATCCAAAGTTTAAAGATTGTAGATACATTAGTGTGAGTTCCCGATAGAACCGTAGATCCACCCGGCACTAACATCCAGAAATCCCTAGAGAACGAGCAGGAGAACAAAACATGCATAGTAATTTCCTCATACTGACCACATAAAGGACAATCACGATTTATGTGTCTGCAGTTTCTAGAAAGTCTTTCCTTCGTAGGTAGAATGTCATCTAAGCACTTCCACCAAAAGTGTTTCACTCTTGGCCATTCTTGTATTTCCAAAACTCCTTCCAACTTAAATTCCTACCTTCAATATTGAGTTACACCTGCATATTACCTAAGCTGGTCTCATGAAGTTTATTGTAAGCTGATTTGAGGGTGAAATTTCCATTCCTTCTGAAGTTCTATACGAGTTTATCAATTTCAGCAGTTGAAACTCTCATCTTTAAGATTAAAGCTGCAGTTTCAGGTTCAAAATATGGATCACAAGAGAATTATTTCAGTGTCTACCTCCATTAAGTAGCAGTTCTTGGACCAAGATATAGTTCTCACAGTCACTAGTTCCCTGTTGAGGAGTTGGTGGAACATTCAAGCCTGTCACCCAAACATCTAACCAAATCTTAATCTTATCTCCTTTCCCAACTCTCCATCTAAACCTGATTTGGGAAGAAGCAAAATACGTTAATTCACTTGGTATGTCTTCTACATTGCCCGCAGCAAATGCGAATTTGATTCTTTTATGTCAGGGAGAGAAGGTGGTAGCACCATCACCTATGGAACCGTCATTGGTTGATAATTGGCATTTTAAATAACAGTAATTATAATGATGCTTTGGGTTCTAATCAATTCTACTGTCAAGATGGTCATGCAGCAATGGAGAATCGTTATTCACCGGTGGTGGCGCCAATTTAGGGCCAAAGAGAAGAAGGATTGCTAGAAGATGCTATTGCTCCTCGTGGTACTAGTGGTGGTGGTGGCAATAACGGAGGTGACGGCTTTTATCAGTCGTCATCCGCAGATGACCCGTATTATTGTTGGACATACTGATGACACCTTTGAAGAAATTTTTTTGTCGGGGTTTCAAGTTATAGCTCGGGAGTTGTTTGATAAGTTTTAGTAGCAAAATGCATCAATTTTTCAGAAGGCAATGCAGAAGACATATCAAGTGAATTAGTTAGAAGCCCAAAATTTGTATCCGCAACTGGCAATGCAGAAGATATAGCAAGTGAATTAATTGGTACCGCCTGTGCCACTAGTGCAACGTCATTAGTATTTTTTGCATATTTTGAAGCCACAAGTTTTATTTGTGACCGTGTCAAATAACTTGGAAGTCGATAAGAATGATAAGGTGCTGGTGTTGATGAAGATGGCGAAGACGCAGTTTTTTTTTTTTTTTTTTTTTCAAGGAAACAGAACTTTTATTATATTAATCCTCATGTAAAATGAGACGATGCATAATACAATCCGGTGGTTCATTGTAGCACCACCATCTGTTTACAAAGTTTAAAATTGCAAATTGAGCTAAGTCATGAGCAATTGAATTAGCGTCTCTAGGAACAGCCATAAAACTAATTTCGCTGAAATCCTTGACGCGGTCTTGGATTGAAAGAACAGTGGATCGAATACTCCAAGGAATATCGTTCATGTTCCCTATTATAGCTTTAGGAATCTCTTCCGCATCCCCCAATGATTATTTTAGAGAATTGCAATCTTCCCCCTCAATGGCGAAGACGCAATTGATGACAACAAATACGTCTCTAATGCCGATCGATTTTGAGGAAAATTCAAATTATAAAATTCCCTGGCCCGACCTCCTCTGATGCAGAAAACAACAGCATCATAAGCTTTAGCAGCTTTCTCAGCAGTCTCATATGAACCTAACCAAATCCTATTTCTGCTCTTTGGGACTCTGATCTTAGATACCCATTTTCCCCATTTCCTCATTCTCACTCCTTTGTAACCACTGCACCTAGAGGTGTAAATAGGGACGGACCAGCACGTTTATGGCACAACACAACACGTTAAAATTCAAGCACAACACGGCACAACACGTGACCGGCCCAGCACAGGCACACCACGTTTGTTTAATGTGTTGTGATGTGCCAGACAAATAGGCACAGCGGCCCAGCACAACACGCCGCACGTGTTAGCACACAACACAGCACGCGAAGAAAGAACGCCACGTCATGCGTAAAATACTACACAATACATCATATTTGATGCGTATTTCACAAAAAAAAAAAAAATCACTGTTTTAGCTAATTTCTGACATTTTATTTTCGTTATGCTAATTTTTATTTCTGTAATAAAACATGTACTAACTAAAATATCTCAAAAATATTTATTTTGGAGAACATAAAATAAGTGTGCTAGCACAGCACATCACGGCACATTCATTTTGCTGGCAAATCACGGCACGACACGCCATTTAGCATAGCACAGCACGTCTGAATCTCTGGCACAGCCCAGCAAAGCACACAACATGTGACTTCGTGGGTTGGCTGTGCCGGGCCAGCAGGTTTTACACCTCTAACTGCGCCCATTACTACCTGTATTGCCTCCATTCCTACCACCAGTATTACTAGCACTGCTCTTGTTCTTCACCATGATTTAAAAAGAAATTTTATATTGATTTTCTTCAGTATTCTAGTATTTTTTTTTCTGATGTTTTTAACTGGTGTTCTGTAGATTTTAGTTTTTTCTGATTTTTTTAATTGGTATTCTGTAGTTTTTCCTGATGTTTTCAACTGGTTTTCTGTAGTTTTTTATGACTGGTTTTCTGTAGTTTTTCATGTTGTTTTTAACTGGTTTTCTGTAGTTTTTCCTGAGTTTTTAACTAGTAATTTTGTTGTGTTGGATCATGAGTTATGTGGATATGGTATTTATAGATTAGTAAAAAAAATTGGTTGAATCGTGGGAGTTTTGGAGGTATGACGCGTGCTTGTAAATATTTGGCAAGATTTTCTAGTTTGTACGTTTTCATAGATTTGGTCAATTTGGAGCTCAAGAAAATATTTGGTAGAGTCGTGGGAGTTTTGGGGTTGTGACACGTCCGAGCTAGTAGAAATTTTGTTTGACAAGTGACGTGTAGAATGTAAAGGGGGTTACAAAGTGACGTGTCAGGGCACATGTCATCGTAAAGATAGTCTCCAGAAGAATCCCATTTTTGTTCGACTTTATTACTACTGTACGCGGGATTCTACTGACGTGTCAGGGCACATGGGATTCTACTGTACGCGAGCGTGATCGTACAATGACACGTGCAAACTAAAAAATCTTGCCAAATATTTACAAGCACGCATCATACCTCCAAAACAAAATTACCAAAAAATTACCAAATATTCAACCAAATTGTTTTTTTACTGATCTATAAATATCATATTTACATAAATCCCGATCTCCCTGACATAAAAGCATCGAATTCGCATTTGCTACGGGCAATGCAAAAGACATATCAAGTGAATTAGTTGGCAATGCAGAAGACACATCGAGTGAGTTGATTGGAAACCCAATATGTGCATCCGCTACTGGCAATGCAGAAGATACAATAAGTGAATTAATTGATACTGTTGGTGCCACTGTTGCGAATTTTTAGTACTATTTGCATATTTTGAAGCCACAATTTGTATCTGTGACCGGGTCAAATGACTTGGAAATCGATTCAGTGTTGCCAGTGATGAAGATGAAGAATCCATATTCGATGATGACAACAACATCCGTAATTGTGATCGATTTTGAGGAAAGTTCAAGTTATAAAGCTCTCCAACACCATCTCCTCTCATGCAGAATACAGCAAAATCATAAGCTTTGGCGGCTTTCTCAGCAGTTTCATATGAACCCAACCAAATCCTATCTCTGCTCAATGGTACTCTGATCTCAGATACCCATTTTCCCCATTTTCTCATTCTCACTCCTTTGTAACCATTGTCACCATTCTTGCCTGCATTACCTCCATTCAGACCACTGGTATTACTAGCACTGCTCTTTTTCACCATGACTTGAAAAGAAATTTTTTTACAGATTTTCTTCAGTATTCTGTAGTTTTTCTGAGTTTCTTATCTGGTAATTTCGTTGTTGGATAAGAATTTATGTGATTTTATTATTTATAAATTAGTAAAAAGAAAGATTAGTTGAATCGTGGGTGTTTCAAAGATATGCAACGTGCTTGTAAAATATTTGGCTAGATTTTCTAGTTTAGATTTGATCCATTTGTTGCGGACAAGTATATTTGGCAGAGCCGTGGGCTTTGGTAGTTGAACACGTTCTAGCTAGGTTAAATTTAGTTTGAGAACTTACGTGTAGTGTGTACAGGGTTACAATGCTAGATGTCATTGTAAAGATAAGTATCCGGAAGAAATCCAGTTCCCACCGCAATCCCATAGAAATCCAGTTTCCAATTCATAACAACCACCCATTTGAGTTCTGTACCCCCCTGCTGCCGATCCAAACAAAAAACATGAGCAATCCAAAGCAAACAACATCAAGAGACTGTCAAATTAAGAGAGAGATAAATTTGTTTGAAATCTACGTGTAGTGAAAGGGGATGAATGTTTGACTAGTACAGACGAACTTGTGTCAGTACAGGTGGGTGCACGGAAGCTAGCCGAAACTTGACTCTGTAGTTAACTTTCTTAAAGAATTGTGATCAAACTTCAGTGTATTCACGGCAGCAATCCACAAAATATTCTTTAGCTAAAAGAAAATTTTAGTTTAGAAGGAGATAAATTTACATATTAAAAGCTTTAATTTGGATTCGTCTAGGCGACCAAAGGCCAAGCATTTTTTTAAAGTTTTTCTAATCAGATTTTAGGTTCTAAATATGTAATTAAATAACTGTGGCAAAACACAGTAGTATAAACTTATAGTTCTCTGGTTTCTACATTTCTTCATCTATAGAAAGTTATGTTTTGCAGGTTTTCTTATATTCAGTAACTGTGGTTTCCCTGCAGCATTAAGAGTTTGATATCCGGACCTAAAAAGTGCAAAGTGTCTGGAGTGGTTAGCAGTGCGTCCCTTTCAGTGCGTATATAGGCACCAAGAACTGTTGGCGAAATGCATGCTTAAAACTTACCCAAAGTTCTGCAATAGCTCAGCTAAGCCTAAAACTAAACTCTTATCAGTTTTGTCAAATAGCAGAGATGATACCTTATAAATTCCTTAAAGGAGAATAGCTTTGCTGATGTGTCAGCACCAAATTCATTTTCAAGAATTCTGACCCACATCAGCGTACATTAAGCGCCACATATGCATACAAAGATAAATTAAGCTCACAGACATTTCTGTTCACCAACAGGTATGTGGTTGAAGATTATCCAAAAGACACGACTCTTAGGAAAAAAGATGCACCTATTATTCGAGAGAATATATGAATAGATACGTCTGTTGGTGAATATATATGATAAAGATATCTTTTCAACAAGTTTCCCATGAATTCGGTATTGTTTCCAAGAATTCTGTCACAAGACTCACAACCCTTCAAGGACAACAACCATATCGTTGGGTTAAGTTTTTCAATCAAGTAAAAAAAGTAAACAAAAAAGTAAAGATTTCTCAGTTTTTATCGCTAAGTCGTTTTTCATACAGAGGCCCGAGGATGTGAAGACGTGAAGCTTTGAGATTTTTTTGTACAACCAATTCAAGGACAACTGTGAACCCAAAATTAAATTTCCAAAAACAGTTGGGCTGACGATCTTACACTAGATTTCACCATCTTAAGTTGTTGACTGATCTAAATGGAGCATCAACATCTTCTCTAACATTAAAATTAATGGTGCAGGCAGACACTAAAGTGGACACTATCAGCCTCCTGCAGGAATGACGAGCACTCAAGATATATCTTCTTGAAATCAAAAGGGTATGAGATTTAAATTTTGTTGTCGGATATATATATACAGACGTCCATATATTCCCTGTGCAGACTCATATCTATTCACAAGTATATAATGCATGGTGATTCCGTATTGTATGTATATGAAAAATATTTACAGGGTTGGTCATTGGTGTACAATTCACATGAAGAAATACATGCAGACTCCATGAGTAGAAATAATGAGAAAGATACGTGTTATGTTAAGAGCAGTGACTAAAGTGGGCGGTAATCCAAAGAAAGATTAAATTGTTGTCATATTGAATGTTTTCTGTGATGATTAGGGAAGTACGGACGCGAGGCAGACATGGAAGACAGAGGCGTCATAATTTCTTACGCAACACAAACAACGGGGAACGTACTTTAAATCCAGATTCACAATACATATGGATAGAAATAAATGTTCCAAGCACTATCCCAATCAGTTGACCGATGAAACAACCATTGATGACGAGGGTTTCAAAACACTTGGGTGGTTCCACATAACAGGAAATTGGCTCTTAAATATGAAGCTCATATTAATGTCCAGCTCTGCAATAGAACAAAATCGGCGAAGTGCCTTTTTAAAATATGTCAACATCATAAGATAAGATTTCTTCCCTGACCAGAAATGTGTGTTTCAACAAGATTTGGTGGAAGAAATTTCCAGTCTTACACATTAAAGGAGGTGTAAGAAGCGAGAGAAAGAGAAAGGCAGGTAACTAAGTAATTAATTTGTTTTAACATGCATATGTATATAGTCATAAGTTCTGCCTTAACTCTGAGTCTGACTTATCAGCTATATAAATCTAAATACTTTTATCACAAAAAAAAAAAAAAAAAAAACCAAAAAAACAAGAATTCCGTTTCTTAGTAAACAAATAACAGGAAGCAATATTATGACACCATGCACATCCCTTGTTTATCATATACTAGTACCATGGAATATTACAACCTCCCCCAAATTGTCATCAATTGGAAGGAGGAACAAAAAAAAGCATACTTAATCCGGGGGAAGCAAAATATTTGTTCCCCGAAAACATGCATCTTTTGAAAATTGATGCATTTTGCTGCTAAAATTGATCAAACTATCGCGCAATAGCTTAAAACCCGCATCACCTAGAGAGAAAAATAAATAAATCCATAGGTGTCATCAGTATGTCCAACAATAATATGGGTCATTCGGGGCAGATGACCGACAAAACACGTCATCACCGCTACCTTCGCCGCCACCACTAGTACCATAAGGAGCAATAGCATCTTCTAGCAATCCGTTTCCTCCTTGGCCCTCAATTGCCTCCACCACCGGTGAATGATGTTTCTCCATGGCTGCATGAAAATCTCGACCATAAAATTGATTAGAACCCAAACCATAGTTACAATTGCTGCTATTTGCATGCCAATTTTCAACCACGGACATTTCCATAGGTGATGGTGCTAAAACCTTCTCTCCCTAACATAAAAGCATCAGATTTGCATTCCCTACGGCCAATGTAGAAGACAAATCAAGTGAGTTAGTTGGAAACGCCAAATTTGCAACGCAGATGAAAAAACCACTGAATTAATTGGTACCGGTGCCATTGTTGTAACATCACTATTACTATTTGCATATTTTGAAGCCACGAGTTGTATTTGTGATCGTGTTAAATAACTTGGAAAACAATTAAACTGATATGATATTGCTGATCGATTTTGAGGAAACGGAGACGCATATGATGATAATAACGTCTTTAATGCTGATCGATTTTGAGGAAAGTTCAAGTTATAAAGTTCTCCAACACCACCTCCTCTCATGCAGAATACAACATCATCATAGGCTTTGGCGGATTTTTCTGCGGTCTCTTATGAACCCAACCCAATCCTGTCTCTGCTCTTTGGTACTCTGATCTCAGATACCCATTTTCCCCATTTTCTCATTCTGACTCCTTTATAACCAGTGCCACCATTCTTACCTATATTTCCCCCATTCCCACCACCAGTATTACTAGCACTGCTCTTGTTCACCATGACTTGAAAAGAAATTTTATAATGATTTTCTTCAGTATCCTGGTATTCTGTGATGTTTTTAATTGGTTTTCTATAGTTTTTTCCTGAGTTTTTAACTAGTATTTTTGTTGTTTTGGATCAGGATTTATGTGGATGTGGTATTTATAAATTAGTAAAAAACTTTGGTTGAATCGTGGTTGTTTTGGAGGTATGACGCGTGCTTTTAAATATTTGCCAAGAGTTTCTAGTTCGTACGTTTTTCATGGATTTGGTCCAATTGGAGCTCAAAAAAATATTTTGGTAGAGGCGTGGGTGTTTTGGGGTAGTGACACATGCGAGCTAGTTAAAATTTTGTTTGACAAGTGACGTGTAGAATGTAAAGGGGTTACAAAGTGACGTGTCAGTGCCAGATGTCATTGTAAAGATAGTCTCCAGAAGAATCCCTTTTTTGTTTGACTTGAAACCTGCGTGTAGTAACAGGGGATGTATGTTTTCCTGGACGTGATAAACGTACCACGGGTTGATCCCGCGGGTCATCCAGCGGATCAAATCCAACGGTAGGGAGGAGAGCGATTCTAACACTAGGGTTGGTAGCGGGCTATGGTTGGCTAATGGGAGCCACTCCCCTCCTCACACTGGATAAACCGCGGTAACTTAATCATTTCGATGTTTTCCTAGTAAAGATGAACATGTGTCAGTACATGTGGATGTCCTATGTTGACCCGTAATACTACGTTACAATTTAATGACAGGGGATGTATGTTCGCCGGTTCGCGTAGGTTGCATCTTGCGTGGAGAGGGCAGGATGCCACGCAGAGGCTGACCGAAACTTACGTGGGATGAGTTGGTGAAGCATGATTTGATGAACCGGAATCTAGTGGAGGATGATGCATTGAATATACGGAAGTGGAAAGCAGCAGCTCATGTCAAAAAGGTAGGATTTCTGTCCCAAGATTGAGTTGGACCAGATTTGTTTGTTCACGCACAGCATGTCCATTGGGAAGGAATTTCCCCAGGAGCTCGTGTTCCTCTTGTCACCACTGACATGAGTTACTAGTTCTTCCTATGACAGTCGTTCCTTTAAGGACAATACGTGATGGCGTATGAGTGGTGTTTGGTCTTTGGTGCTGGTTGGCCCCCGTTTAACGCGGCGACAACATGCCCGACTACCTCTTCATCTTTTTCCTCGGTCATCCGAGGGAAAAATAGTTTGGTCCCCTGTACTTAGCTGTCGAAAAGTTATCGACTATTGTCCTTTATAACAGTGAACATGTGAAATTGTGAAACCATCCTAGCATATGTAAAAGGAGGGACTCCCTCCTGTGGTTATGCAAAGCAGCAGGATCGTGAAAGGGAGGACTCCTCCCTGTAGCCCTGTTTGCTCTGGGCAGAGATAAAGTGGGCATGCTATTTTAACGGTCGCGAATGGTGTGACCGCTCTCTGTTCCACCCGCGGCACGGAAGGTGCCAACAACTTACTATTGTCCCCGACAGGTTGCCCAGAAAGGTGAGCCGGTGTAGAAACTTAATCATATCTTGGACATAAGATCGTTATGCGGTTTATCTCTGCCCAACCTGGTACGGGCTACTGGAAAATGGGCTTTGGATATTGGATATTAAAACCTGCGCGTAGTGACAGGGGATGTATGTTTGCCTAGTAAAGATGAACATGTGTAAGTACATATGGATGTCCTATGTTGACACGTAAGACTACGTTTTTAATCTGAAAACAATCGAATAGGCGTCTGAAGAAGAGAGATCAAGATGTCGCAAATTAATTAAAGAACCAATACCTTCTTTAAGAATGTTTTGAGTGTTTACAGAATGATTAAGATTGAGAGTTTGGAGATTGTAGAGTTGATGAATGGACTTGGCATGAACATCATATGTCTTGGTCTAATCAATATTTCTTCAAGTGAAATATTGATTAGATGGATTAGTGACAACAAACCAAGGAAATAATCATTACCAATATCTTCAAGTGAGTTTTGATTTCCTCCATTAGATGGATGAATGAATCCTTCAGCCATCCACAATCTAATCAATATTTCTCTATGAAATTCCCAATCTTTGGGAAATAAACAACAGTATGAGAAACATTGTTTCAAATGGGATGGTAAAGTATCGTAACTCAATTTCAATATTGGTATGATTCCACCACTATGATCTCCCCGTGTTTCTAAGCTTTTGTTGTCTCTGATTGACAACCAATGCTTCTCATTGCTCTCTGAGTGCATAAGAGAACCAAAAAAGTTTGCGGCAAACCTCCACATTTTTTTGCAATTTGCTTTCCTATTTTTTCCATATATGGAGTATTAGATGCTCCACCCGGAGAAAAAGCTTTGTTCTTGATAATCGACCAACACTCGGCTTCGGATAATACATTTAGAATGTAAGGAGGAATTAAACCTTGCACCACCGATGCAACTATTTCCCTTATATTGCAGCACAAAATCTACATCAAAACTTACACGTTTTCATCAAGAAACAATGGCTTACACAGATTTAATTAAACAGCTTCAGCTTTCCGGTGAATGATTAGTACGAAACTCTTTAAGTTCTGGTGAACCAGCAGCTTTAGCTTTCTGCACCCATCTGCGGTAATCGACAACTCCTGGAGTTAGAATTTGGATTTTAAGTCACAAAGCGAACATTAAAAACTTTTAAGTATAGTTTGATTTCGGATTAGAAAATTGTAACCTGTTTTGCTCGGCTATATCCCGACCGTCCAGATTTTTAACCAACCAATAACTCGACCATAAATACGTATGTTTGATAGTTGATTGTCGTGAACGGTGATTCTCCATAAGTATTCTGTCATCTGTGTAAACATTCGATGATAAAAATATGGAAACACAGACAATAACATTGCGGTATAATTGAAATATGGAAACTTCGATAATAATATTGCTACATATAACCTTGATGATTATAATATGGGAACTTCATTATCACAGCAATGTCAACCCATGGCCATGGCATGGACAATGCAACGATCTTTGGGAACTTTATATATAAAGAACTATCAAAATGAGTGATTACGTAGTTTTAAGGTAAGGGAAGATGGTCCAAGAGGCATTTCAATGAGGTTAATCAGGTCGGGCATGCTTCTAGTAGTGAGAAAGAGCATGAGATTCAGTTTTGTGTCTTCTTTTTTTTTTTTTTTTTTCTGTAAGTTTAGACTTACAAAAAAGAAAAGAAAAGAGAAAATACAAAAAAACATTCAAGGAGCCATGTACAAGGTCAAAAACTGACCAAAGCAAGATGCTACTGTAAAAGGAAAAAACATAAGCAACAATCTAAACATCAAGCTGTACACACATCATTTCTTCTTTGGTGACTTCCTAGATTCCCTGAAAATTTTCATTAACGGTGTTCCTATTATCAAAGCAGAATTTTTTTCTACCATCTGGGAATTTTTCATAACTATCTTGATAGGAATATCTGCAAGGAGTTTCTCCTGCACTTCTCTTGTAGATTTCAAAACCTTGTAAGTATCACATCCTTGAACTTCAGTATCATTGGACGACCGAAGGGAGTCCTTCTATGTGACGACTTAGTGCAGTTTTGTCCGTCACGATTTTTGTACAAAAAAATAAAAATAAAAATCAAATTTCTGGAATTTGTGAAACATATTGAGACTGATCATAAAATTGATCGTGGATTTCGATCAAAAGCAGTCAAATGAAAAGATTACCAGACAAAAAATCTTCAAAATAACCATTACATTGATCAGAATCGATCAAATTATTTCTCATATTCATAGAAAATACTAAAAAAAAAAAAGCCAATGCTATGGAACTGATCCAGTGGATGCTTTTCATATTTCAATATGATACAACCAAAACCTTAAAGGGTTCTCTAATTCACTGACTAAAGCTTCATATCTGGTGGGCTGAAAGAAATCTCAGTTTACAAGAGATGAAGAATGTAACGAAAATACAGAGAAGATGTCGATATACCAACTGAGAAGAAGAAGTTATTTCCACCCCAACCGTTACGCGCACCTCGCCGTTTTAACCCATTTCCGTCGGGTCGGCTACTAACTCAGTGAGTCCATTAAGCTTCTTTCTCTGCTACTCCTTCGTTTCCATAATCACAGTTTCCTCTATTTCTCAATCTTCATCGAGTCCAGATTCAAGATGACAAACTTATTGTTTTCAAATCGAAAAATCAGACACACCCACCATATCAAGATCTAATAAAAAAATCAAAAAAACAAACATTTGTAATTGAATCAAAAGAAGCTTCTTAATTTAATGTTGAATGAAGTACAGTCTCTGAACTTCTTCTCTTAATAACTTCAATCGCCACCCACCAAGAGACAACAGAAACTATGGATTTTCCGATTAACAGAAAAACAGAAGGGGAGGAAAATGGGTGTTAGACAAGAAGAGTAAAGCTGATGTGTAGTCGTTATACCAATGAGTTATTTCAAAAGACCAAGATATCCATTTATCTTTGAAAATATCTTCGCATGTAAAGGGTATCCCCACACATGGAGTCATAATTTTAGTCCTACATGAACATTGGCATCGTGAGCATTTTTTAGTTTTGTTATTTTTTTTTCTTTTTAGGTTTGCGATAGGCTAATAAATAAAAATTATGTTGCTCGAAAATAAGAGTGTGGCTATGGCAAACGAATAGGAAGGACAAGATATGACAACATATTAGTTGCCTGTTTCAGCCTATGGAAATCAACTCCAACAATCTCGATTGCCAGTTTTCGCCGCCCCTGTGCCCGCAGTCATATCTGTGTGTTGATGCTAATACTCGGGTAGGCTGCGGTTGTTTTTGCGCGTATAACTTAGTGTTGGTTTCTAGTCATATCAGTATTTATCTTCGGTCGGCATCCCCACCGCGCGCGGTAATCTAGTCTATACTATCTTCACTTCTTTTTTAAGTGTTTTTTGCAAGTTGATTTACTTTTCAGACCTGAGGGTTGAATGAAGACTCAAGATTTCTCTTGGGACTGATTTATTTTGTTATCTAACAATTCAGTGTTACAGAAATCTGTCTCGAAGCCTAAAAGAACATAAAGCTATCTTATAATATGCATGAACCCTACCTTATAATATAATTGCAAGCCATTCCTGTTAGTATGTTTATTTCAGCATTGATACAAGTACCAAGAGTCAGGTAATGTGGTGTTTGTGAAATGCAGCCTGAAAACATGTTGAGAATGCAATCTGCTACCTGCTACCTTATTTATTATACACTAGTACCATGGAACATTACAATCTCCTCCAAATTTTCATAATCCAGGAAGGAGGAACAAAAAAAAAAAAGCAAACTTGATATGGGGAGAAGCAAGATACGTGTTCTCCAAAACATGCATCTTTCTGAAAAATTGATGCATTTTGATACTAAATCTTTTCAAACAACTACCATGCAATACCTTGAAACCCGCAACATCTAGAAGAAAAAAAAAATGGTGCGTTGTCAGTATGTCCAACAATAATATGGGTCATTCGGGGATGACGATTGATAAAACACGTCGTTGCTGCCGTTACTGACGCCACCACCGCCACTAGCACCACGGGGAGCAAATGCATCTTCTAGCAATCCTTCTCCTCTTTGGCCCTCAATTGCTGCCACCACCGGTAAATAATGAGTCTCCATGGCTGCATTACATTCCTGAACATACAATCGATTAAAACCCAAACAATCATTACAGTTACTGTTATTTAAATGCCAATTTTCAACCACCGACGGTTCCATAGACGATGGTGCTGCCACCTTATCTCCCTGACATAGAAGCATCGAATTCGCATTTGCTACGGGCAATGCAAAAGACATATCAAGTGAATTAGTTGGCAATGCAGAAGACACATCGAGTGAGTTGATTGGAAACCCAATATGTGCATCCGCCTCGGCAATGCGAAGATCCAATAAGTGAATTAATTGATATCTTTGTTGGTGCCCTTTATTCATAATTTTTAGTACTATTAGCATATTTTGAAGCCACAATTTGTATCTGTGACCGGGTCAAATGACTTGGAAATCGATTCAGTGTTGCCGCTGATGAAGATGAAGAATCCATATTCGATGATGACAACAACATCTGTAATTGTGATCGATTTTGAGGAAAGTTCAAGTTATAAAGCTCTCCAACACCATCTCCTCTCATGCGAATACAAACAGACATCATAAGCTTTGGCGGCTTTCTCAGCAGTTTCATATGAACCCAACCAAATCCTATCTCTGCTCAATGGTACTCTGATCTCAGATACCCATTTTCCCCATTTTCTCATTCTCACTCCTTTGTAACCATTGTCACCATTCTTGCCTGCATTACCTCCATTCAGACCACTGGTATTACTAGCACTGCTCTTTTTCACCATGACTTGAAAAGAAATTTTTTCTGATTTTCTTGATGATTCGTAGTTTTTTTCCGAGTTTTTATCCGGGTAATTTCGTTGTTGGATAAGAATTTATGTGATTTTATTATTTATAGATTAGTAAAAAGAAAGATTAGTTGAATCGTGGGTGTTTCAAAGATATGCAACGTGCTTGTAAAATATTTGGCTAGATTTTCTAGTTTAGATTTGATCCATTTGTTGCGGACAAGTATGTTTTGCAGAGCCGTGGGCTTTGGTAGTTGAACACGTTCTAGCTAGGTTAAATTTAGTTTGAGAACTTACGTGTAGTGTGTACAGGGTTACAATGCTAGATGTCATTGTAAGGATAAGTCTCCGGAAGAATCCCATACAAATCCAGTTTCCACCGCAATCCGATAGAAATCCTGTTTCCAATTCATAACAACCACCCATTTGAGTTCTGTGCCGATCCAAACAAAAAACATGAGCAATCCAAAGCAAACAACATCAAGAGAGTGTCAAATTAAGAGAGAGATAAATCTGTTTGAAATCTACGTGTAGTGAAAGGGGATGAATGTTTGACTAGTACAGACCAACTTGTGTCAGTACAGGTGGGTGCACGGAAGCTAGCCGAAACTTATTGTATGGCCATATCCCTCTTGAATTTGATTCAGTTTTTTTTTTTTTTTTTTGTACATTAATCTTCATTTTGCTTATTTATTTATTTTTTGACCTTGCAAAAGGCCCTGTGATAAAGTTGGCTTTGAATCAGGATTACTCTGTAGTTGGCTTTCTTAAAGAATTGTGATCAAACTTCACTGTATTATTATGCGGCCACCATATGACCCAAAGACGATTCACGGCAGCAATCCGCAAAATATTCTTTAGCTAAAAGAAAAAAAGTTACTTGCGGTTTTGATCCGAAAAGGGAAGGTTTCTTTTTTTTTTTTGCTCGGTTAAAAAAGGGAAGGTTTCGGATTAGGAAATTGTAACCTGTTCTGCTCGGCTATATATATATGTTGGCGTGTGGATGATCAGTAAACTCAAAAACCTAGGAAGATGAAGAGGGTAAAAAGATGTGGCGTAACTGATCAAGTTTTAAACTTACCCAGTCTTGAAAATTTTGATGTTAGCGAGATATTAAGCAGAGTTCCTGCAAGATCACTTGTCGGGTCATGCAAGTTGGTATGCAAAGATTGGTTATCATTGATTCGATCTCCAAACTTTGTCGAATCGCAACGTATCCGATCACAAACTCACCGGCCATCACTTTTTGTCACAACTACTAGTACTAACCCCGAAGAACGGATTACCAAGTTATTCTCGGTGGAGGATGGCTCGTCTGAAGTGAATCGACCATTAGCCAATCTTTTAATGACTTTTCTCCAGGAGCTTATGCATATTATATCTTCAAATGGTTTGTTTTGTATCGTAGACACGATGCATCGTATTTGCATTTATAACCCGTGCACCGGAGAAATAACACATATTGGAGAGACTATTCCCATGTATGCTACTTACGGATTTGGATTTGATCCTTCCACTAAGAAACACAGAGTAGTTCGTGTGCGCGTTAATAGTTGCGAAGTTTTGACTACAGGTGAAGACAATGCATGGAGAAAGATTGATGAGGTAGCACCACGCATATGTGGAACAGTACCTGCAGTTAGTGTTAATGGATCAATATATTGGATGAAAGGCACTGGTCGTTCTTCGTCTATGCCTGTGGCAAAATATGAAGCCTTAGTTGCGTTTGACATGGGAAGTGAGACCTTCAGAGAGATTTCAATCCCGGAATCCTTACTCGAGGAAATTCACCCGATAAAATTATTAGCAGTGGATGGATGCATTGCTATATTACAAAGGATGTGTGCCTTTGAGGTGAAATTATGGATATTTAGTGGAAACTGGAAAGAAGAGATTATATCAATACCTTCTGAACGGGACGGAACCGAGTTATACAATACTATACAGCACATTCTAAGTACAGAGATAATCATCCTAAAAGCAATAGAAACTTATGGTTCGGCGCCAAGAAATTTCATATTTCTATATCACTTTGACAGGAAGAAGAAGACATCCAAGAAGGTTAATATCATTCAATTTCCTGCATCGATGGTGTCTCCTGCTAAAAGATCACCCTTACATTATGGATTTTTCACAATTAGTGAAACCCTTTCTCCTGTTCAATGAACAGCAGAATCCTAGTACTGAAGGGACTAATCTGAGTAATCTCATTCCTTGATAATTTTTCTACCATCTGGGAATTTGTCAACTATCTTGATAGGAATATCTGCAAGGAGTTTCTCCTGCACTTCTCTTCTCTTGTAGATTTCAAAACCTTGTCAGTATCACATCCTTGAACTTCAGTATCATCTATACTATCTTCACTTCTTTTGTAAGTGTTATTTGCAAGTTGATTTACTTTTCAGACCTGAAGGTTGAATGAAGACTCAAGATTTCTCTTGGGACTGATTTATTTTGTTATCTAACAATTCAGTGTTATAGAAATCTGTCGCAGAAGCCTAAAATGTACTTCACCAACAGTCTGGATGCAAAATTTGAAAAATTCAAGCATGACGTGCACTGTGTCGCATTCGAACCAAATTCTTCTTGTATTTCTAGCCTGACAATTCTGAATGATACAGGTGTATCTTTCCTTTTTTTACCGAAATATACCAAGAAAACCGATATTCCTAGACAAGGAAATATACCTAAAAAAAGGAATTATTTCTAGATAAAGAAAGAGATTCCCAGAAGGTTTGGGAAACCAAACCAAAGCTATAGATAGAGATGTTTAACTCTATCTATATAGAATGGTTTTGTGAGATAGATAGATATGTTTGGGAAACCTTCCTCTCAAAACCTAGAGAGGGAAGGTTTTGAGACAAATCACCTAGAGAAAAATTTGTGAGGCAATACTAGATTATTGTAAAAGCGAGCTTAGCAAAACAGCTAAAGGTTATTTACTGCTTAGAGATCATAAGCATTCAGCTTAATCCATCCATACAAAGGAGGAAACCAACTCACTTCCATAATCTGGGCGCTTTCTTCTATTATGCATACAGCCCTTAGCTAGCTTCTCCACTCTGTAGTTAACCTTTCGGATTGTCAAACACTTACGGTATACACGACCACAAAATAATACTTAGCTGAAAGAAAATTTCAGTTCAGTGGAGATAAATTTACATATATATAGTCGAATATTCCTTCTCGGTTTTGCGATTTTTTTTCTTCTATCGATAGTCGAATGTTTCGCAGCTCTCTTATATATATTCAGTTACTTTAGCGAGTTGTTTCTGTTTTGGCTTCTCTATGATATCAAATATAATATAAAATAATACAAGCTACAATACGCATGAACCCTACCTTATAATATAATTGCAAGCCATTCTGTTAGTATGTTTATTTCAGCATTGATACAAGTATCAAGAGTCAGGTAATGTGGTGTTTGTGAAATGCAGCCTGAAAACATGTTGAGAATGCAATCTGCTACCTTATTTATTATACACTAGTACCATGGAACATTACAATCTCCTCCAAATTTTCATAATCCGGAAGGAGGAACAAAAAAAGCAAACTTGATATGGGGAGAAGCAAGATACGTGTTCTCCAAAACATGCATCTTCTGAAAAATTGATGCATTTTGATACTAAATCTTTTCAAACAACTACCATGCAATACCTTGAAACCCGCAACATCTAGAGGAAAAAAAATGGTGCGTTGTCAGTATGGCCAACAATAATATGGGTCATTCGGGGATGACGATTGATAAAACACGCCGTTCTTTGCCGTTCGACGCCACCACCGCCACTAGCACCACGGGGAGCAACTGCATCTTCTAGCAATCCTTCTCCTCTTTGGCCCTCAATTGCTGCCACCACCGGTGAATAATGAGTCTCCATGGCTGCATTACATTCCTGAACATACAATCGATTAAAACCCAAACAATCATTACGATTCTTGTTATTTAAATGCCAATTTTCAACCACCGACACAGTGACATAGATGATGGTGCTACCACCTTATCTCCCTGACATAAAAGCATCGAATTCGCATTTGCTACGGGCAATGCAAAAGACATATCAAGTGAATTAGTTGGCAATGCAGAAGACACATCGAGTGAGTTGATTGGAAACCCAATATGTGCATCCGCCACTGGCAATGCGTAAGATACAATAAGTGAATTAATTGATACTTTGTTGGTGCCACTGTTGCGAATTTTTAGTACTATTTGCATATTTTGAAGCCACAATTTGTATCTGTGACCGGGTCAAATGACTTGGAAATCGATTCAGTGTTGCTGATGAAGATGAAGAATCCATATTCGATGATGACAACAACATCTGTAATTGTGATCGATTTTGAGGAAAGTTCAAGTTATAAAGCTCTCCAACACCATCTCCTCTCATGCGAGAATACAAGCAAAATCATAAGCTTTGGCGGCTTTCTCAGCCATTTCATATGAACCCAACCAAATCCTATCTCGCTCAATGGTACTCGATCTCGGATACCCATTTTCCCCATTTTCTCATTCTCACTCCTTTGTAACCATTGTCACCATTCTTGCCTGCATTACCTCCATTCAGACCACACTGGTATTATTAGCTTTGCTCTTTTTCACCATGACTTGAAAAGATTTTTTTCTGATTTTCTTTTCGTAGTTTTTGAGTTTCTTATCCGTAATTTCGTTGTTGGATAAGAATTTATGTGATTTTATTATTTATAAATTAGTAAAAAGAAAGATTAGTTGAATCGTGGGTGTTTCAAAGATATGCAACGTGCTTGTAAAATATTTGGCTAGATTTTCTAGTTTAGATTTGATCCATTTGTTGCGGACAAGTATATTTGGCAGAGCCGTGGGCTTTGGTAGTTGAACACGTTCTAGCTAGGTTAAATTTAGTTTGAGAACTTACGTGTAGTGTGTACAGGGTTACAATGCTAGATGTCATTGTAAAGATAAGTCTCTGGAAGAAATCCAGTTTCCACCGCAATCCGATAGAAATCCAGTTTCCAATTCATAACAACCACCCATTTGAGTTCTGTAGTGAAAGGGGATGAATGCCGATCCAAACAAAAAACATCAGCAATCCAAAGCAAACAACATCAAGAGACTGTCAAATTAAGAGAGAGATAAATCTGTTTGAAATCTACGTGTAGTGAAAGGGGATGAATGTTTGACTAGTACAGACCAACTTGTGTCAGTACAGGTGGGTGCACAGGAAGTTTAGCCGAAACTTGACTCTGTAGTTAACTTTCTTAAAGAATTGTGATCAAACTTCAGTGTATTCACGGCAGCAATCCACAAAATATTCTTTAGCTAAAAGAAAATTTTAGTTTAGAAGGAGATAAATTTACATATTAAAAGCTTTAATTTGGATTCGTCTAGGCGACCAAAGGCCAAGCATTTTTTAAAGTTTTTCTAATCAGATTTTAGGTTCTAAATATGTAATTAAATAACTGTGGCAAAACACAGTAGTATAAACTTATAGTTCTCTGGTTTCTACATTTCTTCATCTATAGAAAGTTATGTTTTGCAGGTTTTCTTATATTCAGTAACTGTGGTTTCCTGCAGCATTAAGAGTTTGATATCCGGACCTAAAAGTGCAAAGTGTCTGGAGTGGTTAGCAGTGCGTCCTTTCAGTGCGTATATAGGCACCAAGAACTGTTGGCGAAATGCATGCTTAAAACTTACCCAAAGTTCTGCAATAGCTCAGCTAAGCCTAAAACTAAACTCTTATCAGTTTTGTCAAATAGCAGAGATGATACCTTATAAATTCCTTAAAGGAGAATAGCTTTGCTGATGTGTCAGCACCAAATTCATTTTCAAGAATTCTGACCCACATCAGCGTACATTAAGCGCCACATATGCATACAAAGATAAATTAAGCTCACAGACATTTCTGTTCACCAACAGGTATGTGGTTGAAGATTATCCAAAAGACACGACTCTTAGGAAAAAGATGCACCTATTATTCGAGAGAATATATGAATAGATACGTCTGTTGGTGAATATATATGATAAAGATATCTTTTCAACAAGTTTCCCATGAATTCGGTATTGTTTCCAAGAATTCTGTCACAAGACTCACAACCCTTCAAGGACAACAACCATATCGTTGGGTTAAGTTTTTCAATCAAGTAAAAAAAGTAAACAAAAAAGTAAAGATTTCTCAGTTTTTATCGCTAAGTCGTTTTTCATACAGAGGCCCGAGGATGTGAAGACGTGAAGCTTTGAGATTTTTTTGTACAACCAATTCAAGGACAACTGTGAACCCAAAATTAAATTTCCAAAAAACAGTTGGGCTGACGATCTTACACTAGATTTCACCATCTTAAGTTGTTGACTGATCTAAATGGAGCATCAACATCTTCTCTAACATTAAAATTAATGGTGCAGGCAGACACTAAAGTGGACACTATCAGCCTCCTGCAGGAATGACGAGCACTCAAGATATATCTTCTTGAAATCAAAAGGGTATGAGATTTAAATTTTGTTGTCGGATATATATATACAGACGTCCATATATTCCCTGTGCAGACTCATATCTATTCACAAGTATATAATGCATGGTGATTCCGTATTGTATGTATATGAAAAATATTTACAGGGTTGGTCATTGGTGTACAATTCACATGAAGAAATACATGCAGACTCCATGAGTAGAAATAATGAGAAAGATACGTGTTATGTTAAGAGCAGTGACTAAAGTGGGCGGTAATCCAAAGAAAGATTAAATTGTTGTCATATTGAATGTTTTTTCTGTGATGATTAGGGAAGTACGGACGCGAGGCAGACATGGAAGACAGAGGCGTCATAATTTCTTACGCAACACAAACAACGGGGAACGTACTTTAAATCCAGATTCACAATACATATGGATAGAAATAAATGTTCCAAGCACTATCCCAATCAGTTGACCGATGAAACAACCATTGATGATGAGGGTTTCAAAACACTTGGGTGTTTCCAAATAACAGGAAATTGGCTCTTAAATATGAAGCTCATATTAATGTCCAGCTCTGCAATAGAACAAAATCGGCGAAGTGCCTTTTTAAAATATGTCAACATCATAAGATAAGATTTCTTCCCATGACCAGAAATGTGTGTTTCAACAAGATTTGGTGGAAGAAATTTCCAGTCTTACACATTAAAGGAGGTGTAAGAAGCAAGAGAAAGAGAAAGGCAGGTAAGTAAGTAATTAATTTGTTTTAACATGCATATGTATATAGTCATAAGTTCTGCCTTAACTCCGAGTCTGACTTATCGGCTATATAATCTAAATACTTTTATCTCAAAAAAAAAAACCAAAAAAACAAGAATTCCGCTTCTTAGTAAACAAATAACAGGAAGCAATATTATGACACTAGCCCGTGCAAAAATGCACGGGCATGCACATCCCTTGTTTATCATATACTAGTACCATGGAACATAACAACCTCCCCCAAATTGTCATCAATTGGAAGGAGGAACAAAAAAAAGCATACTTAATCCGGGGAAGCAAAATATTTGTTCCCGAAAACATGCATCTTTTGAAAATTGATGCATTTTTTGCTAAAATTGATCAAACTACCGTGCAATAGCTTAAAACCCGCATCACCTAGAGAGAAATAAATAAATCCATAGGTGTCATCAGTATGTCCAACAATAATATGGGTCATTCGGGGCGGATGACTGACAAAACACGTCATCACCGCTACCTTCGCCGCCACCACTAGTACCATAAGGAGCAATAGAATCTTCTAGCAATCCGTTTCCTCCTTGGCCCTCAATTGCCTCCACCACCGGTGAATGATGTTTCTCCATGGCTGCATGAAAATCTCGACCATAAAATTGATTAGAACCCAAACCATAGTTACAATTGTTTGCTATTTGCATGCCAATTTTCAACCACGGACATTTCCATAGGTGATGGTGCTAAAACCTTCTCTCCCGACATAAAAGCATCAAATTTGCATTCCCTACGGGCAATGCAGAAGACATATCAAGTGAGTTAGTATAATCAACTAAGTTGAAAAGAAATCCTGGATGTGTATATAAAATTGGTAGTGAGGATACCTATCATATTTTGGATGAACCCAACCAAATATGTGTATATAAAATTGGTAGTGAGGATACCTATCATAGTGAGTTAGTATAATCAACTCAATATGTGTATACCTCTTTTTTTCTGGTAGTGAGGATACCTATCATAGTGAGTTAGTATAATCAACTCAATATAAAATTGGTAGTGAGGATACCTATCATAGTGAGTTAGTATAATCAACTCAATATGTATATAAAATAGCACCTAACTATTGAGTAAAGCTTAAAAGGCAAGAATAAATCAACAAAATATGTGTATACCTCACTACCAATTTTATATACACATATTCTGTATCAACCAAATATGGTAGTTAGATAACTATTGAGTTGGCTTTTTCAGCTGTCTCATATGAACCCAACCAAATCCTGGCTCTGCTCTTTGGTACTCTGATCTCAGATACCCATTTTCTCATTCTGACTCCTTTATAACCAATGCCACCATTCTTACCTGTATTTCCCACATTCCTACCAATAGTATTACTAGCACCGCTCTTGTTCACCATGACTTGAAAAGAAAGTTTATATTGATTTTCTTCAGTATTCTGTAGTTTTTGTGAGGTTTTTCACTGGTTTTCTGTAGTTTTTCTGAGGTTTTTAACTGGTTTTCTGTGGTTTTCTCCGGAGTTTTTAACTGGTAATTTTGTTGTTTTGGATCAGGATTTATGTGGATGTGGTATTTATAAATTAGTAAAAGACTTTGGTTGAATATTGGTTGTTTTGGAGGTATGACGCGTGCTTGTAAATATTTGCCAAAATTTTCTAGTTCTTACGTTCTCATCGATTTGGTCCATTTTGAGCTCAAAAAAATATTTTGGTAGAGGCGTGGGTGTTTGGGGTAGTGACACAGGCGTGGGTCCACTTGTCAAACATTTTATCTTGAAATTTTGTTGGCCAAGTGACGTGTAGAATGTAAAGGGGTTACAAAGTGACGTGTCAATTGTAAAGATGGTCTCCAGAAGAATCCTTTTTTGTTGCGTGTAGTGATGGGATGTATGTTTGCCTAGTACAGATGAACATGTGTCAGTACATGTGGATGTCCTATGTTGACACGTAAGACTACGTTTTTAATCATCGAAAGCCAAGCGGCTTATCACCTTTATAAGTACGAGATGATTGTATCAAAAACAGGAAACTAGTACAGTTGGTCTGGGTGTTGAAATACAAGTATAAGGTCGCGAGTTCAAGTCTTCGCCTATTTACCTTTAACAAGATCATTAGCTAAATGGTTGAGGGCCTACTACGTGGGAGTTATATGTCACGGGTTCGAATCTCCCTTCGCAAAGAATTTGATTGAATTCTTTATAACTAAGCACAAACACCTAAGGATGCGAACAAAGAAAGCTTAAGCCGATTAGTAACTCCTTCACGTTTTGGATGATTTTGCAGTTTTAGGTTTTAATCTTTTACGTTCTAATGTTGAATCTCCTTCTCTGATTTCTTTTTTATGCTAATAGGTGCTAGTTTATTTCTGCTTTGTCAATTTATACATCAATCTGTCTAATACTTTTTTTTCCTTTCATGTTTATGTTTTTCATGGATTTCTAATCTTTGCGATTTGCAGCACGTAGTGGATCTAAGTAGCGTACGGGTTGTGGTCTTTTAGGGGGAGTAGTGGTGCAGTTTGATTCTACGATTCTCATTAGGAACTGTAGTGTTCCCCATATTTAAAATATGGTCATGTTCATCACCAACAACAAAGGCCAATTCTTATTAGTTTCCATCGTTGTGATCTCTAATTTTTTGATTCATGAAGCAGTAGGCTTCTCTTCCGAGTACAGGTTCCATCATCTTCATTATCCGGTTCATCATAAAAACTCAATGTCTCCATTGGTTCTTCCACGAGAGATAGGGGTAGTTTGGGTAACAGATTTTCAAAAACGGCGCATTTCATGGAAATTTCAAATTTTGAATTCCACTTTCCTAAAATAAAGTTGAATAGTTGTGAGATTTTTCCACACGGATATCACTGGAATATCTCAACAAATATACCGTATTCTTAGTAAGAATATCTCGCTCTATTGAAGTCCAAGTTCGAAACCCTAATCCTTTTCTTGTTTATATAGTTAGATACATAAGAAAGAAAACCTCATCTACCAAACCATATACTTTCCTCTCTCGAAAGTAATTCTCTCTCAACCTTCATAAGCATGTCGCAACGCTCAAGACATCGGCTTGCGGCTCTCACAAAAGATTTAATGCATCAACTGCGGGAGGTGCAAACTCAAGCCGTTTAAGAGGAAGTTTGATTTCTCGAAGAAGAGTTAGCGGATCTCGCCAACAAATGGAAAAAGCATGCTCGCTTGGAAAGATAATCTCTAAAGATGATATTGAGATCGAAAAAGTCCAGAGAGACGTCAACATAATATGGAGAAGACATAGAAGAGTCGAGATTAACACTATGGGAAGAAACTCCGTATGTTTTCAAGTTTAAAGCTGCAGAAGACGTTCTTTGATGTTTTGAAAAATGCCCCATGGATCATCCATGAACACTTGGTGGTTCTTAAACCTTATGATAACTCAATTCCACTTGATAACTATTCCTTCACTCATCAGATTTTTTCGTAATGATAAAAGGATGTACCTCAAGCATCCGGACGAAGGTATTATTAGCAGATTATGTGAAGATATGTGAAGGAAGATAGCGATGAGGGTTCCGAGAGGTTTCACCATTAGAGGCGAGTTGTTTCGGCTAGAATTGAAGTCGATCTCGGTCAAACATTGAAAAGAGGAAAGCGGCTACTCACAGTGCTAATCGGAAAGTTTGGGTTATTTATCACTTTGTGAAACAACCTAGGAAAATATGTGCGATTGTTTCACAATTGCTCACAATGACGAGCTTTGCGAAGAAAGAGCTTGGAATATATTCATTTTGGCATGACAGATCCGAGTTCGAAGCTTACTATGCCAAACATGCTCATCTGGTCCAAAATATGCACAACATCCCTGCTGAAAATAATGGGCCTAACGTATTGGGTAATGTTAATTCTGGTGGTTTAGTCGAGTCAGGCGGGTCGGATGAGGACGACTCGGATCCTAGGAAAAATAAGAGAAGCAGAGACTCGGGTTTAGAAGACAATTATGTTCTTCTTGATACGAACTCCCCCCAACCCTAATTCTAGCAGCGACAACTTCAACTCAATTTTGGTTAACGGAAGAGGAGATCAATCGAGATCGATGGGAGCATCCTAGGGGTGATGATATGAACATGATAGATGTAGAGAATGGAGGTAGAGAATCAAACAACCCGGTGTTCCATCTCCTTTCTGAGATCCATCTTCAAGTGCGGCAAATCGGAGTTTCTAAATTCTCTTCCCCTTTGTTTAAGAATTACGATTTAATTAATTACATAATTCCTCAATTCATTCCTGTCTTCTCGATTGATTGGTGTGTTAATTTAATTTTTAGGGTTTCCCAATATCTTGGTTTTAGAACTAGAAACCAAAATCGGGTTCAGATTTCAGGTCTTTCGTTTTCCTAGTCCCTTCTTACGGTTTAATTTGTCTCATAAGCACCATCTCGTATCTTGGTTGGTATTACATTAATCATTCCCAATTGTTTTGTGTGGTTAGTAATTCTTTCAATCTCGATTATCGGTCTTGCTTTCTTTACAATTTTCCGGTAGTAATTTAGAGCATTGTCTTGCTAATTCCTATTTTTACAAAATGAGAATTATGTCGTGGAATGTTCTGTGGCTTCTATGAACCCTTCTACCGAGAAACTCACTTTGGAATTTGATCGGAGGTCAAAACCTGACGTGATCTTCTGTGTGAAACTAAAAATGAGTCTTCTAAGATGAATCAATATCTTAGTAGATTCAATTTCCCTAATGTTGGGTGTTTCCCTCAATAGGTAGAGTTTGGTGGTATCTCTTTGATTTGGAAATCGGTTTTGATTTGTGAAATAGTTCACAACACTGATAAAATGATTAATGTTTTAATAGTTGATAATCCTAGCAAACCAAAATTCCTAGTCACTTTCCTTTATGGTTACGTATATCATGAAGAAAAGATGGCACAATGGAGATATATAAGTGAAATTGGTGATCAAGCCAATATCCCTTGGGTTATCATAGGTGATCTTAATATTACTATGCATACCCAAGAAAGATCTTCTTTATCTATTCCAACTACTGTTGAATTCCCTGAAATTAAAACTATTCTAGATAAGGCAGATCTTTCAGACTTAGGCTATATTGGTAACAGATTTACTTGGAACAATAGATGATCTGGAGATAATTGCATTTATGCTAGATTAGACAGGCTCGCTAATAGTCACTTAGTTAACCCATTTTGGATCTACCCCGAGTTAGCCATATTGATACCATTGGCAGTGACCATATCCCCATTATCTTGAGACTAATTCGTTGGCTTATCAAGGTAGTAGGCCTTATAGATACTTTAAATGTTGGAGTAGTGACCCTTCTGTTAAAGATGTCATTAAAAATGCTTATTCTATGGATATTAATGGGTCTTTTTCTTTTCAATTTACGAATAGGTTGAGAAATGTTAAGTATGAATTGAAATTGTGGAATCTCAATCATTTTGGTAATATTGATAACAAAGTCCAAACTTTGAATACTCAACTCAATGATCTTAATAATCTACCACATTCTCCTACCAATGTGGATTTGATTAAACAAGTAGAGGTTGATTTAGAACATTGGCAAAAAGTCCAAGAGGACTTTTACGCACAAAAATCTAGACAAGAGTATTTCAAATCCTTTGATAGGAATACTGGGTTCTACCACAACTATGCAATAAGAAGGAAGCACTTTAATCATATTAGTGCTCTTAAATTGGATAACGAGCAATGGGTTAATGACGAGTATCTCTTGAAACCTTCTTTGGTGAACCATTTCATCACTATTGGGACTTCTTCTAATCCCTATAGGAATCCTGAAATTCTTAATTGTATTGAACCCTGCATCTCTAGTAGTGATAATTCTAACTTGCTTAGACTGTTTCTAAGCCAGAAATTATCGATACTATCAACCAAATGACCCCTGGACTTCCCCAGGGCCGGATGGTTTTCCTCCTGGGTTCTACAAAGAAAATATGGATCTTTTAATTGATGATGTGTGGAAAATTGTTAATAGTTTTTTTGATTCCAAATATCTTCTCAAAGAGATGAACCATACTTTCTTGTCTTTAATCCCTAAAGTCAATAATCCTTCTAGCCCTACTGACTTTAGACCTATTTCTTTGTGTAATTCTATTTACAAAATAATTTCAAAATTGTTGTAAATAGAATGAAACCTCTCTTGAGCAAAATGATAAGCCCTTACCAGTCGCTTACATTCCTCTGGTAGAAATATTCAAGATAATGTCATTATTGCTCACGAGTTAGTCCACACGATGAAAAGGAAAAGGAAAAAGGATAAATGGGGTGTCATGGGCCTTAAACTTGATATGTCTAAGGCCTTTGACAGAGTGAAATGGTCTTACCTTAAAGACATTCTAAGAGCTTTTGGTTTTTCTGATCATTGGTGTGATCTAATCCATCAGTGTATCAGCACTACTAGTATTTCTATCTTGTTAAATGGTTCTCCGTGCAAAACTTAGAGACCAACAAGGGGTCGAGACAGGGTGACCCCCTGTCTCCATACCTGTTCATTATAGTCATGGAATCATTTTCTAGATATCTCGTTCATGCTGAAAATTGTCATCTCATTCATGGTTTCAAAATCACTAAAGAAGCTCCTAGCATCAGTCACTTGCTTTTTGCAGATGATTGCCTCATCTTTGCTAAAGCCTCTCATGCTGAAGCTATTAACTTAATGAGTTTAATCAAGGATTTTAGCATTGCTTCGGTCAAAGTTATTAATCTTGAAATCTGGTTGCTTTTTTAGTAATAATGTTCATCCTGATCTTGCTGTTTCCCTTATTAATGATTTAAAAGTTAAGAAAATATCTCTTAATGAGAAGTATCTAGGTATACCCTTATTCATCTCTAGAGCTAGAACTGATTCTTTTAATCATCTCAATGATCGCTTTGACAAAAGAGTTGCTAAATGGAAAGGAAAACATTTCAATCAGCTGGTAGGCTAGGTTATGGTCCAAAATGTCTTAAAATCGTCTCTCCTATTTATCATATGAATACTTTTCTTGTTCTGATTCTATTATTAACAAACATGGAGTCTTCTCAGAGAGACTTTTGGTGGGGTAAATCTAAGGCTGGGGGTCTTTACTTGAGAGGTTGGCCTAGAATTTGCACACATAAATACCAAGGTGGTCTAGGTTTTCGTAACCTTAAACATGTTAACCTGTCCTTGTTAACTAAAACAGCTTGGAGAGTCATTCATAACCCTGATGCTCTCTGGGTCATTGTTTTGAAATGTAAGTACTTTAAACATCGTCATCCCCTTCATTGTGCTAAAAAAGTAGACTGTTCTTGGTCTTGGAGAAGCATTTATCGTGGTCTGGAAGTCATTAGAAATCACTCCACTTGGGAGGTTAGGAATGGAGATAATATTTCTGCTTTTATAGATAACTGGTTTCCTAATGCTATTGAGCCTAAGTTCATCTCTAATCCCAATCCCAATTTTGTTGTCTCTGATTTCATTGATAAGGAAACAAATTCTTGGAATTCTGAGTTAGTCAAAGCCTATTTCTCACCACAGAATGTTAGTAGTATACTAGGAATTAGGATCCCCTTATCGGATGTGTGAGAATCATTTGGCCATATACCAAAAATGGTTCCTTCTTGTCAAATCAGCCTATAAAGTCATCTCTCGGTCGAATTTTTATATGAATAACCCTCAAAGTATCAATCCTATTTATAGATCCCCGTGGAAGCTTCCCATTCTTCCCAAAAGTACAAATTTTTGCTTGGAAGTGCCATGAAAACATTCTTCCGGCTAAACTGTTCTTGCAAGTTTCTCTAATGAACATGAAACCTCTTGTAATATGTGTAACACCGGTAGTAATGAATCACCCGAACACATTATTCTTCACCGTGAATTTTCGAAAGTCGTTTGGTCTCTAACTCCTTATGCGAGATATTATTGCACAGGATTGTTCTTCTAACATTAATCTGGGCAGGATTGGATTATTAAATGGTTATCGGATAAGGAATTGATTAAGAAAGCAGGATTCGTCTTTTCTATTGCTTGGAGCATCCGGGAAAGAAAGATGTTCCAGTGTCTTTCAAGGGAAAACCTTAATCATCGACTTTTGCGCGTAATGGCTCTTAAGTTTATCAATGACACTTTGAGTTATACTTGTCCAACTGTAATATCAATAACCCAGTTAGATTAGTCTCAGTAGTTGATAAATCCATGGATCAAATTACTAGCACACTCCCATCTGATTGTCATATTATCTTTTCTGATGCTTCTTTCGACAAGGATACTAATTTATCTGGCATTGGTTTGGTTCTAACTGATCTTGCAGGCACATTTCTTGGATGCAAACTCAAAGCTGGGAATGTAAGGAGTGCTGAGGAAGCTGAAAGTCTGGCACTATTTGAAGCAGTGAAATGGGCTAAATCTAAAGAGTTGGATAAAGTTTGTTTTGTTAGTGATGCCAAGATAGTGATTGATTCCTTTAATTCTAGTGCCAATCAGTTGTATTGGTATAATAAATCAGTCATAGATGACTGTAAAACAATTAGTTCTCATTTCAGTTTAGTACGATTTGAATTCTTGCGTCGAAGCCATTTAATGCTTGCTGATAAAGCAGCAAAACACAGTAGAAGGTCAAGAGTCTCTGGAGAATGGCTGGATCCTGTTCCGGCATTCTTAAACTCCTCTATGTAACCTTCTTTTATTAATATATTTCTTATTTTCTAGCAAAAAAAAAAAATATTTTGTGTGAAATTTGAATTTAGACTCCTTTCAGAGTACGTACGTATTTATTTGAAGTGACTACATGTTTTGATAGCCTTGTTTATTTAAGCTCTTATTTTAGGTGTACCAATTTGGAGCTCAACTCAGTAAACACCGAAGTCTTGAAAGAGTACGACGTCTTGAGAAGCGGTGGTTCAACAAAAGAGTATGTTCAACAAAAATATACAAGTTTCCGGGAATTTCTTTTGGGGACATGATAAAGCAACCAAAAAGCGCATATGGTAGGCAAAGAGAAGCTACACTTGGAATCAAATGCAAGGATACACAATTTCGCATTTGTTAGGAAAACGGGTTTGGCAAATACATGACAAACCAAACACAATGTGCAATACAATATACGAGAACCAAATACATGGGGCGAGACTTGATCCCGAGAAGAATTCGCTCCAACAAAGAAGAGCCAGCCCCGCATGGAAAAATATAACCAAAATATAACCCCGGATAAGAACCCTTGAGTCGGTGATCACTACTCCTACATGGGGTCACTTGTGGACCCTTGAGGTTGATCAAACCTTTTGTTTTTTTGAGAGCAAAGAAAACTAGGAAGCCAGAGATGGTCAAAAAAATGTCCCGGAAATCAACTCCACAATTGTTTTAACCAATATGGCGGAAGCACAAATTTCCAACTAAGATCATCGTCAACTACTATGGAAAATTAAGAAACATCAAGAACAAAGCGAGGGGGACATGATGAGCCTTACAAGAAAACAGACTACCCTATGGTGTTTATATTCCGGTGAATACTACTTGTTATCCCATGCTGAAACTGAATAAGGTGCAGGTGCCTCCCTAGTACCGGATTTATTGGATAGGTAAGAGGAGAACTTTGAGAATAGGTCGAAGACGGTGCAACAATGTACCTCCCTCCTCGGGTACGGGATTTGTTAGCTCGGCTCTGGGACCTGCAACAACAAGGCCAACCATAACATAACCGCAATAACCGAACCATGCATAACCGCAATAATGAACAGAACTTGCACCGAACCGGTAATCCAACGGTCGGTCACGTTTTTCATTTTACTAACTATTAGATCTACGGTTCGGTCAATGGTTTTACCCATAACCGCACATTAACCGCATCGAAAAACCGAAAATCTATAACCATTGATTTTATAAACCATTTAATTATAGCCCTACATTCATTGTATATAATCAACTTAGCTAAACCCTAAAATCAACACTCGCTCACTTTTCTAACTCTCTTATCTTCTTCTTATTATCTTCTTCTTCAGAGAACTTCCGCCTTTTCTCTTTTATTTTTTTCTTTCTTACTCAAGTCACGACTTCCATTTAAGATCACGATCACCACCACAATCACCAACTCCTCTCCTTCTTCTTATTTGATTACTTTTTTTTCTTCTTCTTGTTTCCCAACCATCTGCAGCAACACCAGCGCCTGCACCACCACCTGCAACATCATCAGCGCCACCGCCTACTACACCACCATCATTAGCACAACCGCCTGCTACACCACCAACACCAGCACCACCGATTTTTGATTTGGGAAATTAGAGATTGATTGTTTGAAGATTATAATTTTAGGGTTCTTAGAAAATTGATTTTCTATGTGTTAGGTTTTCCTGAGGAGATGATATTGATCTTCTCTGTGTTGATTTAGGGTTTTTAAGAAAATTGTATTTTCATTTTTAATTTTACATTCTTTTCTTATAAGATCTGTGTGTTGGGTTGTTTGATGAATTAAAAATTGAGATGTAAAATGGACTGATGAATCTCGGTTTGATTTGTTTGAGAAAGTGAGATGTGAAAATTTCTATCAATTTTAAATCTGCCAAAACCGACCAAAAACCGTGAATCGACCTATTCAACACGGATCGATTTTAAAACCGAACCAATTGTTACTCGGTTGGTGACAGTTTAAGAATCAAGAACCGTGCTATAATCGGTTAGGAAAACGGTTTGGCAGAATCAGCACCGAACCGCATCGTGTGCAGCCCTAACCATAATGATCGTCAGATTAGCTTCCTACTACCAATAAGAACCCTTCCATAGGTTGATGAGTTTTTTTTTTTTTTGATTGAAATTTATTAAACTCGAAACCAAGACACTGTCTTGAATCACCGATGTTCAATGATACTAGGTGATTTATCAAACCAAATTCTATTGACTCCAAATTTCTGCTAAACTTTGCTAGTTTGTCGGCAGGTTTATTACAATATCTAGGAACATAATGACATAACCAATGAGGAATAGTTTTTATACAATCTAATGCATCTAATAGAATGTCTTCGTTTTCCCACGTAATAACTGGTTCCCGCTTTGTTGATATAGCTTTCGATTCCTTGTAAATTAGTCTCCAAAACTACATGAGTATGGTGTAGTTCTTTATTCCAGTTAACAACATCAAAAACGCCAGGCACTCTACACGTTCTAAATTATTTACTCCCGCATAGCATTTTGCCGAGCACCACCATTTGCCCGGTAAAATCACGCAAAACAAGTGCAACACCAGTTAGTCCAAAGTTACTATCATATGATGCATCACAGCTTGATAACAAAATATGCAGATGCGGTGGTTTCCACACTGGTTTTGGAGAAATAGGGTTTACGATATTAGTGCTTTGTTACCGATCTTGTAGATTCGTTTGCCATAGTGTTGGTCTGCAAAACTAATGGCCTTCCTAGCCACCGCCCTTTGATCTCGCCTTTTGTTTTGAAAATTAACCTCCCGAGTTCATTCCAGATGGTTCATGAAACTCTGTCATAGCCATTGTTAACCAACCTTTGGCGTGATAATTTATTGTTGGCTCTGGCTCATCCAAAGTTTAAAGATTGTAGATACATTAGTGTGAGTTCCCGATAGAACCGTAGATCCACCCGGCACTAACATCCGTAAATCCCTAGAGAACGAGCAGAGAACAAAACATGCATAGTAATTTCCTCATACCGACCACATAAAGGACAATCACGATTTATGTGTCTCAGTTTCTAGAAAGTCTTTCCTTCGTAGGTAGAATGTCATCTAACACTTCCACCAAAAGTGTTTCACTCTTGGGCATTCTTGTATTTCCAAAACTCCTTCCAACTTAAATTCCAACCTTCAATATTGAGTTACACCTGCATATTACCTAAGCTGGTCTCATGAAGTTTATTGTAAGCTGATTTGAGGGTGAAATTTCCATTCCTTCCGAAGTTCTATACGAGTTTATCAATTTTCAAGAGTTGAAACTCTCATCTTTAAGATTAAAGTGCATAGATTTCGTGTTCAAAATATGGATCACAAGAGAATTATTTCAGTGTCTACCTCCATTAAGTAGCAGTTCTTGGACCAAGATATAGTTCTCACAGGTCACTAGTTCCCTGTTGAGGAGTTGGTGGAACATTCAAGCCTGTCACCCAAACATCTAACCAAATCTTAATCTTATCTCCTTTCCCAACTCTCCATCTAAACCTCGATTTGGGAAGAAGCAAAATACGTTAATTCACTTGGTATGTCTTCTACATTGCCCGCAAAGAAATGCGAATTTGATTCTTTTATGTCGGGAGAGAAGGTGGTAGCACCATCACCTATGGAACCGTCATTGGTTGATAATTGGCATTTTAAATAACAAGTAATTATAATGATGCTTTGGGTTCTAATCAATTCTCTTTGTCAAGATGGTCATGCAAAGCAATGGAGAATCGTTATTCACCGGTGGTGGCGCCAATTTAGGGCCAAAGAGAAGAAGGATTGCTAGAAGATGCTATTGCTCCTCGTGGTACTAGTGGTGGTGGTGGCAATAACGGAGGTGACGGCTTTTATCAGTCGTCATCCGCAGATGACCCGTATTATTGTTGGACATACTGATGACACCTTTGAAGAAATTTTTTGTCGGGGTTTCAAGTTATAGCTCGGGAGTTGTTTGATAAGTTTTAGTAGCAAAATGCATCAATTTTCGAAGGCAATGCGTAAGACATATCAAGTGAATTAGTTAGAAGCCCAAAATTTGCATCCGCAACCTAAGCAATGCAGAAGATATAGCAAGTGAATTAATTGGTACCGCCTGTGCCACTAGTGCAACGTCATTAGTATTTTTTGCATATTTTGAAGCCACAAGTTTTATTTGTGACCGTGTCAAATAACTTGGAAGTCGATAAGAATGATAAGGTGCTGGTGTTGATGAAGATGGCGAAGACGCAGTTTTTTTTTTTTTTTTTTTTTTTTTTTTTTGAAGGAAACAGAACTTTTATTATATTAATCCTCATGTAAAATGAGACGATGCATAATACAATCCGGTGGTTCATTGTAGCACCACCATCTGTTTACAAAGTTTAAAATTGCAAATTGAGCTAAGTCATGAGCAATTGAATTAGCGTCTCTAGGAACAGCCATAAAACTAATTTCTCTGAAATCCTTGACGCGGTCTTGGATTGAAAGAACATTGGATCGAATACTCCAAGGAATATCGTTCATGTTCCCTATTATAGCTTTAGGAATCTCTTCCGCATCCCCCCAATGATTATTTTAGAGAATTGCAATCTTCCCCCTCAATGGCGAAGACGCAATTGATGACAACAAATACGTCTCTAATGCCGATCGATTTTGAGGAAAATTCAAATTATAAAATTCCCTGGCCCGACCTCCTCGATGAAAAACATCATCATAAGCTTTAGCGCTTTCTCAAGTCTCATATGAACCTAACCAAATCCTATTTCTGCTCTTTGGGACTCTGATCTTAGATACCCATTTTCCCCATTTCCTCATTCTCACTCCTTTGTAACCACTGCACCTAGAGGTGTAAATAGGGACGGACCAGCACGTTTATGGCACAACACAACACGTTAAAATTCAAGCACAGCACGGCACAACACGTGACCCGGCCCAAAGACAGCACACCACGTTTGTTTAATGTGTTGTGATGTGCTGCATAAATAGGCACAATGGCCAAAGACAACACGCCGCACGTGTTAGCACACAACACAGCACGCGAAGAAAGAACGCCACGTCATGCGTAAAATACTACACAATACATCATATTTGATGTGTATTTCACAAACAAAAAAAAAAATCACTGTTTTAGCTAATTTCTGACATTTTATTTTCCTGGCGAGATTGGGGTATACCCAAACTAATTGGGGTATACCCAATAAGACAAAATAGGGTCATTTTGAAGTAAAACCAAGCCACCCCTTAACCTTGTATTTTCAAAATGGCAAAATTGCCCTCGCTTAATTAACACTAAAATTTTGATTAGATTAATTAATTAAGTTTAAATTGATTGAATAGATTAAAACTTATGAAAGTTATGAAATTTGTTTTTGATTGAACATTTGTGGGATGATTTTTTGATTTTTTTTTTTTTTTTTTTTTAAATATCTCTTGCAAACGAAAATGAAGCACACAACCGAAATACTTCTAAAAAGGGATTGCAAACTTTATATGGAATCATACTCAAAATCAACGAATAAATCAACACTTTCGATTCGAAAGTATGAAAAGTGGTGCTGAAGGTCGACTAATGAAGATCATGCCGCCAAAAGTGGCTAAGATGATCTTCATCGCCGAACTCGCCGCCAAAAGTGGCCTAACAAGGTCTTCATCGTCGACCTCGCCAGGCCAAAGTGGCAAGCATGATCTTCATCGTAGACCTTTAGACTTTTTGTTTTTTGACATACAGAGATGACATAAAATTTATTGGCCTATAAGGTATTCAAAAATACCCTTCCCATTTGTTTTTGGCCTAACAAGGTATTCAAAAATACCCTTCCTACCGTATTGGCTTAAACAAGGTCTTCAAAAATACCCGTTTGTTGAAATTTTTTTACGCCGCGCCATGGCTGTTATGAAAAGTCGGCAAGATATTCATGTTACGACCTTGCTTACCAAGACACGGAAATCATAATTTTCGATTTCTAACCTAATATAACAATCAAATCACACAACACAATGATGTGTTTGAGTTTAAATATCATTTATAGTCTTCTTTTCACTGGTAGAGTCAACAATTTTTTTGAAAATCAAAGTTGAAGATTTTTATATGGCTTTGGTTGATGGAAGATGAAGATGAAGATGAAGAAGAAGAAGAAGAGAAGAAGATGAAATGAAGAGAATAAAAACTGATTTAGGGTAATTAAGATTATTAATGGGTAAGGGTAGTTTTGTAACTTACCCATTAGGCCTCCCCTAAAACCCACAAAAAGTGTCCTTTAAAATTGGGTATACCCCAATTAGTTTGAGTATACCCCAATCTCGCCAGGTTTATTTTCGTTATGCTAATTTTTATTTCGTAATAAAACATGTACTAACTAAAATATCTCAAAATATTTATTTTGAGAACATAAAATAAGTGTGCTAGCACAAAGACATCACGGCACATTCATTTTGCTGGCAAATCACGGCACGACACGCCATTTAGCATAGCACAAAGACGTCGAATCTCTGCACAGCCCTAAGCCAAAGCACACAACATGTGACTTCGTGGGTTGGTGTGCCGGGCCAACCAGGTTTTACACCTCTAATCGCGCCCATTACTACCTGTATTGCCTCCATTCCTACCACCCGCATTACTAGCACCGCTCTTGTTCTTCACCATGACTTAAAAAGAAATTTTATATTGATTTTCTTCAGTATTCTAGTATTTTTTTTCTGATGTTTTTAACTGGTGTTCTGTAGATTTTAGTTTTTCTGATTTTTTTAATTGGTATTCGTAGTTTTTCCCGATGTTTTCAATCGGGTTTTCGTAGTTTTTATGACCGGTTTTTCGTAGTTTTTCATGTTGTTTTTAACGGGGTTTTCGTAGTTTTTTCCTGAGTTTTTAACTAGTAATTTTGTTGTGTTGGATCATGAGTTATGTGGATATGGTATTTATAGATTAGTAAAAAAAATTGGTTGAATCGTGGGAGTTTTGGAGGTATGACGCGTGCTTGTAAATATTTGGCAAGATTTTCTAGTTTGTACGTTTTCATAGATTTGGTCAATTTGGAGCTCAAGAAAATATTTGGTAGAGTCGTGGGAGTTTTGGGGTTGTGACACGTCCGAGCTAGTAGAAATTTTGTTTGACAAGTGACGTGTAGAATGTAAAGGGGGTTACAAAGTGACGTGTCAGGGCACATGTCATCGTAAAGATAGTCTCCAGAAGAATCCCATTTTTGTTCGACTTTATTACTACTGTACGCGGGATTCTACTGACGTGTCAGGGCACATGGGATTCTACTGTACGCGAGCGTGATCGTACAATGACACGTGCAAACTAAAAAATCTTGCCAAATATTTACAAGCACGCATCATACCTCGAAAACAAAATTACCAAAAAATTACCAAATATTCAACCAAATTGTTTTTTTACTGATCTATAAATATCATATCTACATAAATCCTGATCCAACAAACAAAATTACCAAAAACTACAGAAAACTAGTTAAAAACATCAGAAAAAACTATAGAAAAAAAACTACAGATGAAAATCCTTTTTCTATATACTCCAAGAAAAAAAACCTTTCTATTTTCCTCAAAGAAAAAAAAACTACAGATGAAAAACTACAGAAAAAAAATAAAGTAGTTTTTTCCCATTTGCCTTCTCGTACTTATAAACTTATAAAGGTGATAAGTTTCGATTTTTTGACGGTTTTCTGATTAAAAATAGAGACACGGAAACTACTGGAAGTCACTCTGTTAATCAGAGACAAAACATGACCGCAGAGAAGGGGAAGAAAACAAATGGGAAAAAAGGTAAAAATCTATTCAAATGATACTTGTACTACGTACCAATAAGTAGTGTTAGATTGCATCAGTTGGGGGCTTTCTGTTCATTTCGTAATTTTGTATTTTTCGTGTATAGCCTAGGTGTTGAGGGCCTAATTCCATATAGCCTTGAACTTCTGTCTGCACATGTTGTGTAACACGTTCAAACAGGTGTGCAGCATTGTTGCCTGTAGATGTTGATGAAGGAAGGTTCAATTTTTTCTTGGCAGCTCTATGTAGAATACGATCACGCTCGCGTACAGTAGACCTCTGCTTCTCCATCATGTTTTGCCTAAGGATTCTTTGTGGATCACGGTTCATTACTCGTTGAACAGCCAGCTGCTCTGCAGTCATGTTTTGTCTCTGATTAACAGAGTGAGTTCATGTTTTGTCTCTGATTTATCATGCCTGCGACGCCATAGGAACCAAACAACGAAAAATAAGATGTGTCTAATGTGAGAATCAGGTGGCATTCATCTGAGTTCAGAGAGGATATATCACGGGTTGAGCATCTTATAAGAGAACATGTATATATTGATGTTTCTCAGAAGCAAATTCAAAGACGAACATGTGTCAGTACATGTGGATGTCCTGTGTTAACACGTAAGACTGTTTTTATCGAGAAATCCATCGAAAATTCGAAACTTATCACCTTTATAATTACGACATGTCGTAGTGGGACATAGTATACAGTACTTCAAAAAATGTCTTTTTATATCAAGTATACAAAAGTGTGTTAGTGCCAGATGTCGTAGTGGGACATAGTATTCAACTTGTTTGACCACAAGTGTACGTGTATTAATCGACAGGTGGGTATATACAAACACGTGTAAGTACACATGGATTCTTTTGTTGACACGTAAGAATGCTTATTTGGTCAGATGGATGAATCAACGGCGCATCTTTTTACTTCCCTGTAATTTCATCAAGGAGTTGAATGTTTTGTCTAGCATGCCTATCTTTTGAAGTTAGCTTCATGGACGAAACCAGTCCACGGTGTTATAGGATTTAATCCCACCAGCTATTACGTGGTTTACTTGGAAGGAGCGAAACGTGAGAGTCGGGATAATTAAACGGTTGCTCAAACTATAAACATGGTGGAGTATCCCTTTTCAAAAAAAAAAAAAAAAAAAAATGGTGGAGTATAATAGTATTTATATATTTATTTTTTCTTGGAAGTAAAAAGAGAAATATCATATAAGAGAATAGGATATTCATAAAGTTGTCCTGGTATCATTTCAGGACAGACCCTGCTATGATCTACGGACAACAAACAGGTGTGACCACCATTAAAAGAAATAAGACTTTTATCTAAAGCAATAGACCTATTTAAGAAGGCTGGTATATCTTCTTTCCAAGAGCTGAAAATAGAAGATTTCCTCGCCTACACCGCTAATTTATCAGCCACATAATTGCCAGATCTATGGATGAATTTGAATCCCAAAAAATTGTCGCATTCTGCCAGCATCTTCATGGCTTCCTTCACTAACTTTTGATTCTTCCAGTCCATCATTGTAACCTTTCCTTCAATGTACCTCCACATTCTTTCACAGTCCCCCTCTATCCAGAAATTTTTCATACTTTATTCCCTTGCCCATTTAGCCCCCTGTAACAGAGCGAACGCTTCAGCTTTTTCTACACTTGAAGCTTTGAGTATTCCTGACTGAGCTCCTCTTCCATTACCTGCATCATCTCTTAAAATCTGCATGTAACCAGCATTCATTGTTTCGGAAACCCATGAAGCATCATAGATTAGTTTAAGACAATGCAAGTCAGGCAATTTCCATGGAATATTAGGTCTAGGGATTATAACAATGCTAGTTGAATCAGCGTTCGCATCTCTATTAGTCTTATCCCAAAAGTTCATATGTCTTTGATATGTATGGTAGAATTTTCCTTTTCTTCAAAGATTCTGTTGCACCTCTCTTTCCAAATGGTGGTTGCACAAATTTCAGTTACATTAGTACATGTTGCCTGCCACATACCATAATTGTTTTTGAAAGAGGCAGCCATCACATTGATATTGCTCCGGTCAGAGTTTGGTGGTAGCATCCAGATTGTTTTATCATACCAACATTCAAAAAATAAGTGCTTTAAGGACTCATTGCCATTATTACAAAAATTGCAATTATTATCTACATCCTTCATATATATAATATAATTATCCGAGTGACAGGTAAAGCATCATTCAAGCATTTCCAAAGAAAAAGTTTTATCCTTGAGGCATATCCTCTTTCCAAATCTTTTCCAAAATAATTCTTTTTCACCGCCTACATTTTGAATTCTACACTGTCTATCCCGTTCTAAGGTATCATTCCTATCTGCATAAGGTTTAATGTTTAAAATAGGCTGAGCAATTATATGTGGGAAAGAATTTGTGATTAGTTCCTGGTTCCAGTTATTTGTATCTGGATTAATCAGATCCGATACAAGTGTTAACATGTCGTTCTTTTCAGAACACAAAAGATTCAAAGTAATATCTAGATCTGGTATCCATTGATCGCTCCATATATTTATTGAATTTCCGTCTCCTACTTCCCAAAAAATATATTTGTGTATCATATTGATTGCCTGCAAAACACACTTCCACATCCAAGAAGAGTTGGTACTTTTTTTCAGTTTGAAAACATATTTTTTTTTGAACATTTAAATCCACCATGAGTCTTGCTCAGAGATGATTCTCCAGGCTATTCTAGCCATCAATGCCTGATTCATTTTATCACCATCTCTAAAGCCCAAACCACCCATGGTTAAGGGTTTGCACATGAACTTCGAGGATTTTATATAGTGACCATGTTTATTAATTTCCTTGCCCCACCAGAAATCACGCTGGATGGCATCAATTTTTTCTATGATTTTTTTGGATAGTTTAAAACATCTCATTTGATACACATGTAAGCTAGAGAGAACTAATTTGTTTAGAATCAGTTTGCTAGGTTGATTTAGGATTTTACTTTTCTATCCTTTCACACTTTCCTCCATTCGACTTACAATGAAATCAAATGTTTTAAGTTTCGATTTATCAATAAAAAGTGGTACTCCTAGATAGGAATCTTTAATGTCAATTTTCATTATTTTTAAGCGTCTGTCTAGACATCATTTTTTTGAGTTTGTAATGAATTTTCTCTGAGAAAAAAATCCTTGATTTATCGAAATTTTTTATTTGACATGAGACCACACTAAATTCATGTAAAGCATTCAGCAAATTCTTGCAATTTTGCAGATTTGAGAGATTGGAGAATTATTGTGGCTTATTTTAAGACCCCGAATCTCATTTGAGTTTTCTTTGGCAATTAAGAATCTTGAAAAACCTCCATACTAATTAGAAATAGATAGTGGGATAAGATAGTGGATCCCCTATCTTAATCCGCTTGTAGGTTTGAAATACTCTCCCGCATTTCCATTTAGCAAAACTGCAGTGGATGCGGTTGAAATGCATTAATGAATTAATCGACACCACTCCTTGCAAAAGCCTGGACTTTCCATAGCTTTTACGATTTTGGGCTATGGTGTTTGAGGATTTTGGGGATATTTCAAAGTGTGATGCTTAATCGGAAGAACTTAAACAAAAATTTCTAAGCAGAGGCAGATCTTTTTCGTTTATGTTGTAAACAACTAAACCTTTACAACATTTTCTTTGGGAATAACGATTCAATAAGAACGAAAAGAAAAAACGAACATGTAAAACTAACCAACAAATAGAGCTTTAGCTTTCTACGCAGTGGCAGATCTTTTTCTTTTTTTGTTGCAGCAACTAAACCTTTCCGGAATTCTGATTCAATAAGAACGAAAAAAAAAAAAAAAAGCGTTCAGATACCCTATCACTATGACGACGCGCCACACCTTATTCTTCATAACACTCCTAGGTAAAAATTACCAAGGAGCATTCGCTACCGCTTTGAATTCTCCGTGCCTCATTGAATGTACTGCTATTTCTGAAACTTTCACAAGTTCATCTATCCGAGAAATCATAAAGGATACCTTCATACCAAGCTTCTCAAACGCGTCCAGACTATTTCTCCACATTGTTAACTCACCCTTACAAGTATGGCTAAGTTCACAAGACCTAATGGCATCAGCAATGCTGACAGTTTCAGATATGATACCCGTAACTAATGTAAAGTTGAGACCAGGCAGAAGATTTGCATGAAGGAACGAGTTCTGGCTGCGGCAGAGCTTGTAATACTTAGCTGTGACATGCTCGGGCATTTTACGACCTCTAACTAAATCGTTTACGACTGTTGTGAAGCTCTCAAAATTGATGCCTTCAAACTCAACAGCTGAAGCTACCACCTCATTGTTATTATCAGGTTGCTCACTAAGCGGTAATGGGGGATTTCCGTGTTCATCGCAGTCTTGAACAACGGCTGAAGCAAAACACCTTTGGCGTTTCTTGGCAAGATTTTCCGTCGGCTTACCTTCAGTAATGGCTGATTGGAGACACCTTTGGCGTTTCGATGTAGGTTTTATCCCCGGCTTCAAATTCTTAACAGCATTGCCTAATTGACAAATATCACAAAACAAAGTGTTAGTAACTAAACTACACCATTTTAATGTTGCACAGAAACTTAAAAATCAGAATGACAGACCCGACAGAGATTACCTTGAGATTTATTCAGCGTTAGAAGGTCAAGAGCAGCATCTGCTCCACCCTCTTCCCTGACAATGTGAATCTTGAATTTATTAACCTCGACTAATTCGAAAACCACTGCATCCCCCTCTTTTAGATGGTGAGCCTTGGCAAACCCTTGCCAGCCACCACTCAGTCCACAGTTTCTAGGAAGGTAAGATATCTCATGAAATTCAAGGCCATCTTCATCCACCAAGGTCATCAATATATCATTTTTTGACATAAAAGATTTACAGAATTTCGAGGGAATCCCCTGTTAACAAAAGAAAAAATAAAAAAATTTAATGCCAGAAATCTATAAAATTTGCCAATGGGATAATAAGATCACAGATTGTAACTCTTACCATCCAGTAACCTCCTCCAACATGTGAAGGAAGCATAACTCTCACCAAACTTGGTATTGCAGGATCTAAACTCATTTGAATTTCTTGCGCTCGCTTTTCGGCTGATAATGATAAGGTAGCTTCTCCCATGTCGATCAAGGTGTCTGATTTCCAAATCTACAAGTTATAATGAATCAGTGGCTGAACCAGAATTTTTGGTTGGGTGCAATTGGTATAATACATAAAAGGAAGTTGGGCATCTTATAATGGTCTTACTCATTTTTGCAAAAAGTCATAACAGCTTGCAGTAATTTTTTTAGGGCAAAGTTACAAAGTCATAACAGCTTGCAGTAATTATCATCTAATCATAATTTTTGAAAGAATCTATTCATTAAAATAGTACTACCAATGGAAAAATTGTAAACATTTCATAAAATTATATATATATATACCTGAGGGCGCTCCAGAATCCTTTCGATTGCTCGTTTCGAGAACTATGACCTTCTGGCTCTGGAATTGAATACAATGATCATAACCCTTAAAGAAAATTAATTCGTCAAAAAGAAAACAACCATTGATTACTATTTACCGGATTAGGCAAACTACAAACAAACCCTAGTAGTTTTAGCTTTGTTTCATTCTTTCTCTCTTTCACTTCTTGAAATATTTTAAATACCAATCAAAATTTTATGCCGTTAAGATTTGAAACCATTTTTGTTAGCACGATATCCTGCATTTATTGAATTTTTTTCAAGTAACTAATTTCGTGGGGTTTTAACCTTTTTATTACTGGGCACGTCTCAAAAGTTACTGGGCACGTCTCAAAAGTTACTCGTTTCATGAGATAATTAAGGGCTTTCTTTTGTACGATACAATTGGGTCAATGGAGCGGGCACATTTAGTTGGATTTCTAACATGCCAACCGGCGTCCAGTCCAATAAAGCTTTTGTTTTAACAAAATCTAGCACCACCAAAAGGTGCTTTAGCTTTGTATAAGCCAGAAAGAAATTTTGCTTCAATCTGGCACAGTCTAGTGTCATTGATTTTACTTGTGTCTGTTTCCACAATCTAGGATACAAACATTTCAGGATCATTCTTTTATGTTATGCTGCTGCACACAATGCTATCCGTAAGGACCGTAACTACGCCAGAATCCAGGAGCTAACACTGCTGACATTGGTGATGTTACACTGGCCTTGTTATGGCCGTGGGGATGAAGACAAGATTTTCTGCATGGATAATGGTTGCCTCCATATACGGGTTCTGTCAGACACATTATATGCAGCTGTAAAAGTTAGTTTTGCAGCTGCAACAGTCCTGTATTCATACATTCTCCTTATATTGCAGCACAAAATCTACATCAAAACTTACACGTTTTCATCAAGAAACAATGGCTTGTGTTTTTTGCAAGTTGATTTACTTTTCAGACCTGAAGGTTGAATGAAGACTCATGATTTCTCTTGGGACTGATTTATTTTGTTATCTAAAAATTCAGTGTTATAGAAATCTGTCGCAGAAGCCTAAAAGAACATAAAGAAAAAGTGAAAAACCGAGGAAATAGATCTTACCTCTAAAGAAAAGATTTATTGGCTCCCAATTTAACTAATTCACCTGCCAAAGCCTTCCATTCTCTTTATACATATGAGAATATCGAAATTGTATTGTCTTAGGTAAAAATGTACAGCTCTCGCACTTCACCAACAGTCTCGATGCAAAATTTGAAAATTTCAAGCATGACGTGCACTGCATCGCATTCGAACCAAATTCTTCTTGTATTTCTAGCCTGACAATTCTGAATGATATACCAAGAAAACCGATATTCCTAGACAATGAAATATACCTAAAAAAGGAATTATTTCTAGATAAAGAAAGAGATTCCTAGGGAACACAAGCTACAATACGCATGAACCCTACCTTATAATGTAATTGCAAGCCATTCCTGTTAGTGTTTATTTCAGCATTGATACAAGTATCAAGAGTCAGGTAATGTGGTGTTTGTGAAATGCAGCCTGAAAACATGTTGAGAATGCAATCTGCTACCTTATTTATTATACACTAGTACCATGGAACATTACAATCTCCTCCAAATTTTCATAATCCGGAAGGAGGAACAAAAAAAACAAACTTGATATGGGGAGAAGCAAGATAAGTGTTCTCCAAAACATGCATCTTCTGAAAAATTGATGCATTTTGATACTAAATCTTTTCAAACAACTACCATGCAATACCTTGAAACCCGCAACATCTAGAAGAAAAAAAAATGGTGCGTTGTCAGTATGGCCAACAATAATATGGGTCATTCGGGGATGACGATTGACAAAACACGTCGTTGCTGCCGTTAGTGACGCCACCACCTCCACTTGCACCACGGGGAGCAACTGCATCTTCTAGCAATCCTTCTCCTCTTTGGCCCTCAATTGCTGCCACCACCACCGGTGAATAATGAGTCTCCATGGCTGCATTACATTCCTGAACATACAATCGATTAAAACCCAAACAATCATTACAGTTAGTGTTATTTAAATGCCAATTTTCAACCACCGACGGTTCCATAGACCATGGTGCTGCCACCTTATCTCCCTGACATAAAAGCATAGAATTCGCATTTGCTACGGGCAATGCAAAAGACATATCAAGTGAATTAGTTGGCAATGCAGAAGACACATCGAGTGAGTTGATTGGAAACCCAATATGTGCATCCGCTACTGGCAATGCAGAAGATACAATAAGTGAATTAATTGATATTGTTGGTGCCACTGTTGCGATTTTTTTAGTACTATTTGCATATTTTGAAGCCACAATTTGTATCTGTGACCGAGTCAGATGACTTGGAAATCGATTCAGTGTTGCCGCTGATGAAGATGAGGAATCTATATTCGATGATGACAACAACATCTGTAATTGTGATGACAACAACATCTGTAATTGTAATCGATTTTGAGGAAAGTTCAAGTTATAAAGCTCTCCAACACCACCTCCTCTCATGCAGAATACAGCAGCATCATAAGCTTTGGCGGCTTTATCAGCAGTTTCATATGAACCCAGCCAAATCTTATCTTTGCTCTTTGGTACTCTGATCTCAGATACCCATTTTCCCCATTTTCTCATTCTCACTCCTTTGTAACCATTGTCACCATTCTTGCCTGTATTACCTCCATTCAGACCACCGGAATTACTAGCACTGCTCTTTTTCACCATGACTTGAAAAGAAATTTTTTTACAGATTTTCTTCTGGAAGTTTTTCTGAGTTTTTTATCTAGTAATTTCGTTTTGGATGAGAATTTATGTGATTTTATTATTTATATATTAGTAAAAAAAAAAATAGTTGAATCGTGGGTGTTTCAAAGATATGCAACGTGCTGGTAAGAGCATCTCCAATGGGAACTTGATGGTAATCCTACGTGTAACTCTTTTTTCACGGATGTGAAACCTAAATTCCCTTAATTTAAGGAGGTGAAGAAAATTCATCTCCAACCATAAAGCTTTTAAATATATTTAGTGCAAAATCTATTGGTTGAAAATAATTGAATAGTTAATCCTAGCCTTAGATATTGGTGATTAGGATGTTCACATCCTCTAAGACAACCTCTAAAACTAGAGGATGACTCTAAGGATGTCTAGAGAACTACAATCGACATAATATTTACATTCCATATTAACATTGCCATTGGAGAAAGATTTTTGTCAAAAACTAGATAAATCCTATGTGGCCTTATTAATAGGAAGTTGAGGATGTGCAGTTGGAGATGCTCCCCAAGAGCATCTCCAATGGATCCTCAATGTGCTTCCCTATGTGGACGTTTGGTAAAGACGTTCTTTAGGTAAAAATTACACATTCATGTTATGTATTCAAAAGTGTGTAACGAGAAGCTACACATGCATATGTCATGTGTATCCCAAAGTTACACATGGCATGTGTAATAAGAAGTTACCCATGCATATGACATGTGTATCCACAAGTTACACATGCATATCGCATGTATAGCCAACAGTTACACATCAGGGAAAAAAATATACAAAAAAGATATGTATTGCTTTAATATTCATTTACAATAATTTTTCTGTTTATCTATTAATTGGATGTTATTGAATACAATAAACTGAGTTAGAACACTAAATATTATTGAATACAATAAACGAGTTAGAACACTAAATATGTAAAACGAAATCTTAGAAATGAGCCACGAAATCCTCCAATTGAGATTGTTCCTTCCCTTCTTGTCTTCCTTATTACAAAATGCTTCCATATCTGTAACAAAATAAACATCCATGAAATTAGATTGGATGAACAAAAAGAATGAAATAATATTATAGAACAACTACAAGAGTAATTAGGAGTTACACATGCATATGACTAGTGTAACTTGGAGTTACACATGTGTCTCATTAGTGTAACTAGGAGTTACACATGCGTCTGACTGGTACAATGAGAGTTACACATTCATAACCTTTATATCCCATCAATTAGCAAGTGTAACTAGAAATTACACATCTAATTGGCATGTGTAACTAATAGTTACACATGCATCTCACTTGTGTAATTAAGAGTTACACATGTATCTAATCAGTCTAATAATCAGTATTATCCTACCTTTTTACAAGCAAATATACATGCAATGAACTACAAAGATATACATGGGAGGGGATTAACACAAGCAGAAAAACAACTCAGAGAGAAATTCTTTCTACAGAATGGTGGTTTGCTATTAAAATAGCAAATAGTCTCACATGAAGGTGACATAGCAAAAGCTACTACCTGTCCAACCATTCTGTAATCTGGAGACAATGCATCATTATTATACCTTGTTTAAGGCATGTAATTGAGATCTAAATGTGGTTTTCAAGAATTATTATCTCATATCAAGGACAAATGATTAAGTCAACAGGGTTGAGCTTCTACCTCTGAGGTGGCAACGACACACTATTCCCAGAAATATGAATCCCATGCTTCTTATGAAACAATGCATCACACTGAAAATTGTAACACAAGAGTCGCACCGAGATAATACAAGATCCCTAAAATTTTCAAAGTGAAAACCAAAATCAATATCTGAATCTAAAAGAAATGAAAGAAGACAGAGATGGAAGCAATTCAGCACCAAAAACAACCACTACTCATAGTTATGGTTCTAATTCTACCTCTTCTTCCTTTTTTTACCACAATCTCATTAGATTTCACACTGAATCTAGCAAAATCACCAGCACCTTCCTAGTGTAATTGGTAGTTACACATGCATTTTCCTAGTGTAACTAAGAGTTACACATGCGCTTTCCTAATGTAACTGGAAGTTACAGATGCTTAATTTGACCAATATCCTCGCCTACACTCCCAGATTTGTTACTAAATGTTATACAAAGTTACAGAATCAACAAAGTAGATATAATACTCGGCAATTCCACCACTACCTCCTAATCTGACTCCTCTATGATCCTCCACCACTCACATTACCTCCAACTACAATACCACCATTAGCACCACCGCCTCTTATGAACCAGAGAATATCTTTCATATTAATAATTATACCAACACAACATCAAAATTCCAAGATCCATACCCTTGTAGAGTAATTTCTAAGTTTCAAATTACCCATACACATTAACGAAACAACACGTAACATGTCATATTACTATATATGTGTACACAAAATATACCTATTCATAAAAAATGATGAAAATAAAACAAGTTATGTCATATAAGAAAGCAGGAATCAACTTACTTACCACTGACTTCAAGTCCTAAAACTTCAAAAAGAATTTGAGTGCATTGAATAGTTTTTTTCCTTTTCATGGAAGAGTCGAAGGAGAGAGTTTTAAGATAAATAATTGATCTGCTTTACTCGTTTCTTTAGCTAGATCATCATCCAAACCGAATGATGGTCCTTTACTGAGAACAAGCTGTCCATAAAGCAACTTCCAACCAATGTTATCTAGTCATTAAAATATGCATGATATACCTTTTCATAAGAACATGCAATATATAGAACATAAACTTTATACTCCCGTGATGTGTAACTAGAAGTTACACATCCCGCTAGTTATCGCTAGATCATCATCCAAACCGAATGATGGTCCTTTATCGAGAACAAGTCTGGTCATAAAGCAACCGCCAACATATGTTATCTAGTCATTCCAATATGCATGATATACCTTTTCATAAGAACCTGCAATATAGATAACATAAAGTTTATATCTCAAGATGTGTAACTAGCAGTTACACATCCTGCTAGTTCAGATAACTTGCAGTTAGACATCCATATGCCAACATATGTGCATGATATAACTTTTCATAACTAGCAGTTACACATCCTGCTTGTTCAGATAACTAGCAGTTAGACATCCATATACTAGTTCATTCCAATATGCATGATATACCTATTCATAAAAAATGCTGAAACTATGTTAAGAGTTAGGGTATCCATCTTAGGAGATATATAATTTTAGATTGATTTTAAGTAAATAAAAATCATCTTATTTGTTTGAGCAAGATTGTTGCTAAAACTTCAACACTCGAGTCTGTTGAAGGACGAACTTCAAGACATACATCTTTACATTCCTATGTTCTGCACAAAACAACATAAACCTCTGTGAATTCCTTTTCCATACACAAAACCCAGTAGAGTGTAAGCCAACAATTAACATAAAATGGATGCATAATCACCTTATCTCGAGGCATGTAATTGAGATCTAGAATGTGGTTTTCAATAATTATTATGAGGATATTTCTTTATCATACTAATTTGATCAGTATAGGAAAGTTATACAAGCTATATCCGGATGTGTAGACGCAAGTTACACATGAAAATTGGATGTGTAGACGCAAGTTACACATGAAAATTGGATGTGGACGCAAGTTACACATGCAAATTGGATGTGTAGACGAAAGTTACACATGTTGTGCATAATAATCACATAACAAAATTCTTTGATTTGTCATTCTTATGCACAATTTCATCTTGTTTTGAAATTGTTACTGACTTTCGATATGCTCAAACAAATTGAACAACAAAAATTAATGATCAAAAACTTTTCATATCTACTCATCCAACATAAGTATATGCGTAGTCTCACAATAGTAAATGAATTTACTCTTCCTTACAACTTGCATCCGAACATAAGCAACATCTTCATCAATTGACTCCTATTTTCAAATCCAAAGACAAAGAAATCTACAAAATCACCAAATCAGATCAAGTAAAAAAAAATTAAACTACATCGTTTACAAAAATATTAAAATGGGTAACACAAATTCACACATGAGGATTACAAACTGAGTCCGATTTTCAATCGTAAATGATAGAATAGATCGACAGATTCTCGACGAAGAACCCTAAAAGTTTTGGAAACTCTTTTTCAATTTTTTTCGAAATTTCTAACTCAAAATGAAGAGAAATAGAAGGCGAAAGTAGATCTAAATGCTAATCATAAATCAGATAATAAACTGAATCAAATCGAAGTTTTAGGTTTCAAATCTTAATAAAAATTTCAAAACTAAAACGTGAAAAAAATGAAAAGGATACAACAAAAGAAACTTATCTTTTATTTAGTCTTTGTTGATTAAATCTTCAATGTTCTTCGTTGATGACGAATTTACTCAATTATTCTCCATTACAGGCACAAAAACTCCATTAAAATTCAAGATAGTGAGAATTTGATGTGTTTTTCACTGGATTTGTTGTTTGAACGATTGATTAGCTATGTGTCGATCTCGATTTAGGTTTGTGTTGTTGAATCAGTTGTAGGTAATTTAAGTTTAGAGATCTCTGAAAGTAGCTGAAGAAGGGTGGAGAGATAAAGAAAATCTAAAAATGAAAAGCTCTCATGATTTTCCTCTTGTATATATTCAAAAGGGTAGTGTTGTCATTATTAAAATTCGTAATAATTAATTATGGGCCAGATCTGAAGAAAATTTGATATTTTGGGCCTAGTATTAGCATGTTCCTAAAGTATGGAGTTGATAATGAAAGATCCATTTTGTGGGGCTTCTATATATTGAACCCATATAGTAGGGGTTCTAGTATTTTTCACATTTAGTATTGTTGGATGAGTAAAATTCAAGCATGTGCATCGCACATGTGTCCTTACTAGTACTGAGAAAGGAAACATATAATATTTGCATTTACGCAATATGGGGGGAGACTATTGTTTTCTTGAAACGGCTTAGAGTTTCTATTGAGAGAGAGTTTGGAGCTCAGATTGTTCTCATTTATGAATTAAATTTTATATTTATTGTAAAGACAAACACGTATAAGTACACGTGGATTCTTTTGTTGACACGTAAGAATGCTTATTTGGTCGATGGATGAATCAACGGCGCATCTTTTTACTTCCTGTAATTTCATCAAGGAGTTGGAATGTTTTGTCTAGCATGACTATCTTTTGAAGTTAGCTTCATGGACGAAACCAGTCCACGGTGTTATGGGATTTAATCCCACCAGCTATTACGTGGTTTACTTGGAAGGAGCGAAATGCATGTGAGAATCAGAAAAATTAAGCGGGTGCTCAAACTATTAACATGGTCGAGTATAATAGCATTTATATATTTATTTATTTTTTCTACGAAGTAAAAAGAGAAATACCATATAAGAAAAAGAGATTACATAGGATATTCAGAAAGTTTTCCTGGTATCATTTTAGGACAGACCCTGGTATGATCTATGGACAACAAGCAGGTATGACCACCATTAAAAGAAATAAGACTTTTATCTAAAGCAATAGACCTATTTAAGAAGGCTGGTAGATCTTCTTTCCAATAGCTGAAAATAGAAGATTTCCTCGCCTCCACCGCTAATTTATCAGCCACATAATTGCCAGATCTATGGATGATTTGGAATCCCAAAAAATTGTCGCATTCTGCCAACATCTTCATTGCTTCCTTCACTAACTTTTGATTCTTCTAGTCCATCATCGTATCCTTTCCTTCAATGTACCTCCACATTCTTTCACAGTCCCCCTCTATCCATAAATTTTTCATACCTTCTTCCCTTGCCCATATAGCCCCCTCAGAACAGAGCGAACGCTTCAGCTTTTTCTGCACTTGAAGCTTTGAGTATTCCTGACTGAGATCCTCTTCCATTACCTGCATCATCTCTTAAAATCTGCATGTAACTAGCATTCATTGTTTCGGAAACCATGAAGCATCATAGATTAGTTTAAGACAATGCAAGTCAGGCAATTTCCATGGAATATTAGGTCTAGGGATTATAACAATGATATTTGAATCAGTGTTCACATCTCTATTAGTCTTAGCCCAAAAATGCATGTCTTTGAATTATAATTGAAGTCTGTATGGTAGAATTTTCCTTCCTTTTCTTCAAAGATTTTGTTGCACCTCTCTTTCCAAATGTACCAACATTTGGTTGCACAAATTTCAGTAACATTGGTACCTGTTGCTTCGCCACATATCATAATTGTTTTTGAAAGAGGCAGCCATCACATTGATATTGCTCGAGTCAGAGTTTGGTGTTAGCATACAAATTGTTTTAGCATACCAACATTCAAAAAAAAAAAGTGCTTCAAGGACTCATTGCCATTATTAAAAAATTGCAATTATTATCTACATCCAACATGTATCTGCTAATTATCCGAGTGACAGGTAAAGCATCATTCAAGCATTTCCAAAGAAAAAGTTTTATCCTTGAGGCAGATCCTCTTTCCAAAACTTTTTCCAACATAATTCTTTTTCACTGCCTACATTTTGAATTCCACATAGTCTATCATATAAAGACTTAACCGTAAACATGCCATTCCTAGTTAGTTTCCATCTAGGTTTATCCTGTTCTAAGGTATCATTCCTATCTGCATAAAGTTTCATGTTTAAAATAGGCTGAGCAATTATATGTGGTAAAGAATTTGTGATTAGTTCCTGGTTCCACTTATTTGTATCTGGATTAATCAGATCCGATACAAGTGTTAACATGTCGTTCTTTTCAGAACACAAAAGATTCAAAGTAATATCTAGATCTGGTATCCATTGATCACTCCATATATTTATTGAATTTCCGTCTCCTACTTCCCAAAAAAATATATTTATATATCATATTGATTGCCTGCAAAACACAATTCCACATCCAAGAAGAGTTAGTACTTTTTTTCAGTTTGAAAACAGATTTTTTGTTAAACTATTTTTTTTTTGAATATTTTAACCCACCATGAGTCTGGCTCAGAGATGATTTTCCAAGCTCCATGCCACAGATCGGCGCATAAGGAGATAATGATGCAAAGAATGCGAATGACTTCTCCATTTAACATGGTTTTCAAGCACCGGTGATACGTCGAAGGAATCATTATGTTGTCGTGGAGCCATGGCGTTCACAATATCATGTGGTAATCTGGCTCCTTCTCGATTACCTCAAACCTTACTTTTGATTGGGACAGTCCCACCGATAGATTCAAAGTTGACGTACCCATACGCATCGGGTTTGGTTGCCTTCGAAATCGGTCATTGTAGTGGACTGTTGTACAACTTCGTCCGGCCGCACCCTGGCCGTTATGAGCGTCCTGAGGATAACAACGTTGGAGGATGCTACCGTGTCGATGAGAGCTCTTTTGAATTCCACGTCCTTGATACGGGCTGTGACATGTAGGGCACGGTTGTGGCCTCTCTCTGCCATCATGTCGTCGTCGGTAAACATGATATTGTTGACGGACAACCGGGCGTTCTTGACGTTTCCAAGCATGAAGGAACCAAGGACACGCTTAATGCTATTCGATTGATGGCGATGAACGTATCCATCCGTTGATCCTTCGAAAGATGTAAGAGTCCAAATAAGTTTTCCACTAGTGAGGCCGCTTTCTAGCTTACGAGTTTCGATTAGTGGTGAAGTTGTTAACTTGAGAGTGATCGTCGGGATGTTAGTCCCCAGCCTCCTGAGTCTCCGGGCAAGTGAACCGTTCAATTCTTCCGTTAGGTTGATGAGGAAGTCCAAGATGACGTTAATCGCATCTTTCATCGACCCATGTTCTTGGTGTGGATCTCCGAACCCGCACCAAGTCGGGCCACTTTGGGATTCCTTCGTCGATTGCATCGTTTGTGTTGGGAAGAAAACATTGCCGTCGCCCGAGTGGAACTTGAGTGCACGGATTCAGTCCTAAAACCAGACATCCTCCTGAGTTAGAGAAACGTATTGTGAAATTGATATTGGGACTGATAGATCAACCTCCCAATGTGGTCGCCAATTGTTTGTGGGTGAAAATGGTTTCTGTTGAATTCGGTAATTTCGGGTGTGTAGTTGAGAAACGAATTTAAACCCTAAACAATGTACCGCAAGGGAGTATTTTAGATTCGAGAGATCAACTGCACAAGTCCGACCTAAACCAATAAATGGCCGTTCCAGAGACTTGCTTCGGGTCACAAAGTGGAGGAGAATGGGTTGGTTTTGGGGAGGGAAGCAAGGAAAGTGATGAGACCAGAATAGTTGATTCTGGAAGAGTAGTTGTGTTACGACTTGTATCAGAAAATGGGAAGCTAACGTATGAAAAGCTAGCAAACATTTTCTGAGTGGTGTATGCTCTTGGCTGAACTTGTTGTTCGGTGGAAATAGGTGAGACCTATTTATACAAGTCGAGTGAAACGTATTCTGGTCTCATTAAGGAATGGAAAAATGGGTGACTAAATGGGAGGAGGTGGTAACGTTAACGCATGGAATTGATGTTCCATAAAACCGTTAACGCATGGAATTGATGTTCCATAAAAAGAACGTTTCACTATTAACTCCCTGTATTTACTAACCGCCTCATCCTTATGACACTTCCTTATGACGGGAGTAGTGTACGCCGCACGTTGTAAACCGCCAAACCAATACCCAAAGAGGATCCCTAGTTTGTGATATGTGTTGATGTCTCGAATGTTTTTGTGGAAAACATATAGCATGTTGTTGTTGCTCGGCAAGTCGTGCTTGGGAGACTCGCTATCTTGGTGACTTCCGACAATGAGATTTTGCATCTTAAGACGAAAGGTAGTCGTTGATCGTTGCACACTTTTGTTTTGGTGGCCGATAGGAAGGCCAGCATGTGGCGCGGCAAGGTTGGCATGTTGTTGGCATGGCATGCCTTGGCGCGGTTTGGTGTAGTCAAGCTAGAGTTTTGGGTCAAATGTTACCATGTATTGTCTGGTAATCTCGGACGGCTAGGATTTGTTCTTGGGATTGGAGGGCGACCGTTGATTGTCGCACGCCTTCGTTTTGGTATCCGCGTAGGGAAGGCCATCATGGTGGCGCGACTAGGTTGGCATGGCATGGTTTGGTGTGGCCAAACTTAGGTTTTCGCCAAAGGTTACCATGAGTTATCCGTTAACCTTGGATGGCTAGGATATGCTCATGGGATTGAAGGGTGATCGTTGATCATCGCACGCCTTCGTTTTGGTATCCGCGTAGGGAAGGCCACCATGGTGGCGCAGCTAGGTTGGCATGCCGTTGGCATGGCATGGTTTGGCGTGGCCAAACTTAGATTTTCGATCCAAAGGTTACCATGCGTTGTCTGGTAACCTTGGATCGCTAGGATTTGCTCTTGGGATTGAAGGGGGACCATTGATTGTCGCACGCCTTCGTTTTGTAGTAGACCGCGTAGGGAACGCAGAATGGTGGCGCGGGCATGCCGTTGGCACGGCATGGTTTGGCTTGGCATGCCATGGACGCATGGTGCGACTAGGGCCAAAGCAAGGTGCGGTTTGGCTTGGCACGTGGGACCAAGGGTTTGGCGTGAATGGTTTGGCTTGGCATTGCGAGGCCAAGGGCTTGACATGCCATGGGCGCATGGTGCGGCTAGCATGGCTAGGGACAAGGCAAGGTGCGGTTTTTCTTGGCATGTGGGGACAAGGGTTTGGCGTGAATGGTTTGGCTTGGCATAGCGGGGCCAAGGGATTGGCATGCCATGGGCGCATTGTACGGCTAGCATGGTTAGGCCAAGGCAAGGTGCGGCTTGGCTTGGCATGTGGGGCCAAGAGTTTGGCGTGAATGGTTTGGCTTGGCATGGCGAGGCCAAGGGCTTGGCATGCCATGGGCGCATGGTGCGGCTAGCATGGCTAGGGCCAAGGCAAGGTGCGGTTTGGCGTGAATGCTTGGCATGGCGGGGCCAGGGGCTTGGCATGCCATGGGCGCGTGGTGTGGCTAGCATGGCTAGGGCCAAGGCAAGGTGCGGTTTGGCTTGGCATATGGGTCCAAGGGCTTGGCGTGAATGGTTTGGCTTGGCATGGTGGGGCCCAAGGCTTGGCATGCCATGGGTGCATGGTGCAGCTAGCATGGACAGGGCCAAGGCAAGGTGCGGTTTGGCTTGGCATGTGTGGCCAAGGGTTTGGTAGGTGTGGCTGGCATGGTTTGCCATTAGCACATGGGTGCGGCTAGCATGGTTGGCATACCTTGGCGCGGTAGGTGTGGCTGGCATGTTTTTCCATCGGAACAGGGGTACAACTAGCATGGTTGGCATGCCTTGGCGCGATAGGTGTGGCTGGCATGATTTTCCATTGGCACACAGGTGCGGCTAGCATGGTTGGCATGCCTTGGCGCGGTAGGTGTGGCTGGCATGGTTTTCCATTGGCACATGGGTGTGGCCAGCATAGTTGGCATGCCTTGGCGTGGTAGGTGTGGCGGGCATGGTTTGCCATTGGCACAGGCGGTGCGATAATTAGGGTTTTGGCTTGTCGAAATCCTAATTAGCATTAAAAAAAGGTAGCCTGGTAATTTTCTAGCAGACAAATTAAAGGGTTCAATAAATCTGCTTGGTTTGGACATTATTACTCAAGTTCTGTGACGTCACTGTCTGACTAGGGTTTACGACTTTACCCCTAAGTTAAAAACCACCATCAACAGCTTGATGGCATCAATTTTTTCTATGATTTTTTTGGGCAGTTTAGAACATCCCATTTGATACACATGTAAACTAGAGAGAACTGATTTGTTTAGAATCAGTTTGCTAGGTTGATTTAGGATTTTACTTTTCTATCCTTTCACTCTTTCCTTCATTCTACTTACAATGAAATCAAACGTTTTCAGTTTCGATTTATCAATAAAAAGTGGTACTCCTAGATAGGAATCTTTAATGTCGATTTTCTTTATTTTTAAGAGTCTAGACATCATTTTTTTGAGTTTGTAATGAAATTTCTTTGAGAAAAAATCCTTGATTTATCAAAATTGACCATTTGACATGAGACCACACTAAATTCATGTAAAGCATTCACAAATTCTTGCAATTTTGCAGATTTGCCTTAGTAAAAATCAGACAATCGTCTGCAAAAAATAAATGAGAGATTGAAGAATTATTGTGGCTTATTTTAAGACCTTGAATATCATTTGAGTTTTCTTTGCCAATTAAGAATCTTGAGAAAACCTCAATACAAATTAGAAATAGATAGGGGGATAGATAGTGGATCCCCCTATCTTAATCCACTTGTAGGTTTGAAATACTCTCCCGCATTTTCATTTAGCAAAACTGCAGTGGATGCAGTTGAAATGCATTAATGAATTAATCGACACCACTCCTTGCAAAAGCCTAGACTTTCCATAGCTTTTACGATTTTGGGCTATGGTGTTTGAGGATTTTGGGGATATTTCGAAGTGTGATGCTTAATCGGAAGAACTTATAGTTCCAGCCGCCGTAATGTCTGGGTTTGTAGGTTTGTCTTTTGGGAAAATTAGGCGCAGACCCAAAAAAAAATAATATTCTCATTGTCAGGCCCACAATTAATTTAGGTACCGTGACACCCATAAATATTTTCGTGACACCCATAATTATATGAAATTATTAAAAATGTCTGCACGACGGATTATGCATCCGCATGACGAGTTATGCATCAGGGGTATAATTGTCAATACAACTTGGATATAACATATCTAAAAATCCGCGCCTTGGAAATTTTACAAATTTTATATCGTTGGAAATCTTTTTAGGAGAGCTACGCAACGAGTACAAACAAGAATATCAAAATTTTGTTTTTCACGAAAAAAATTGGAGGTGATCATCATTTTAGGCAAAATTTTCGAAAACTTGATACATAACCATTATGCAACCACACAAAAAAGATGCATAACACATTCTCGCAGACGCATAATGAATTATGCAACCATTTTCTCCACCGCATAACAAATTATGCATTTGGATAACAAAGTTATGCATCTATAACAAGTTATGTAACCATTATTTTGGTTGATTTTAGTGCGTACATAAAAAAATTGATGCATAATGCAGTATGCATCCATATTTACGGATGCATATCAAGTTATGCATCTATTTTCTCGATGCATAGAAGATTGTGCAACAATTTCTCGATGCATTATGCAGTCATATTTTCGGATGCATAATAGGTTATGCATCCATTTTCACGATTGCATAACATGTTATGTAGATATTATTGTAGGTGCATGACAAGTTATGCAACCTTATTTTTTGTTGGTTTCAATACTAAGAAAAAAGTAGCTGCATAACTTGTTATGCAACCGTTTTATGGACTGCATAACAAGTTTTGCAAAAAAAAAAAAAAAAAACTGTAGAACGTGTTATGCAACCAATTTCGAGAATGCATAACAAGTTATGCAACAAATTTTGTAGATGCATAACCTGTTATGCATCACTATTCACACCTCCATTTTCTTTTAAATTCACGTCATGGTGTAGTCACAACTCATAAAGTTTAGCGCAAGTTCCAAGACGTGGCCTTACAGAGTCCAGAGAGAACAAGAGAGAATCAATGCATTACCTTTTTATTAGGAAATAATATATGAGAGTCTATATTTAGGAGATACTCACTTTAAGTTGTGAGAGTTATATTAGGAATTGTCTTGAGAATCAAGTCTTGTGATTGTATAAATATCTCGAAGAGTTAATGAGAAAGGGACACCAAGATTATTATCAATGTAGTCTATTGCTTCCGCGCGTTTATGCTCTCTCCTCTCTCTTGCTCGATCCTTAACATGGTATCAGAGCGAGGTGAGAAGAAGAGAGAGGAGAAAGAGTTGGAGAATATTCAGTTTGAGAGAAAAAAAAAATGATGATGAAGAAGGAAGATGAAAGTTGCTGTGTTTGGGTTTGAAAGTTGGAATTGTTGCTGTTTTCAAAAGAAGAAGCAAGATGTTGTCTTGAAAGCAAGGTATGATAGCAAGGTTATTATTCTGTGGTTTGTTGAGGATCAAATTTTTTTTTTTCGTGTGTTGTTGACGAAAAGAAGAACGACGATGAAGATGGAGAAGTTGACGGACCGGAATTACGGTGCGACGTTTGAGGGTTTCACTACCTAAAAAAAAAATCAGGTGAGAAGAGGTATAGTTACGTGCGATTAAAAAAAAAAAAAAAAAAAAAAAAAAATTGTTACAGCTTGTGGCAGAAGCGTGACGAAAAGGGAAGATTGTGAGAGAATCTTGAAAACAAAGAAGTGTGACAGTTTCGCAATGAAAGCGCGACTGAAAAACAAAGAAGAAGAAGAAACAACAAAAATGTTGTGAAGAAAGAAAAGCAATCACCAAGAAGTGATGAGAGAAATAACAACAATAGTAGGTTAAAATCCTATGAGTTGTCTAAAGAGTACAAGAAGTATTCTATTGAAGAAAAGAGGGGACCGAAATGTCCCTAAACTACGAAGAGGACCAAAATGTCCCTAAACTACGAAGAGGACCGTAAAGTCCTTAAACTTCCAAAGAGGACCGAAATGTCCCTAAATTACGAAGAGGACCGTAATGTCCCTAAACTTCTATTGGGACCGTAATGTCCTTAAACTACGAAGATGGGACCGAAATGTCCTAAAACTATGAAGATGGGACCGAAATGTCCTTAAACTACGATGAAAACCGAAATTGGCAGAATTTAAAAAAAAAAAAAAAATGTTAGGGAAAGCTGAATTTAAATTTCTTTTGTCCAAGATGGGCATTAGTGATCTACATGCTCCATCTTGAGGGAGGGTATTAGGAAATAATATATGAGAGTCTATATTTAGGAGATACTCACTTTAAGTTGTGAGAGTTATATTAGGAATTGTCTTGAGAATCAAGTATAAATATCTTGAAGAGTTAATGAGAAAGGGACACCAAGATTATTATCAATGTAGTCTATTGCTTCCGCGCGTTTATGCTCTCCTCTCTCTTGCTCGATCCTTAACACTTTTTCATCAGAGATTCAGAGGAGAGAAAGAAGAAGAAGAAGAAGGACGATCGATGATAGATTATACTCAAAATCCTTATCAGATCAAGTCTTATGGTGGAATCCATCCATCTTCCATATTCCACGCCACCTCAGCACTTGGAAGTGTGGATGGAAGCGCAAGTGTAATGGTGGAATAATAGAAACGCAATTCTTAATGGCGCAAAAAAAACGCAATTCTTAATGGCGCTAAAAAAACGCCATTCTTAATGGCGTTTTTTTCTCGGCCGTTAGATTTCAACAACCCAGTTTAAATCTACGGATAAAAAAGAAACGCAGATCTTAATGGCGTTTTTTTAGCGCTATTCTTATTGGCGTTTTACGCCAATCTTAATAGCGTTTTTCATGGATTCCACGAACCCTTCCACGAAACCATGGAAGGTTGCTTGGATTTTCTGTGGAAGACCCCAACTTGGAAGCCATTAGACTTGACATTCCATGGATTTTCCACACTTGGAATAGCTTGGATTCCACCATAAGACTTGCCCTCATCACAAGATTGGCGAATCATGCATTATCCTCTCGCAAGATGCAGCAGCAGCACTGTCCAGCAGGAGGGTTAATGCTTCTTCATCTTTCAGTACTGTATCATTCAGGACGACGGCACTACACCCACCTCAACAACAACTCATGTAAACATAGCCAAAAGTTAACTCTCTAGCACTATGTATCGACTAACCCACCTTTTTTGGTACTATTTTTACCCACTCTTATAAATTTAACAAACGTTATAACGGTAACAGTTTATTGCACTATGAAATCTCTGCTTGCAGGATAATAATGCGCGTTAGCTTTCATGTCCTCCATGCAAAATCAGTAAGATCACAAAGTTTGGGATGCATCATGGAGACCATGAATGCTTATAAATCCTAATATGCTCCCATTATCCCATCAATCTTGAAATGAAACGTAATATGCTTGTTGTGAGAAACGGGGCAAGGCTGCTAATGGGGGTACCAATTTGCTTGGGGGCGTACCAACCCCAAGGCAAATTATATTTTGTCTTATTAGCATTTGGTACACCCCCAAGCAAAACCAGTCCCCCTATTAGCAATCTTGAAACGGGGTATGCAAAGTATTTCACCATAATAGGAAGTGGGGGGAAGAGAAATGCAGTAACCTTTTTGGTGCAACCAAACACACATATATCGAAGGTATGGATGAAAAGAGAGGGAGGGTCATTTTCCGATGGGGGCATTGAGTGGACACTGACGGAGTAAGTAGGCGGTACAATTCAATTAATACTCAAAAATTCAATACAGTACATGATGAAAAAGTTATTTTTGGTGTACCGTTCGTTCCCCATTACTTTTACTAGCAAGTATTATTGGGGATGTCAGCCAGGATATATATCATCATCATCTACGGTCTAGGGTGGTCATATGCTGTTGTTATTTAAGAAAACGGCCGTAATCAATCATACATCATCACACTTGGCATTACATTACAGTATTATTATGGATAAATGATTCAAGGAAAAAAGCTTGCCTTTTGAGTTTTTCCTTTGGTGGGTTTCTCAAGGACAGATTTAGCCATACTTGCAACCTATAATAACCGGAGATTTCAATCTGACTTGGGTCTGAGTCGTCTGACTACATCCAAGTCAGATACTTATGTTTTTCCATTTTTCTGATATCTTATTCGGCTAACATGTCCGAGTCAAAATCTATTTGAGTTGAAGGTACAGCCACTGGCACTTATTTTAGTCAGATTCAAACAATTTATGTAGCCACATAGTTTGATTATTTTTTAGTCAGATTCATACGGAGTCATTTCAGCACAAAAAAAAAAAAAAAAAAAAAAAAAAATACACACTCCTAGAGCCAAAGTTGAAAGCTTACTGTTGCAACCTGGGTTGCACGGACGCTCCATTTCTTGATCCGTGTCCGCGTCCGACTCGCGGGCGGACACGGATGCGCGTGGGACGCCGACACGACGCGTGTCCGATGCACCAATTTGCGCGTCCCGCGCGCTGCTCGGTATGGACGCACCGATGATGCGTGTCCGACACATTTTTTTTTCATTTTCAAGAAAGACAAACATTTCGATCAATAATTTAGGTCTTTATTAGGATTTTGTAATTGGAAATGACATCACCTATACCCTTAGTTGGACATGTGTTGATCTAAGAATGCATTTTGATTGTGCTATGTGTTTAATAGTGACTGATTGTTTGACATTCGGCGTGTATAAACAAACGATATCTTCTTTCTTTTGAAATCTATAATTTCGAAATCGTTACCATTCTCCACTAAACCTCAAAATTTAATGGGAAAATAAAATATCTCTAATAGGTTAATTTTTTTTGGTTCTTCTTTACAATGGAGGAAAATTATTTGTGGATGTTTCTAGGTTGCAACCTATTTCTATTACACGTCAAACTGATTGAGCATCCGGATTGAAATCTAATAAGAATCCATCTGCAATTATTATACTCCCTCCGTTACTTTTTAATAGGCCAGTTTTATTTTTTGAGAAAATTAAGGAAATTATGAGAATTAATCATTGAAAGTGGTCCTCTAGACACTTGTCAATAAAAGAAGTGAAGTGAGATGGTCCCCATGACACTTGTCAGCCAAAGAAGTAATTGAAATGGTCCACATAACACTTGTCATCAAAAGAACTTAAAAGAAAAGTGGTCCCAAAAAATTAAAGTAACATTTGACTTTCCCAATTGGAAACCAGCCTATTTTTTTGTAACATTTATTTATAGAAACTGGCCTATTAAAAAGTAACGGAGGGAGTAGGAAAATAGCTTTGGTTGAATAATAGTACTCGGTCTTTGCAATCCGGATCTTAGAGAAAAAACTAAGCTTCATCTTTCAAAAGTAGGTGAAAACCCCATAATTCTTCTTTCTTTTTTTTTTTTTTTTTTTTTTTTGGAGCAATTTTTGAAAAAGATATTGCCCACAGGGGGAGTTTGAATTTTTAGCTTGAAATATCTACCGATTCTGATAGGCAGAAAAGTAAAAAACAAAGCTAACTTTTATCAAATGTCATGTTAAGATACTCCCTCCGTTACTTTTTAATAGGCCAGTTTCTATAAATAAATGTTACAAAAAAATAGGCTGGTTTCCCAATTGGGAAAGTCAAATGTTACTTTAATTTTTGGGACCACTTTTCTTTTAAGTTCTTTTGATGACAAGTGTTATGTGGACCATTTCAATTATTACTTTGGTGATGATGTCATATGGGGACCATCTCACTTCACTTCTTTTATTGACAAGTGTCTAGAGGACCACTTTCAATGATTAGTTCTCATAATTTCCTTAATTTTCTCAAAAAATAAAACTGGCCTATTAAAAAGTAACGGAGGGAGTATATATTTTAAATTCTTTCGGTATAAAATGTATGGGTTTGTATTTTATCTTTCAGTTTGTAATAAGGGTTTGTGAAAATGGGTAGTTGATATTATAGAACCTAATCGGCTTGATCAATTTTCTGCAGGTGATTTTACAAGACACAATGTGATGAACTCCAAGACTTTTGATTTAGGTTGCTTCTTATCATCAGTGAGTTGCTTCCTCATTTGTTAAGTTGGGTCAGCAACAAAGCCATAAAAGTTAAGTTGGGTTAGCAACAAAGCCATAAAAGTAATTAGTGAGTCACTTCCTCACTTCTGGGATGTTGATTGTTTATGAAATCTTACTGTGGATGTTTTGCAGGTAATCGAAAAACATATAAGAGCTTTAAGCAGAGAGTACCGAAAAGGTAATATGCACATGAAACTTTTATGTGTTTATTTCAGATTTTTGAAGGATAGTTTATCAATTGCTTCAACCGTTTTGGGTCGCATCTTTTCAAGAGTTCTGGAGCACTACGTATGGTGACAAAAGATTTGTTTGTCTTTTAGGAACATATAATTTCGTTGTATTTGCATTATCAATACACCATGATCAGCTGGAGGAGCGGCTTGAGAATTAATGCCATCAAGTGACTTTTAGGAACATAAAATAGTTTAGTGATGCATCCATATATAATTTGTAGGCATTTTCATGCTTTCAATTCCAAATAGTACAAACACTACTAGACAGTTCTTTTGTACTTAGCTATTAGTTACTTCTTTGTTATATAAAAAAATTTTGATCTGAAATTACCATTTTATCACAGTGGTAATATTACCTACCAAACATACAGTGGTAATTTTTACCTACCAAAACATTTGTATTCACCACCAAAATTACACATTTAGTTCTCTTTTGCAAAATAATAGTGGAGACTATTCAAGCATGATCAACATGTAGACTGTAATTGAAATGGTTCGAAGTTGTAGAGTTACCAGAAATATGAATGTGACAATATGAAATTGTTTGAATATTTTTACATGATTCGTCATAGTTAGACCTGAATATCTATAGCCTACAGGCTTCAACACCTTAAATGTATATTTGTTTGAAAATTTTCTTTGAGGAAACCTTCTTATGATATCAAGTCTTTGGAGCTGTGATTACAGTGTCTACAGTAGGTTGCCAGCTAAGTCTACTATGAAATTGTTTTCATGGACTGGACTCTTTGTGATTGAGTCCATTAAGTGATTGTTGAAGCTTCAGGTAGGTTAATTATTCATAGTTCGTAGTCTCTCATTGGTGTATTATTAAATTCTGAAATTCATTATAAGAAAGCTTAAAAGTTTTTTCTCATTCACCACTTATCGATTTACTCAATGGTGCGCATTTTATGGGAAATATGAATGATACATGATCAGGTAATTTTTTTTTAATCTTTATTTTCTAGGTAAGAATGTGACGGCGTTTTCTGTATGTTTGTCACCTTAAAGAAATGTATATTCATGTGAATTGTTGATGAGTTTGCACCTTATACATAATGATGCAACTAGCCAAACCTCATTAAATAAGGAGACCTATACTGATTCCATATATGTCATCAATTTATACATGGTCGACAGTGAGTCTAAATTGGGTGCAGACCGTCCCTGTAGCCAAACAACTTAGGTGAAAGCAAAACAGAGGTCGGAAGTTTGGCTGGTGAAATATTGTACTGTATGTCATAATGTTCGCTCCTTATGTTTTTATCTTATTTTCTTTTCTTTTGTTATTTCAACATTTCTTCTTCCTTTTTTTTTTTTCTTTTTCAACTACTCTCATCTACAACTATGCGCTTAACCCTTTTATACTAATTTCCACTGATGGAGTCCAGGGATTTCTGGGAAAAGCATTTTGGGTTGTCGTAGGTAAATCATGCATACGCAATTGTGATTCTTCTATATTCAATCGTGTCACGGTGCTAATGGTGGTTAAAAAGGCACAAAAGCTAAAGCTTGGTGAGCAGAAGAACAGTGAAAATATGGGGTTCGTGTTATTCCAACAAGATGTTAATTTGAAACTCTGGGGGATTATGAAATATCAATGAGACAAGATTTGTCGAATGCCAGATGGTCTCCCATGATGATAATAACTGTAATATCCTTCATGGAAGAGTTGCGCACTCTGTTTTCTCAAGCTTAATTCAGCTGAATGACATGTCAGGGCAGTTGGATCACTGTCATTGTTAAAGGTTCAACTTTCGTCATTTTGTTGAGTAGTTTCATTTATGTGTCATGTTGTAGTAAATCTGTTTCCTTGGTTTATGTTTATGATGCTCAAGTATTCCATTTCAAAATTGGTAGATTTATCACACAGAATAGAGAATTAATAGTCGGTAGGGATCGAAATAATCACGATTGTCCTTACCCTATGGAGAATATACACGAAAATGAGTTTTTGGACTGTCATGTCATTGATCTCCTTTCGGTATAAGCTTTATCAGTCGTTTAGAAGCTAAGTTAACATATGAAAATAACAAGAGCGAAGAAAATTCCGTGCCGTAACGGCACGGGTCATACCCTAGTTTATACATATGTAACATCATTTTCTAATTTTTAGGGTCGAAATACTTGACTTTACTGTATAAATACATGATTATATATATAAATAAAATATGTATATACGTGTCCGCGTCCTAGTTTTTTGAAAATTTTGTAGTGTCCGCGTCCGCGTCTGTGCAACCCAGGTTGCAACCTATTTATGGGTGATTCGAAATTTGAATATGCCTCTATTCGAGTCAGATGTCAAATCGTTTGTGAACGTTTGATGCGGTACTCTGCTCTCACTCCTATCAGTGATTCGAAATTTGAATATAACTCTATTCGAATCAAATGTCAGATCCTTTCATTTTTTTCATTTTCCTGAATGTTCGATGAGGTATGAATCTGCTCACACCTAGGTATTTGAATTCGGTATAACTTTATGTGGCTAGATTTTTGAAATCAATTGAGCCAGAAAACACACCCACTTCACTTAAAATAAATAAACAAGCGGCCCCTCCTCCTCCTCCTCCTTGTTGATAGACGTGGCTCATTGTTTATTTGATACTGCAGTGCAGATTTCGCAGCTTTTGACTTAAGTTTCTTTGCTTTCTTTATTTTGTTTTTGATTTCTCTTTTTCCCTCTCTGGGTTTGTTTAAAAAAAAAATACTGAAAGAGAGGAAAATGGATATGTCATTTAGAGAGACCATGCATGCATGCATTGCTGGAATGTGTTTGAAAATTTACCTTTTCAATTTAGTTGACAGTGAAGTAAGCTTGTATACTCACATTTGATCTATATATATTTACACTTGTGCTACAATGAGTTATTATATCATGTATAAACATGCATGTGATGGATTTCTCCAAATTTATTTATGACCAACGGCTTGTATTCATTCTAGCTACAATTGTAATGGTAATTAATCATTATAATGGCATGCACATGATAGCTTTCATCAAATTTATTTTTGTAGGATTTTCGACCACAAAGGTTGCATTCGGCTTAATTATATCGCAAAATTTGAATCACGTGATATGTTTCCGAAACTTCTGATTCTTCTTGCAATATAACTTTTGTCAGGGAGCACATTTTGGATCGGTGGATACATATTAATTGGATCATATTTGAAACTTCCTGTCAGATGATTGACGTTGAACAGAAGGTGGGAGTTCTTTGTAATTATATGCAAATGAAGCTTTACTAATTAAGTCCTCAATTGACTTAGTTAAGTTTTCATTACTTCCAAAACATGTTTTAGTCGACCTTGCCGACTTTTCATACTTTCAGAATTGAAAGTATTGATTTTTGATCTAATTTTGAGTATGATTTCATACAACAGCTTTGCAATCCCCTTTTTAGAAGTGTTTGGGTTGTGTGCTTTCATTTCCGTTGCAAAAGATTTTCTCAAAATAATTTTTTTTCATAAAAAATCTTCCCAAATAAGTTCAATCAAAAACAAAATTTCAATTCATAAGTTTTAATCCACTCAATTAATCAATCTAAACTCAATTAATTAAGCTAATCAGATTTTTTTAGTGTTAATTAAACAAGGGTATATTAGCCATTTAGAAAAATATATTGCTAAGGGGTGGATTCTTTTACTTCAAAATGACCCTATTTTGTCTTATTGGGTATACCCCAATTAACAGGTATACCCCAATCAAGCCAGGTAATTTTGGTTCAAATCAGGGATTCAGGGTACGTATAGTATAATACTCTGGAACAAAGAGTATATACCTTTTGGACTGATGATTTAGTTGGAAAATCACCTTAATAATAGGTAATGCCATATATTTAGTAAAAGATGAAAAATCGGTATTGACAGTTTTACAAGAGTATATGCTCTAAAATATTCTCTAGTCTGTTGTAAATTCGCTCAAGTATATAATAAATCACATCTGACCCCAACATCTTCCATCACCAAATACTTTTCTCTGTACTTTTCTGAAGCAGGTTAGTTTATTTGTTTTCTTCTTCTTCTTCTCCTTTGACTATTTTTTTCAAGTAATACGTATATATATTAGTATGATTCACATGCACAAGTAATCTAAAGTCATACGTCTAAAGCAGCAGTAAAACCTACCGTGTAGATATAACTTTTTAAAGGTTTTTCATATGCATGCACTCTTGCGATTTGGCTCTATCTCATTTTGATGATGTAATTTCTTTGATTTTTATGTTTCACATAGATAAAAGTGGGAAAGCAAGCTCTGTTTATGAACACATTGTGATTCTTTCTTGGAGATAAGAAGAAGAAAGATAATCAAAACGTAAGAAAATCAATCACTATGTGCATTTACTACACGTTCTTGATATGCGAAGAATCAAGTTTCATTTATAGTATTAGCAAGAGACATGGAAATGATTCATTTCAACACTCTCTTTTTCATTTTTAACCTTTTCATCTTTTTTGAGGAATGTTCTTGGTTTGGTGGTAATTCCTGTTCTATTTTTAGGGTTGGTTTTGATTTCCTTGTTATTGTCAGTGTTTTGACTTATGACTTTTTAATCCGTAAAAAGTGGGTTCTCTGCCATGTTTCACATTTCTAATGGCTCTCATATTTCTTCCCCTTTTGTCTTTGTGATTTTGTCCATTATTAAATGCTGATTTAGTAGTTCTTTTTTTCTTGCACAGATTTGCAGATTATCTTTCTACTTTGCATTTCAAGCCATGGCTAAAGAACAGAAGTCACAGTTGGAGGTTCTGAATGCACTTGATGTTGCAAAAACACAATGGTATCATTTCACTGCAATTGTGATTGCTGGTATGGGTTTCTTCACAGATGCATATGATCTCTTTTGCATTTCACTAGTCACAAAACTACTTGGTCGAATCTACTATCACGTCGACGGTTCTCCAAAACCGGGTTCTTTACCACCAAACATATCAGCTGCTGTTAATGGTGTTGCTCTCTTTGGTACTCTTGCTGGACAACTCTTTTTTGGTTGGCTCGGTGACAAAATGGGTCGTAAAAAGGTTTATGGTATGACCCTAGGTATAATGGTGGTTGCTTCTATTGCATCTGGTCTTTCCTTTGGTCACACACCAGGTAAAGTTATGGGGACTTTATGTTTTTTCCGGTTTTGGTTGGGTTTTGGAATTGGTGGTGACTACCCATTATCTGCCACCATCATGTCCGAGTACTCCAACAAGAAAACTCGTGGTGCCTTTATCGCTGCTGTTTTTGCCATGCAAGGATTTGGAATTTTGTCGGGTGGAGTGTTTGCCATCGTCATTTCTTCTATATTTAAATCTGTTTATAAAGCTCCTCCATATGAGGTTGATGCCCTTGGTTCGACGGTTCCTCAAGCTGACTACGTTTGGCGTATAATTCTCATGTTTGGGGCAATACCAGCTGCAATGACCTTTTATTCGCGCTCAAAAATGCCTGAAACTGCTCGTTACACCGCCCTAGTTGCAAAGGATGCTAAGAAAGCAGCCGCAGATATGTCCAAAGTTTTACAGTGTGAGATTGAAGCTGAGCCAGAAAAGGTTGAGACAATAAGAGATGAGAAGACAAATTCATTTGGTTTGTTCTCGATGCAGTTTGTTCGTAGACACGGAGCTCATTTGTTTGGAACTGCCAGTACATGGTTCTTGCTTGATATTGCATTTTACAGTCAGAATTTATTTCAGAAAGATGTTTTCAGTGCAATTGGATGGATTCCTAAAGCAGCAACTATGAATGCCCTCGACGAAGTTTTTTGGATTTCTAGAGCACAAACCCTCATTGCTCTCTGCAGTACTGTTCCTGGTTACTGGTTCACCGTAGCTTTTATTGACCACATCGGAAGGTTTTGGATTCAGCTTGTTGGTTTCTTCATGATGACTGTTTTCATGTTCGGTCTCGCAATCCCATACCACCACTGGACACAACCAGATAACAGAATAGGATTTGTTGTGATGTATGCACTCACATTCTTCTTTGCAAACTTCGGTCCCAACAGTACAACATTTGTTGTCCCAGCTGAAATCTTTCCTGCGAGATTAAGGTCTACTTGCCACGGTATCTCGGCTGCTGCAGGCAAAGCAGGTGCAATTATTGGTGCATTCGGTTTCTTGTATTTGGCTCAAGACAAAGATAAGAAGAAAGCAGATCCTGGTTATCCTGCAGGAATTGGTGTGAAGAATGCACTTATTGTTTTGGGTTTTGTCAACCTTTTGGGTATGTTATGCACTCTGTTGGTTCCTGAATCTAAAGGAAAATCACTTGAAGAGATGTCAGGAGAAAACGAAGAAGAAACAGCTTAGAGTTTTACTTAGTAGCCTTCGTATTCCCTAAGTTGTGGTGTGTTCAGATTTTAATATTTGTACTCCATTTCATCATGCTTGCATTTCTTTTGTGAGTACAAACATCATCATGACCTACTCTTTAATTTGATTCTTGTTTAGTTTTTCTTTTTTTCCTTTTGTGTGCGATTCTTTTGCAAAATATATATGCCTGCTCATTGTTAGAAACTACAGAACAGAATGGGTACAGGAAACTGCACGCGAAAAATCAAGTGTAACTGGCAATATAGTGCAATAGACGTCTCGGTATTCTTTTGCACTTTCAGATCATGAATGGGTTAGACAAATTTCACACTCTCAGTTGACATTCATTCAAACTCTTAATACACAAATAGATGTTAAGGATCTATCTTGATTGGTAATTCTACTTTTGTTACCTTTTTAGCAGAATTATTAGATCATTAGATTTTACAGCCAAGAAGTCTGAGACGCGAGTGATAAACTTATTATACAAAATCTACATTGAGCTGCTGTATCCAAGGGTAGAGGTGTAAATTGGGCTGTGCCAAAGACGAGCACAAACCAAAGACAAAGACGCTAAAATTTGAGCACACCAGCCAAAGACGTGACTTAGCCCGAAGACGCACACAAAGACGTTTGTTAAATGAGACATGCGGGTTTGACTAATTGGCACAAAGAGCACAAAGACAAGACGCGCGACACGGATAAGCACGTGGCCCAGCCAAAGACAACACGTTAAGAGAGCACGTAATAACATGTACAAATACACCATATAACAAGGCATAATACATCACATTTTTTGTATATTTCACAAAAGAATCACTATTCTAGCTAGTTTTTAACATTTTATGTTGACTCATTTATAACAACACATATAATACCTTAATATTTAGAAAATATATTTCAATATCATTGTTATAATGTCGTCACCTATATTTAACTAGAACATTAATTTACATGACAATAATTCAATTTTATATTTGATGTTTTTTTTTTTATTGAATAAACTTGTTAATTTTACTTGAAATAATTTCAAATGATATTTTGTCTAATTAAATTTTGTGATAATGGCCGACTTAATGTATACATTAAGTGATTTCAAATTTTTTATAACACGTGTGCCAGCACGGCACAGCACGGCACGTTTATTCTTGTGTTGTGCCCGTGAATGTGGCTGTGCCTAGCTTTTGACTAGTAAAGCACACAAAGACGGCACAAAGACGTTTAAATCGTTGGCACAACACAGCACGACACATGGCACATAAAGCACGCAACTTCGTGTGCCGGGCTGTGACGGGCCGTCACGTTTTACACCTCTATCCAAGGGCAACGTCTAAATCCTAAATTTCCAACTCCGTGATGTCAGACATGAAAAGATGGGCACATGGAATCTTATACGAGTGATCGACAGAGCATAGGGTCATGGCTAAAGAGAACTGCAATATGATTTACAGGACAAATTTCAATTCAAACTAAACATTACCCAAATATAGCAAAGAAGTAATCAAATCCAGTTAGTCTGGCAACCCACTTTTTTTTCTTTTTTAAGAAAATAGATAACTGTATATTGTAGATTCATTTCAACAGTAATAATGAATTGATAAGACTTCATGCTAAGAGAACTCAATACCATGAACTCCTGAACAATTTCCTATTTGCCTTCCCAGCTGTTGAACTTTATTTTAATGACTAATCCCTTGGCTCTTCTATACTAGTCAAACTTATCTATACTGCAGTGTAACTAATACGAAATGTCACTTCCCTTTGCATCCATCAGATAATGCCTTACCTGAATTTAATTCGTCACCACAACACCATTTTACAACTGAAATCTTATGATAGATCCTCAATGAGCACGTTCTCTCAGCGCTTTTTAGTTCCATTTCATCAGGGTCAGTTGCTTGAATTTCATAGTGGATACCGTCAAGTTCTCGTCGGAACCTGTCTTTGGATGTAGCGTAAAGCATCTTGGATCGAATACGAGCAACTGAGGGAGACCTGAGCAACATATTATTTACACATCAAACAGCAAACATAAGAGTTAGACGATCACAGAATTTCTCAGTAAAAGCAATTTGTATATGTTACTGTTTGAAAACCAACACCGAGACTGCAACAATACATTTATGTTACTGTTTAAAATTAATCACAATTTTTTTCTGCCACAACGTTTCTTAACTCTATCCTGCTTTGGTGAAATCTAGTGAAAATTACAAGAAACTTCCAAATTAAACTAGATATGAAGTAAAACACAACAGAGATTCAGAATGCTTTCTCATCTGATTAAACACTGGGTGCAGAGGACATGGTCAGGTATGGTGGAACATGGGGATTCTAAGTCAAAATTTTTCCTGTGCGACAATGTTCGGAATTTTGAGCTTAACCTGAACAATGGTACATAACATGGTCCTGAATCAACACTCATTGCAGATTACCATGAGAAATAATCCGATGAAATGCAGGTAAGATTTGTTGACCCAATCCCGACTATCAGTCAAGTTGATAACTCTTCTAGGTAGCTTATCAGAGAGAACATTATGTCAAGGCACACCACAACTATGAAAGGTTAACAGAAGAGAACAAGAACTAAAAAATCTGGAGCCACATGAAACTTCAATAACTACACGAGTGTTTTAACTTGCCTTTTGCAATACTTTTTGGACTTAAAATTTTTTCTAAGAACTATTGTGACTGTGTGTATATTGCCATCCCAGGCCAATAAAATTCTCACCAAACAAGACCTTCTGAACAAGAGATGACTAGCAGCTAACAAGTGTAGCTCCAAAACCTAAACACTCAGAAACAAAATAATTGAAATTTAAAACCAAGAATATCACCTCTAACAATAAAACTCACAGGGCCATCGACCATATAAATTGGCCATGATGTTTATCATCAGCATACTTTTCAGCATGATAAACACCTGGAAATAATTGGGGGAATTTCACTGGAAGCTTTCAACATGACTTACTACAGTAGTACTAAGTCATCTCAACTGAACAACAGTGACCATACTACAACAAATTGTTCAATTCATATTTCATTGGGAACTACCAACACCAAACCCATTTGCACTTCCATCTCCTTTGCCTTGCCACTGTAGCATAAATTCAATTTTATTTATTTGTTCTGTCATAAAACCTCAAAGTTCGGAACCAAATGGATCCCTAGACTATCCAGTTTCTCTTCTTCCCGATATGAACTTCAAAATGAATTTATGCGATACTATTATTACTAATTAATCACCTTTGCAAATAAGTCGAGCCTGCAGTGTTGTTGCTAGGATCCTCCAACCGGACTTAAAACTTTTTCAAGATTTTTATCAATACGGGGCATGTTGGTCCCATTGCTCACTACTTAATTTCACCATGATCAAAAATAACAAAAGCAAATAACGACGACATTGCTAGATATGTGAAGAAATCTGCAATTACATCTAAACTTTAGCAAATGCTAATTTGCTCTTCAGTTTTTAGCCATACCGATCAACAGCAGCAACAACAACAACATCATCGGAAATCTGATCCGCTACCGCCACCGTTAATTTTTCTACGGTCAGTTTCTCCTTATATATGTCTTCGTTCTGATGATTCATCTTGGCATCAAAACCAAAATCAATTAGATTCAAGGTACTAGTGTTAATCAGGCGAAGAAGAAAAAATATACAGATTCAGTATTTTATCAAATTTATTTCATTCTTCTACTAATAGATCTGTGGTATCCGATGAACAACCACCACCGGAGCAACAACAACAAATCCCAATTCCGATTCCAATTCCATATCCTCATACCAGACTTGTTGAGAACTCAACAATTTACAGGGCATCAGTATCAACACCATCCACAATTTCATCAACTTGGTACTCATCATTAATCCCTAATCTCCGGAAAACAACAGAAGAATCACCGTCTCAATGTGATTCCAATCCATCTGTTCTTCTCAATCTTAAATTCGAAATATCCCACAACCCCATGAATCTCTCCCTTTTTATGAGTTTTAGGTGACGGTATAGTGGAGAGGAAGAAGAAAAGGAATAGAAGATGAAGAAGAAGAAAAAAAAAAGACATAAACAGAATTTTATAAATTATGGGTTTGGGAATAAGTTTTCCCTAAAGAATGGGGGTGCGCCTTCAGATTTCTGGGCGTGGATTTCACAGTGGGGAAATCTGAAAAATGGGTCTCCTTGTAGTTTTCACTTGTCTTTTATGTATTTTTTTTTTCCTATACATTTCACCTTGGATTTTGGGCCCCTATTTTTTTAATTTAATTTTATTTAATATATTCGTTTTTATCCAGAATATCTTCTGTTTAAACAAAAATTTCTAAGCACCAACAAATAGAGCTTTCTACGAAGAGGCAGATCTTTTTCTTTTTGTTGCAGCAACTAAGACTTTCCGGAATTCTGATTCAATAAGAACGAAAACAAAAAACGAACATGTAAAACTAACAAAAAACGAACACCTTATTCTTCATAGCACTCCTAGGTAAAAATTTCCAAGGAGCATTCGCTACCGCTTCGAATTCTCCGTGCTTCATTGAATGTACTGCTATTTCTGAAATTTTCACAAGTTCATCTATCCGAGAAATCATAAAGGATACCTTCATGCCAAGCTGCTCAAACGCTTCCAAACTATTTCTCCACATTGTTAACTCACCCTTACAAGTATGGCTAAGTTCACAAGACCTAATGGACCCGAAGGGTTTCGTATATGATACCCGTAACTAATGTAAAGTTGAGAAAGGTAAGAGTTGCATGAAGGAACGAAGCTGCTGCAGAGATTGTAATACTTAGTTGTGACATGCTCGGGCACTTTACAACCTCTAACTAAATAGTTTACCACTGTTGTGAAGCTCTCAAAATTGATGCCTTCAAACTCAACAGCTGAAGCTACCATCTCATTGTTATTATCAGGTTGCTCACTAAGCGGTAACGGGAGACTTCCTTGTTCATCGCAGTCTTGAACAACGGCTGAAGCAAAACGCCTTTGGCGTTTCTTGGCAAGATTTTCCGTCGGCTTACCTTCAGTAATGGCTGATTGGAGAGACCTTTGGCGTTTCGATGTAGGTTTTATCCCCGGCTTCAAATTCTTAACAGCATTGCCTAATTGACAAATATCACAAAACAAAGTGTTAGTAACTAAACTACACCATTTTAATGTTGCACAGAAACTGAAAAATCAGAATGACAGACCCGACAGAGATTACCTTGAGATTTATTCAGCGTTAGAAGGTCAAGAGCAGCATCTGCTCCACCCTCTTCCCTTACAATGTGAATCTTGAATTTATTGACATCGACTAATTCGAAAACCACTGCATCCCCCTCTTTTAGATGGTGAGCCTTGGCAAACCCTTGCCAGCCACCACTCAGTCCACAGTTTCTAGGAAGGTAAGATATCTCATTAAACTCAAGGCCGTCTTCATCCACCAAGGTCATCAAAATATCATTTTTTGACATAAAAGATTTACAGAATTTCGAGGGAATCCCCTGTTAACAAAAATAAAATAAAAAAATTTAATGCCAGAAATCTATAAAATTTGACCATGGGATAATAAGATCACAGATTGTAACTCTTACCATCCAGTAACCTCCTCCAACATGTGAAGGAAGCATAACTCTCACCAAACTTGGTATTGCAGGATCTAAACTATACTCGGCACAGTCTAGTGTCATTGATTTTACTTGTGTCTGTTTCTACAATCTAGGATACAAACATTTCAGGATCATTCTTTTATTTCATGCTGCTGCACACAATGCTATCCGTAAGGACCGTAACTACGCCAGAATCTCTAGTGATGCCAGGAGCTAACACTGCTGACATTGGTGATGTTACACTGGCCTTGTTATGGCCGTGGGGATGAAGACAAGATTTTCTGCATGGATAATGGTTGCCTCCATATACGGGTTCTGTCAGACACATTATATGCAGCTGTAAAAGTTAGTTTTGCAGCTGCAACAGTCCTGTATTCATACATTTCCCTTATATTGCAGCACAAAATCTACATCAAAACTTACACGTTTTCATTAAGAAACAATGGCTTGTGTTTTTTGCAACTTGATTTACTTTTCAGACCTGGTTGAATGAAGACTCAAGATTTCTCTTGGGACTGATTTATTTTGTTATCTAACAATTCAGTGTTATAGAAATCTGTCGCAGAAGCCTAAAAGAACATAAAGAAAAAGTGAAAAACCGAGGAAATAGATCTTACCTCTAAAGAAAAGATTTATTGGCTCCCAATTTAACTAATTCACCTGCCAAAGCCTTCCATTCTCTTTATACATATGAGAATATCGAAATTGTATTGTCTTAGGTAAAAATGTACAGCTCTAGCATGACAATTCTGAATGTATCTTTCCTCTTTTTACCGAAATATACCAAGAAAACCGATATTCCTAGACAAAGAAATATACCTAAGAAAGGAATTAGTTCTAGATAAAGAAAGAGATTTCTAGAAGGTTTGGAAAACCAAACCAAAGCTATAGATAGAGATGTCTAGCTCATAGTTAAGGACATCTAGATAGAATGGTTTTGTGAGATGTATACCTAGAGAGGGAAGGTTTTGAGACAAATCACATAGAGAAAAATTTGTGAGGCAATACTAGATTAGCAAAACAGCTAAAAGTTATTTATTGCTTAGAGATCATAAGCATTCAGCTTAAGCCATCCATACAAAGGAGGAAACCAACTCACTTCCATAATCTTGGCGCTTTCTTCTATTATGCATACAGCCCTTAGCTAGCTTCCCCGACTCTGTAGTTAACCTTTCTGGATTGTCCAACACTTACAGCATTACACGACCACCATATGACCCAAAGACAATTCATGAAAGCAGTCCAAAAATCATACTTGGCTGAAAGAAAATTTCAGTTCAGGGAGATAAATATATATATATAGTCGAATATTCCTTCTGGTTTCTGCGTTTTTTTTCTTCTATCGATAGTCGAATGTTTCGCAGGCTCTCTTATATATATTCAATTACTTTAAGAAGTTATTTCCTGTTTCGGCTTCTCTATGATACCAAATCCTTCTTCCCAGGGAACACAAGCTACAATACGCATGAACCCTACCTTTTAATATAATTGCAAGCCATTCCTGTTAGTATGTTTATTTCAGCATTGATACAAGTATCAAGAGTCAGGTAATGTGGTGTTGGTGAAATGAAGCCTGAAAACATGTTGAGAATGTGCTACCTTATTTATTATACACTAGTACCATGGAACATTACAATCTCCTCCAAATTTTCATAATCCGGAAGGAGGAACATAAAAAGCAAACTTGATATGGGGAGAAGCAAGATACGTGATCTCCAAAACATGCATCTTCTGAAAAATTGATGCCTTTTGATACTAAATCTTTTCAAACACTACCATGCAATACCTTGAAACCCGCAACATCTAGAGGAAAAAAAATGGTGCGTTTTCAGTATGTCCAACAATAATATGGGTCATTCGGGGACCACGATTGATAAAAGACGTCGTTGTTGCCGTTACTGACGCCACCACCGCCACTAGCACCACGGGGAGCAACTGCATCTTCTAGCAATCCTTCTCCTCCTTGGCCCTCAATTGCTGCCACCACCGGTGAATAATGAGTCTCCATGGCTGCATTACATTCCTGAACATACAATCGATTAAAACCCAAACCATCAATCCAGTTACCGTTATTTAAATGCCAATTTTCAACCACCGACGATTCCATAGATGATGGTGCTACCACCTAGAGGTGTAAAACGTGAGCGACCAAGACGTACCGCACACAAGTCGCGTGGCTTCACGTGCCATGTGCCGCGGCTTGCTGTCTTCGCTAACGATTTAAACGTGTTGTGCCGTACGTGCTTTGTGCTTTACTAGTTAAAAGCTAGGCACAACATTCACAGCACAAAGACACGAATAAACGTGCTCGGTGGCCGTGCCGTGGCTGGCACACGTGTTATAAAAAATTTGAAATCACTTAATGTATACATTGCTTCAGGCCATTATCACAAGAATTTAATTAGACAACACATCATTTGAAATTATTTCAAGTAAAATTAACAAGTTTATTCAATAAAAAAATAACCCATCAAATATAAAATTGGATTATTGTCATGTAAATTAATGTTCTAGTTAAATATAGGTGACTACATTATAACAATGATATTGAAACATATTTTCTAAATATTAAGGTATTGTATGTGTTGTTATAAATAAGTCAACATAAAATGTTAAAACTAGCTAGAATTGTGACTCTTTTTGTGAAATATACAAAAATGTGATGTATTATGCCTTGTTATATGGTGTATTTGTACATGTTATGACGTGCTCTCTTAACGTCTTTGGTCAATCAATGGGCCACGTGCTTATCCGTGCCGCATCTTTGTCTTTGGGCTATCGTGCCAATTAGTCAAACCCAAAGACGTCCCATTTAACAAACGTGTTGTGCCGTGCTGGGCTAAGTCACGTGCTGGGCTGGGGTGTGCTCAAATTTTAGCGTGTTGTGCTGGGCTGTGCTCGTGCTGGCACAGCCCAATTTACACCTCTACTACCACCTGATCTCCCTGACATAAAAGCATAGAATTCGCATTTGCTACGGGCAATGCAGAAGACATATCAAGTGAATTAGTTGGCAATGTAGAAGACACACCGAGTGAGTTGATTGGAAACCCAATATGTGCATCCGCCATCGGCAATGCGTAAGATACAATAAGTGAATTAATTGATACTGTTGGTGCCACTGTTGTTAATTTTTTTAATACTATTTGCATATTTTGAAGCTACAATTTGTATCTGTGACCGAGTCAGATGACTTGGAAATCGATTCAGTTGTTGCCGCTGATGAAGATGAGGAATCTATATTCGATGATGACAACAACATCTCGTAATTGTGATGAGAACAACATCTCAGAATTGTGATCGATTTTGAGGAAAGTTCAAGTTATGAAGCTCTCCAACACCACCTCCTCTCATGCAGTAATACAAAGAAGATCATAAGCTTTGGCGCTTTCTCGGCAGTTTCATAGGAACCCAACCAAATCCTATCTCGCTCAATGGTACTCGATCTCGTATACCCATTTTCCCCATTTTTCTCATTCTCACTCCTTTGTAACCATTGTCACCATTCTTGCCTCGCATTACCTCCATTCAACCCACTTTGGTATTACTAGCCTTTCGCTCTTTTTCACCATGACTTGAAAAGAAATTTTTTTACAGATTTTCTTCAGGAGTTTTTCTGAGTTTTTTATCTGGTAATTTCGTTGTTGGATAAGAATTTATGTGATTTTATAATTTATTTATAGATTAGTAAAAATAAAAGATTAGTTGAATCGTGGGTGTTGCAAAGATATGCAACGTGCTTGTAAAATATTTGGCTAGATTTTCTAGTTTAGATTTGATCCATTTGTTGCGGACAAGTATATTTGGCAGAGCCGTGGGCTTTGGTAGTTGAACACGTTCTAGCTAGGTTAAATTTAGTTTGAGAACTTACGTGTAGTGTGTACAGGGTTACAATGCTAGAAGTCATTGTAAAGATAAGTATCCGGAAGAATCCCATACAAATCCAGTTTCCACCGCAATCCCATACAAATCAGGTTTCCAATTCATAACAACCACCCATTTGAGTTCTGCTGCCGATGCAAACAAAAAACATCAGCAATCCAAAGCAAACAACATCAAGAGACTGTCAAATTAACAGAGAGATAAATCTACGTGTAGTGAAAGGGGATGAATGTTTGACTAGTACAGACCAACTTGTGTCAGTACAGGTGGGTGCACGGAAGCTAGCCGAAACTTATTGTATGGCCATATCCCTCTTGAATCAGGACTAGTTTGGCTAGCTTCCTTGACTCTGTAGTTAACTTTCTTAAAGAATTGTGATCAAACTTCACTGTATGATGCGGCCACCATATGACCCAAATTAAGACGATTCACGGCAGCAATCCACAAAATATTCTTTAGCTAAAAGAAAATTTTACTAGTTTAGAAGGAGATAAATTTACATATTAAAAGATTTAATTTGGATTCGTCTAGGCGATCAAAGGCCAAACATTTTTTTTTAAGTTTTTCTAATCAGATTTTAGGTTCTAAATATGTTGTAATTAAATAACTGTGGCAAAACACAGTAGTAATACTGATAACACAGTAGTTTTCTTATATTTATAGTATACACTTATAGTTCTCTGGATTCTACATTTCCTCATCTATAGCTACTTGAATGTTTTGCAGGTTTTCTTATATTCAGTAACTGTAAGCATTTGTTTCCTGTTTCGGCTCCTCGAATCGTCGTCCCAGGGAACTCGAGCTACTTTACGCATGAACCAGCATATCTTATAATTTATTGCCATTAACTGTTTTTAGTTTGTGTTGATATAAATATCAAGAGTCAGGTAATGTGGTGCTTGTGAAATGCAGCCGGAGAACTTCTTGAGAAAATGCAATCTGCAGGGAGCCGTAGAAATCCAGTTTCCAATTTTATAACAACCACCCATTTGAGTTCTGTGCCCCCCTGCTGCTGATCCAAACAAAAAACATCAGCAATCCAAAGCAAACAACATCAAGAGATTGTAAAATTAAGAGAGAGATAAATCTGTGAGAAATGCATTCTACTGCCCCACTTACCAAATATAGGTGAAATAATCAAGAGAGACGGGTAAAATATCAGTCTTTACCAGGGCCGTCGTAGCTTTTTAAGGCCACCCATGGTCAAGTGAGACTATGTTTAGTGAAGGAATGCAAAATGTCAAGATGGGGGGTCTAAAACGGCAGATGTTCGAAATATGAGGTGGCAGCCGGAGTGGAAGAGTCTGCAACACGAGCATTTTTGCAACAGAAAAAGCAGGGTTATCTCTGCAGCATAAAGAATTTGATATCCGGACTTAAAAAGTGCTAAGTGTCTGAAGTGGTTAGCAGTGCGTCCCTTTTGGTGCGTCTATAAGAACCAAGAACTGTTGGTGAAATGCATGCTTAAAACTTACCGAAAGTTCTGCAATAGCTTAGCTAAGCCTAAAGCTAAACTCTTATCAGTTTTGTCAAATAGCAGATGATACCTTGTTTATCATATACTAGTAGTACCATGGAACATTACAACCTCCCCAAATTCTCATCAATTGGAAAGGAGGAACAAAAAAAATCATACTGAATCCGGGGGGGTGGAAGCAAAATATTTGTTCCCCGAAAACATGCATCTTTGTAAAATTGATGCATTTTGCTATTAAAACTGATCAAACTACCGTGCAAAAGCTTAAAACCCGCATCACCTAGAGAGAAAAATAATAAATCCATAGGTGTCATTTTGCTAGTACTATTTGCATATTTTGAAGCCACGGGTTGTATTTGTGACCGTGTTAAATAACTTGGAAAACGATTACACTGATACGATACTGCTGTCGATGATGACGACAACGAAGACGCATATGATGATAATAACGTCTATGCTGATTGATTTTGAGGAAAGTTCAAGTTATAAAGTTCTCCAACACCACCTCCTCTCATGCAGAAAACAACAGCATCATAGGCTTTGGCGGCTTTTTCAGCGGTCTCATATGAACCCAACCAAATCCTGGCTCTACTCTTTGGTACTCTGATCTCAGATACCCATTTCCCCCATTTTCTCATTCTGACTCCTTTATAACCAGTGCCACCATTCTTACCTGTATTTCCCCCATTCCTACCACCAGTATTACTAGCACTGCTATTGTTCACCATGATTTAAAGAAATTTTATATTGATTTTCTTCAGTATTCTGGTATTTTGTGATGTTTTAAACTAGTTTTCTGTAGTTTTTTTGCTGAGTTTTTAACTGGTAATTTTGTTGTTTTGGATCAGGATTTATGTGGATGTGGTATTTATAAATTAGTAAAAACTTTGGTTGAATCGTGGTTATTTTGAGGTATGACGCGTGCTTGTAACTATTTGCCAAGATTTTCTAGTTCGCACGTTTTCATGGATTTGTTCCATTTGGAGCTCAAAAAAATATTTTGGTAGAGGCGTGGGTGTTTTGGGGTAGTGACACATGGGAGCTAGTTGGAAATTTTGTTTGACAAGTGACGTGTAGAATGTAAAGGGGTTAAAAGTGACGTGTCAGTGCCAGATGTCATTGTAAAGATAGTCTCAAAAAAATATTTTGGTAGAGGCGTGGGTGTTTTTAGGTAGTGACACATGGGAGCTAGTTGGAAATTTTGTTTGAGAAGTGACGTGTAGAATGTAAAGGGGTTCAAAGTGACGTGTCAGTGTCAAATATCATTGTAAAGATAGTCTCAAAAAAATATTTTTGCAGAGGCGTGGGTGTTTTGGGGTAGTGACACATGGGAGCTAGTTGGAAATTTTGTTTGACAAGTGACGTGTAGAATGTAAAGGGATTCAAAGCGACGTGTTAGTGCCAGATGTCATTTTAAAGATAGTCTCCAGAAGAATCCTTTTTTGTTTGACTTAAAACCCGGAAATGATTAACCTACCGCGTGAAAACCCGCCTCTAATTGGAATGGGACCCACATGTGCCCCTACTGATCCCAATGCAGAGAAGTATTGATCTCGTCCATTCATTCCCTATCGGGATTCTTTTGCGGGTGAAACACGCGGTACGTGTAGTAGCGTGCGTGTAGTAACAGGGGATGTATGTTTGCCTAGTAAAGATGAACATGTGTCAGTACATGTGGATGTCCTATGTTGACACGTAAGACTACGTTTTTAATCAGAAAACAATCGAAACTTATCACCTTTACAAGTATGAGAAGGCTATATCCACTTGGGGCCGGCAAGTTTTGATAGTCTTGTTTATTTAACCTCTTATTTTCGGTGTTTATTGGGTTAGACTCGGTACTTTGTGTACCAATTTGGAGCTTAACTCAGTAAACACCTAAACTAGCTTTTTTTTTTTTTTTGAAGATGAGGGTGTGAACATGAAGAATGATTAATTAGTTTGTAATTCTTTTTTTTTTTTTTTGAAAAGAAAAGGTTATATTTATATTGAAAGAAAAAAAGAAAAGAGTTGGTGTTGATGGTATGTGAAGATACTGAATCTGGAAAATTGGAGCCTAATTCAGTAAACACCATTGACGTATTTGAAGTGGTATTTGATGATGCATTAAAATCATTTGTGCAAAGAATATTCTCTCCGTTACTTTTTAATAGGCTGGTTTCTATAAATAAATATTTTTAAAAAAATATGCTCGTTTCCTAATTGGGAAAGTCAAATGTCACTTTAATTTTCTAGGACCACTTTTTTCTTAACTTCTTTTGATGACAAGTGTCATGTGGACAATTTCACTTAACTTCTTTTGCTCATAAGTGTCTTGGGGGTCACTTCACTTCTTTTATTGAAAAGTGTCATGAGGACCAATTTCAATGATTAGTTCTCTTAATTTCCTTAATTTTCTCTAAAAACAAAACCAGCCTATTAAAAAGTAAAAGAGGAAGTGATAATTAAAGTTCAAGATAAAATGTTTTTAATCGGTGGCGGAATCAGCATGAGCCAGGAAGACGTCATTTCTAGCGTATTTTGGTAAGCTATATTTTTACTTGGTTTTTCATTTTTCTTTAAATTACCTATTAAGAAGTTTATTTACATTTTTTCATAGTCTCCTATATACTTGTGGACCAACTTTTCCTTGGTATGGACCCTTGTGTCAGTGATCACTCCTGCATGGACCCTTTAGGTTGATCAAACTTTTTGTTTTTTCTTTGAGAGCAAAGTTGGTCGAACTATGAAGCCAGAGATGGTCAAAAAAATGTCCTGAAAATCAACTCCACAATTTTTTTACCCAATATGGCGGAAGCAAAAATTTCCAACTAAGATCATCGTCAACTACTACCCTATGATAAAATATTCAAGATAAAATGTTTTTGATTTTTGGCGGAATCAGCATGGGCCATGAAGACATCATTTCTGGTGTATTTTGGTAAGATATATTTTTACTAGGTTTTTCATTTTCATTTTTTCTTTATATTGAGGAAGGATCCCCTCACACTTTTATTATCACACTATCTCACATGTTGGGCGTCATTTTTACAAATTGAAACCAAAACGTAACGGATTTGAAGCTAATATTTTGAGGATATGTTCCTCTTACCAAGTTCTACATGCCTACCAAAAATGAACGTATTCCGAGACGTATAACATCATCATCTACTACTTTGAAAATGAGCCGTTGAAAATCTGTGGATTTCTGGCCGTCGAAATTAAGACCGGTAAATTGTGAGGTTTTATATTTCGTAATACGCTCATTTTTGGTAGGAAAATAGAACTTGGTAAGAGGAACATATCCTCAAAATATTAGCTTCAAATCCGTTATGGTTTGGTTTTAATTCGCAAAAATGATATCCAACGTGTGAGATTTTGTGATAATAAAAGTGTCAAGGGATCCTTCCTCCTTTATATTACCTCTTAAGAATTTTATTTACATTTTTTTCATAATTTAGTGTGTTAGGATAAGTGTGAACAACTACGGTCTACGATATAGTCTACTGTCCAATTGTGGACCAACTTTCCCTTGGTATGGAGTATGGACCCTTGAGTCGGTGATCACTACTCCTACATGGGGTCACTTGTAGACCCTTTAGGTTGATCAAACCTTTTGTTTTTTTTTTTTTTTTTTTTGAGCTGAAATGATTGGTCTAACGTGGGGTAATCCCGCAGCGGGCACGGTGTGAGGGAGAAAAAATTGATGGACCCTACCCTTGGCCCCATCCCCTGCAAATCTCCAACATGCCTGCCCTAACGGCCCTTAGATTTGTTCACGGTGCAGATCACGGGACATTCCTTCGGTGTGTATCAACGCTGTTTTTTGAGAGCAAAAAAACTAGGAAGCCAGAGATGGTAAAAAAAATGTCCCGAAAATCGACTCCACAATTTTTTTAACCAATATGACGGAAGCAAAATTTTCCAACTAAGATCATCGTCAACTACTATGGATTTGGGGAGGGAAGCAAGGAAAGTGGTGAGACTAGAATAGTCGATGCTGGAAGAGTAGTTGGGTTATTACGACTTGTTATCAGAAAAGTGAGAGAACTCCCAAGGGGAGCTAGCAAGTAAGTATTTCTGAGTGTTGTATCTCCCGTATGAACTTGTTTTTCAATGGAAAGATGTAAGACCCATTTATACAAGTCGGAGTAAAAAGGTACCCTGGTCTCATTAACGAGTGGGGAAGTAAAAGGAGGAGGTGGTAACCGTATGCATGGAATTGATGTCTCATAAAGTTGTTAACGCATGTGCTTTATGTCCCATGAACGTTTCACACATAACGTCCCGTATTTACTAACCGCCTCACCTTTATGACACTTCCTTATGACGGGCGTAGTGTACGCCGCACGCTGTAAACCGCCAAACCAATACCCAAAGAGGATTCCCGTTTGTGTTGATGTCTCGAATGTTTTGGAAAACATGTAGCACGTTGTTGTGGCTTGGAAAGTCAAGCTCCGGGAAACTTTCCGACTGGTGACCTTGACGGTCGAGATTTTTCATCTTGAGAGGAGGGAAACCGTTGATCGTTGCACGCCTTCGTTTTGGTAGCCACATAGTGCGGGCCAATATGGTGGCGTGGCTAGGTTGGCATGGCAAGGTTTGGCGTGGCCAAACTTAGGTTTTCGGGCCAAAGGTTACCATGTGTCGTCTGGTAACCTTGGATGGCTAGGATTTTCTCCTGGGATTGAAGGGCAACCGTTGATTGTTGCACGCCTTCGTTTTGATGGGCACGTAGGGAAGGCCAACAGGGTAGCGCGGCTAGGATGTAGTTAGGCTTGGCATGTGGGGCCAAGGGTTTTCCATGGGCGTATGGCGTGGCTAGGGCCAAGGAAAGGGCGTTTGGCTTGGCATGATGTGACTAGCATGGCTAGTGCCAAGGCAAAGTGCATTTGGCATTGCGCGGCTAGCTTGGATAGGTTTGGTTTGGCTTGGCATGTAGGGCCAAGTGTTTGACATGGGTGTATGGCTTGCTTTGGATAGGTGCGGTTTTGGCTTGGCCTGTGGGGCCAAGGGTTCGCCTTGGGCGTGGATAGCTTTGGATAGGTGCGATTTCGTCTTGGCATGTGGGGCCAAGGGTTTTCCATAGGCCTATGGAGTGGCTAGGGCCAAGGCAGGGGCGTTTGGCTTTGCATGATGTGACCAAGGGTTTGCCATAGGCGCATGACGTGACTAGCTTGGGCTAGGTACGTTTTTGGCTTGGCATGTGGGACCAAGGGTTCGCCATAGGCGCATGGCGTGACTAGCTTGGGCTAGGTGCGGTTTTGACTTGGCATGTGGGGCCAAGGGTTTGACATAGGCGCATGGCGTGACTAGCTTGGGCTAGGTGCGGTTTTGGCTTGGCATGTGGGGCCAAGGGTTTGCCATTGGCGCATGGCGTGACTAACTTGGGATAGGTGCGGTTTTGGCTTGACATATGGGGCCAAGGGTTTGCCATGGACGCATGACGTCACTAGCTTGGGCTAGGCGCGATTTTGGCTTGGCATGTGGGGCCAAGGGCTTGTCATAGACGCATGTCGTGACTAGCTTGGGCTAGGTGCACGACCAAGCTAGGGTTTTGGGGCAAAGGTCGTTTGGTAACCTTATACGGCCAGGATTTGCTCCTGGGATTGAAGGGTAACCGTTGATTGTTCCACGCCTTCGTTTTGATACCCGTGTAGTGAAGGCCAGTATGGTGGCTTGACATGGGGCCATGGCGTGGTACGTTTGGCATGACGCAGTAGGTGTGGCTGGCATGATTTGCCATTGGCACGGAGGTGCAGCTAGCATGGTTGGCATCCTTTGGCGCGGTCGGTGTGGCTGGCATGATTTTCCATTGGCACAGAGGTGCGGCTAGCATGGTTAGCATGCTTTGGCGTGGTCGGTGTGGCTGGCATGATTTGCCATTGGTACGGAGGTGCGGCTAGCAAGGTTGGCATGCTCTGGCGCGGTCCGTGTGGCTTGCATGATTTTCCATTGGCACAGAGGTGCGACGAGCATGGTTGGCATGCTTTGGCGCGGTCGGTGTGGCTGGCATGATTTGTCATTGTGACATCACTGTCTTCTAGGATTTAGTGTTTTACGATTTTAACCCTAAGCTAAAAACCATCATCAACATTAAGTCCCCTACTTAGCTCGGAACAGGTGCCTTGTTGCGAGGTAAGCATATGATGGTGACAGACAAGGACGGAATCAAGGTGTAAATCATTGCAGAGATGGTCAGGAGAAGCCGACTAACCTTTTTTAGAGGTAAAGAGAGTTTTGGCTTCCCGTGTTGGCGGCCCTGAGTAAGTTGTACTGGGAATGCAGACTGTGGAGTGGTGAGATAAAAGTTATCGGCTTGGTCTGGTCATACATCTCCAAGGAAAAGGGGGCGCGGTCTTGGAAGGCGACGCAAGTGGACGGCTTGGCTCGAGGGGCCAAGAGGTGGCGTGGTCTTGGTGAGGAAAACGCGCGTGGATGATAGGGTCGCGACAGTGGAGCAGGCGGCTTGGCATAGTGTGGCCTTGGCAAGACGAGACGTACACGGATGGCTAGGCATGGTGGGGCCGCGGCAATGGAGTGATGGCTTGGACTGGCGTGACTATGAGAAGGCGCGGTTTGGTTGGGTGAGACATGCACGGATGGCCAGTAGCGGTGATGATGATACATGGCACGAATTGCTTGGTGATTTTTCTTCAAGGGCTTGGTTGCCTCTTTCTTAATCTGACTCGACAAGGAAGTTTTTTTTCTCTTCAAACCAAAACGTTACGCCAACGAAGAGAGGAGAAGCTTTACTCTTTCTGCTTTGGTTATGTTGCCGGTTTTGCTTCCGAAGCTTTGCGTTGGTGGTGGGAAAGGAAAACATGATCTAGTGTGCCTCGAGCACGTTCTTCCAAAATTTCTCACCAACCATAATTATTTCTCACATCTAGGCATGAGGTTTAAATAGGATCGGATATTATGCCCTAACTCATGGCCAGTATAAAACTTTCCCTTTTGAGATTGCGTCATCTTGTTGTACACAAAGGATTATCTTGAACTCTACATTTGCGTAGTTCGTCTTCGTCCATCCTTTTTACAGGTATCTCCCCGCGTTTCCTTCTTATTTTTATTATCCTCTTTCTTATGTGTGTATAGATAGGATGTACCATTTTCCTTATTGTTAGTAGTGTATGATGGGACCCTCCAGGGATAGCCATGTCTTTAATTCTTCGGAGAAGGACTTCAGAATTGGAGAAAACCGCTTCTCTTATTATGAGGAGGCATTAGCTAGAATCGAATCTCTGTTCCATGCAGCCGGTGACATCATCAAGGACCTCCCTTCTATCTATCTCCATGAAGTATAGGCGAGTGTTCGGACTTTCTTGGGTTCGGTGAACATGGAGGAGGGACGAGAAAATGAGGAAGAACCTTGGCGTGTTGAGAAGTTCCAGTGCGGCAAAACCTTTCCTCGGTCCAGTGATAGAGCGGCTCGAACTTCTTCTAGGTCGGAGCAACGGAAAATCAAGCATGTGAAGCTTTTGGAGGAAAGCGCCACGGTTCTCGACTTTGATGCTGATGAATCAAAAAATCTTCTTCGAAGGGTCAACGAGAAAACCTTCGAGGGAGCGTCTGACGGGACCGAAGTAGCCTTTGGAGTTGATGCCAGAGGTGTCATTGGTGGAGGGGTCATAGTGATGTATGCTGAACCGGTCGTCGAAGCGGACACTGTTGCTGTTGTGGTTGCTTCGGGATGGGATGTTGAGTTTTCTGCTGCTAACACCGTTGAATGGAATCTTTGTTGCCCGAGAGATTGTTGGGGAAAGTGCTTGAAGATAGCCTTGACCAAGGGGACTCGTCCTCCATCCTTCGAGGGCTAGTTCCTCCCTTTTGTTATTCCTGTTAGTTGCTTAGTTCCCATGATGCTTTTCGTAAACTCATGTTTACCTTCTTCTTCATCAATCAACATTTCGCTTTATATATTATTTTTTTTTGAATGATTGAATGAGGTATATCTGATTGTGGTATGATGACTTTGCAGTGGTTTTTTGGGTTAGTTTGATGTATTTCTCTGGTATCTGGAGAACTCGTTTGGAAAGAGATGTATTTATACTTTTTTTTTTTGACGAAAAAAAATGAAATTCCAGGGAAGAATACAACCGGTGTATTCATCTTGGGGAAATACAACTACTAAGAGGAATTGTTAAAGGAAATACTAAAGGGAGAGTGGCTGGAAACGTACAACATTTTAGGAATTGGAGGCCTTGAGCCATCGCGAGTGAACTATCACGTCTTCAGGTGTGTCTGTGTTGATGAGCTTGCAATACCCTCCTAAAAGGATGTCCGCCACCAGATACGGCTTGTCTTCCCTTCCATTGGGCGAATCAATTTGAATAGCTATTTCACGTCTTCATCTTCCCAACTTGAAACGAGTTTACCTTAACCACTATATCTCCGATTGAAAACGGGTTCAGCGCCGTCAACCGTTTGAGTCTTGGCTCCGATTGGTTTCGATGAAAGTTTCCAAGCTTTTTGCAAAGTGTTCAAATGGCCCAAAGACACCCATTCACATTTCTTGACAAATACTGTGCCGATGTCGCGTCGAGTCCCCATGACGGAATAGGGAAGGAATGACTGGTTGTAGAGAAGGTCGTTCCGGCCCGGACTTACTTGCGTTTGAAATCCATGAGGTAGCGCCAACAGGTCTTCTCCAGATGTATGGGTTCCATTGATAACTCGTCGATGCGATAACCAATGGGATGATTTGTTGGAAATTCTTTCGGGCGTGGACGTCGGTAGAGGTTGCACATCTAACTTCGCTTTGTTGTCGCATACCCATAAGTGCCCCAATATCATGTCGTGACCCAGTTCTTTGATAATGTGGAATTTGTTATGCGTTATAGCGTCTCGCATCTTGATCTCAAGGTTGATGTAGCCATGCGCGTTCAAAGCTCCTCCTTTCAGGTTCTTAATCACAGACGGGGAATGGATAGCGTCTTGTTTTGTAAATCCGCAGCCTTTAGTGTCTTGAAAGTAATGATGTTGAGGTCGAGGCCACGTCTATGAGCGTGTTTTCAAATTCGATACCTCTTAAACGGGACGTGGTCAGCGATCCCAGTTCTCCCTTTGATTCCGCCCGTTTGGAAGCTTGGGCCCCTGGTGTGGTTTCCGGGGAGAGAAAAAGTCGTTTTCCGGATACAACGCGATTGAGATCTGCGAAAATATCTTGGTGTTGCACCTTGGAAAGATAGAGAATTTCGCATACATGCTGCATTATGGATTGTACAGTCTCGTGCACGGAGTCCCTAGAGAACCCATAGTTTCTTATTGGGAGTGGGTCTCAATGTACTCCCTCGTTTCCCAGTTGGAGCTCTCCCGCTTCTATCTTTTCTTTGAAAATATGGTTTAGTCTGTTGCAATCACTGGTCGGGTGGTGAAAGAATCTGTGGTAATGGAAGTACTTGGGGTTCGCCATCTAAGCCTCAGTTAGTGGACGCCTGGGAGGTGGCAGTCTGATAACATCATCTTGAATCCATGCTTCTAGGAGGTCAATCACCTCCTCGATGGGAAACGGGAAATCGAAGGTATTCCCTTCGGTTTCATGATGATGCATGTTTTAGTGGCGGTCTTCCATGGCGGGGTTTCAAGGTTGCGCCAGGTGCTTCACGTTTGTTTGGTAGCCTTGTAGTTGGGGCCTTCCTTTTTCCTTTTCGATTTCACTATTTTCACGGATGATGATCCAAAGATTAAATTGCTTTTTGGTGAGGCGTCTATTCCATGAGTTTCACGCATGTCTTCGGTTCGAGTTGGCCTAGTTATTTCCAGTAATGCTGGTGCTGTTGTTGCGGATCGTCTAGCGGCTTCATGGAGTTCAGAGAATGTTTGGAAGCGCAAGTTTTCTAGCAAGGCGCGGTAAATAGGAACCATACCATTGATGCACGCGTTTACCATCTGTTGCTCAGTCACATTTGGGTCGTGACAGTCGAGCGTTTGAGCCCTGAACCTTTTCACAAAATCATTCGGATGTTCATTATCCCACTGGTACATTTTTCCGAGGTCTGAGAAAGTAACTTGTTCATACACGAAGAAGTAATTTCTGTAAAACGTGGTAACCATGCTACTCCAGTTGGGAATACTATTCGGAGGGATGTTGTTGTACCATGTATATGCCCTTCCGATAAGTGATTTAGAGAACTCCCTTAGACGAAGAACGTGATTATATTCATGTTCACCTAGGGATTCCAAGAACCGGTATACATGCTCGTGTGCATTCCCGGTACCATCGTACATGGTGAATTGAGGAAAGGAGTACCCCTTGGAAGAGGGATTCTTTGCATTTCGTGGGTAAGGGAGTTGGTGTTGATGCATGTACAATTCATCATTCTTGATTCAGTTGCGGAGAAGTTGCTCCAGGTCTTCTCGCGTGACGAAGTTGGACGGCAGATTACTTTCCAATAGGATTCTAGCGCGAATCTCCCCGTCCGCGGAGGCGTGCTCCGCTGAGGTGCTAGCGTCGGGGTTATTGGAGACGTTTCTAAACGGCTCTGGAGGACGCGACTCACGTGGTAGCCGCTCTGTCAGTGTCTTGAGAAAGACGAGTACTTCCTTCTGTGTTGAAACCATATCCGTCTGGGCTCTGGAGAGCATTTCCTGGCGTTCCATCAAATCAGCGATAGTGACATAAGGACGGCTTCATATGGTCCCTCCGGTCTCTCGTCCCGTCGGTGAGGTAGTTGGAACCTTAGTTGTGGTTGGAGGTGCCATGCTAGACGAAACATTAGGAGCCGCAGCAGCAACTCTGGCTCTGGTGACTGGTGGCGTAACGCCCGAAGAGGTGTTTCCTTTGCCGTGATTAGAGGGTTGTGCAGAGACATCAGAGGCGGCGGCTCTGGCCCTGGTGATTGGCGGTATTACGCTTGAGGGAGTGCATTCGGAGTTACTGTAATCAGTAGGTGATGTAACAACATTATTGTGGGAGACGTTAACATCAGGGACATGCTTTGTACTGGTATTCTCGGCAACCGCTCCAGACCTGAGTTCTACCATACTGGGATTGATGTTCGGGAAATGAAATCAGTAGTTGGAATTGATATTGTAACCGATAGGTCAATCCTCCCGCTGTGGTCGCTAATTGTTTGTAGGTGAAAATGGTTTCTACTGATTTCGGTAATTGCGGGTATGCAGGTGAGAAACAATTTAAACCCTAAACAATGTACTCCAAGGGAGTACTTTAGATTCGAGAGATCAATCTGTACAAGTCCGGCCTACACCAAGAAATGGCCATTCCAGACTTGCTTCGGTCACAAAGTGGAGGAGAATGGGTTGGTTTTGGGGAGGGAAGCAAGGAAAGTGGTGAGACCAGAATAGTCGATGCTGGAAGAGTAGTTGGGTTACTACGACTTGTTATCAGAAAAGTGAGAGAGCTCCCATAGGGAGATAGCAAGTAAGTATTTCTGAGTGTTGTATTCCCGTATGAACTTGTTGTTCAATGGAAATAGGTAAGACCTATTTATACAAGTCGGAGTAAAAACGTACCCTGGTCTCATTAAGGAGTGGGGAAGTAAATGGGAGGAGGTGGTAACCGTATGCATGGAATTGACGTTACATAAAGTGGTTAACGCATGAAACTGGTTTTCATGAAACTGCTAACACGTTATGGAATTGATGTCCCATAAAGTTGTTAACGCATGTGAAGACAAAACTAAAAAATCAGTACGACAAACCCGACTAACATACCTAGAGAATTATTCCGCTTTTGTGCATTCAGTCTTAGATGGCCAAGAGCACCATCAATGTCGTCTGGTCCATCCTCTTTCCTAAGAATGTAAACGTTGAATTTCTGCAGGTGAACGAGTTTGAAAACCACTGCATCGCCTTCTTTTAAATTCTGGGCCTTGGCAAACCCCTTCCATCAAGCACTCAATGCAGTTTTTTCAGCAAGGTAGGTTACTTTATCAAACTCGCAGCCTTCCTCATCCACCAAGGTCATAATAACATCACATTTTGACATATATTTTACACCGAATTTCTTCGGAATCACCTGTTAACAAAACAAAAAAAAAAAAAAACAACAATTAACACGAGAAAACTGTTAAGTTTTTACATATAAACAACATCACAAATCGATCCTTACCAGCCAATAGCACCCGTTGACATGTGAAGGAAGCATCACCCTAACCAAGCTCGGTGCCTTACGGTTTAAACTTGATCGAAGTTTTCTGCTAGCTCTTCAACTGATAATGTAGCTTCTTCAGCCATCTTAATGGATCACAGTAATTAACTTCTAGTTAGAGGTAAATTTTAGATGACATGACATATTCATTTAGCATGTTTAGGAGTCGGATGCGTGATCAGTTAGTCTAAGCTAGCATGCCCTCATGTGCCCAAATTGGCTCAAACAACAACACATTACCCTTGCATCATTTGTCTAAACTTGACATAAAGTAAATTTTCAATCATGTGATGTGACAATTTTTGGGGTCCTAAAAAATAAAATAGCCCGGAGTGGATTTTGGGTTACAATGTGGATTTTATGTCAGGAAGGGAACATTATAAACTTCAAGCATAAGTGAAATTTAATCAGAGTTTAGATCGGAAAAAGGAAGGTATCGGAAAAGTAAAACCAGGTTAGGAAATGGTATCCTGTTTTGCTATATATATTACTGATCTTGACGCGAAGATCATCAGTAACATGCAAAACCTAGCTAGCTAGAAGATGAAGAGGGTAAAAAGATATGGCGTAACTGATCAAGTCTTAAAATTACCCAATCTTGAATATTTCGATGTTGACATACTTTGTGAGATACTAAGAAGAGTTCCAGCAAGATCACTTGTCCGTTCATGCAAGTTTGTATGTAAACGTTGGTTATCTTTGATTCGATCTCCGCACTTTGTCGAATCGCATCGTATCCAATCACAAACTCGCAGGCCATCACTTATTATCACAACTACTAACCGCGATGAACGAAATACCAAGTTGTTCTCGGTGGAGGATGGCTCGTCTGAAGTGAACCGATCATTAGCCACTATTTTAAAGACTTTTGCGCAGGAGCGCATGCATATTATGTCTTCAAATGGTTTGTTCTGTGTTATAGACTCAATCATGGACAATATTCGCATCTATAACCCGTGCACCGGAGAAATAACACCTTTTATCGGAACAAGGATTGCAATTGAACAATATATTGGAGAGACCATTCGCATGTCTGCTACTTACGGATTTGGATTCGATCCTTCCACTAAGAAACACAAAGTAGTTCGTGTGTGCGTCAATAAGGGGAGATTTAGGCGTAGTGTAGTCGTCAACATTTGCGAAGTTTTGAGTACAGGTGAAGACAATACATGGAGAAAGATTGATGAGGTACCACCATGCATAAGTAGAATAGTACCTGCAGTTAGTATTAATGGATCAATATATTGGATGAAATGCAGCAGTCATTCTTGGTATGCAAAATATGAAGGCTTAGTTGCGTTTGACGTGGGAAGTGAGACCTTCAGAGAGATTTCAATCCCGAAATCCATACTCGAGGAAATTCAGCCGATAAAATTATTAGAAGTGGATGGATGCATTGCTATATTACAAAGGATGTGTGCCTTTGAGGTGAAATTATGGATATTTAATGGAAATTGGATCGAAGAGATTATATCAATGCCTTCTGACCGGGACAGAACCGATTTATATAATAGTATACACATTCTAGGTACAGAGATAATCATTCTAAAAGCAAGACAAACTTATGATGCGGCTAGAAATTTCATATCGCTACAAGATTCTAACCCGGTGCATACGCACCGGCATAACCCAGTTGTAACTAACCTCATATTGTTATACAATATTAGTTTAAAGTTATGGAAATCGTTTGTCATTAACTGAATTTCAGAATGTGTCTCTTGGGATAATTCAATTGGCATAACCCAGTTGTGACTAACCTCGTTTTTTGATAATGCTCTATGGATTGCATGAAAGCGGTGGGACTGGGGGTACCTTCGAAAGCATCATCTACTTCGACAGTCACTTACAGTCTTGAAAACCTCAAAAAGGACACCAGTGGTTTGATATTCTTTTATAAGTTGTACACTGTATAAATAGTAGAAATAGTCAACAATGAAAGAATACATACAGGCTAAGCAAGACAATGGAATTTATTTAGGAAACTCTCACCAATTATCAGCAGCCTTCTGCAATTCTTCAGTACATTTTTCGTAGTACTTCAAATAGAAACTCTTTATCTCACGTGCATCACAGTTTTTTTAAGTGGGTTCATATTCCTAAAAGTAAGTGACAGAGAGCTCATGAGCAAAAGATTCCTTGGCTAGTTCTAATTGTGAGTTTGATACTTGATTGCGCTTGCGTGCCAAAAAATTGGATATATTTGTGTAAACACCAGTGTTGTTCTTATGTTTCTAATTTTAACTGCACAGAGATCGAGCAGGTTTCTTTTTCTCACAATACCTACATCTCTAGATGGTTGTAATTGTCGGTGTTTTTCAGCGAGGTCATAGGCGCTGATTGTGTTCCGATGTACAGAAGTCATGCTAAATCTACTGAGATGAGTGAAACCTTTGCTGATCTCCCATCTAGAATTCTGGTTTTTATGCACTGTCTCTATATATGAAACCTGAGTCACCTGATACAGTGTATATAGTTGGTCTCCCCTTCTAGATTGTAAGATACTAATTCTTCTAGTCTTCAAAATCCCTTAATAGTACAAAAAATGCAAAGTAATGTGATAAACATATATGCTAATAGTGACTTCTTAATTTTAGAAGTACATGATCAACATATAGAAGAACTCTTACCTTTTCTCAACACTCTAGAAGAAATGCAGTCTAAAATTGGTGAACACCTCGTCCACTTGCAGTTGGATCCAACCTGTGAGCTTTCTCAAAAACATAAAAGCTACCTATTCGCAATACCAAAACCCATATGGTCAGTTAATCCAAACAATGCTTCCAAAAAGGAGAAAAAAAAAAGAGAAAGTAAATCCAAAGATTCCTAACAATAATAAAGTAACCCCAAAAACAACTATGAGGACACTAATTAGTTTATTTTCTAGATGATAACACAATAACACAGTCACTAGTTAGTTCTCTGCATGAATGGCGATGTGCATCATATTTTATATTCCAACATCATATCATTTTGTATCTCGATCTTTATCCCCTGAAATTCAAATCACCTTCTTTTATGTGAGCATCATTATCTTCTTTATGTAAAGTTAGATCACATTGTGTTTACCCCTTGCCAATCTGAACTCTACGCCATGCATGTGCATTAACGCCGACCATATATTGTTGGAACACCAAACTCCAAGAATTATAATCAAGCCTTCGTTTTTTTTGTTGATGTGATTTGCATGCTAATAATCCTGCATGGTTACCTCCTTCTTATTTTCTCCCTTTGGTTGATGTGAATTTAATCCTATTAATTTTGGTTGATTGTGCATGATCTATTTCAGGAAATTGATAGAGTGAAATGAAAAAGTAGCAAAGTTTAACATTGTTTTATACTCCTAAAGAAGATGTCGTTTGGGAAGTGATGTAACCTTTCTCGCAGTGGAAATGAAAAGCTGTCTTTCAAAATTTGATTATCCGAAAGGTTGCAACATGAGAACTGAAGATGTAAACAGTCATGTGTTAGCAGCGAAGAGTTTTATGGCGTTGGAATGCGATGACATGTAAAGATAGCGCTGATGTGGCTTCATCAAATTCCAGAGCGATTATAGTGTCGACATGTGGCGTTTTTGGGGTCTCTTATTATAAAGAAAAGATATCACTATGACAGGAAGAAGAAGACACTCAAGAAGGTTAATACCATTGGATTTCCTGCATTGATGGTGACTCCTGCTAAAATCCCCTCACTGGATATTAGTTCGGCTACAAGATTTCCCTTAGATTATGGATTTTTCACCATTATTGAAACCCTTTCTCCTGTTCAAAAGAAGCACAATCCTAGTTGGTTACTGTAGGACTGAATACAAGCTTTAAGACTAGTAATTTTTATCAAGAAGGGCTGCTCGATCTGTGCCTAGCTACCTGAATTATAATCAAAGAAGCATCTATAAGCAATTTTTTTTACCCACAAATATTTAAAGATCATTCTTGTATATGCTGCTGCTGCACACAATGCTATCTGTAACGAATCCAGAATGTCTAGTGAAGCATGGAGCAGAAATCAACGTTTAGCACTGTACTTGTCGGCGTTGTCGCCATTACAACGTTTAGCAATGTCTAGTGAAGCATGGAAATAACCCAAATTCCTGAATCAGCTACTTGTACTTATCGGCGTTGGCGCCATTACAACTACAAAAACAAATAAAGAAACACAATTTATTGATTCGTTTTAGCTCAAACTCAATACCTAACCACAGCGAAATATTGTGAAGGTACCTATAAATTGTATCCGGGAGCAAGCTGATTTACTTCTACTCCTCCATCGAATTATTGGAGTCATTGTCGTCACCGAACTGTACTGTAACTGATGGGAGGTATTTGTTGAAATAATATCTCATAGGTTCTTTTTCCAACTTTTTGCAATTCTCTATGGTTAATTCCCTGAGAGAAGAAGTCCATAATCGTAAATCTGGTATCGATGTCAAATTACCGCAATCACTAATCTCTACTTTCTCAAGGCAAGGGAAAGAATTATCAGGTGCAAACCATTCTTCTAAATTTTCCATCCCGTTGATGCTCAACTTAGTTAAAGAAGGGAATAATGCAAAGCCTTTGCTTTCTTCTACTTCTTCTTCTTCATCTTGCTGGTAATAAAACTCCTTACCTAAACACTTGACTGAATTTATTCCTTCCATATGAAGAATCCGAAGACACGGGAGTCGACCCAGGCTTACTAATTTTGTACAACCATTGCACTCAGAAAACCATAATCCCACTAAATTAGGAAGACAAGAAGATGATCCCATCCACTTGGGTAGCTTTAAACAAGGAAAACCATCAATATGCAATTCCTCCAAATTAGGGTGAGGTTGGAGACCTTCCAGCACCATATCAGAATTATTAACAACAGCCACTTCTTCATCTTTGAAAACCCAATCTAGCCGCAAAAGTTGAATGTTTTGCTTGTCTTTCAGTTTTGCCCTCCCCGCCTCTATTTGACCACCTCTAACAATCTGTAGATTTAAGATTAGTAACTCCCGAAGGGAGTTTAGATCCGCTAATTGGTGGATAGAAGAAGAAGTTGAATTGGAGAAAGCATCGTCATTCCTCACGATGTAAGGCCATAATACTTCAAGGCGAGTCAGCTTTTCAATACCTCTAGGAATTTTCATTCCCAAGTTATCCAGACGTCTCACTTCCACCCAATTCTTAATGTGTTTGGGAAACTTACACTCATCTTGAAGCCTCACATACTCTAATTTACAGATGTTCCTAGTCAAAGACTCGGGAAATTCTGTTATCTTAGTACCATGCAAATCAAGTGACCTTAGTTGTGTCAAAGCTCCAAAGTTACGAGGTAGTGATTTTAATTTCCAGCAACAGCTGAATTTTAACTTGGTTAATTTGAAGAGGAGAGTGATTGAATCGGGTAACTCTGAGATTTTTGTAGATGTTATATATCAAGGGACGATAGATTTTGAAGATGACCAATAGAGTCAGGTATCAGATAGGCGTCTGAAGAAGAGAGATCAAGATGTCGCAAATTAATTAAAGAACCAATACCTTCTTTAAGAATGTTTTGAGTGTTTACAGAATGATTAAGATTGAGAGTTTGGAGATTGTAGAGTTGATGAATGGACTTGGCATGAACATCATATGTCTTGGTCTAATCAATATTTCTTCAAGTGAAATATTGATTAGATGGATTAGTGACAACAAACCAAGGAAATAATCATTACCAATATCTTCAAGTGAGTTTTGATTTCCTCCATTAGATGGATGAATGAATCCTTCAGCCATCCACAATCTAATCAATATTTCTCTATGAAATTCCCAATCTTTGGGAAATAAACAACAGTATGAGAAACATTGCTTCAAGTGGGATGGTAAAGTATCGTAACTCAATTTCAATATTGGTATGATTCCACCACTATGATCTCCTCGTGTTTCTAAGCTTTTGTTGTCTCTGATTGACAACCATTGCTTCTCACTGCTCTCTGAGTGCATAAGAGAACCAAAAAAGTTTGCGGCAAGCGGCAAACCTCCACATTTTTTTGCAATTTGCTTTCCTATAGTTTCCATATATGGAGTATTAGATGCTCCACCCGGAGAAAAAGCTTTGTTCTTGATAATCGACCAACACTCGGCTTCGGATAATACATTTAGAATGTAAGGAGGAATTAAACCTTGCACCACCGATGCAACTATTTGGCTCCGTGTAGTGACTATAATTTTGCTGCCAACAGAGCCGACGTCTAGGACACTCTTAAGTTTATCCCATTCTGTAGGATCTTCATTCCACAGGTCATCTAAAACTAGCAAATATTTTTTTCCTTCTAAATTTTCTCTAACTTTTTTTACTAATACTTCAGCGTTTGAGAAATCTTCGCAGCTAGAATCAGTGACAGATTCCATAATGTTTTTTAAAATTTTAAACACATCAAAGGTGTCAGAAACACAAATCCACATTTTTTTTTTCGAAATATTTCTCTACGGAGTTGTCTTCGTAGATTGATTGAGCTAAACTTGTTTTGCCAAGTCCCCCCATACCCACTATGGATATGACCGGAACCTTTTCATGTATATTAGAATTTAGAGAAGAAGTTGATGGTAAAGATGATGACGACGACGACATGCTCATCGTTGTTAACATCTTTACTATGTTTGATTTATCTGTTTCTCTTCCTACAAAATTTGAAACATCTCCAAAGAATGAAGTAGTTAGCCGCTTGTTGTGTTGCTCGTATCCACCACTAGTACTACTAGTAGTTTGAAAGTGAAATCTTTGCATATCAGTTGCAATTTGATTTAACTGTGTGTTGACGTCTTTGATTTTATGAGCCATTTTGAAACGAAAGACAACTTGATTATTGGAGGATGAAAAGAAGTCTTTTACCTTGTTCTTCTTATGAGATCGACGCATAGCTTCGTAAGAAAATTCATCCAGGACATCATCAGCATCATAAGAAACTAACTTGAGCCTTTTCAACCAAAGTGAAACCGCAGCATCATTCAGCTGCTTCCTCTCTGCATCGGATGTTACAGCCGCAATGACCTCCAATGTTTGTTCAAGCCTTTTCAGCTCATCCTTGACACCCCAAACCAGACTAATCTCATTTCCAAGTAAAGTAACCAGCTTTTTCAACATTTCAGATGCACCATCAGTAAGAACACCCTCGAACGCCATTATAATTAGGTGGATATTAAACAGATATTACAAGGGAGATTCAAGTGGAGGAAAACTACTAATAATTTGGACCAAATTATTAATTGCGTAAGGAGTCGCTTCCTTCCATGTCTGTGAACAGAGAGACTGATAATAAGATTACTTTGGATGCTAGGAATCGTATACCAAACCCAAGAACAGAGAAAGTGATAATATGATTGCTTTGAATTTAAAGATGGCCTTGATCAGAAACCGGCCACAACAATGCTTCCGATCATGAATTGAAACCAAAGAAAGGATTTGATTCCAACAATCCATGCTTTGAAAAAGTAATACTTGGCTTGTTTCAATGGACAAGCACTTTATATTTTATAACATTCCCTAAAGGTCAAAAAGTGAAATTATCAAAGGGAAGAATTGATAGAATCCCGTAATTTCGATCCGTTTAATGCGAAAAACAACAAACAAACATGAACTGCAAATCATGGTGACTAAACCATTTGAAAGTTGAAACACAAACCAAGCACAATTTGCTTCCTACATTTTCATGGCATTATTCATGGGATTATAAAGAAAAATGACCGGGTGATAATCTATTTACCATTTGTAACGGATGATATAAATTTTCACCATTCCATTTGCACTGCATTCAGCCTGAACCTTATAATCAACAAAAAAATTATTAAACCAAAACAATGTATTCAGTCAAAGTAATTTGTAGCTTAACATTAATAAGCAATCTCTGTTCCTTGGGTATTCAAATGTTCTACTGAACGTGAAGGCGTAAACTACTACATAAGCTTAAAAGTTAAAGACCGATTATGTTAATTAAGGAAATGCTTAATACAGTAATTAGGCCGACCGAGCGAAGCGAGGGAGGACTCTATCTGTGGTGACTTTGTGTCAATGTGAAACATGACTTTTTTTCCAATTTGACACAAAAAGATTGGATTTGGTGTCCCAAACAGATTTCAATCGACAATGAAAAATCAAAAGTGCCCCATCGTGTTTCCATTTCTCACTGAAACTACCGTAAATACAACACAAAATGAAGGGTAATCGCGTAAATCTAGCGGAAAAAAAAGGACATGAAGGTTGGAAATCTTTTAATTGTTGAGGGTGTTTTAGTAAAAATCGAAGCAGAGGCCACGGGATCGAACCCGACCACCTCCCAAATTTTAGTTTTTTTTTTCCTTCCTCCTCCTTCTTCTTTCGATTTTGGTTCAGAAAACCAGAAAATCCCCATCTTTTTTTTTCTCAGCAACACCATCACCTCCACAACCTACACTACCACTAACACCATCACCTCCACCACTGTAGTAGTAGAAATCCTACTACCACACCCTTTGATAATTAGCTAACTAGATTATGAAATCATGATGAAGAACACATAGAAAAATTTTATTAAGTTTAGAAATCAATACAAAGAAAAGGGATAAAACCCTAACTTGGTGAGAAAATCACCTTCTCTCTCCTAAAGTTCTATCTCAACTCTCAAAAAGATCTCTCTCTCGATACAGTAGTGACCGGTCCTATATATAAGAGTTTACATAGTGGAGGACAGCTAACAAAGCCCCTATTTTCGGATCTGACGTGCGAGGTCCTCGTACACTCATATTGTACCTTCTCTCACGAGCTCTTGAACTTCGCATAGTTTTCACACTTTACTTGTGATTTCGTGACGTCATTGATTCCGTCATATGTGATATGTTGTGTGAGAGATCAGCTCGCTCCTTTTTTATATCATTACTTCGCATGATTCCTAAGAGAGCGATATTCCCTACATTTTGCTTCTTCTCTTATTGATCTTTTCTTTGAAAGAGCGATGAGAGAAACTTTTCTTATTCACCATATTTCACCATTCATATCATTTGTCGCACCCTCTCAAATGTTCATATTCCTTTTTGAGGTAATTTCCGGGTTTTCTATCTATCCGTTCACACATTCTCATTTTTACCGACACGTCTCCTTCCCCACCTGGATGAACCGGTTGTATTTTCTCATATTTAACCCCTTTAGGAGAGAAGAATTTACTTTCTTTACTCTTTCTTCTTCACAAAACCTTTTCATTTTCGTCCCCTCCGAATCTTCATCCACTTTCCTCCCGCTAGTGTTGGCGTTCTATGGATTCTTCACAAAGGTTCATTTCATTCCCTCTATTTATATCTTCTCGTAGCATGTAGTTTGTCTTTAATTTATATTTTTTGCGCTATCACCGTTGTTGTTATCGTTCCTCATGTACCGCCATTGTTGTTCTCACTGCTGTTATTACCCCGACAATTCCCCTATTGGTGTTTTTACAAAGAACGTTCCTGTTTCCGGATCTCGTCTCACTTGTTCCAAATCCTAATTCTTCTTCAAAGTCCAAGGATGACAAATCTCTTAAGAGGAAGCATTCGCATAACAAGGTAGTAAGAAACACCTTATTCTTTTTAAACAATATTGGTCCCTTTGTTTCTTATCCGCATTGTTATTCGCAAGATGACTCGAGAGAGAGCGAAAAGAAACTTGAAATAAGCAAGCACCCCCTTCAATTAATACTCATATGGATCTCCCTAATTTCAAAAAGAATCCTAGTTCCACATCACAGGTTTCTTCCGGTGGGACTACCCCTCTCGTTTAAAGTAGTACAATGCTTCTGTTCAAGGTAGTATAGCCGCGTCTTCTCGATTTATCACTTCTTCTCAAGCGAACGCTATCGCATGTTCGCTATCCTCTACTCCTACGGATAATTTCGCTCGAGAATCCTTGTAAGTACCTTATCCTTCTTTCTTCTCCGGATATTTCTTCTTTTTCGAACACGACTTCCAATTCCCAAGAATTGAGTGCAACCACCCAGACTATCACTTTTTCCACCGAGGAAGTCATTGCATATTTGCAAGATATGCCCATTTCTCGCCTCTTCGATTATTCCCCATTAACGGGCTATCTCATCTTTTCTCCTCGCGAGAAATCGCCAACGTTGTTTCTTCCATGAGTACAAAGATTAACCACTTCTCCTCTTCACACAAATGCTTTACCTCAAGCGAAAGTCATTGCTTCAAGCATGTTCCGTTGATGTGGGTGGCTCAGGGGACAAGGCCTATTATTGATATTGTACAACTCGCACGTTCATCTACCAATGATCCATCTCAACTTCGCTGTGTGAGTCACTTGTAAAACTATTGAGCGATTCTCCTCCGGATAAATTAACTAGGAGCGAGATCTTCGCTCAAGTTGGATCCAACAGATTAGCGCATCTTTTGACCTATCGGAGTCTCGACGCCGCTTTATTCAAGTGAAGGCTTTTCCGAATCAAGTTCTATCATTCGAGAACTTACTTATCAGAATGCCAAGTTGAAAAGTGATGTCCATCCGGGAGAGATCTTAAATGAGCTTGACTTCGCGGTAAGAATCGAAAGATCAAAGGTATGCCCTTCTACTTTTTTCTTGTTTTATGATTTTACCAAGCCTCGCTCCTCCTTTAAGTTTTATTGCATGTGTTTATTCGCATGTATTTTCTCTTCTTTGCCTCTCGCTCATGTGAACGTGAAGACTTAAACCACAAGCGAGTTATGGAAAGATTTGAGTATCAAGACTCTACTTGAGGATGGTTCTTGCGAAGAATAAAGAGTTGCTCACCGCTTAGAACAATTGACTAATAATCACTCATACTTGTTTGATCAAATTAATAATTTGCAACATGAGAATTATGTCCTTAACACCTTAATGACTTTCTAAATTCCCAAGTGTCCAAACTTTCGGGTTGTTATATGTTGGTGACTTAAAGAATCAAACTCTATCGGATGAAAACCGTACCCTTTGTTCGAAAAATAATCCCTTTTGAGCGAAAAGGAGAATTCTACCAGCAATATCTTGCTCTTGGCGAACTTGTATGCGAGCAAGAAGAATCACTTTGCACTCTAAGGAACCAATATGACGAGAGAAATGAAGAAGGCGTCCTTAGAAAATGAGAAGATCGTTAATAGTAAGATAAAAGTGATCGTGGAAATGAATAAGCTTCGCGAACAACACACTCGATTGGGAAGTTCTCATTATATATTAAAGAATAAGAATGCCTCTCTCGCCCAAGATGAGAAGAAAATCTGCTCTCGTCTTGAAGGCTTTATAGGTGATGACTTTGATAAACATTTGGAGAACATGAAAAATAGTGGTCTCGCCTTGTCTCAATATTAACTTTCCCAAATGGAAGGTAGTCACATCAAGTCGACTACCTTATTTAATTTTTTAGCTTTCTGAAATATAATTTCTTTCATGTGATCTTGTTATCTTTGAATCGGTTTTGGTATTTTTTGTGCTTTCGGTTCGAGAAATCCAATCAACTCCTTGCCCGTAACTTAAGGTCCGACTTGGCTAAGGCTCACAAGAATATTAGGGATCTTTCCTCCACTATTTTCAGCCTTCGCGTGATAGGGCGAAAGGATGTACATATATCTTGAGCAGTTGATGAAGGTTTACGTTAAGAATGCTCGAAGGACGTCACACGCGAAGCTCATCTCAAGCTTTCGCATACGAAATATGTATTGCCAACTCGCTTCCTCTAGAAGAAGTGTGTCCTCTTGATATTTCGACAATGAGGTTGTTCATCACCTTATAGTAACTATGATTATGACAGCTTCGATGAAGAGACCCTTCTTGTCGAAGATCAACCTAGAGAAGATGATGCGAACGATCTCACCGATGCGTCAACTCTAAAGCAACTCCCTCTCGTCGAAGCTCAAGTTATTCCTCATGTTGAAGTTCCTTCAAAGACCTCCCTTCCAAGTACCGCTCTTGATGCCGAGGCTAACTTTGAAGTTGTGGATTCGCATGATGAAATTCCCCATAATTATCTTTAGCTTCTTTTTATCTTTGCGTTTGTTTGGATCTCCTTTTATCTAATTTCTTGCACTATTCCCATATTTTATCTTTATATTTAAATGTTAGATACTAACGTTTTCATGAAACAAATTCGTTAAGAGATAACATTATGTATGCGAATTCACACCTCTTAAAAGGAAACCATGTATGCGAATATTAAATGTGGTTTTGATCATAAAAAAGGAAATTTTCGAATGTAACAAATCCCTCTTGAGGGAAAGCTATACGAATACCAAAAGGAACATTATATATGTGATTACTTAAGTATTTTGGAGTTTGATAATAAAATTATATATCCCATATGCTAACAAAATGGTGACATTCATGTTACTTCTCTTCGTGTTGTTCGATATGCCCATAAGACATTGTAGATCTGTTTCGCTTTGACCTTTATTGTGTCCTTCCAACTTCTTCTTTAGCGTATTCGCGAATGTATTGTTGGTTGCCTCCGCTTGCCCATTACTCTAAGGGTATATTGGAGTTGACTTTGCAATATGTATTTTGAAGGCATTTAATAACATTTTTATTTTCTCGCCTCGAATCAATTTTTCTATTATCAGACACCAATTGCACCGGGATTCCAAATATGCAAATGATATTCTCAAATATGAAGGTTAAGATGTCCTTGTCGCGTATATGCTGAACTGCTTTTGCCTCTGACCATTTTGTGAAATAATCTGTTACAACGATCAGATACCTTCTTTGACCTGGACCTGGTATGAATGGACCCACGATGTCTAAACCCCATTTTGTGAATGGCCAAACACTGGTAGATGAATTTAAGTTCGCTTCTGGTGCGTGTATTCTATATCCATGTCTTTGACGTTCCTCACATCGCCTAGATACTTCTTTCGCGTCCTCATGCATGTAAGGCCAGTACTATCCTTGCATCTTTGTTTTGTAAGCCAACGACCTTCCCTCAGTATGGTTTCATGCGTCCCCATAGTATATTGCCTTTAGTAGTTCCATTCCTTCTTTTCGCGTCAAGCAACTGAGAGAGGGTCCAAGGAATGATCTTCGATAAAGTACTCCTTCTCTTAATTCATAGTTGGTCGCATGGATTTTTATCTTGTGTGCATCCAACATTCCTCGGTACCTCTCCCTTCTCCAAGTATGAATGAAGCTGCGATCTCCAATCTTCCCGTTATCAGTCTTCTCCTTTTCTCCGTTTTTAATCATCGCTACATTTACCTTTTCTTTTTTTTCGATTGATGGAAAACAAAGTGTCGTAATCTTTATATACCGTGCGGTTGGATCCACCAGCATCGACGCGAGGAATGCCGGAGCATCTCGCGAATCTATTGTCTTTTCTACCTATGTGTCTCCATTCTACTTTCTTGATTTTTGCTGGTAACTCTTCTGCGAGTAACTTGTATTTTTGTAATGAAGGTTCGTTCGTGTTGTATGTTCCCAATATTTTGTAGATCACCAATTGTGAATCACTTGTTATTCTGATATCATCTAGTTCCATTTCTACTGCCAATCGCAACGCATGTATTACTCCTTCATATTCGGTTTCGTTATTGGTAGATGCGAACTCTAACCTAAACGAATATGCCATTCTTGCCCCTAGTGATGAAATAATTACTATTCATATACCATTTTCTTCTCCATTCACAGATCCATCGACTAATATCTCCCACCTTTTTGAATTTCGTTCTCTTAACAAATTTTGAGGGTTTCCTTCATCTTCATCTACCTCCATCATTTCTTCTACACTTTCATCTTCCTCCATTGGGAACTCTGCCAGGAAGTCCGCAATGACTTGTGATTTTGGTGATGATAGTAGCTCATTTTTTATTTCGAAGTGTCCCACTGGTACATTCCATATTTCTACTCTCCCAGATCTTTTTGAATTCTTCATTACAGATTCAATTGGCACCTTTGTAACGACTCTGATCTTGTGGGCCTGAAAATACATGCGAAGCTTTTGGGTAGCATATACCAGAGCGAGGATGAGCTTTTTGATATTTGTGTTATTCTTCTCTGCTGCATTGTATGTTTTACTTATGTAATAAATCGGCTTCTCGACTCCTCCATCTAAGCGAAGTAGTACGGCGCTTAATGCATGCGGTGTTGAAGCCAAGTATAACAGTTTTTCCTCTCTTGGTTCAGCCTTCTGCAAAATGGACACATTCATTAAGTAAATCTTTATGCTTTGAAACGCCTTTTCACATTCATTTGTCCATTCGAATTTGGCTCCCTTTTTTAGAATATTAAAAAATTGCTTGCATTTATCTGAAAAGCGCGAGATAAATCGTCCCAATGAAGCTAATAGCCCGTTCAACTTTTGTACATCCTTCAGAGTTACCGGTGTGGGCATGTCGCGAACTTCTTGCACCTTCTCTGAATCTACTTGTATTCCTTTCTCTGATACGATGTATATAAGAAATTTCCCTGACGCCACTCCAAAGATACACTTCGCAGGATTTATCTTCATCTTGTACTGTCGCATTTGCTCAAATATTTCTTCCAAATGGTCTACATGATCTTTAGACTTTTTTCTCTTTACTAGAATGTCATCTACGTATACTTCTAGAGTCTTATGGATCTATTTCGCGAATATCTTTTCCACCATCCTTTGGTACGTAGCACCTGCATTTTTTAAACCAAAGGGCATCCTGGTGTAACAATATAATCCTCTTGGTGCGAAGAAAGTTGTGTTTTCTTGGTCCTCTTCTGCCAATGGGATTTGATTGTAGCCTTTGTAACCGTCCATTAATGATACCCTTTGATTTCCTGCTGCAGCCTCTACCATCTGTGGTATATCTGGTAATGGAAAGTCGTCTTTTGGACAAGCTTTGTTCATGTCGCTGAAGTCGATGCAGATCCTTATTCCGTTGTTCCTTTTTGGCACTAGCACCATGTTTTCAATCCATTCTGGATACTTAGTTGGTCGTATTATTCCTGCATCTAGAATTTTCTGCAACTCTGCTTCTATCTGCGGATGGTACGTTGTTGTTATCTTCCTTATTGTTTTCTTGAACGGCCGCACATCCTTCGTGAGAGCCAACCTGTGACATGCGACATCGGGATCTATACCTGGCATTTCATCCATATCCCATGCGAAGAGACGTCATTATACTTTCTCAATAAGTTCATTGTTCTCTCCTCCTCTTCTACTCCCATTTCGATTCCTATCTTTATCATTTTAGGCTCTTCTTTAGTTCCTATGTTGATTTATTGGGTTGGTTCAGCTGCAACGAAGTTAGCCTTTGGTTCACCTAGTGGGGATGGCTCTCTTATCTCCTTTACCGGTGCATTCTCTTCATCTGGGATCTCACTGGGTATTCCTTTGTATTCTTTCGCACGTACCATATATATTCTGATCTCTTCTTCTTTCCTAAATTGCTTTGCCTTTCTCCACTTATCCTTTCACTTCCTTGCTCATCCTTCATAGTTCTTAACATCTAATTGATTACAGGCCTTCGTTATTTCTATGTCGCCTTTTATTTTGCCTATTCCACTCGGCATTGGGAAACATACGTACTGATGTAAATTTGATGCTACACCTCTGATGTCGTACACCCATGGTCTTACCAACAACATGTTGTACGGTGACTCCACATACACCACGCACAATGTTACCTGTGTTTCTATTTCTCCTAGGGGCATATTTATAGTTATCTCTCCTTTTGGTTTGGTCTTCGCCTTGTTAAATCCATGGATGTAATATGCGGTTGGTATTAAATCTTTGTCATCACATCCCATGTTCTTGAACGTATGATAAAACAAGATGTCTATTGAAATTTCGGTATCTATCAAAGTTCCTTCTACTCCCCATTCTTCAGCATCTTTCGCATCTTTATCTTCCTTTAATCTTCTCACAGGTATGGTTACCACCAAGGGATCTACTCGCCCCCAATTTCCTACTGGTATGTCGTCCGTTTCAAATGCAATTTTCTGTTTCTGCCACTCCTGTAGAGGTGAAATCTTCTCAACAGTTGAGATCTTCCTTCCTTCATAGTCACGCTTGTGGATCTGTCCTGTAATTCCTGCATGAAAATCAACGACACTACAACCTGATTTTGTTATCATATTACACTGTAAACGTCATCTTCTCTTTTTCGCTCCAACATCCTTTATCACTCTGGTTGATTTGCTTCTTTCCTGCTGCAGATGCATTTTTGTTTGTTTCTCCTTTTGTGTATAGACTGCCCTAGTTAATCTGTTCTTGAAATAACACATTTTCTCACAAATTTTAAATGATTAAAACCCCCTTTCTTTTTTTATGAAGAAATCTTCAAGTCTTTTAAAACATATTCAAAGACGTACATCTAGTAAGAACTTGGCGAAAGGCAACTACAAATTTCTATTGAAAACACCTTTTCTCAAAACATATTTACCAAAAACATCATTGTTCTAACAAAAACTTTCACAAACAAGTCTAGGCCCTGTTTCTAGCGCAAAATGTAGTGGTAGAAATCCTTCTACCACACCCTTTGATAACTAGCTAACTAGATTATGAAATCATGATGAAGAACGCATAAAAGAATTTTATTAAGTTTAGAAATCAATACAAATTAAGGAAAGTGATAAAACCATAACTTGGTGAGCAAATTACCTTCTCTCTCCTAAAGTTCTATCTCAACTCTCAAAAAGATCTCTCTCTCGATACAGTAGTGACCGGTCCTATATATAGGAGTTTACATAGTGGAGGACAGCTAACAAAACCCCTATTTTCGGATCTGACGTGCGAGGTCCTCGCACGCTCATATTGGACATTCTCGCACGAGCTCTTGAACTTCGCATAGTTTTCACACTTTACTCGCGATTTCGTGACATCATTGATTCCGTCGTATGGGATATGTTGTGTGCGAGATCAGCTCGCTCCTTTATTATATCATTACTTCGCATGATTCCTATGAGTGCGATATTTAATCCCTACAACCACCACCAGCAGCTCCGCCATTAATCAAAGATCAATCGCTTTTGATCCTTACCAACACCCCCACCATTGTCATTGTCGCCACCACCTCACTTTGTCAATTCATCAAATACAGCAAATCAGAACCCAAAATTACCATCGAAAATGTAGTTTCTTTTCAGCGTATTACATATACAACACTTAGTAATGAAAAATTACGAAAAAAGCCTAGAAGCAAAAAGCAAAAAGCAACACTTAGTAATGATGGCGCTGGGAGGAAATTTCTGCTATACATAGAAGCAAAGAGCCTCGTCGCGGTGCCAAAGTGCAGTTTCATGAGATATTTATTTTATTTCTGGTTTGTCACAACCGGGACTAATTCTCCTAAGCAAACCCAACAATGTGGACTGGATTCTATGATACTCGCGGAGCCAAGGGTTGACTAACCCTGGCTGTAGCCCCTTTTTTCTGCTAAAACATCTCCTAGTTCGTGCCAGCACGATCCCATCCCAACCCAATACCTGAATTAACCCAGCACGGTACAACATGGTAGCTTATGATAACTGGGCCAGACTAATCGCCACAGTGGCACATCACAACACGTAGTATAGCACAACACAGTACACTAAGAAAAGCACGTCATAACATTCATACAAACATTACCCAATACGCTTTAATACGACACACTTTGTGTATATTTCACATAAGAGTGTTTATTCTAGCAAATATTTTACACTTTATCTTTGTTATATTGAGTTGTTTCTATAACAACACAACATAACACTTAAATATAATATTTACTTTGAAAAATATAAAATTAATGTGTCAGGAACATCCCAACATGCCCTCGAGCACGACATAACATGTCGCGCTTTTGTATATGGCATGGTACCTAACATGCTAGGCTGTGCTGCGCTCTGCTAACCCGTTATACACCTTTAAGTGAGGAGGCACATAATGGGCTATGATACAAAATTTAGCCATAAGGCCCATTTAGGTTTAGAGAGAGTAAATTTTTAAGATTCGGTGTCGATTCTAAGATGTTTGCAATGTAGTCAATGTCGGTCGAGATTCATAGTTTCGGTTCATGGTCGGGATGAGTCTCAATTTCGGCGAGCTGAGATTTAGACGAGAAATTAGCCAAGACAAATTTGCAAGTTGAACTTGAGAGTCAAGGTTTTAATACTAAGTGTCGATTTTAGGTTGCGTGCAATGTAGTTAACATCAACCGAGATTCACAATCTCAATTAATTATCGTGATGAGTCTCTCAATTTCAGCGAACTGAGATTTAGACAAGAAATTTGCAAAGATTTAGATGAGATTTAGACTTTACAAGTCGAGGATTAGTTTGAGAATTTCATTAAAAAAATACAAACCAGGCCTCAAAGACTAAATTTTCTTTTAACTGTGTGAAATTGGGCATCATATTATGAGAGGCTAGTTCAAGGAGCCAACGGGGCTCATGGGGTCCGGGTAGTATACTATCCGGAACCGGAACCGTTAATTTTAAACGGTTCCGGGTCCAGTTCCTAAATTAATGGACCCGGAACCGGACCCGATAAAAACCTTAAGTACCCGTTGTGTCCAGGTATTTATCGGGTCCTCTAAAATCAACTATATTTTTTGATAATCTATTTCTATGTTTGTTATGTTAGCTTGAATCTAATAATTTTTCAAACAAAATTATTATTATACCTATATCAATGTTCTAATTAAGATTAATGTAAAAAAATAAAAGAAGAATGAAAAAAATTGAAGCGAAATGATTCGAAATCCTCCCATTTTAAGTAAAATTAACAACAAAAAGGTAAATATTCGGGTACCCGATACCCGGCAGGTACTCGACGGGTAATACCCGTTTGGACCCGAAAACTTATCGGTTCCTAATGGGTCTACCCGTCGGGTAGTGATTTTGCTAATGGGTCCAAACTTGGAACCCTAACCGGACCCGACACATCCGGGTCCGGTTCGGTTCTGGGTAATCGGGTACCCGTTGGCAGCCCTAGTTCAAGGTAGTCTAAAATTCACAACATCTTTGTCATAATTGGTAAAGAGAAAAGCAGTTAATATCGTGTATCGGTATCGTATCGGCTCGGTCCGATACACCTATACAAAAGATTATATCAATTTTTACAGGTGATACATCATTAAGACCAAGAAATTTAAATATTTATAAATTTTTCAATCTAAATTTTTTGGTGTCATATGATGCATTAATTCTCAAGATTAAAAGTTTCATTGTACAAATTCAATCATATTCCAACATCATTACTGAATCAGATTGAGTTTTCAAGGGTATAAAAAAAAGAATATAATTAGAAGTAAAGGTTCTGTTTATAAATTTTAATATATAAATAATTTATTCTACCAAATTACTCTTGCCGATATTATAAGTGTACAGGTGAACCGGATATATCGGTTTGTATCGGCCGATACGAGTGTTTTTATCGTTCCTTCCTTGTATCGCCGATATTTTAGATATCGTACAGTTTTTTTTTCCGATACATGATAAAAACCTAAAATATCGGTCGATACAACCGATATTGACTACCTTGGTAAAGAGTCTCGGATGCAACCAAACCGAGATTCAAAATCCACTATATTAGCACCTCGTTTGGTTGGAAGAATTGGAATCCTAGGAATTCAATTATGGGGTAATCCAATTCTTGGAATTGAATTTAAATCCAAAAAAATAGCGTTTGGTTGAGGTAATTCAATTATTTTTGTTTTTACCTTGGAATCCAATTTCATTGCACTATTAGACCATTCCAATGGAAATCTATTATTTTTGAGGGAATTGGATTCCTAGGAAAAATTTTAATTACACAGATGGTGAGTTTGTTTGTAGAATTCTCAATTTCGAGGATTTATAATCCTATGGGATTACAAATTCTGGGATTCATGTAACTCCCTCATGTGTTTGGTAATTCATTTAAAATTCCTAGGATTCAAAGAATTATCTTGTTTTGAAGTCCATATACTTTATTTGGTATTACCTCAAAATCTTAAAATTGTATATATACTAGTACAACCGTTGCCCACGGTGGGAGGGCCGACCGGAAGATGGGTTTTGTGTGCGACAATTTTCACCCCATTTAAGAAAGAGTGATTCGCTCCGTTTGAGAAAAAAGTGATATTTTTGCTCTGTTTCAGAAAAAGTGATACTTTTGCTCCGTTTCAGAAAAAGTGATTTATTCGCTCCGTTTCAAAAAAAAAATGATACTTTCGCCTCGTTTCAGAAAAAGTGATACTCTTTCGCTCCGTTTCAGAAAAAGTGATACTTTTTCTCGGTTTAAAAAGTGATACTTTCTCTCTATTTCATTAAAAGTGATATTTTCGCCCCGTTTCAGAAAAAATGATACTTTCACCCCGTTTCAGAAAAAGTGATACTTTCGCCTCGTTTCAGAAAAAGTGATACGTTTGCTCTGTTTCAGAAAAAGTGTTACTTTTGCTTCGTTTCAGAAAAAATGATACTTTCGTTGCGTTTCAGAAAAAGTGATACTTTCATCCCGTTTCTGAAAAAATAATACATTCGCCCCGTTTCAGAAAAAGTGATATTTTCGCTTTGTTTTAGAAAAAGTGATACTTTTGCTCTGTTTCACAAAAATTGATACTTTCACTCCGTTTCAGAAAATGTGATACTTTCATCCCGTTTTTGAAAAAAATGATACATTCACAGTTTAGAAAAAAAGTGATACTTTCGCTATGTTTCAGAAAAAGTGATATTTTTCTCATATAAAAAAGTGATACTTTCCGTCCGTTTCAGAAAAAGTGATACTTTTTTTCCGTTTCAGAAAAGTGATACTTTCGCCCCGTTTCAGAAAAATTTATACTTTCTCCCCGTTTCAGAAAAGTGTTACTTTTGCTTCGTTTCAGAAAAAGTGATACTTTCACTCCGTTTCAGAAAAAGTGATACTTTCGCCTCGTTTCAGAAAAAGCGATACTTTCGCCCCGTTTCAGAAAAAGCGACACTTTCGCCGTTCGGAAAAAAAACGACACTTTCTCCCCGTTTCAGAATAAGCGATACTTTCGCCCCGTTTTTAAAAAAGCGGTACTTTCGTCCCGTTTCAGAAAAAGCGGTATTTTCGTCCCGTTTCAGAAAAAGTGATACTTTACGGTTTGGAAAAAGTGATACTTTTGCTCAGTTTGTAAAAAATTGATACTTTCGCTCTGTTTTAGAAAAGTGGGACTTTCGTCCCATTTTAGAAAAAATTGTACTTTCGCCCCGTTTCAGAAAAAGTGATACTTTCTCCCCGTTTTAGAATAAGTGATACTTTCGCCCCGTTTCAGAATAAGTGGTACTTTCGTCCCGTTTCAGAAAAAGTGATACTTTCGCTCTGTTTCAGAAAAGTGATACCTTTGCTCCGTTTCAGAAAAAATGATACTTCCGCCCCGTTTCAAAAAAAGTGATACTTCCCCCCGTTTCAGAAAAAGTGATACTTTCGCCCCGTTTCAGAAAAAGCGACACTTTCGCTCAGTTTCAGAAAAAGTGGTACTTCCCCCGTTTTGGAATAAGCGATACTTTCGCTCTTTTTTCAGAAAAAGTGATACTTTCCCCCCGTTTCAGAAAAAGTGATACTTTCCCCCCGTTTCAGAAAAAATGATACTTTCCCCCCGTTTCGGGAAAAGTTATACTTTCGGCCCGTTTCAGAAAAAGTGATACTTCCCCCCGTTTCATAAAAAGTGATACTTTCGCCCCGTTTCAGAAAAAGTGATACTTTCGAGCGAAAGTGGCCATAAAAGGGACTCCCTCCCTTCGGGCCCTCCGGTCGGTCGGCCCAATGAGGTATAAAGTTAAAAAAAAGTGGAGGATTTGCTGGAAAACTGATTCCCGTGGGGAACGTGATTCCAGGAATTTGGGCAACCAAACTTACCGAAGGAAATATAATTCCACTAAATCACATGAACCCATAAATCCCACCTTTAAAATTCTACATCCAAACCCACCAAGAATTGATTTGTGTTGCTTGGTTAAAGGAATTGGCCACATTTCCCCGGAACTACATTACCAAAATTTCAATCACTTGAACCAAACATGCTATATTTGCAAGCAAACTTCAAATAAAAATGGGGTGTCGGGTCAAATTGTGCGGTACGAGCCAGCAACAAGGCCCATACTGAATAGGCATCGTTACGAGTTAAGATGCTGACCAATCATTCCATTGAGCAATTAGTACGGAACTCTTTTGAATTTATGGACCAGCTTTCGCCTCATATGCACCACCCACACCCATCAGTGACAATTGACAATAACTCCTGTTGTCCCTACTACACGCCCATATAAGTCGATTAGCCTAGGAATCCTGACATATGCCAAAAATGTCCCAATAAATGCATAAAATTTCCGAAAAAAATTCTCTATTCATTAAATGCGAAGCCCGGAAATATCTTCGCTGCTGGTAAAACTTTTTTGGGTGAACATAAAATTCTTTGCCGATAAGGAAAGGAAGAAAATAAAGAACCATTTTTTGGAGACCATGGTTTTTTTGAGGGGACCATGGTCTTATTAGGCCACCTTCCCTCTAGTTATAAGGGGTGTCCTAATGTGTTGAAATTACTAACCTACCCTTAACCTAATTTAATTTAAAACCAACCTAATAACCACCTCTCTCTCACTCTACATATAACCACCACCTCCTCCCACCACCACCGCCCATCACCGCCGATTACTACCACCACCACCTCCGACCATCACCACCGCCCACCGTCGCCGATTACCACCACCACCTCCTCCCACCACCACCGTCGATTACCACCACCACCACCTCTGATTATCACCACCACCAACCACCGATTACCACCACCACCAACAACCACCACCACCTCTATATATATATAGCTTAATTTAAATCTTTAGCAAAGATATTCTCACAAACCCATTACTTGTCGTTTGTTTTTGGTTGAAAAAATGAGAAGTAATCATCAAAATGAGTTGAAAATGGAAGTTGTGGAGAGGTTTAATGGAGGTTGGTGTTGAGTTCGGTTACTTGTTCATCTCACAAGGCAACCGAACTACACATTCGAATGAGTTCGGTTACTTGTTCATCCTCACAAAGCAACCGAACTACACCTTCGAATGAGTTCGGTTCTATATGCTTTATAACTATGTTATGAACCGACGAGCTCCGGTTGTTTCGCATAAATGTATAAAATCGCCATGTAATAGAACTCTAGGGTTAAAAACATAAGAAAAAAAGTAGCCATGTAACCGAACCTTACTGTTTTTCCCATTATTTTTATTTCTTTTATAACCGAACTCTATCAACTTTGTTCGGTTATTTCGCAAAAATCTTAAAACTTCCATGTAACCGAACTCTACGGTTAAAACCATAAGAAATTTTTGTTTGTTAAGTTCGGTTGGTTGTGCAATTGATCTCAAGTTTGCGAAACAACCGAACTTATTAAACTTAGTTCGGTTGGATCGCAAAAGCATCTCGTTTTGCGAACCAACCGAACCTTATATACTTGGTTAAAATTTATTTGTACGTAAAGTTCGGTTAGTTGCGAACCAACCGAACATAATGCCGCATGTCGAGCTTCCATTAATATGGAGTTCTAAACTGCGTGTTTGGATCAAGCAACCGAACTACACCTTCAAACTAGTTCGGTTACTTGTTTATCTCCCAAGGCAACCGAACTACACATTCGATGAGTTCGGTTACTTGTTCATCCTCACAAAGCAACCGAACTACACCTTGGATGAGTTCGGTTACATTTGTTCTTCATATAAAATAACCGAACTGTTCAAAATCCAGTTCAAAATTTTACATTTTTGGGGAAGTTTTTACCAATTCAACATACATTATCCAAGTTTGGAACATACTTGTTCACCCAAATACTCTTCCTCCGGTTGTGGTTGATAAAATCCATTATTTGAATACTTAAAGGGGGTGAATTTGAAAAAAAAAATTTATTTTTCATGTTTTTCTCCTTCATCTTCTAACTCTACTCTCACAATAATTATACTCAACTAATAATAAACCCATCTTTAAATTTAATCTCACTAATTATTTTTAACTAAATCATTTCACTAATCATAACCTAAAATTAATTAAGAGGGTAGATTAGGTATTAAATAAATAACTAGATATGGGGTGACCTAGAATTACTTCTAATGTCTTTACCCAAAATAAAACCATGGTCCCCTCAAAAAAAGGCTGGTCCCCAAAAAACGGTTCAAAATAAAAGCACAAAATAGTTTAAAAGACCAAAATTTATAAATCCTGGGAGAAAATGACATCTAGATTTTGATACTGTTTAAATTGACAAAAATACAAAATTAGCATGATGTAAATAGTTTCATCTTACCCATTTTCAAATACTTTTTCTTTTTAAGTTTATCAGGATGAATCCAGTTTCATCTTTGCTATTTTTTAAGTTTAAGTCAGGATGAATCCAGTTTCATCTTTGCTATCCAGTTTCATCTTATCCAGTTTCATCTTTGCTATTTTTTAAGTTTGTTTAAGTCAGGATGAATCCAGTTTCATACTTACAATTTTTTATTTGTCCATTTCACCCATACTAATTTTTACTCATCCATTTAAACCAGGTTTTGAAAATATTTGGACAAATGAACCATTTTCCGAAAAAAATAAAAAAATTTACTTTTAAGATTTTGTGTCACGCGGCAAATTATATGATCAGATTTTGGATTCATTCGAAATCACTAAGCACATGTTGACTTAAAGCTTCGATAACAGTTTCTTTTTTAAGCAATCCCACGAAAAGAGATATATTGTGAAAAGACCATAAACATACAGACTCGATCTATCGTATTTTCCGACGTGACTTGGACATTAGGACCTGTAGAAGTTGGGATTTGAGCTAAGTAGAGCTCGGGGTGGCCCCGCCCCTGTTTTTGCTTTATCCATTAGTCATCCTTCAAATTCTTACTAATTAAAAACAAAATCTCTTAATAAGCCCCATAAATAAAAAATTTTGTGAATTACACACCCTCGTATGAAATTTTCTGCTCGTCCCTGTGTAGAAGCATCTTCTAGGCCAACTTTGTATGCTTCTACATGGTAAATTTTGGATCATGGTAACTGATTTTTAGTTACAGATAAAATTTTGGATCACATGACAGATTTTTTTAGCAGCCATCGGTTAGTACCTTTATCGAATGTCCCCGACCTGGCCGACGATTAGTTAGGAAACTCTTTAAACCTGTGGACCAGCTTTAGCTTTATGCACCCATCAGTCACTATTATTCCCATAAGTTGATGCAACTAGCTAGGATGCCAATATGTCCCAAACAACACATTAATTTCGAACATATCCTAATTTATTTAACTGTGCAAGTCCAAAATATCTTTGTACTACAACAGATTTCTTTATAAAGGATATGAATATGAATAATTTGGAGATGACAGTTGAAAAAAATAGCACCACCAAAAAAAAAGAGCTTTAGCTTTTGTAAACCGGAGGAGACAGGATCAAAGGAAAATAAAGGTCCAGCAACTAAAACTCGCCGGAGTGCGCCGATGACTATACACCAGTACTCTACTACTTACTGTACGTGTATATGTATCTGCTACTCGAAACCTATCTACCAATCCCAAAGAAACGATTGTTGGTGATATTGAGTCGTTGACATTTCTTCACCGGCATAACTATCGTTTTCCGGTGGTGGAAGCGAATATTCGATTGGAAGATCGTCATTGAATATACTGCTGCCGTAATAAGCCGTCGAGGGTGCCATACTACTATCAGCTGACTGCGGTTGTGTGTTTAATAAATCCAAGAATGACCAATCCATTGACGGGTTATACATATTATCAGTATCTGTAATGCTCGAAAACATTGGCGACGAGCATGCTGCACTTGAAAACATTGGTGATGAATATGATGCAGCGTAGGAAGACGAAGCTTCTGAAGAGTGGCAGAATTCTGAATTAGCTATTGGCGTAGTTGTCGTCGTGGTCGTAGTGGTACTACTAAAACTATGATCTTGATCTCTACAGCTTGGAATAACAGTACTACTAATCACTTCTTGATCATCCTGATCTTGCTGATCATGATGCTCCTCGTTTGCGAATTTAGCTGCAATGTTCTGGATTTCAGTATGTGTAAGTGACAAACGCCCACCACTTCCGCACACCATATCAGCCAATTTAGCACTCCAGTTCGGGAAATTCAAGTTCGCCTTTCCTCCACGTAAACAGTAACTAGCAGCATCAAAAGCTCTAGCTGCTTTCTCCGGTGTGTCATATGAACCTAACCAAATCCTCTCCCGGCTGTTCGGTAATCTGATCTCCGATACGTATTTCCCCCATTTCCTCTTCCGAACACCCGTATAATTCCGCTCGTTCCTCCTCTCCTCGCTTGATTTGCCACTACTAGTACTAGATGTAGACATTGTCACCGCCGTCTTCGTTGGTTTCATCATGTTTCCCGCCGATCGATCGAATCGATTGATTGATTGATTGATGATTTGTAGATGCAAGTGTGTTCTTAGAGAGTGAAGTAGGAAATTGTTGAGTGATGATGATTATTGGAATGACGGCTCGGCGGTATTTATATGTCCTCCCGTTTAAAACGCGTACGATCATCGATTTTGAGATCATCCCAGCTTCAGTAGTGTTTTCATGACACGTGTAGGGATGGGATCGGTCAGGACTGGTCTCATCTGGGGTCAACGCGTAAGTGTTGAATTGAAGCACGTTTGGGTAAATTGAATTGTTTTCCTCGTGTTGTTAATGTTTTTATTATGTGGTGGGGATTCACTATTGCTGCGAAATGGGGATATTTTGGGGGGACACTGAATTCAGAAGATAAAAGTGGGTTGAGGGGAATCCCATATCAAAACCTATAAAAATAAGATCATTCTGAAAAAAATGTCAATGCAGCTGCATAGCCTTTTTGTGTATTTTTTTTTATATAGTTGGATGGTTGGTCCCACCAAAAACATGATACTATGTTAGTACTACTACTACTTTTTAGGATTCTAAATTTTAGTATAATAATTGTAATCATATGTATCCCCAGAGTATTAGGCAGGATGGATGGATCCTGGAATGTTTCCGATAAACATTAACAAGACAGAAGAAGGTCGTGACAAATTCTTAAAAGCTTCTGGAAGAGCAGTTTCCATGTTGTTGAAGTTTTTTTTTTTTTTTTGTTTTGACACAATCCGCGGGACATGTTGTTGAAGTTTCTCCAACTGCACTCGAGTCATTTAGGGAAGTCAAGTCTAAGACTTATACCGTGTTGGGATGCATGTTCAGAAATTAATTGTGAGATCGACTTTTAGAAGTGAAACAATAGACTTTCTATAGCCCCGTTTGGGATTGGTTTTTTCAACCAAAAGCACTTTGTAACCAACTTGTAAAAAAAAATTATTAAAAATTATGTTTGGTAAATTTTTTCGGAAGTGCTTAGTGCTTTTGGAGAGAAGCACTTTCATTTTAGGTCTGCTTTTAAAAGCTACTCAGTACTAGCTTTTAAAAGCTGGAAAAACAGAAGTTGTGGACCTACATGATTTAAATTAATTGATTCTCAATTTTAACCTTATTATTTTATTATAAATACAAGTTTACCCTAGAATATTATACTTATCATTATATTTCTAATTTTTATTTTATTTCTCTGTTTTTTTATTTTTCATTTTAAAATAATAAATACAATAAGAGTAATAAGAATAATTTTATAAGCAAACCATAATCATAAAATTCTTTATTACATGGAAGGTAGTGTTAATTTGCCCCCCTTGTGGCACAATCTCGCCCTCCCGCCCGTAGTTTGGCTCCCTTGCAAGGTTTCCATGAGGCCATTTGGTAGACTAGCACATCAACCTGTTCAATTAATGTGGTAGTATGTCGTTGGAGCTTAGCTTGTTAGGCTTCCAACTAGTTCCGTGTAATAATAATGATCTATTATAGAAAAATAAAAGAAAATAAAAAATAAATATTACTTATATTTTATTAAATATATTAGATTAAAAATATAATTTATTATAATGAAAGCGTATTCGAAACTAATTTTTGAAATATATCTATTTTAGTCATTCACTACATCACAACACTTTAAAATACTAGTTTACCAAACATAATTTATAGTTTGTTAATTTCATGATGTTTTTAAATTATAGTTTACCAAACGTTAAATGCAGATTTATTTTCACAAGACAACACAAAGAACGCACAAGATAAAGACAAAGAAAAGACTTTTTAAAACTCACACCAATACCAAACTAGCCTTATATATGAAATAAAAATATTAAATTACTTTTAATTCTGCTTTTGGTATATAAACATGGTATTATTAAAAGAAAAAAATGAAAATATGTTGAGTATTTTATTATAATCCACATTGCAGCTCCCTCGGCTATTGATTATTTTTTGTTGTTATTAGTTCGATAATCATGGTTGACGTCATCTTCGTTGGTTTTATACGGCTAAAAATGTGTACTTTTGAGGCTTTGAGAGTGTCTATACTGAAAGAGGTAAACATACGTATTGCAAAAACGTGGTCCAGGTGATGGCAATTATACTACTCCATATGTTGACTGTTTAATATCAGGGAGTTTCCTCTATCCTCCATGAGTTTTTCCGAAGTTTCTTCTCAAGTCAATCCATATGTTGACTCTGAGACCAGACCTCACTCAAAAGTCGAGGGAGCGGGTGCAACTGTCTCTATTTGCCAATCAGATTTTAGTTTTAGACTTTTAGGGCTTTCGTTTGTGTTTACTCTACATATCCTATCCGGAAAATGGGTCATTTGACTTTTGAGTGAGGTCTATTATCCGGAAAATGGGTCTTTTCGTGTTTCTATTATCCACACCCAACAGAGTGTGGCAGTGATGGACATGTAAAAAATAGGTCTGGCTAAAAAAGACACAAGAAAATTTGGTCATACATACCCTTTATTTTAAATTTTATTCCTTATCATATTATTTTCTCTCTAATTTAAAATTAATCGCGAGAAATGTCTTAACTTCCGATATATAAGTCGGATTTTAATAAAATTTATATTTTTGGAAAGGGCTCGAAAATCTCTACAAAATAAGATCCATTGTTGATATGAAATTCAAAAAAAAAAAAAAAACCAGGCCGAGGATACATAAAAATATACATTATGCAACTTGGCCAAAATTTAATTCCTATAAAAATATACATTATGCACTCAGGTGCAACTTGGCCAAAATTTATCTCATATAAAAAATACATTATACACCCAGGTGCAACTTGCCCAAAATTTATTTCATATAAGAATATGCATTATGCACCGATGTGCAACCAGACCAAAAATCTATTTCCTATATAAATATGCATTATGCACTTCGTGGATAAATCAAGATTTGTCCTAGTTATCACCTGCAATATACTACATACAACTATTTATAGGTGAAAATCGTTTCCGCCGATTTTGGTAAATTCGGTCGGTGAGTGAGAAACTCGGTTTAAACCCTAAATAAATGTCTTTTACGTGAGCACTTTATAGATTCGAGAGATCAATCTGTACAAGTCCGGCCTAAACCAAGAAATGGCCGTTCAGGACTTGCTTCGGTCACAAAGTGGAGGAGAAGGGTTGATTTGGGGAGGGAAGCAAAGAAAGGTGTTGAGACCGGAATAGTGCAGGAGAGTAGTGTCTCGACTTGTATCGAGAAAGTGAAAGCTTAGGAAGCTTGCAAGATATGAAAGCTTTTGGAGAGCTTGCAAAGTTGCCTTTTCAAATTGTTGTATTTTTCTCCGACCGAGACACGTAAATCTGGGTGGAAATAGGTAAGACCTATTTATACAAGTCGAGATTGAAACATACTGGCCTCATGAAGGAAGAGAGTAAAGGGTGAAATAATGGGAGGAGGTGGTAACCGCATGGTGTTAATGGGTGAAAACGTTTTCACCATTATTTCCTCTTTTATTTGACCGCTTTATTCCTATTCACGCTTTCTTAATGTGAGCGTAGTGTACGCTGCATCTTTGTGACCGCCAAACCAAGACCCGGGAAAGCATCCCCGGTTTGTGTTGATGTCTCGAGTGTTGGTTGCACCTTGAGTGCAAGTGGCGCTGCTAGGGGCACGTGTGGCATGTGCCATTGGCATGTGCGGAATGCCTCTATTTCGGGTTGCACCTCGCGCGCAAGTGACTATGCCGTGAGTCGCTAGTGGCGTGTGTGGCATGTGCCCATGGCACGTGTGGAATGCCTTGGTGGTAGGTTGTACGTTGAGTGTTAGGCTACCAGTGTGGATGTGCCAATGGCATGCGTGACTAATTTGGATCACGGCCTCGTAAGAAAGCTACCAGTGATGCGTGTTGGCACGTGCCAACGGCATGCTCGGCCATTAGGACCATGCCCCCGGTGAGAAAAGCTACCAATGAGCATGTTGGCATGTGCCAATGGCATGCTCGGCCATTAGGGCCCACGGTTTGGTAAGAAAGCTACCGGTGATGCGTTGGCATGTGCCAATGGCATGCTCGGCCATTAAGGGCCGTGGTGCAGTGAGAAAAAGCTACCCGCGAGCATGTTGGCATGTGCCAATGGCATGCTCGGCCATTAGTGGGGCCACGGTTTGGTAAGAAAGCTACCGGTGATGCGTGTTGGCATGTGCCAATGGCATGCTCGGCCATTAGGCCGTGGTGCAGTGAGAAAAGCTACCCTACCGAGCGTGTTGGCATGTGCCAATGGCATGCGTGCCAATTTGAGTCGCGCCTTTGTAGGAAAAGCTACGGCCGAGCGTGTTGGCATGTGCCAATGGCATGCGTGGCCAATTTGGGTCGCGCCTTAGTCGGAAAAGCTACCAGTGAAGCGTGTTGGCATGTGCCAATGGCATGCGTGGCCAATTTGGGTCGCGCCTTAGTAGGAAAAGCTACCGGCGAGCGTGTTGGCATGTACCAATGGCATGCGTGGCCAATTTGGGTCGCGCCTTAGTAGGAAAAGCTACCGGCAGCGTGTTGGCATGTGCCAATGGCATGCGTATAATTTGGGTCGCTCCTTGGTAGGAAAAGCTACCAATGGCGTGTTGGCATGTGCCAATGGCATGCGTGGCCAATTTGGGTCGCGCTTAGTAGGAAAAGCTACCAAATGAGCGTGTTGGCATGTGCCAATGGCATGCATGGCCAATTTGGGTCGCGCCTTGGTAGGAAAAGCTTCAATGAGCGTGTTGGCATGTGTCAATGGCATGCGTGGCCAATTTGGGTCGCGCCTTGGTAGGAAAAGCTACCGAGCGTGTTGGCATGTGCCAATGGCATGCGTGGCCGATTTGGGTCGCGCCTTGGTAGGAAAGCACGCGGCAAGCGTGTTGGCATGTGCCAATGGCATGCGTGGCCAATTTGGGTCGCGCCTTGGTAGGAAAAGCTACTAGCGAGCGTGTTGGCATATGCCAATGGCATGCGTGGCCAATTTGGCCTAGGTTGCATGGTTTTCAAACCTAGGTGCGAAGCGCTACTTTGGCATGGCGCGGCTAGGGCCAAGGTAAGGGTGTTTTGCTTGGCGTGGCGAGACCAGTATAGCTAGGGCCAAGGTAGGGTGTGTTTGGCATGGCGTGGCTAGCTTGGGCTAGGTGTGGCTGGCATGATTTGCCGTTGGCACGGAGGTGCGGCTAGCATGGTTGGCATGCTTTGGTGCATTTGGTGTGCCTGGCATGATTTGCCATTGGCACAGAGGTGTGGCTAGATTGGGCTAGGTGTGGCTGGCATGATTTGCCATTGGCACGGAGGTGCGGCTAGCATGGTTAGCATTCTTTGGCGCGTTTGGTGTGACTAGCATAGCTAGGGCCAAGGCAGGGTGCGTTTGGCATGGCGCGGCTAGCTTGGGCTAGGTATGGCTGGCATGATTTGCCATTGGCACGGAGGTGCGGCTAGCATGGTTGGCATGCTTTGGCGCGTTTGGTGTGGCTGGCATGATATTCCATCGGCACAGAGGTGCGGCTAGCTTGGGCTAGGTGTGGCTGACATGATTTGCCATTGGCACGGACGTGCGGCTAGCATGGTTGGCATGCTTTGGCGTGTTTGGTGTGGCCGGCATGATTTGCCATTCGCACGAGGTGCTGGCTAGATTGGGCTAGGTGTGGTGGCATGATTTGCCATTGGCACGGAGGTGCGGCTAGCATGGTTAGCATGCTTTGGCGCGTTTAGTGTGACTAGCATAGCTAGGGCCAAACCTGTGTGTTTGGCATGGCGCGGCTAGCTTGGGCTAGGTGTGGCTGGCATGATTTGCCATTGGCACGGAGGTGCGGCTAGCATGGTTGGCATGCTTTGGCGCATTTGGTGTGGATGGCATGATTTGCCATCGGACAGAGGTGCGCTAGCTTGGGCTAGGTGTGGCTGACATGATTTGCCATTGGCACGGAGGTGCGGCTAGCATGGTTGGCATGCTTTGGCGCGTTTGGTGTGGCTGGCATGATTTGCCATTGGCACAGAGGTGCGGCTAGATTGGGCTAGGTGTGGCTGGCATGATTTGCCATTGGCACGGAGGTGCGGCTAGCATGGTTAGCATGCTTTGGCGCGTTTGGTGTGACTAGCATAGTTAGGGCCAAGGCAGGGTGCATTTGGCATGGCGCGGCTAGCTTGGGCTAGGTGTGGCTGGCATGATTTGCCATCGGCACGGAGGTGAATTAGGGTTTAGTCCGTTGTAACCCTAATTTGAAAAAATACCCCCTATTAATTACTGACTACATGCATTAAATGTCCTAATAAATGTGTCACTGGTGACATTAGGTTATTTGGGGTTTTACGACTTTACCCTTTGTTTAAAAAGCACCATCAACAACCAAAATGACTAATTCATGATCTCGAGTGCTAAATCCACCACCATTACAATTACATTGATCATCAAAACATCAACCGAAAATAAGTATTAAGAAGAAAAATAAGAGGAACAACAAAAAAAATTCTGAAAAAAATACACATTATGCACTTGGGTGCAACCTGTAGAAATAATATTTTTTGTCAGAATATCCATTATGCACCCAGGTGCATCTATCAAAAACCTCATCCAATTCATGACTCAAAAAACACACTTCCCATTGCCAAATTTCACATCCAATAAGTACCCCCTTCGTGATTTAATGAAACTTTATTGTTCCCACTTTGTTTTCTGACTTCCGTTGTCCGAAGTTAGTAGTACCAACTTGTTATTTTCGATGCCTTTTCCAACTGTTTCGGCAAGACTGGTCTAGGCATAAATATAAACACTTTGTGTGCCTGATGCTGGTGACAATGGAATGAGTTCATCTTAATTCTGGAACCTTGAACACAGCTCCTTCCCTACAAAATTCCAATCAATCAAGTGTGTAATTACATATTATAATGGGAGACAACCTAATAGAGATTCAGGTTATCATTTTTGGACTTTGATATCAGAGTTAAATGCATGAGCGTGTTATTTCCAGAACTGTGATACTAGAGTGATTAGTGGAGGAAATCGATTGGACACGATACTACCTGGGTTCCTAAGTGAGGCTCAAAGCTACACACCAACTTCACAAAATTGTATCAGTGGTGCTCTTGGTGTTGTTAACATTCTCTATCGTATAAAGGAAATTCAAGGCATCATATCATACACATGAGTCATCACTTGGTCGTCGATAAATGCAGACATATTTTTCTAAAAGAACAAAGAAACATTTAGGCATTTCTACAAACACCTGCTCTACGTGACTTGACGTGGCCATGGACGAATTTGGTATTCTGTTAACTATTGTTTCATCTCCTTCCCTGCAATTTAACTACAAATTAAGAAGGAAAAAAACATCTCTCTCATATACCATTCAACATTAATAATTCATTATGGGCTATTTAATGTTTGGTAACCAACAAATGACCAACACATTGTTTTGGTACTCAACATTTAAAAAATTAAGGGTTGGTACCTGGACCTGTCATTGACCGTCAAGTCAATGCGTTGAATTAACTAAATTACAATTTCCGTAACAGAACATATCTCGAGTGATCATTTGGGGCTGCGCCAATGGCTAAGTCTAACGAGTTTGTCAATGAAGCCCCGACAGCTGATGGTCTTCATCCCGGCATCACCAAACTGAACCCGTCGCAACAACTTCTGTAGTTGGGAAACACGGCTATCATGGACCAAAACTTCAAGCCCTAAGTTGTTGGTACCTAAACTTCTGTAGAGAGCGCCAGTACAAGGGTCAAGTCATCAGCTTCTCTAACATATTCAATGTATGTTCCCGCCGCTACCAGCTCAAATTGTGAATGGCACCGCCAACCTGACTATGAAAAAATCAAGCGCAAAGTACCTCTCTTCCAAGAAGAAGAAAGTTTACTACAGGTTGGTGGGGTTGTCACTGAGACGATGGTTGTATCATTCTCGAAGCCGAAGCCAAGATGCTGGGGACTTGAACTAAAGATGGTGCTTTTTGTGTGTCTAGGTCAAGAGAGAGTTTGGAACGTCGACTAAGTACCTGACTCCATCAGCACTACTTGACTGCACCAGCGCTCTCAGACCCTCCCCGTAACACACATCCAACAAGAGGCGCCAGAGCAAAGCCTTCAAGATGCCCGCCTCGTATTACAAAAGGCTAAGTGCTATCTTGTTTAAACTCAATTTGCATTTTTAAATAACTTGCACATGGTCATCAATCCTATTACAAGCTCGAAGTGCACTCACAAGAGGTTGTTGATACATTGTTGTGTTTGTAAGGTCGCGCACCAATGCATACCCGGAAATGCGATTCAAGTTATGGCGTCCTCCCAGGAAGCCCATATCACAACACAGCTCTAATTATGGGCAATGTAAAAAGTCGTAATACAAAGATAAGATTCTCACCCTGTCTGATCCTTACTTGGTTTATGTCTCGCAACTCCTGAATGTTCTCAAATGAATGTGCACCCAAACTCAACTAAAAGCATGTTAAGGTTGCTTCTTTACTAGACGCTCATTCCTAGTAAACTGATCGAATGTTTTATAGTGGTAAATAGAGTTGTCGTTCACTCGGACATGTTGAAATTGATTCTAGGCTTAAATATAAAAATACTAAAGATAAGAAATTATATACAAAATATGTCACAAGATGAAGAGAGTTACTAGGACTAGGATTTCGTCGAATTCATAACATAGGATTCAATTTATTTATTCTCAACAATTAAAGCTCAATAAATAAAATTGACATGGACTCCGATTTTGCCAAGGTAGATTCTCAAAAGATTGGTTGTAAATCCTAAGCATGATATATCAAATCATTTAAGCTAAGTATACCTCATCAAATTAAACGACAACCAATTAATTCAAGTCATATTTCAATTAAAATTAATGTAAAAGTCTTAAAAAGAATTAAATAATTTTACCCATGTATGAAATTTGTCTTCCTCCGTCGTGCAAGTGTAGGAATTTGGCTCATCATGTTGGAAACACGCTCAAAAGTTGATTTCATTGCTCAAAAATGGTTCACAAATGATGAAATGAGAGAAAAACAATAAAAACCGGGTTTGTAACACTTATATTTGTTACAAACCAGCTGTTACAGAGAACGATAATGATGAACTGTTGTTGTTGATGTAGCTCTGTGACCCACGCTTGGCGATCGTTTCCACTGTAGCATGAACGACTGTCTACTGTGCGTCTTATGTTCTTCGTTTTCTTGGTGCAGCAGCAGCAGAAAATAATTCTGTAACTTGATTTTCTCGATCTGTTGATGCTCTGTACCTCTTTCTAACTCTCCATCCTCCAAATATTATTCCTCCACAACTTATATAGCTTCAAATCACTGAGAATACTCCTCCATAACTCCAACAAATCCTCCATTATTCGGCAGTGAAAGAAAATATTCTCAGTAATATTTTCTTCTCAGATTTAGCTCCTCACGCAGTTCTATCATGCTTAAACACTCCAAAAACACTCAGTAAACATCCCAGGAGTGGTTAAACACGCAGTAGGCACACGCAAACCATCGTATCACTCACACAGAACTCGGATTACTCGGGTTACTCTGTTTTATCAAAAGCAATGATTGACCCTTAATATTCGGTTCTAACCCATATTCCCATCCTGTTTTGTCGTAGCAATGTAGTAGTAATCTGTTTGACCCGGTCGAGTCTCTCTACAACTGATCCAAATCTTCTAAACGAGAATCACAGAGTATATTTCCGACTTTTTTTGCTTGAGATGAATATCAAACCCAATTATTTAGAATAAATCGACCATATCATACCTGTTTAACCTCAATGGGCCCACGACAACTAATTCCGGTGTTTGAATCTCACTAAATCTCTGGTCAAATCTCGAACTTTAACCTAAACCGTACTCCAAATGGTAACCCGCGAGAATCGAAATTCAAATGATGAAGAAGGGTGGCCCTTAGCCAAGTCTGAGGTGCCGATAGCAGGGAGGTACCCCTTATCAAATGGTTTCCCCGTATCCAATGTGGGAGTCCGATTAGCAAATGCCCTCCGGGGTGCCTTTAACAACTTTTCGAGCTGATTTTCCCAAAAATGTTTATTCCCAAAAATACCTACACAAGCATAAAACACAATAATAAGTACAAAATCGAGTGCCAACAATATATAGTATTGAGATCAATTTAGACACAAAAATGTGTCTATCAAATACCCCCAAACATATTATTTGCTAGTCCTCGAGCAAACTTATTCTAGAAAATAAAATAACTACACTTAGCACGTGCAAGGCAATTCAGTTAAACCGCGCGGAGTGGCCCTAGCGGCGGAGTGTCGTCTCGGAGGGTTTACCATAGGTGTACCCACAAAACCTTTACTCCAGGACCCTAGCTATCTCACGCAGAACCTTGGAAGGCACTAAAGAATCTCCTTGGTTGGCATACTTATTGACTACGGGAGGAAGTACCCTGATTCCAATTGTTGTACACGTTTTTGCACTCAAGCATACTAAAATTCATATAAAGTGACAGAGCTCTACTCGGATAGTTTACGGACATCATAAACCGAGTCAACCAATCACATGGATAGATTAAGAAGATGGATGTAGAGAAAAACGTAGATGATGTTGACTAAGTTGAACCTATACTAATGGTGAGATCTTTGTCCGGACTAATATCCATATCTTGGCATATACAAGGGAACCAATGGTCGATAATCCTAACTCTAGGTCAACTCAGCTGGCATATACAAGGGTACCAGTAGTCGACTTTATTGTATTTATTCTGGTTGGTCTGGTGGTATGGTCTCAATTTTTTTTTTTTTTTTTTTTTTTGTATCTCAGCCATTTTATTTCACTCTAGCAATGGTAAAAAGAAAAAGAAAGAAGTGATCAGGATTCTTTCGGTGTTTCCATCACGAGGATATGGCGAAACTACCATGTTTACTTTTCTAACACACCTTCTGTGCTTTTATGAATAGACTCTTCTAGATGTTTCCATCTAATCATTGGTTCCTCAACTCCTACAACCAAGATGTTCCCATCCACTTAGATTAGTTAGTGCCAACCTTAATAAGCATAAATTTCTAGTCTCTGGAATTTATTTATTGCAACTAAAAAGTTTCTCCCATACCCCCAAACTTAAATCTAACATTGTCATCAATGTTCTAAAGATGAAATTAAAAGCATGAACAATGAGAAACTGTTACCACTTGAAGAAAAGAGTTAAGGAAAAATATTACCGTGTTGCAAGAGCATGGGTTACCTCCCAAGAAGTGCTAAGTTTAAAGTCTTCAGCCAGACATTGGAAAGGATTAGTCACCTCGAAGAATCATATAGCAACAACCGGAATAACTGCGAGTCATCTGGATCAAAAAGTGCTAACCACAAGAAGAGGAGACTGCAATAGTCCAGGAAGATATCCAACACACCCTTATCTATTTTTTTGTTTAAGACAACTACATCTAGTTGTGGTTCGGGTTCGAGCTCTATAAAAGGGTCTAGATAAAAAGTTTTCATCTACTGGATTTCCTCAAAGGAAGGATCCCGAAGATCGAGGTTCTAGAGTCTGGAAATACTCAACTAAGAACTTAGAAGCACATAAAAATAACTGAATAACCAGGGATCCTCTAAGTCAATCAGATTTGACTCACACGGTTGACCACGGTGGTGGTCATTCTTAAGCAAATGTGTCGACCTAATTTTCTAAAGTAATTAGGTTTAGTCTCAAAACTTAATAACCGACACATCCGAAATTCATTTGTTCCACAATTGGAAGAAAGGTTTTGGTGGGAAAACAAAGTCAATCGTGGTATCGTAGCACAGGTTAACCACATCAACCATAGGATGGGTTTCTAACAACCTGAACTTCTTTATGGACATCATTAGGTTCAGGAAAACGTGTATGAAGATAATCTTGAAAAATGGTTGAGGCACATATGTCAAGTCCCAAGTGAGGGATCTCTGTAAGAGCTAAAGGTAAGGCACAAGGAGAATGATAGTCACCCCAAACTTAGAGTTTTGGGTGTCTCTAGATAGACTAGCTACAATTTCTCTAATTTCTTGATCATCAGAATCCTGAAAATGGTGAATTGCTTCTTCTAGGTTGTACTCAGGTGATGCATCCTTACTCAAATTTAAAAGCTCTACGAGTTCATATTCTTTTTCTAAGACTAATGTTTCTAAATCGTTAGACTCTAAAACAATATTCTCAGAATAAACTCGTTCCTCAAAAGTATCATCGGCTTCGTAAAAAGGAAATTCTACATCGTCTAAAACAGTATGTCTAGTCAAATCCTCGTCCTTTTGAATAGGTGAATAATTATTAAAATTATTTGGATTTGAACTAGAAATAATATTATCATTATAAAGCTCAATAGGAGTAACAAATTCCTGATCACTATGCCTACTCATTTCAGATTCTTCATCAGCACTATCCTCATCATAATCATCATAATAGCATGAAAATGGTTGACACCCGGTCGGCTGACGAGTTCACAAAAGGCCCCAAGATGGGTCATAGATATAAGAAAATGTGACGGGTTGATATGCTCATCCGATCGGCCACATATATACAAAAAGGCGACGGGTTGCTCCGCGCATCCGATCGGCCATAGATATATAAAAAGGTGACGGGTTGATATGCTCATCCGATCGGCCACAAATATACAAAAAGGCCCCAAGATAGGCCACAAATATACAAAAAAGGCGACGGGTTGATATGCTCATCCGATCGCCACGAGATATACAAAAGGGCGACGGGTTGCTCCGTGCATCCGATCATCACGGATTTACAAAAAGGCGACGGGTTTCTCCGCGCATCTGATCGGCTACAGAAAAGGGGGAGCGTGTTTTCCTACCTTGGAAAAACAAAGAAAAGGGAGGGGCGAAGCATATGGACTTACCTCCATTACAAGGGATTCACCTCTGAATGCGCGTTTTGCCTACTCAAACATAATCACGAAGAAGACGCACCCATCCCCACAAAGGCGAACACCAAACACCGCGTTCCATTGAAAATAAAAGAAGGGAGTAGGCGCGCACTAATATTGCCAAACAACACGCTTCGCCTATTTAATAACACTCAGACTACCCGCACAAGTTTAACTGAATATCAACGCACGACAACGGGCAATATCTACATCCAAAGTCTCCACCTTTAAACGCGCCTTAACACTCGCCAAAGCCAAATCTCGATCTGCTTCGTCTACCAACTTGTTGATATTGTCCATAATCTTATCAGACGATTTTGACCCCCGCGTAAGTTAGACAATCTCTTCATGATCGTCATAAGCATCACGCGCCTTTAATGAATCACCCTAAGAGACCCCAACATGACCACCTCCTCCTTCAACACTAATAAGCGTACTAGTTCACCCCGAAGGTAGGAAAGGTAGGATAGAGATATAAGCGCAGATAAGATCGCCAGAGTCGAGGTATATCCAAGAAGCTGTGGAGTCGCTCGATCAGAGAAATGAAGATGACTACCAGATATGGGGCATTCTATAATGGGGACTTTTGGATGGCATCATCAGAGGACAATGACTCTTGTTGAAAAGTAGAACTTAAGATAAGGCATGATGTGACTCTAAGGGTCTTTTGACAATTGACCCAGTAGTCAGAGGACTAATGTTGATACATGAAAAATATTCCCCCTTGGCCGGCCTAGTGCGCCCCCAAATGGGAGGCAAACCCAACATGAAACACGGGGACTTAGGGACTAAAGCCCAAGTTCACTAAGAAAGCATCCATAAGATGGAAAGGACAAGGAAGGAATTAATAGGAAACAAGGAGGTTGTATTAGAGAAGGAGTGGCATTAATAGTAATTAAGGAGTTTTAGGACATGAGGCTTTTGAGAAGTCTATATAAAGGGGCATGTAGTATAATGGAGGGGATCCTTTTTTCTCTCACTCTCTCTCCTCTGGGGAATTGGGTGTGTTGTGGCTAGGACTTGTAGAACCAAAATTCACCCCTCAACAATGGGTCTCCTTACTTGCTTGATTTGAACCTACGCAATGGGCTCCTATGTAAGGTGTTTGTGAGGCCTAGTTAGCAATACTAGGCTTATAAAGGAAGAATGCTTAGGCCCAATGAACCATGCTTAGCTAAGAAGAACATTTTAGGCCTATGTAAGCCCATTTTTTAGGTGTAAATGTAATAGGGTACAAACATGACCGTAAAAAATTTCGGTCGGCCTCCGCCCGCAACTACTGTTATCTTTGGCTATATATATTTGTCCCCCAAGTTGGAAAGTCTGGCTTCGCCACTGGGCTAATTAACCAAAAAACTGTATCCTTTCCCTGCACAGTAAGATGTTTTTCTTTCTGTGCTCTCTTACCTTCAATTCCCGAGTACGCCACTATCTTCGGTGACTACATGAATTCCACAGCCAAAAGACTTCATAGGAAGATCTTTGGAAGTTACCTTCCATGTGTAAAATCACCTTCAAATATCATGGTAATAATAAGGTCAACCCGTACGTTAGGCGATGGCTGGGTGATCAAGTGTGTGTTACATGTGTGATTTTTCACTAACTACCACAACGTACTAGGTGTATATGTCTAATTTGGCTGCTTTGTGTTTTAGGAACACTATGCATGGTGATTCCAGACAGATCCCATTACTGTTTTTTTCTTCTCATAGTTAAAATCAAATCCGGCTGCATGCACCAACTCTTATAATCGAAGGACACATATTATTCAAACTCAAGTAATTTCTTTTTGGTGATAATGATTGATGAAAATTGATCGAATAGGACTTCAAATATTGTTAAGAATAGTCGCACTGAAAAGGTTAGCTAATTCAGCCTGCTACCGTTTGAGATTCTTCACGGGGCAGAAATTGTACCTTAGAAAACGTAAAAGGAAGGGCGGGCTAACGTAGAGTGGTAGAGTCCAATTCTGGGAGTGGGAGTTAGGGGTGAGCATTTTATCTGTAATATGGGCCTGTAATTTTTTCCTACGGTTTTCGGGATTTTTCCGAAATACACCTTAAACTATTCGTCCAAGAATTTTTTCGGAAATGATAAACAACTCAAGATGGAAAAATCTTGAACCAATCACCAACTGAAACAAAAATATGGATCCTACTTTCACACATACCAATCCCAATGCTAAGCACGTGTGAATGACCGTCAGATTACTTCTTCGGATATTTTTCGGTGGGAAAACTCGGTGAGTGTAGCGGCTCCCCGAATTTTTTTAATAACACTGAAATGTCATGGCAAACATTAGACAGAGGAGGCGGCGATAAGTTCTTGAAAGCCTCTAGATGAACAGTCCCCGTTTTGTTGAAGTCTGGGAAGACATGTTCAGTGGGTTCGGAATCTTCGGATCTGTCAAGGGACTTGTTCGGCCAAAATCCATATAGAAACAAAAAAGTCATGTACATTTTTTTTTCTATTTCTTTTTCTTTTGAGAGTTAACAGAAAAGCAATTTGTTAGTTCTATAATCCAAGTTTAAATAGGAATAGTAGGATGATGCATGGTTGCACCTCCTTTGTTTATTCATCATTTTTCTTTTAGTTTTATAATCATGGTTGATGTCATCTTCGTTGGGTTTATTAGGCTAAATGTGGCTTTGAGAGTGCCTATACTGAAAGAGGAAAACATAGTTCAAAAACGTGGTCCAGGTGATACCTATTTCGTAGAAGGAACTCTGGAGTTTCATTCTCTAAAACCACTTTCAAATATCATGCATGCATGGTAATAAGAAGGTCACCCTTAAGTATGTTTTACATGTGCTAGTACAAAATACATATGTCTAATTTGGCTGCTTTGTTCTAGAAAAACTAAACCATGATTGATTCTAGACGGGTTCCATTACTGTTTTTTTCTTCTCAAGTTAAAATCAAATTTGGCTGCACTAAGCAACGCTTATAATCTATGGACGTTACTCAAACTGTACTTTCTAATCATTTCGCACGTTAAAGGCAACTAAGTTAAGTTAAGTTAGGATGAATCCAGTTTCATCTTGCTATTTTTTTAGTGTCCATTTCACCCATGCTAATTTTTACTCATCCATTTAAATCACGTTTTAAAAATATTTGGACAAATGACCCATTTTCCGTAATCTATTCGGGGATGAGATGTAAGCTTTCAAGAGGAGTCATCACCAATGCAGGAAGTCCAGTCATATTATATTTCTCTAGTTTCCTGTCGTAATGGTACATAGATATCAAATGTCTTGGCGCATCATCAGTTCTTTTTTGCTTTTAGGATGATTATGTCCGTACCTGGAACGTGTTGTATGCTTCGGTATAGACCGGTTCTTTCCCAGTCTGAAGGCATCAATGATGTAAACTCTTCGATTTCTATTGAACATCCGCAATTTTACCTCAAAGTCACGATTGAAATACTCTCTGGATCACTTCGCACGTTAAAGGCAACTAAGCCTCATATTTTGCAACAGGCGTAAATAAAGAAGGACCACTGCATTTGATCGAGAACCATCAACTCTCCATAACGTTTTTGATCGGCCGAAACTATCGAATTCATCTTTGTCAAAACAAAGAAGAAGAAACTATCGAATTCATATTAATGGGCTTTGATTTTCAACGGGCTTAGGCTTAGCAAGTATGCGGGAAGTTGGGCGGTACTTTTTCTTGCTAAAATTGGAACCGGGACCATGGTTTTTTTTGTGGGGACCATGGTTTTAAGACATTAGAAGTAAATCTAGGTCACCCCTTATCTAAATATTTATATTAATACCAAAATTATCCTTTTTAATTAAATTAGTGTAATGATTAGTTGTATCATTAGGTTAACATAATTAGTGATTAATGCAAGATTAAATCAAAAAAAAAAACTAAAAAAATTAAACTAAACTAAATGATTAGTGCAAGATTAAATGAAAATTAAATTAAAAAAATGAACAAAGGTCCGGTTGGGAAATATTTTTTAGCGTAACCAAACCTTAGTTCGGTTAGGAAATGTTTATCGCGACGTAAACCGAACTATGGTTCGATTGGGAAATGTTTTAATGTGATTCGGTTGGGAAATGTTTTGTGCAACTAACCGAACTATTAGGTTCCGTTTGGAAATGATTTTGGCTACCTAACTTAGAACTATTAGGGTTCGGTTGGGAAATATTTTTGCGGCGTTACAGGAACATTAGTTCGGTTAGGAAATGTTTTTGGCAACGTAACCAGACTGTTATTATGTTGGGAAATATTTTTGCGAAATAACCGAACTAAGGTTCGGTTGGGAAATGTTTTTTGCACCTAGCCGAACTATAGGGTTCGGTTGGGAAATGTTTTTTGCTACTAACCGAACTATTAGGGTTCGGTTGGGAAATGTTTTTTGCGACATAACAGAACTAAGGTTCGGTTGGGAATTTTTTTATTTCCATTTCAGTTGGTATTAAACAAAGCATATTGTTATCACAATCACTAACACATGTAGGAATTAGATCTATCATTTTTCTATCAATAATAGGATCAACAGTTGTAACAATATATTTAATGTGATTAGTGATACAATCAGCGATTTCTCTTCTAGTATTTAAGCATATTCCATCCTTATTCATTATAGTTTCTATACGGTTTCTTCTATATCGTTTTTTTTTCCTTGCTATGGAAGTACTTGGTATTTCTATCTCCTAACATGAGGTTTTGATCTCTACATTTGTCCTTCCAAAATTTTTCTTTTATTGCATACCATTTTGTTAGTTCCTTGTTTAAATTTGCTAGATCATAGGACTTGGTATGGTAATAGCTTCTACTATTTATTCTTTCTAGATCCTTTTTAATGTTTTCAATATTTGTTCCTATGTGTCCAAAAGTACTTTTATTCCACAGGGACAAGGTATACTTCACATTTTTAGTTTACTCACAAAAAAGTAAGCGGGGGACCCTCTAATATCTTTTTCCTAGCAGTGTTGGATTAAGCCAGAACATTGTTCATGCTTCATCCATTCTCCAAAGTATTTGAAAGGAGTAGGACCATCGATTATGAGTACTCAGGCAAATTGGTATATGATCAGAAGTTAAGGGGCCTAAGTTTCTTAGGGTAGAATTTGGAAAATTTATATTTTATCTATCATTTACTAGTGCCCTATCAAGTCTTCGTTCTGTAAAGTTTTCATCTTGTCTTTTATTATTCCATGTGTAAGTATATCCAATAAATCCTAAATCCATCAAGCCAGCATTTTGTATTAAATCATTAATAGTGTCAGCCTCATTCCGTTTAAAAGGGAATTTTCCGTTTTTTTCTTGTTCATGTAGGACCACATTACAATCACCTAAGACTATCCAAGGTTTATCTACCATGTCGGCCATATTTTTTATGATGTCCCAAGAAGCTAATTTAAGATGGGTGTAAGAGCTACCATAGAAACAAGTTAAAATCCAAGAGTTATTACTATTGTTTACCTGCACATTTACATTTATGTAATTATAATCATGGTCTATTATAGTTAATTGCATATAATTTTTCCAGATTAAACACAGTCCTCCTGTTGTACCTCTAGGCGAAACTAGCCAATAGTTATAAATATTGACCTTTCTCATTATGTTGTGCATTTCCTTATTTTGTTGTTTAGTTTCAGACAAAAATAGGATGTCGGGATTATGTTATCTACCAAATCTTTTAGGCTATTGGTTGTTTCTACATTTCCTAGTCCTTGGAAGTTCCAAGCTATTGTAATTATGAACTGCCAGAAGTAAGAAACCTCAGGATATTCCATACTGATCAGAAAAAAAGAACCAAATAGAATTTTTTGAAGACATAATTCGATTCCTATTTGACTTTGTTTTTTCCTAATCATGTTACTAAGTTTTGTGTTCCTAATCATGCTTCTAAGTTTTATGAATTGAAACATATATGGTTTCAGAATTACCTTATATTGTATTGCTTTTGTTTCTTGTTTTTCAGGATTCCTCTCACCTTTTTCCTCATCTTCCATTATTTCCAATTGGATAGCAATTGATATGATTTCTATGAAAAGTAGATTACTGAAATTGATAGAAGTTATACTAACCTCGACCGCTGGGTTATAGCCAAATGATCTTTCCGGTGCAACCCTAGGTATTTTCACAGACTGATTCACCCCCTCTTTCTCCATTGCTTTCTTTGAATGGGTCAGCAATGTGGTTCGATCATTGCCTTGAATCCCTGTTTTTCGCAGTAGTTTTCTTTTCTTCCGGTTGAAACCCAAGGTACTTAGCTCAGCCACATGGTTGGTCTCCATAGCTTCCAGGTTCTCCATTGTTAATTCACCTTCCTGACTCCTTTCATTCTCAAAACTTATAATAATCACCTTAGACTGGGTCAGCAAAATGGTTCGTGTGCTTCCCTGAATCCCTGGTGTTCTCAGATGTTTCCTTTTTTTTTTTCTCCAGTTATAGCACATGGTACCTGTAATCATACTAGAACGTGTTAGATTTGGCAAAGATTTTATTTTTCCTTTGCAGGATTTAAAGAACTTCATAGATCCGCTAAGAAATACACAGAAAAAGAACAAAGGGAAATATCATAGAAGAAGGGAAAGGGGAAAGGGGAAAGGTAATTCAGTCAAATCTGTTAGGAGGCTAACAAGATAACAACTTAACAAATAGATTATAGACACTGAGACAAATCAATCTAGATTAAAAATTAAGAGACATAAAAATATAAAAGCTTTGAAAAAGCTAAAAGAATAAAATTAAAAAGAGCATAATCAATATAAACAATTAAGGGAAATCTTAAAGAGAATAAACTAGATTGAAAATTAATTTAAAATTGAACATTAGAAGGCGATTGAGTATAAGCTAAATGAAGTCTGTAGACAACCTAGGGGAAGCAAAGATAATCAAATAAACCATTGCACCACAAAGGAAAGATATTAATATTAGCGATTGAAAAGATAAAGGGAAAGAGGGCAAAAAACTTTTGCGATCCAACTATCAGAAGACTTTGAATGATAACAAACTGATAAAGAAGGATTCTTATGGGGCTCGCAAACAGAAAAAATGAGTCTTGGTATCACAACAAACTAGAAAGAAATCTTTGTGTCTTGGTATCTCGAGTATCTTGTGTCTTAGAAACTTGTAGAAACGATGTTTTAGAACTGGGTATCTCAAATTAATAGTTGAAACTGGTGTTTTAGAGGCTTATAGTAACAGATATGAAATGGGTTGACATTCGAGTAAACTAACGGTGGTTATTGAAAAATCAACACCGTTGGAGATGGTGGTTATTGGCTAGTTCACGGTGGTCGATGGTGGAAACTAGCTAAAGAATGGTGTTTTTAGAGGAGGCGATAAAATCGCCTAAAGAAGAGAGAGAAGAGAGAGAAACTGAAGAGAGATAAACAGTGAATATTATTTAGGCAAAATGTACTGGTTTGATAAAAATCCAATTTGTACTAATGTGACGGAAACTGAGTTTTCATCCCAGTAAGCTAAACAAATGCTACTCTCGAATTGTGAGATTTTTCTGTTTGCTCTTGGCTTGTCTATATTGAAAACTATAACTAGGTGTGTGTAACGAACGGACGGTTGCGGATTAGGGATCACCCGCGTTCAATCCGTTAAAATTGTGGATTTGGAAAATCCAACCGTGTCCGGCCCAATAACCGCGGATCAACGACTGATACGAGCCGGATACGGATTAACCGCGGATTTAGTCAATAATAAATAAATAAATAAAACATACGAGTACCATGTGGGGAAGAAATGTATAACCAATTCTTCCGAGAAGACCACACCCAAAAGTAATCCTATCGTAAATTTAACTATATGCATCTTAACAACATGAAAAGCAATCCTAGAATTATTTTTCTAGAATTATCAACACCATCATCAGTGCGCCACTAAAATAAATTAACTAATAGATGCGTTACCCTTTCGTGCCTGGACACCGTTTATTTGACTCAATGTGTTCATGTGATGGTTGTCTTTGAAACCATTAGAAGGATGTCAATTTCTCCAATGGGTTATAAAATTTCTGTACAATTTTCTATTTTCGTTTATGAAATATGTAATTTTTGTATGGGTTGTTTTTCTCCGATTTCAGATGTAATCGATCAATGTAAACAAAATTTTGACTCAATGTGTTCATGTGATGGTTGGCTTTGCCTCCGTCTTAGGAGTACTAACGTTTAAAAAGAAAGTTGCATATGCTTTTGGAATCCATTAACTAATGAATACTGGGCCGTGATATACAGTATGAAAATATGAGAGTTGGAGTCGCATATGGGCTTGGATATGATTACAAAATTGGCAATTACAAACTGTAGTTTGGATATTCCTTTTGGACAACGACATTCTAAAATTGATAGATGATTAATAGTAGTTTTTGATTTTATCAACTTGATTTTTGATGACGAAAAGGATGATTAATCCATGCTATTATAAAACTTTAGTGCCCTAAGGTGTGGGTGAATTCGCGGATTCCAAAGTCCAACCGCACCCAAACCGCTAAAAGTGCGGATTTGAAAATCCTAACCGTATCCGGCCCATAGAGCCTGCGGTTTGGATTTCACCCGCAATTTTGTAGACGGATACGAGTAAAATCCGCGGTTCCGGATTTTTTTGCTCACCCTAAGTCTATTACCAAACAAAATGGGCATCCAATCAACCATGGGTCCATGGTGCTCGGCGTAAGGAGGCCCAAAAGTTAAAATGTCCACAGATTCCACACTATTTGCTTTTCTCTCCATTTAAAACAGAGAGAAGAAGAAGAAGAAAACAATGTTGGAGGCAGAAACAGTTGCAGTCAGAAATCGATGGTGAGGAGGAAGGTGTGGATTTAGAGGATTTATCTGGATGGCTTTCGTTAACAGTTGAAGTTAAAAGGAAGATGAATACAGAAATTACAGAAATGGTTCGTCCAAAAAGGTAAACCCACTTGCATTTTCTAACAAATTCGCAGTAGAATGAACCGTAATTTGATTATGTTTGATTAATTTGAGTTTAAGGGTTTAGTGATTTGGGGATTTTAACAAATTTAGGGTTATAATAATGTTAGTGTTAGAAATTAGGGTTTAGTGATTTAGGGATTCAATATAACATTAGGGTTATCAAATGTTGATACATGAACTCTAATGAACCATAATCTGTGTTTTCTGTGCTTAAATTAGGGTTATCCACTGTTTGATGATTGACATGTGATATTTCAGGGAAGTTGTTGAAAGGAAATTTAGCTTAACTGTGTTGAATGGTGGTCTAAAGGGTAAACGAATATATTGCCGTGATGTTATTGGTGCTACTATTAGCTGCCATAAGTTTAAACAAATGGTAAAGAGCAAGTTGAGGTCTATGGGTTTGTCTTCTGAAATTAGTGTGGAGATTTTTTGGGGCAATGATCAGATTGAATGTGAATTAGATTTCTTTGAAATGTGGAAGGATGCTGTGGAAGATAAGGATGGTTTTGTTACATTAGATGTTGATATTATTGGTGGTGCTGGTGTTGATTTGGAAGGTGGTGCTGGTGTTGATATGGCAGGTAGTAGTGGTCTTGATATCGGTGGTGGTGATGGTGTCGATATGGCAGTTAGTATAAGAGGCAATATCAATGTTTCGCTCGATACTATTTCCATCAAAAATCTCGACGACGGTGTCTTAGAAAACATACTTTTTCGGTTACCATTAGGGACATCTTCTTCACAGGCTAAACGTGTGTGCAAATTATGGAAAAGTATCATGTCTAATAGACGTCATAACGAGGTGGGTTACCTTTTTACATGCCGTGACTACAAAGATGACATAAACGACAGTAAAATTCAGCTCTGCTTTGGAGAAGAATATGATCATATTGACTGTAATAGGATGAACTATTACTACTCGCATGAGACACTCATGGTGATGGAGCATTGCAGATTTGTTTATAAACCTTTCCCCAGAGATATCCTGGTTGGATCATGCAATGGATTGGTTTGTTTTCAGAAAGAGGATCCTGGTGATCAGTACGTGCAGGAGCCTTTCGCAATTTGCAATCCCTTAACAGGTGAATTTATTTTTCTTAAAGCAAATTTGAGGGCAGATTTGAATATTACGTGGGAATGCCGTGCAGTGGTAGTTTCAAATGGGTTCGGTTATTGTCACTTAACCGGCGAGTACAAGGTTGTTAGACTTTACAGCATCAGCGAGGAACGGTACGCGTCGTACGCCCAAGTATATACAATTGGCAGCAACAAGTGGAGAGATATGGAAGCACTTATAGATGGCACATTATTCTATGATTCTGGTCCTGGTATCTTTGCAAATGGTGTTCTTCATTGGTTGGGTAATGAACAAGAAGCAGGTCGCAATCGCATTGTCGTCTTTGATTTGGAAGATGAGAAGTTCAGAGAGCTCCCCCTGCCACCTCTTGAGGCTTCTGAGGTTGATTACTCAAATCCTGAAAATGAACTCAAGTTGTTGGGAGGGAATTTGTGTTGGTTGAGGAGGACCTGGTATCGCATAGACATATGGGCATATAAGAAAAATATTCTAAACACTAAAAGTACTGGATACGGCATCGAAGAGCATGATCAGAAATGCAACTACTACAGCAAAAATTCATGGAACTGGGTCAAGGATTTTAGTATAGAGTACTGTAGTGGAAGCTACGAGTGCAGTGCAAGTTATGACCAGCCATTTGCTATTACAAAAAGCAATCAAGTACTAGTGTTGGGCGCATCTCATCTCTACTGTTATGACCCTGAAACTCGAACTATTAGCAGCTGTCGGAAAGGTATGGGTATGAAGCAAGTAATTCCTCATGCAAACAGCTGTGTTTCGTTGAAAGACTTCGGGGAAACATGGTATGGGCCAGGGACCCAGGGTGCTCAGCAGTTCCCAGACAAGTAGGTATGTTTCGTTGACAAAACACAAGATTTTATCAATCAAAGATCTATTTTGTTTTGTGTTGTTACACGGTTTTGTTAGATTGTTTGCTTCCTTGGAATGTCTTTCTCTTTTTGTTTTATTAGTTTCTTCTGTTTGGATCCTTAAGAAATTCAACACAAACCAAATTCTGGTACCTATAGAATTTGCTTATTTATAGAATTGTGGTACCTATATTTCGAAATGCTATCCTCGACAAGTAATTGCTTTTGAAAGCATAAAGTTGTTTCCTTTGATCGAAGTGGTATATGTTGACTGTTGAGAATAGTACCACATTATGTAGGTTTTTGTTACACCTTCTCTTTATCTTCTTTCGCACCAAATGAAAATATGCTTAATGGCAATGTTTAACAAACTCAATGTAAACAAGCATGGCTTTCATGACATGGATCAACCATTTACTCCCTCCTATTTCTAAATAATAGGTTACAGTATAAGAAAACAAGCTACCTCTGCCAGCTTGTAATATTTGTAAACGCACCGTAAGGACCTCCATAACAATCAGTCACTTGGTCAACTTGCCAGTCACTTGGTCAACTTGCCGATTTATACTAGAATTTATAGAGTCAGACAGAAGATAGATTGCTTATAATATTTGTAAATCTTGGACGCACCATAAGAATCTCCATAAGAATCAGTCACTTGGTCAACTTGCCGGTTTATACTAGAACTTATAGAGTCAGGCAGAAGATAGATTGAACCAACCCTAGATTTTAAACCACATATCAATTAGATTTTCAGAACCAGTGTTTCTCTTTTGCTAAACTATAATTTCCGCTAGCATTAAAGCTCCACTAGGAAGTGGTAGTATCAAATTATGGCCTTTCACTTGCCCCAAAACCTCTAAATTCAATCTCGAACTTGTCATTTACTTTTTATGCTTGAATTGTGCCAGTTTTCTTTGTTCAAATTGATTGCATATTCACGTATAGTGCAGGTGTAGTTCCCATCTCAGTTTCACTTTTCTATGTTAAACTTATAAAAAAAAATGAACTAGACACTAATTTAGGTGTGACAAGATTTTTGTCACCCCCAATTTTGAAATCCTAGTTCCGCCACTGCTTGGTTGTGATTAGTGGAACTTGATTGGTGCTCTGTTATGTGCTTAGTTATCCTGTGATTCTAAATTAAAGTTATGTGCTTAGTTGAACATGATTGGTCACCACTCTGTTGAAATATGTTTAACAAATTAAATTTGAAATTTGAGTGGCGATCAGCGTCACGGTAGGGAACGAATGTCTTGTTCTTCAGTCAACAGATTACGTAGCTTCGTTTGGACTGAGGATCGTTAGTGACTCTCAGTTCTTTCCATCTGCAGACAGAAATAGCTGTTTTCTTCTTAGCAACTTCTTAGCATTGAGCGATAGCTTCCCCAATTAGCAGCACATACACTTGCCTTAGTCATTAGTCGCTTCTCTGTGAGTCCTTTTTGTTTTCTCATACTGTGTGAATGGTTGACGAAACAGTAAATTGCTTAATTTTGGTAGATGCTTGATAGATAGTTAAGTCCCTAGTTACTTGGGTCCACCAAGGTGGCCGAGAAACAATCTCCCCATTCATAGCCAACATGAGGGTCATATTGAAGATTGAAGTTCAATGTTATCTTGGTATGGTTGAGCAGGCAGGGATATATTTTTAAATTACTAATTTATTAAATAATGGAAAAGATATATAATTAAGAGACAGGAAATAAATGCAACCCAACTTGTTCCAATGTTACCTTGTCATGAAAGTCAACCCAATGAGACAATATTATCAGATTTGTAATAAATATATTTAGCTGAGATGGGATCTGAAACAAACCAGTATCACATGTTGCATCACATGTTGTTGTCCGGTAAGAGTGGTTGTCTCGATCTGGGATCTGAATTAATGCACCTTCGTATGCAGGGAGGGAGCCAGATTATAATATATTATGATGTACAGCTAGCTGTTTTTGCCAATAACTGTAATCACATACTCATAATCAATCAAGATCATATATTCTAATTTGCTTTCTCTTCTTCCATCCATTCTGTTGATTTTTTTCTTTTCTTGAACTCATTTACTTGTTATTATGGCGTTGGAGGAGATCTTTGTTACCGGTGCCACAGGGTTCATGAAAAAATTGGTTTCTGTTGCTGCCAGAAAAATTGGAAAGGCTGGGGCTATAGATAAAGATCTGCAAAAGCTTAAGGATACTCTGGAGATGATCGCGGCTGTAACATCTGATGCTGAAAAGAAGCAGGTGAAAGAAAAAGTCGTGCTGCTCTGGTTGAGAAGGCTTCAAGATGTTGCATATGACGTTGACGACCTTTTGGATGAAATTTCTTACGAAGTTATGCGTGGAAACACAGAGAAGGTAACAGTCCCATCTAAAGTTGTATTTGGTTTGGAAATAGCAGAAAGAATCAAAACCATTAATCATGAATTACATGGAATTGCTAAGGACAACGCTATGTTTCAGTTGGAGCATAGCGTTGAAGCTGATCAAAGTATTGATCAACTAGACCGAACGACACATTCTTTTATAGGTGATTTTAAAATTGTTGGTAGAGAGAAAGATACATCTCGCATAGTACAAATGTTGTTTTCATCATCATCATCTGGTAATTTTAGCCCACAAGTCATTTCAATAGTGGGTATGGGGGGAATTGGGAAAACGACCCTCGCTCAATCGGTGTACAAAGACAACTCGATTGAGAGAAGCTTTGAGCCAAGAGCGTGGGTCTGTATTTCCGATGATTTTGATATCTTTCTAATTTTAAGAAAGATTCTAGAGTCCTTCACTGGAGAAGCATGTGCCTTGTCTAATGTCCATGTTTTGGTAAGCAAAGTCCATGAGAAGATTAGTGGGAAGAAATATCTGTTAGTATTAGACGACCTATGGAACGAGAATGCCGAAGACTGGGAGAAACTCAAAGGTTATTTGAGCGGGGGTGCTCAAGGGAGCAAGATACTGGTAACTACACGTAAAGAAAATGTTGCATATACTGTTAGGGGTACAATTCCACCATACAATCTTACAACCTTAACTAATCAAGAATGCTGGTTAATTATTAAGAATAGAGCCTTTTCTCCTGGCGGAGCAGTCAAAACTCTAATTATGTCAACCATAGGAGAGGAGATATCTAGAAAATGTGCTGGTTTACCACTTGCAGCTCATTTTCTGGGGAATCTAATGCGCTTGAAAAGTAAGGAATCTGATTGGTTGGCAATCAGAGACAATGAGGTTTTCAATACACCAGAAAATCCAAACAAGATTATACTGAACTTTTGAAAAAGTTCATAGAGAAACATTGATTCATAGAGAAACATTGGCAATCAGAGACAATGAGGTTTTCAATACACCAGAAATTTACCATCCCATTTGAAAAAGTGTTTCTCATATTGTTGTTTATTTCCCAAAGATTGGGAATTTCATAGAGAAACATTGATTCGACTGTGCATGGCCGAAGGATTCATTCATCCATCTAGTGGAGGAAGTCGGAACTCACTTGAAGCTATTGGTAATGATTACTTCCTTAGTTTGTTGTCTAGCTGTTTCTTTCAAGTTGTATACAGGGATGATATATTAGGTGACATTGAATCGTTTAAGATGCATGATCTGGTGCATGATCTTGCGCTAAATGTAGTTGGCAGTAATGAGTTCACAACTCTGAATACAAGTGAAATGGAAAATGATGTAACTCAAGTTCGTCGGCTGCGGTTAATCATGAAAGGAAAACCACCAAAGAATTTTGATGTATTAAACAGTGCAACAAAATTGCGCACGATTTTTTTTTACAAAAAGAAGGTATTTTTTTTCCTAGAACTGAGTAACAAGCGTCCTCGTGTTAGTTGGTGCTGGTAGTTTTTGGAAAACTACTTCTATATCTTTTTCCGCTTTCAAGTTCAAACACATGAGGTACCTTGACCTCAGTTATTCTAATCTTGAAGATGTTCATGCCAAGTCCATTCACCAACAATCTCCCTTAATATTTCATTTACAGATGTCTCGGAAATACCCGATTCAATCCCTCTCCTCTCTAATTTAACGGAGTTCGATTGCTACGGTTGCTCGGAACTAAAATCACTACCTCTTCATTTTGGAGCTTTGACACAACTAAGGTCACTTAATTTGCAAGGTACTGAAATAACAGAACTGCCCGAGTCTTTGACCAGCAACATCTGTAAATTAGAGTTTTTGAGTTTTGGATATGGTTTCAAGCTTCCCAAAGACATTAAGAAGTACTACTACTGCTGACAGTTTTTCCTAACACAATTCTTCCAAATTCAGAACATAGATTTCCTAATACAAGCAAACTTTTTAAACTAAACCAAACTGCCAAATGTAGTTCATTATCCTATTAGAAGGTTAAGGCGCAATGGTTAGGTGTGTTACATGTGTGATTTATGAGGCACACATTGCAACTTCAAGACATGTACATAAAATGCAAACTACGACCACGAAGGGAGGGCTAACGACTCCTACATAGAGGTGTATAGCAGGGGGAGACAATGTTTTATGGAATTAGATTAGTCATAACAAGAACTGTTGCTTCTTTTGAACAGGAAAAAGGGTTTGGAACAGACATTGTGAATGCAGGAAGTCCAATGACCAAACTCATTAGCCCTCCCTTAGCTAATATGTGGGAAGTTCCGCGGTGTAGCCCTAAAACTCATCTTTCAAGCCTCACTTTGATCCCACAAGGATTGATCTCTCTTCCTCCATCTCGAAGGTACTATTTCTTTCTTAGGAATCCTTACTTACACTGATGCCAAAGAATTTGTTACACTCCACCAATTTACTCACATCATACATCACCAGTGCCAGAAGAAGCACCGGACATCAGTCCCTTAAATGTAGGTATCTGGGACTACCTAAGGCCGTCGAGAAATAAAAATAATCCCAGGAAAAATAAATTTGGTTCCAGCTTAGTTGAACGATAAAAAAAAAAAAAAAAAACTTTGTTCACAGACTTGGTATCCATCTTTAACTTTTCTTTTTCTTTGATTCCAAATTCATATTAACACTTTCTCTGTTGTTGGGTTTGGTATCTGATTACATCTTTAACTTTTCTTTATCTTTAATTTATTCCAAATTCAAAGTTATAATCAGTCTCTCTGTTCATAATTTTCTTTAATTTATGTTTTCAATCCACTACAGATAGATAGATAACACAGACTCTATGAACACATTCCTAGCTACAAACACTTTTCCTAATTAAGCTTCTGCATTTGTTTCTCTCTTTGCTCTTCCATTAATCATATTCATATAGCCAATCCAATCTCAATCTTGTAGTACTCTTGCCTGTTTCATTTTTGTGCTTTCTTAGTACTTTTGAACAAAATCTTAATCTTGTTCCTCTGAAGTAAAATTCAATATCAATCTCTTTAATCTGTTTAACGTCCATTTAATTGTAATGGCGGTCGAGGATGTTCTTACTAACGGTGCATCTGAAATGTTGAAAACTTTGATTACTGCAGTTGGCAGGGAAATTAGTCTGGTTTGGGGTGTCAAGGATGAGCTGAAAAAGGCTTAAACAAACATTGGAGGTCATTGCGGCTGTAACATCCGATGCAGAGAGGAAGCAGCTGAATGATGCTGCGGTTAAACTTTGGTTAAAAAGGCTCAAGCAAGTTTCTTATGATGCTGATGATGTCCTGGATGAATTTGCTTACGAAGTTATGCATCGATCTCATAGTAAGGACAGTAAGGTAAAAGTTTTCTTTTCATCCTCCAATCAACTTGTCTTTCGTTTTAAAATGGCACGTAAAATCAAAGGCATCAATATACAATTTGATCAAATTTCAACTGATATGCGAAGATTTCAGTTTCAAACTACTAGTAGTACTAGCAATGGTGGATACGAGCAACAACGTAAGCGGCTAACTACTTCTTTGTTCGGAGATGATTCAAAATTTGTAGGAAGAGAAGCAGATAAATCAAAGATTGTAAACATGCTAACAACCATGAGCATGTCTTCTTCGTCATCATCTTTACCATCAACTTGTTCTGTAAATTCTAATACACATGAAAAAGTCTCCGTCATATCCATAGTAGGTATGGGTGGACTTGGGAAGACCAGTTTAGCTCAATCAATCTACAATGATAAATCAGTAGGAAAATACTTCGACAAAAAAATGTGGGTGTGTGTTTCTGATGACTTCGACGTGTTTAAAATTTTAAAAAACATTATGGAGTCTGTCACTGGTTCTAGATGCCAAGATTTCTCAAATACTGATGTATTAGTACAAAAAGTTAGAGAAAAATTACAAGGAACCAAATATCTGCTAGTTCTAGATGACCTGTGGAATGAGGATCCCATGGAATGGGATAAACTTAAGAGTGTCCTAGACGTCGGCTCTGTTGGCAGCAGAATTTTAGTCACTACACGCAGCCAGATAGTTGCATCGGTGGTGCAAGGTTTATTTCCTCCTTACAATCTAAATGTATTATCTGAAGCAGAATGTTGGTCTATTATCAAGAACAAAGCTTTTTCTCCGGGTGGAGCATCTAAGACTCCAACTATGGAAATTATAGGAGAGGAGATAGCAAAAAAATGTGGAGGTTTGCCGCTTGCTGCTAACTTTTTTGGTTCTCTTATGCACTCACATAGCGATGACAGGCAGTGGTTGTCATTCAGAGACAACAAAAGCTTAGAAACACTAGGAAATCAGAGTGGTGGAATCATACCAATATTGAAATGGAGTTACGATACTTTGGCATCCCATTTGAAACAATGTTTCTCATACTGTTGTTTGTTTCCCAAAGACTGGGAATTCGATAGAGAAACATTGATTTGTTTGTGGATAGCCGAAGGATTCATTCATCCATCTAATGGAGACAATCGATACTCACTCGAAGATATTGGTAACGATTATTTCCTTAGTTTGTTGTCTAGATCTTTCTTTCAAGATATAAAAAGGGATAACAAGTTAGGTGACATTGAAAAGTTTAAAATGCATGATTTAGTACATGATCTTGCGTTAAGCGTCGTTGGCAGTCATGAAGTCATGATTCTGAATACAAGTGACCCGAAAAAAGATGTGTCTCAAACTTATCGGCTACGGTTAACAATGGATGAAATGCCACAAAACGAACTTAATGTACTAAATGGTGCAACTAAATTGCGGACATTATTTCTCCAAGAAGAAGGTTTTGCTTTTCCGAGTCCACTGAGAAACAAGCGTCTTCGTGTGGCAAGTGGTTGTTTTGGCAGTCTAAAAACTATATCTTCCACTTTCAAGTTTAAACACATGAGGTACCTTGACCTTAGTTATTCTAATCTTGAAGATGTTCATGCTGAGTCCTTTCATCAACTCTACAATCTCCAAACTCTCAACCTTCGTAGATCCGAAAACGTCCAAAACATTCTGAAAGATGGAATTCATTCTTTGATTAGTTTACGATTACGACATCTAGATCTATATTGGTCATCGAACGTCCAGCTTCTGCCTGATTCTATTACGAGGCTCACCAATTTGCAGACTTTAGTTATCAAATTCTGCGTGAGTATAAGTGTCTTACCCACAAATATCGGGAATCTCCAAAACCTATCCTCCCTTGACATTTCAGAGAATACAAAAATCTCAGAGTTACCTGATTCAATCACTCTCCTCTGTAATTTAAGGAAGTTCGACTTCAGCCATTGCCATGCATTAAAAGAACTACCTCGTAACTTTGGAGCTTTGACACAACTAAGGTCACTTGAATTTAACGGTACTCAAATAACAGAATTACCTGAGTCTTTGACCAGCAACATCTGTAAATTAGAGTATGTGCGCTTTGGATACAAGTGTAAGTTTCCCAAAGACATTAAGAATTGGGTGGAATTGAGACATCTGGAGCACTTGGGGGAGACAGATCAGCTAATAATGCCTAAAGGTATTGAAAACTTAACTCGCCTCCAAGTATTAATCCCTTTTATCAGTACTAGTACCTGCGGTTACAATTCAAGTTCTTCTTCTATCCATGAATTAGCACATCTAAACAACTCCCTTGGACGGTTAAAGATAGTAAATCTGGAGAATGTGAGAGGTGGTAAAATAGAGGCGGAGAAGGCAAAGTTAAAAGACAAGCACAACATTCAACATCTGGAGCTACGATGGAATTTCATAAAAGAAGAAGAACAATGGACGGCACATAATTCTGTTATGGTGCTGGAAGGTCTCCAACCTCACCCTAATTTAGAGATATTGTTCATCCACAGTTTCCCTGGTTTAAAGCTTCCAAAGTGGATGGGATCATCTTCTTGTCTTCCCAATTTAGTGCAATTAAGAATTTTCGACTGCAAGAGTTGTACGAAATTAGTAGGCTTGGGTCTACTCCCGTGTCTTCAGATTCTTGTGATACATGGAATGAAATCAGTCAGAGTGTTTAGGTAACGAGTTTTATTACCAGCAACAAGAAGAAGAAGAAGAAGAAAGCAAAGGATCTGGAATAGCTTTAGCTTCTGCTCCAAGAACATTATTCCCTTCATTAACTCAGTTGGACATTGCCAAGTTGGAAAATTTAGAAGAATGGTTTGCACCTCCGCCACCTGATAGTTCCTTCCCTTGTCTTGAGAGAGTCGATATCGCTGACTGTGTTGAATTGAGATGTATACCAGATTTTCGGTTGTGGACTTCATCTCTCACTAAATTAACCATAAGGAATTGCGGAAAGTTGGAAATTAAAGGAGCTTAAGGCGTATGACCTCGGCAAATCCCTTCCATTTGTTCGATTCAAACTGGAGTGGTGATGATGACTCCAATAGTTAATTCGGTGGACGAGTAGTAGTAAATTCCAACAACAAGGTGTTGTCTTTGTTTTTTTTTCCAATTCTAATTTTTGTAGTGATTTTTGTTAAAGTTGTTAGTTGCGTCTGTCAGTCAAGGTATGTTTGTCGAGTTTGTAGCCCTATTGTTAAGGGTTTAGTTATTGAATAAGTCTGCCAACTAGGTTACCAGTAGTATCACTACTGAGTCATGTTTGTTACGTGTTTGTTATGATCCTATTTCCTAGTACTTGTAAGGCTATATATAGCCACATCTGTTCTGCTTTCTTTAATAAGAATACCAGCTTTCAATAGATACTACTCTCAAGATTTGGTATCGAGAGCCAGCACAAGCTGGTTTCTGAGAAAAACAGCAGTCTTTTCTCTTGAATGTGAAAGTTTTCTAGAGTGTTAAGTGTGAGAGGAAGAAGCAGCAGCGTTTTCCTAGAGTGATTTTGATAACGAAAATTAGGAATGGCAACAGAAAGCAACTTTGTTCAACCATCAATTCCAAAGTTTGATGGGTTTTATGATCATTGGGCCATGTTGATGGAGAATTTTCTGAGATCAAAAGAATACTGGGGTATTGTAGAAGAAGGTATTCCAACTGTAGCAACAGGAGCGACGGCATCAGCAGCACAATTGAAGGAAACAAATGATGCAAAACTCAAAGATTTAAAGGCGAAGAACTACCTGTTTCAAGCCATCGACAGAACTGTCTTGCAGACTATTCTGGACACCGGATCAGCCAAAAGCATTTGGGATTCGATGAAGAAAAAGTATCAGGGGACTGATCGCATCCAACGTGCACAACTACAGGCCCTCAAGAAAGATTTTGAGGTGCTTCACATGAAGGGAGGAGAATCTGTGAATGGTTATTTCTCTCGAACATTAACCATTGTCAACAAGATGCGGCAGCATAAAGGAAAGGTAAGTGAAGAAGATGTTGTGAAAAAAAAAAAATTTTGAGATCAATGACCCCTAACTTTACGTATGTAGTTTGCTCAATTGAGGAGTCAAAGGATCTCAAGTACCCTTTCCATCGATGAACTTCAAAGTAACTTGCTTTGGTTCATGAGCAACGCATGACCGCACATGTTGAGGAAGAACAAACCCCGAAAGTTACATATGGTGAGTCTTCAAGAGGCGAGAGGTCGTGGTGGATTCCGTGGCGAGGCAAGAGGCGAGAGGAAGTGGACGGTATAACTTTGATAAGTCTTCAATTGAATGTTATGAGTGTCACCAACTTGGACATTTTCAGTATGAATGTCCAAACAAGAGTGAAGAGAAAGCACACTATGTGGAGACGGGTGAAGAGATGTTGTTGATGTCATATACAGATGAAGCAGCGGTGAAGGGTCATAATGAGCTATGCATGTGGTATCTCGACTCAGGATGTAGCAATCACATGTGTGGAAGGAGAGAGAGCTGTTCTCAACCATGGATGCGAATTTCAGAGAAACGGTAAAGCGGGAGACAACTCGAAGATGAAAGTGATGGGAAAAGGCAATGTTGTAATGATGGTAAATGGCATAACTCGAGTTATCACTAGTGTGTTTTATGTCCCCGATTTAACTAATAACTGCTAAGCATTGGACAGCTTGCTGATAAAGGCTTGCGAATTGTTATTGAACAAGGAAGGTGTGAGATACATCATCCTCATAGGGGAATGATAACTAAGATTACAATGTCTTCTAATCGCATGTTCAAACTATTTGCAAATATCAAGCATACGGAGCAGATGTGTTTCTCGATCACTTTGAAGATATTGCTCGGCTATGGCATCGACGATATGGTCATTTGAGTCGTAAAGGACTGCAGACACTTCAACAGAAGGGGATGGTGAATGGTCTGCCTTCATTGGGAGTCATGACAAAGGTGTGTGAAGTCTGTCTACTTGGAAAACAACATAGACCGCCTTTCCCAAAAGCAACCACATGGAGAGCAACTCAAGCTCTGTGCGATACATGCTTGGAGATATATGCGGCCCTATCAAACCCATATCCAACAGTGGAAAGAGGTACATCATCACTTTCATTGATGATTTTAGCCGTAAGACATGGTTGTATTTTCTTGTGCAAAAGTCAGAGGCATTTGAAATTTTTAAGTTGTTTAAGAGTCGTGTTGAGAAAGAAAAAGGCATGTTTATTAAGGTACTTCGCACTGACCGTGGAGGGGAATTTACCCTAAGTGAGTTTAACAAATTTTGCAGCGACAATGGCATCCAAAGACAGCTGACAGCTGCATACACTCCACAACAAAACGGTGTCGCAGAGAGAAAGAACCGGACTATTATGAATATGGTTCGTAGCTTGCTTGTTGAGAAGCAAATTCCCAAAACCTTTTGGGCAGAAGCTGTGAACTGGGCAATACATGTGTTGAATCGAAGTCCCACATTTGATGTGCGAAACAAAACTCCAGAAGAAGCTTGGAGTGGCATTAAACCATCAGTTCACCACTTTCGAGTTTTTGGATGTATCTCCCATGCTCATGTATCTGATAGTAGACGTACCAAACTCGACAACAAAAGCTTGAAGTGTGTACTTCTTGGAGTCAGTGAAGAATCAAAAGCTTATCGCCTGTATGAGCCAGTCTCTCAAAGAATTATAGTAAGTCGAGATGTGGTGTTTGAGGAAGATAACAGTTTACAATGGGATAAAGAACATGAGCAAGCTGTTCTTGTTGACTTAGAATGGGAAGATGAAGACACAGTTGTTGCAGCTGATGAAGGTGTGGAAATTGAAGGAGAAACTTCACCAATTATTGTAGAAGAACAACCAGTTGCTGATACACCTCAAGACATTCCAACCACAAGTAGTGTTGTTTCTAGCTCAGCTGTAACTTCACCGTCACTAGTTGCACAAGGCAGAGGACGACGACAACCAGCTTGGATGAGAGATTATACAAGTGGAGAAGGACTCTCAGAGGAAGAAGAAGATGCGTCATTCTTTGCGATGATGGCTACATCATCAGATCCAGTTTTCTTTGAGGATGCTGCAAGAAGTGCTTCCTGGAGGGCAGCGATGGATGCTGAAATTGCAGCCATAGAAAAGAACCACACTTGGGAATTGGTCAATTTGCCTGCTGGTGCAAAGAAGGTAGGGGTGAAATGGGTTTATAAGACAAAACTCAATGAACATGGTGTCTTTGTAGAAAACTCAAAGCGCGACTAGTGGCAAAGGGCTACACTCAAGAGTTTGGTGTGGACTACATCAAGTCTTTGCACCGCAGCTCGTTTGGAGACAGTGCGTTTGGTCATTTCCCTTGCTTAAAGAAAGAATGGAGCATATATCAACTCGATGTGAAGTCGGCTTTCTTGCACGGTGAACTCAGTGAAGAGGTGTTTGTTGCTCAACCTCCTGGCTATCAGATAAAAGGTGCAGAGGAGAAGGTTTACAAGTTAAAAAAGGCCCTGTATGGACTCAAACAAGCCCCACGAGCTTGGTACAGTCGCATTGAGTCCTACTTTGCCAGAGAAGGGTTTGTAAAGTGCCCATACGAACACACACTTTTCATAAAAGTGGGAGAGGCAGGTAAAATTTTGATTGTGTGTGTTTATGTTGATGATCTTATATTTACCGGCAATGATGAAAGATTGTTTTCTGAGTTTAAGAACTCTATGATGCAAGAGTTCGACATGAGTGATCTTGGCAAGGTATGCTATTTTCTTGGTATAGAAGTGATGCGTAAGACCGATGGTTATTTTATCTCGTCAAAAGAAATACACAGTAAGAGATACTAGAGAAGTTTGGTATGGCTGGATGCAATTCGGTGTGTATAACCCAATTGTTCCGGGTTCTCAACTTAACAAGGATGAGAATGGAATAAGGGTTGATAGTCATCAAGACAAGCAACTGATGGGAGTCTCATGTATTTAACATAAAGAACACGGCCTGACATCATGTTTGTGGTAAGTCGACTGAGTAGATTCATGGATTGCCCTACTGAACTTCACTACAATGCAGCTAAGAGGGTCCTGCGTTATCTGAAGGGGACACTCGACTATGGTATTCTCTACAGGAAAGGAGGGAATGAGAAGCTAGAAAGCTACACAGACAGTGATTATGCAAGTGATGTAGATGATCGGAAAAGCACATCAGGGTATGCCTTCTTAATGAGTTCTGGTGTTGTATCTTGGTTATCAAAGAAGCAGGCTATAGTAACACTGTCAACAACTGAAGCAGAGTTTGTCGCAGCTGCTGCAACTGCAACACAAACAGTCTGGCTACGAAGAATTCTGGAGTTTTTGAATCAGATGGAAGGTAATGATCATACAATCATTTTATGTGATAATAGTTCAGCCATTGCCTTGTCAAGAAACCCAGTTCTGCATGGTCGATGCAAGCATATAGATGTAAGGTTTCATTTTCTTCGCAATCTTACAAATGATGGTGTTATCAAACTAGTTCACTGTCCAAGTCAAGATCAAGTTGCGGATATAATGACCAAACCATTGAAGATGAATGCTTTTGTAAGGCTTAGAGGACTGATGGGAATGTGCTCAGAATCAGTGCTAAACTGAATTTCAGATTTCAGTTTAAGGGAGGAAATGTTAAAGTTGTTAGTTGCGTCTGTCAGTCAAGGTATGTTTGTCGAGTTTGTAGCCCTATTGTTAAGGGTTTAGTTATTGAATAAGTCTGCCAACTAGGTTACCAGTAGTATCACTACTGAGTCATGTTTGTTACGTGTTTGTTATGATCCTATTTCCTAGTACTTGTAAGGCTATATATAGCCACATCTGTTCTGCTTTCTTTAATAAGAATACCAGCTTTCAATAGATACTACTCTCAAGAATTTTATACTTAATCTGATCATGTTGCAATTAATGTTGTGATGTTTGTAGGATTCAATCTGAACTTGGGAAGAAGGTAAATATATATGGTCTAATATCAAATATATATCAAAGACATGCACCACGAGGAGAATGCGCAGTTGGATCAATCTGGTTTATTGTCCTCTCTTCCTCCTTGAAGAACAACTCAGTGTCTAAATTTTTTCCACTTTGTTATTTGCAAAAGAACCAGAAGCACATACTGACCTGATAAATGATGATAATGACAAGACTCTTTCCTTTGAAACCAGTGTTTGGTTGAATGAGGCCACAGGGTACAATATATTTTGTCTCCATATACAGTAGTAACATTTTTCTTTTTTGCCCGAGCTTACTTTCAATTCTGGCTATACCACTGTCCTCTCTGACTACATGGCATGGATTTCGCAGCCAACAACGTAAAAGTCCTGTAAAGATTTCATATAAGGATATTTGAAGTTCCCATCCAATTTCATCAAGGAATAACAAGGTAGACAATTTCATTAAGGAATGAGATTAGTAATAACTAGGATTGATGCTGCTTTCCAACAGGATAAGGGCTATCAAACATTGTGAAAAAACCGTAGTCTATTTGCCTTTTGAGTAATCCTCTTCTCCCGGGCGAGAAGCTCATGGTAGGAAGTCCAATGATTTTAACCTTATCGAAGGTCTTCTTCTTTGTGTCGTAGTGATATACCGATACGAGATGTCTTTGTGCATCATCACGAGTTCTTTTAGCTTTTATGATGATTATATCTGTACCCGGAAGTTGTTGTATATTTCGATATAGATCAATACTGGAACTGTCCCAATCTTTAGGCATCGATATAATCTCTTCGGTCCAATTTCCATTGAATATCCACAATTTCACCTCAAATTCACTAACTTTTTGAAATATAGCAACGCATCCATCCACTTCTGTTAGTTTTATCCAGCGAGTTTCTTCAAGTAAGGATTTCGGGATTGGAATCTCTCTGAAGATCTCACTTTCCATATCAAAGGCAACTAAAGCTTTATATTTTGCAACCGGGGATGCACTACTACTTACCCAATATATTGAACCATTAAGACTAACTGCAGGTGTTTCACTTATATATGGCGGTACGTCATCAATCTTTCTCCATGTATCGTCTTCACCTACAGTTAATACTTCGGCTACACTAAGCCTGCCGTTCGGACGCGTCCTTATGTCCCAGACACGAACTACTTTGTGTTTCTTAGATGAAGGATGGAATCCAAATCCGTAATTTGCAGCCACGAAATAACCATGTCCTTCAGTTGCGATCGTTTTTCCTATAGAAGCTGTTATTTCTCCGGTGCACGGGTTATATATGCGAACACTGTGCACCAGGGAGTCAATGAGACAAAATAATAAACCACTTGAGGATACCAGCATACGCTCCTCCACCGTAGACGTCATTAAAGGAGTGGCGTTTAATGCCCGACTGTCCTCAAACAAGCTTTCTTCCACAGAGAAAATCTCCGTCTTGGTTGTATTTCTTAAACGGTCAATAGTTGTACTGCTGATAATAAGTGATGGCCGGCGAGTTTGTGATCTGATACGATGCAATTCAACAAAGTGTGGAGACCGAATCAAAGATAGCCACCGTGTACATACAAACTTGCATGACCGGACAAGTGACCTTCCTGGAACTCTGCTAAGTATCTCGCAGAGTATGTCATCATCAAGATTTTCAAGACTAGGTAATCTTAATAAGACTTGATGATCACCTGCACCATATTCCTTTATCCACTTCATCTTCTAGCTAGGTGTTTTTATGTTATTGATATCAGTAATATATACTTATAGCGAAACCTGTTACAGTTTCCTACTACAACTCTATTTTCCGATAGCTTCCGTTTTCTTGTTAATAAAGTTCACATTTAATTAATGTCTCGAAAATCTACTTCCCTAGTCTATATCTAAGTTGCCACCTGAGATATTCAAAATCTACAAAGCCATCGAAATATGTCACCTGATCCAAAATTTACTTGATGACGCAAATCAAAAAACATATGGCGAGTAGAGATAAACGCCCTAGTCAAAAAAATGTAATTTTTGGGGAGGTGTGGATGAGAAGGAAAAACGCCCCGCTGTTTAAAAATACACCAGTTAATCGAGTAGAGATACACTGCACTGCTGAGAAAGATCAAAGTACATTGAAAATGCCCCAATAAACTGAAATGCAAAAGGTGATCCCATAACTGGAAAGTCCAAATCTACAAAGAATACCAAGGAAATAATATGAAGCTCAATCAAAAATCCATGATGCAAATGAAGAGAAAGCATCAGAGTAATACATCTGCGAATGATAATATAGTTTCCTTGATAGTATATTCTACTTCACAGACACAAGAGGCTTTTGAGAAAAACAATTCTAACATGGAGCTTGGCGCCAACCATGTCCAAACTGAAATCTTTGGTTTTAGTTCTTGCCACACTTGGAAAGAAATGTAACACAATTTCCTAATCATTGCACAAGCCTCTGTTGTTTAGATTATCAACAGGCGCAGTCAGCCAAATTGTACATAAAACGCACGATCACAATATGGACGGACAGAAACATGAAATAAGAAAAATTCAGCACAATGTTTAAGGATATTAGACGTTCAATCTGATTTGAGATCACAAGAATCAAAAGACTAATTGGGAGAGGTGGTCAGTATTCAGTCAGGCCACAATAATCACATATTGATGTGAAGATGTTATTACACGCTGCTAAACATAGGACACTCAAAATAAAGCTGTTGGTTTCGTCTTGTAATACAAATCAGCATAGTTAAACAGCAAGAGAGTCGCATCCCTCACGTGAATGTCGTTCTTGTCAGCATTAGACCTCTCCTGGAGGTCCTGAATAATACGGTCATAACGGTTGATCTCCATCGTCTTCCCAGAGTCCGTCAGATAACAAGAGGAGCCGGATCTGGAAGAGACAACAACATTCTCAACTCTATCACATAGGACTTCCTTCATCAAATTGCAGAGACACTGCAACTTCTCTTCTGTCACTCTCTTAGCCTCCTCCTGCACCTTCTGCACACGTTCCCTTTCCCGGCAACTTTCTTCCCTTTCCCGGCGACTTTCTTCCGCCCACCTCTGTCCGATGCATCGATCAATCGTTTCGTTTAAGGTTTCGACTAGATGGTGCACCTTCCAGTAAACTGAGTGTGAAGTCTTATAAGCATTATGTGCTTCAAAAACCTTGCTCCTGTTGCCCGCTACTTCTTCATAAAATTCCTTGAGACGTATTTCAACATCATCATCCACCACCGGTGGGAGTCGCGTAGGGTGATTGACCGTACACGAGTGTGGAGATGCTAAACTTAGGCCTAGCCCATCTACATTCGCACGAGTAATCGACTCTCACCGGTCTCTCTTCCAGAATTGATTCAGCCCAAAATTGATCATGTATCCCGTTGTATGCTTCCAAATTTGGAAACTTGTCAAAAATTTGACGTTTAGTATCTTCAACAGCACCATGAAGTAGTTTTCTAAAATCACAGTTCTTGAGATCAGAATCCAGTTTCTCCATTCTCCCCAGTTCTAACTCGAGATCCTCGGTACTAAATCCTGGGGGCAAATCATCATACCCCATATCACGATACTTTTTCTCAGCGTTATCTATATCCTCCACTGTTTCCCATGATGTATACTTGTGTATGATCTGCTTCACCACCTTGGGTATCGACATCTTCAGAGAAATAACTAGCTAGGGTTTTCTTTCCTTCAAAGAGGGAGACGTATATATATAATAGAACTGTTTTATAAAAGTTTTCAGATTAACGGTTGGGATTTGACCAGGAGTGCCGTCCCAAAAGCGGTGATGCCACCAACATGTACCGGGTTTGCCACCAGACACTTCTTTTATTTACCACCCATATCAAATTTCACCCTTACTTATAGCATCTCCAATGCTAGGGTAGAGGTCATTCTATGTGGAAGTCTAAACATCACATTTTTTATTGAGTGTCGGATGATGAATAATCTCCTTGGAGAGTTCCTTCACAGGATCCCCCAATATATCTTATTTCACAAAATAATAAGAAGTTATTACAGCAAATAATATCAACGGAAAATAAGGTAAATATATCTTCTATTACACCCCCTTAGTCTTAGCGGGAGAGGAGCAGACGCTTAGACTAGAACAAAACGAAGAAATAATTGTCTTGGAAGACCCTTGGTGAAAATATCAGCATACTGATTTTCAGAAGGGATGTGCAAGACACGAATGTCCCCAATACGAACGCGCTCACGAACAAAATGGATGTCGATCTCCACATGTTTTGTGCGTTGATGTTGAACAGGATCGCCAGACATGTAGACAGCACTCACATTATCACAATAAACCATGGTAGCACGTCGTAATGGTATATGTAACTCAAGAAGAAGATTAGAAGCCGGGTTGTTTCAAAGAACAACATTGGCAACTCCTCGATATTGACTTGGCACTAGAGCGGGAAACAGTTTCCCGACGCTTAGAAGACCAAGAGACGAGGTTGTCTCCAAGAAAAATACAATAACCAGAGGTTGACCGTCGCGAATCGGGACAGCCCGCCCAATCAGCATCAGAGTACGCAGTTAAACCAGAAATAGTGGAAACCGATAGAAAAAGGCCATGATCAATGGTACCCTGAAGATAGCGGAGTATGCGCTTAAGAGCTTGCATGTGAGGCTCCCTTGGGTCATGCATGAATAAACATACCTGCTGAACCGCATAAGATATATCTGGTCGAGTGAATGTAAGGTACTGTAATGCCCCGGCTAAGCTTCTGTATAAAGTAGGATCCGCGATTTCTGGGCCAGAAGTAGCGCTGAGCTTGGAGTGAGTGTCGGCCGGAGTGGCCACATGGGTTCTGATCGAGTCATGGATGCACGAGCGATGATGTCCTTCGTATATAATGACTGAGACAAATACAACCCTGAGGATGAACGAGTAGCAGTGATACCCAGAAAATGATGTAACGGACCAAGATCAGACATAGAGAATTCTCGTTTCATCAGGTCAATAAACCGGCATAAAAGAGCATCAGTAGAGGCAGTGAGTACTATATCATCAACGTACAACAGTAAGTACGCGGTATCCGATCCTGATTGATAAATAAAGAGAGAGGGATCACATACACTACCACGAAAACCACAGCTGGAGATGAAGGTCGCGAATCTCTGGAACCACGCCCGAGGGGCTTGTTTGAGACCATAAAGAGATCTACGAAGGCGACAAACATAATCAGGGCGAGCAGGGTCAACGAATCCCGGAGGCTGATGCATATAAACTGTCTCGGTCAAATCCCCATGAAGAAAAGCATTCTTGACATCCAACTGGTGTATGGGCCAAGACCTCGAAGTAGCAATGGTGAGCACAGTACGAATAGTGGCAGGCTTAACAACTGGACTAAACGTCTCAAAACAATCAACTCCAACCTGCTGAGATTTACCATTGGCGACAAGACGCGCCTTGTGACGCTGCAAGGAACCATCAGCATGAAATTTGTGGCGGAAAAGCCACATGGAACGAATAATATGAACACCAAGAGGTCGTGGTACTAGTTCCCAAGTATTAGTTTTCAACATTGCAATGTACTCATCTTTCATGGCTTTATTCCAGTTAGGATCCCTAAGAGCATAATGTGAGACTTAGGCAGACGGGAGATTTTTTGCTGAGTCTGAACATGAAGGTTCAGTCTATTAGTTGGTCGGAAAATGCCCTTGGAGGCACGAGTAACTGGACGAGATGAGGATGCAGCTGAGATTGTTGGAATGGTCGGTGCAGTAGGGGGACAGGTGGAAGTGGAAGTGGTAGGTGCAGTAGGGGGACATGTAGAGGTTGTTGGAATGTTGGTAGGTGCAGTAGGGGGACAGGTGGAAGTGGGAGCTGTAGGTGCAGTAGGGGGACATGTAGGGGGACAAGTAGATGCAGTAGGGGGACAGATGGAGGTGGAAGCTATAGACCTGTTGGAGGTGGAAGTACAGATAGGAAGAGTAGAAGAGATTGGTGCAGGCGAATTTGTGACTGCACGAGTCTGATGAGTATGCCGACGATGGTAAGTTATGTACTGGTGGGAAGTAGGGTCGTGAGGTGTAGTGGGAATGTTAGACGGAGGAGGAGGGGAAGCAGCGGAAGACTGATTAGTCTGACGACGATGAGGTGGAGTGTACGTTTGCTGTACATTGGGGGAAGGTGGTTGAGAAGGATTTGAGGAGGGATAGGCCAGAGGTACCGGGAAAAAAGTGGAAACAGACGTAGATTGGTGATCTAGACTGGGAGAACTAGTGGGGGAGGTTTCACGGAATGGAAAAACGTTTTCATCAAACGTTACATGGCGAGACAAGATTATTTTGTTAGTGGCTAAGTCAAGACAACGGTAGCCACGATGGTGGATAGGAAAACCAAGAAAAACGCACCTAGTGGAACGAGGGGCAAGTTTATGGGGTGTGGTAGCGGATAGATTAGGGTAGCAAAGGCAACCAAACGTACGAAGATGGTCATATGTTGGTTGACGTTGATAAAGAATGGACACAGGAGAATTGAAATTGAGAATTTTGGTGGGAAGGATATTATGGAGATAGACAGCCATGAGAAGGGAATCAGCCCAAAATTTTGAAGGTATGGAAGCATGAGACATAATTGTACGTGTGATATCATTAACACGACGAATCATTCTCTCAGCCTTGCCATTTTGAGAGGAAGTTTGAGGGCATGAAAAACGAAAAACAAGCCCATTAGTTTGGGCAAAGTTATGAAAAGAGGAATTATCAAATTCACGACCCATGTCGCATTGAAAACATTTTATTTCACGTTCAAATTGAGTTTTAACGAAAGTACGAAATTCCAAAAATTTGGTATAGACTTGAGATTTGAACTTTAGAGGATAAACCCAAAGATAATTTGTGAAGTCATCCAACAAGTTAAGGTAATAAATAAAACCAGTCTCAACATGTAATGGAGAGGTCCATAAGTCACTATGAATGAGATCAAAAGGAGCATAAGTAATGGAATTTGATTCATAAAATGGAAGACGGACATGTTTACTAACTTGACAAGAATGACAAAGTTTGGTAGACTGATTTTTATTACATTGAATAGCAGATTTTGAACGTAAAACATCTAAGATAGCCTTGCCGGGTGACCAAGGCGGCTGTGCCAAATATCGGTCGAGAACATGACAAGAGACATAGGAGAGGAGACATGGACGGAATTGAAGGCGGCACGGCAGAAGTGGTGATAGGGTAAAGCTCCCCAGAACTATTACATCGAAGAAGAATCGTCCTCGAAGTCAAATCCTTCACAGAAAAACCATATGGATCAAATTCAACAGACACATGATTATCACTGGTGAATTTACGAACGGAAACAAGGTTTTTGATTATGTCAGGAACAACTAGAGTATCTTTGAGTTGGAGAGTTCGGGAAGGGAGATTTAGGAACTTGGTACCACTAGCGAAGAATCGGAATACTATTGCCATTGCCGACTAAGATGGATCGTACATTACTAGTATTAAAAACAGTATGTAAAGTACCGAGTCTGCGGTGAGGTGCGATGTAGCACCGTGTCCATATAAAAGGCATCATCAAAGTTGTTGTAGGCTCATGGAGCTATATGCTTCAGCAATATCATTGGGTTGCAGTACCTCAGTTGAGGGAGCAAGATAAGCTTGTGCATGACCAATGCCAGATGGCCGAGGACGAGACTGACCATTGCGAGAGCGACTCTGGGATGATCCGCGTGTTGACGGTGATGGCTGCCATGGAGGAACTGTGGGGTAAGGGCACGGTGGAGTAGCCCAGTAAGGTGACCAGGGAGGGTATGCTGGATACTGAGCACGGTATGCCTGGCGGAAATGTGGTGGTGTTGGCAGAAGAGGTGGATCCAGTGATGAAGTTGTTGCCGTATTATCAGAAGCTGCGGATCTATTTCCACGTTTACCATTGTTGGAGCGATGATTGCGTGGTGTACCACGGTCTGTTGAAGATGTTGTAGCAGCAAGGGCTGTTGGTGAAGACACGCTGGATTGCTGAGCACGACGGATCTCTTCGGTACGCAATTGAGAGCGAGCAGCATCAAAACTGGGCATGGACTGTTGTATGAAAGATGCAACAGTGTTGTATTCCTCCGGAAAGCCATTCACAAGTTGGATAACCAATCGATTATCATTCATAGGAAACTCAAGATCACGTAATCGGTCGGATAATGATTTTAGCTTATCACAGTAATCATCAACACTAGTACACTGAACAAACTTAAGATTGACAAACTTACTTTCAAGAGTCGCAGCGCGGTTACCTTTGTTATCTTGAAAGAGCTTCTTAAGATGATCCCAAATCTCTTTAGCAGTTTTGCCAGATTTGAGAACAGTGAGCATTAAGTCTTTAGCCATGGTAGAAAATATCCATTGACGACAGAGAGCGTCAAGTTGTTTCGTGGTATCGTCATCGATGTCTGTCGGCCTTGCTGATCCGTCAATAAGGAAGAGGAGACGGTGAGCCTGGAGATGGAGCTCAAAAAGAAAAACCCAGGAAGAGTATTCATCCTGTTTAATATCTAGGAGAATGGGGATTAGGGTTTTGATGTTAGTGACAGCAAACGCCGGATGCAGGGTTTTCTTATCGCCTGCCATTGAAGATGAAGAGAGGATCGAAGTTTTAGGATGATACCATGTCGGATGATGAATAATCTCCTTGGAGAGTTCCTTCACAGGATCCCCCAATATATCTTATTTCACAAAATAATAAGAAGTTATTACAGCAAATAATATCAACGGAAAATAAGGTAAATATATCTTCTATTATTGAGGTCATTCGGATATGGACAAAACAAATAAAGTTAACACCTTTTAACACAAAAATCATCTCCATTTCTTAGGGAAATTTTTATGGTAATGTACAAATTCATTTTTTTGTTGAGCCAGGTGGATGGCCAAACAGGTTTTTCCACTATGGTAAAGCAGTGGGCGATTGATCATCAAGCGCCAGAACTTGGGACACCCGCTGGCGTGTGTGCTTCCAACGCGCGGGCGTTGAAGACACAAACGCGGGTATTTGTCACACACACGCGGGCGTGAGAATCTAAATCGCCAACAGTCAATTATCTAATTCCTATATTTTCGACGGTATTATTTTCAAAACTATAAATTCCTTCAACCGAATTCATTCTCAGTACCACTACCATTTCCTTCTTCTAAAACTCTTCTAAACCGATTTTTTTTTAATACAATGTGAGCAACTTAATAAAAAAAACGATGAATATTCTAAAGAAGAGAAGAGATTGAAGAAATGAACTGGTACCGCGGCCTCTCACAGATGTAGATTATTCTCAAAATCGGGAAGCTGAGTTTGCTTCGCCGAGTGTCGTTGTTGCTTTATTATTAGTTCAAGGTCATGTGTCGGGGCATCGAGAACTGTCTCAGGGTTATTATAGAATGAGAGGTGGATTTCAGACTTAAAGGATGTTTATGAAGGTTTACCTCCACAAGTACGAGAAAGGGTTGACAGATATCCCTGATGTGCGCTTTATAGAGTGAAGCCTAAAAAACATAACAAAATTACGACAACATTGATAGAAAGGTGGTAGCCGACGACGTACACGTTCGATTTTATGGATTTTGAAATTGGTAAGCTTGTTTAACTTAACTTAAATTTTATATTTTTAAAATAATTAATCATAGTTGATATTATTCTTGTAATAGGAATTACGCCTCTTGATTTGTATTTCATTTGTAGAATCCCAAATGGAGTGGGAGATCCGCACCATACAACCAAGACGAATGGATATCAAATAGTAAATGGGAGACGCTTCTTCCCATGTCAGTAGAATCAAAAATACGTGAAGATCATAAAGAATTGAAAAGAGGTGGGGTATTATGTTCAGCGTTGAAGCTTTCCTTACCGGATTGAAAGGATATATCATTCAAACTCTACATTCTATTCATTTCGTTACAGAGATGGTCGATAAAAAATAAGTGGCACTGCCAGAATTTCATTGTTAACAATGTCGCACGTCGACAACTAAAGACAAGCAACTTAGCAAGGTAGACAATTTCATTAAGGAATGAGTTTGGATTTATGCTGCTTCCGAACAGGATGAATGCTATCGAACATTGTGAAAAAGCCGTAGTCTATTAGCCTTGTGAGTAATCCTCTTCTCCCGGGCGAGAAGCTCATGGTAGGAAGTCCAATGATTTTAACCTTATCGAAGGTCTTCTTCGTCGTGTCGTAGTAATATACGGATACGAGATGTCTTTCCGCATCATCACGAGTTCTTTTAGCTTTTATGATGATTATATCTGTACCCGGAAGTTGTTGTATATTTTGATATAGATCAACACAGGAACTGTCCCAGTCTACAGGCATCGATATAATCTCTTCAGTCCAATTTCCATTGAATATCCACAATTTCACCTCAAATTCACCAACTTTTTGAAATATAGCAACGCATCCATCCACTTCTGTTAGTTTTATCCAGCGAGTTTCTTCAAGTAAGGATTTCGGGATTGAAATCTCTCTGAAGATCTCACTTTCCATATCAAACGCAACTAACGCTTTATATTTTCCAACCGGAGATGCACTACTACTTACCCAATATATTGAACCATTAAGACTAACTGCAGGTGTTTCACTTATACATGGTGGTACCTCATCAATCTTTCTCCATGTATCGTCTTCGCCTACAGTTAATACTTCGGCTACACTAAGCATGCCGTCTGGAAGCGTCCTTATGTCCCAGACACGAACTAGTTTGTGTTTCTTAGATGAAGGATGGAATCCAAATCCGTAATTTGCAGCCACGAAATAAGTCTGTCCTTCAATTGCAATCCTTTTTCCTATTGAAGCTGTAATTTCTCGGGTGCACGGGTTATAGATGCGAACACTATCTCTCACTGTGTCAACGAGACAGAATAATAAAGAACCACTTGAAGATACCAGCATACCCTCCTCCTCCGTAGACTTCATTAACAGTGTGGCGTTTAACGCCCGACTGTCTTCAAACAAGCTTTCGTCCACAGAGAAAAACTTGGTTTTAGTTGTATTTCTGATATAGTCAGTAGTCGTACTGCTGAATATAAGTGATGGCCGGCGAGTTTGTGATCTGATACGATGCAATTCAAGAAAGTGTGGAGTTCGAATCAAAGATAGCCACCGTTTACATACAAACTTGCATGACCGGACAAGTGACCTTGCTGGAACTCTGCTTAGTATCTCGCAGAGAATGTCATCAACAAAATTTACAAGACTATGTAATCTTAAGACTTGATGATCACCTGCATCATATTCCTTTATCCACTTCATCTTCTAGCTAGGGTTTTTTATGTTATTAATATCAGTAATATATACTACTTATTATAGCGAAACCTGTTACAGTTTCCTACTACAACTCTACTTTCCGACAGCTTCCGTTTTCCTGTTAAACTCTTTTAACACCAAAGTTCACATTTAATTAATGTCAAAATCTTCAAAGCCATCGAAATATGTCACCTGATCCAAAATTTACTTGATGACGCAAATCAAAAAACACATAGCTATATAATTAAATGAAAAAAATAATTTTGGAAGAGCTGAAGCTAAAAACTAATCAAAAAGTTGTAATTTTTGCGGAGGTGTGGATGAAAAAAAAAAAGCCTGGCTGTTTAGAAGTAAAAATACACCAGTTAATCGAGTAGAGATACACTGCATTGCTAAGAAAGATCAAAGTACATTGAAGATTCCCAGATCCCATAACTGGAAAGTTCAATCTAATTTTTCAAACCTCAATAAATAATCTCCAAATTTCCAATGCAGTAAATTGCTAAGACAAAAATGGCACAAAACATCTACAAAAAATACCAAGGAAATAATATGAAGCAAAAATTATATATGAGATATTGAATCTCAATTTAAAAATCCATAATGCAAATGAAGAGAAAGCATCAAAGTAATACACCTGCGACCATGATAATATAGTTGCCTTGATAGTATATTCTACTTCACAGACACAAGAGGCTTTGACACTAGCTGATTTCGCTGATTTTGCCTTTAAACAATCCAGAATAGGTAAAGACTTAAGAATAGCCAAAGTTCATCAGACACCCATTGAAATCTTATTTCAGTCCATGGAAAGAAATGTAACACACTTTCCTCATCATTGCACAAGCTTCTGTTGTTTAGATTATCAATTGTCCATCTACTCTATTTAGCCATCTATACCTATCCCTTCCTTACTTCAAGTAAGGGAGTGAAGCTTATGGTCTACGCCCTATCCCTTGTTGGTTTAGACTAAAACTTGGATCCCATGCTAGATACCGCACCGTAAAATAAGCAGGCACAGTCAGGCAAATTGTACATAAACGCACGATCACAATATAAACGGGCAGAACTATGTAATAAGAACAATTCAGCACAAGGTTGAAGGATAGTAGACGTTCAATCTGATTTGAGATCACAAGAATCAAAAATAGCAGTTCACTGTATGTGAAGATGTTATTACACGCTAGCTAAACATAGGACAGGCGAAATGAAGCTTTTGGCTTAGTCTTGTGATACAAATCAGCATAGTTAAACAGCAAGAGAGTCGCATCCCTGACGTGAATGTCGTTCTTGTCAGCATCAGACCTTTCCAGGAGGTCCTCAATGATACGGTCATGAGGGTTGATCTCCATCGTCTTCCCAGAGTTCGTCAGATAACAAGAGGAGCCGGATCTGGAAGACACGACAACATTCTCAACTCTATCACCTAGCACTTCCTTCATCAAATTGCAGACACACTGCAACTTCTCTTCCACCAATCTCCTAGCCTCCTCCTGCTTATCAGCATAGTTAAACAGCAAGAGAGTCGCATCCCTCACGTGAATGTCGTTCTTATCAGCATCAGACCTTTCCAGGAGGTCCTCGATGATACGGTCATGAGGATTGATCTCCATCGTCTTCCCAGAGTTCGTCAGATAACAAGAGGAGCCGGATCTGGAAGACACGACAACATTCTCAACTCTATCACCTAGCACTTCCTTCATTAAATTGCAGAGACACTGCAACTTCTCTCCCAGCAATCTCCTAGCCTCCTCCTGCTTCTTCTGCTTACGTTCCCTTTCACGGCGACTTTCTTCGACCCACTTCTGTTGGTTGCATCGATCAACTGCTTTTTTTAAGGTTTCGGTCAGAATACTGTGCACGTAACTGTACACCGAGTATGAAGTATTATACTGATCATATGCTTCGAACACCTTGCTCCTGTTGTCCGCTATTTCTTCATACAATTCCTTTAGACGTATTTCAACATCATCATCCACCACCGGTGGGGAGCAGGATGAGCAGGACCCGTAGGGTGATTGACCGTGCGCGAGACTGGCGAGGCTAAAAAAAGGCCTACAGCTATACTCGCGCGCGTGTTTGACTACATCGCTCACCGGTCTGTCTTCCATAATTGCTTCAGCCCAATATGCATCATGTATCCTATTGTATGCTTCCATATTGCGAATGCCTTGAAACTTGTCAAAAAATTGACGTTTAGTATCTTCAACAGCATCATGAAGTGGTTTTTGGAAATCACCACCCGAAAGGACATAGGTCTTGAGATCAGAATCCAGTTTCTCCATTTTCCCCAGTTCTAACTCGAGATCCTCGGTGCTAAATCCTGGGGGCAAATCATCATACCCCATATCACGATAATTTTCCTCAGCGTTATATATATCCTCCATTGTTTCCCATGATGTATACTTGTGTAGAATCTGCATTATCCCTTTGGTTATTGACATCTTCAGAGATGAAGAACTAGCTAGGGTTTTGTTTCCTTCAAAGAAGTATTATATATAGGTGGATACTTGTTCAGGATTTTGGGTAGGACTGTTTTATAGAAGTTTTTATATTAACAGTTAGGATTTGACCAGGAGTACGTGTCCGTGCCAAAAGCGGTGATGCCACCGACATTTATCGGCAAATTCGGATCAAAAAGAAACATTCCATCTTTCTCTCTCCTCCCAAAACAAATACTCCCTCTGTCCATTTTTATCTGTCCTAATTTTTAAATTTTTACTTTGGTCTGTCCATTTTTGTGAATCTGCTCTGTTTATAGACATATTTTTCCCTTAAACTATCAAATATACCTTTTCTTTTTTATAATTATAAGATCATTTTTAATATAAACTTAATTCAAAATCATAAATATCATCACCATATATAAGGAAAAAAATCCATTCAATATTTTTTTATATTAATTGCTATTCTTTTTTTAAATAAAAACATTTATCGGTAATTACAAAATTCCTAATATTAGAAGGAGTAATTGATTATAGGTTAACATGGCTATATACATGGCAAAGAATCAAAAAATTTATGACAAAATCTCAAATTCATGGTAGAGTATATCTAAAGAGTAAATAATCTACAATTTCAAATTTTTTTCCCACTCAAATAAAAATTCCAAAGGCTCCAAAGTTTTAATGCGGGAAACCATAATCAAATGGAGGAAATAAAAAATTCTTAAATTTTGGAGTATAAGTTTGCTTTTATTTCTTTACACGCCTGGTACCTTGATGATGGTACAATCATTGGTGATACACTTGAGGTGTCCAAGGCCTTGCGCATTATAGAAACTGAAGGACCGGGTAGGGGTTTACACCTCAATATAAAGAAAACAGAAGTGTTTTGGCCCTCTGTTGATCCTAGAAGTATTGTTGATGGTGTTTTCCCTCATGATATTGGTAGACCGTCTAATGGTGTTAAACTCTTGGGTGGTCCTGTGAGTTTGGATTCGAACTTCATTAATGACATGATGTTGAACAGAGTGAACAAGACTGTTCAACTTATGTCTGCTATCCAAAAACTCAATGATCCTCAAAGCGAGATGTTTCTACTTCGCAATTGCACAGGTGTTTCTAGATTATATTTTGCGTTGCGGACTACCAATCAATGACCCTTCAACAAGCCACTGAGCTTTTTGATGATCATTTGCTCAAGTACTTGAGACTCCTTATCACTGATGATGGCTCGGGGTTTGGTCCTTTACAGCAGACATTAGCTACCTTACCTATCAAGGATGGTGGCTTGGGGATTTATACCATGGCAGACACACGCACCTCTTTGTTATCTTGCTTCTCGAGTCGAGCGGCTTCGGTGCAAAGGTGATCCTTGGTAACTTATTCTTAACAAACAAAGGTTCTGCTTATCAGTTGACTCTTCAGAATTTCATTCAGGTATGTGGATTACCTTCTTCTTATTGTGTCGATGATACTGCCCCCCATCCATGCATTCCCTGGGAGTTACCTATTTTGATGCTATTAAGAAGAAAATCCCCGACCAATTTTCTATGTCTGTAAGAGATTCCATTCTGTGGAAGTGTAATAGAGTTAAGCATGCACAAGATTATTTGTTAGTTGTACCTATTAGTGGGCTTAATCAATGTCTCGGGCCTAGACAGTTCAGAGATGTTCTTTGCTACCGCCTGGGTATCCCATTGTTTGTTGAGAATGGTTTGTGCTCAAGTTGCAATAGTCCTATGGATATTTTTGGTGATCATGCGCTTCATTGTGCTAAGGACATTGGACCCAAGTATCCGCATGACTTTGTTCGTGATGTAATCGTTGACATTTGTTATAAGGCTGATGTACCTGCGCGTAAGGAAGTTTCCCTTGGGTTTCTGTCGGATGATGGCAAAGATTTGCGGTCTGCTGATATATTTGTTCCTAACTGGGAAAATGGTCATGATGTTTGTATGGATGTTACAGGGGTCTCTCCCTTCGCAGGTGAAGGCACTAGTTCTTTCGTTCCAGGCAAAGCCATTTCTAGTGAAGTTTCGCGTAAACGCACTAAATACTTGGACAAGTGTGTATCACATGGTTATGGTTTGGGTGTTCTAGCTTTCTCTACTTTAGGAGAACTTGGGGATGATACTTTATGTTTTTTTAAGCGTCTGAAGAATTGTTTAGTTAGCAAGGACGTTAGTAGTGGTTCTGGTAGGTTTATTTTTCATAGATTAGGTACTGCTATTCAAAAAGGTGTTGGAGCCTAGCTTGTTGCTAGGTTGCCAACCAAAAGTTTGTAATTTGTTGATGATTAACAAAAAATTATATAATTAAATATCCGGAAAAAAAAAATATAGATAATAATTCTTTAAAATATTTCCTAAAACAATAATACTATCCAAACTAGAATTTTTAACACTAATAATTTTAATTTTAGTAATAACGTAATATTAAATAGGCTAGTCAAGGGATAGTCATGACATTTTATAGGATTTCCTTAATATCTTGAGAAAGTCAAAGCGGACTCTTAAAAATGGACGGAGGGAGTAATAAATCAGAGCCCTTAATTACGTAATATTGCATGAATTAACATGGAAGGTAGAGTTAGCTTGTCCTCTTGAGACAATATCTCAACCTCTATCCCCTTCGGCTTCCTTGGCTAGGTTATCCATGAGACTCGTGTGTAGGTTAGCACAGCAACCTGTTCAATTAATGTATTAGTACGCTGTTGGAGCTTAGTTTGTTAAACTCCAATTAGTTAATTTAATAGACAAGTTTGATAATGATTAGTATAAATCATGATCACTTTACTTAGGTGAGAGTGTAATGAATTTTTTTGAGGCAATAGGAATTTGGTCAAAAAAATGAGTATTCCCAACTTAATCAAAATTAACGCCAAAATATGAGGACTCCCAACTTACAATGGCATTGTAAGTTATTTATCAAGCAGGCCGGCACCATTTTTCAACATGGTCTTCATCACTTCCAGTATGGTCTTCATTACTTCTGACATAATCTTCATCATTGATAAAATGCTGGCAATGTCAAAAAAAAATCATTTCCGACATGGTCTTAAACATTTCATACATGGTCTACATGTGTAAATAACAATGCCGGCACATATGATCTTTTTTGACTTCCTTGATAGAGAAACTAGATAGTCTCAGTATTTGAACAGTGCGTACCTTTGATACGATACGTGTATATTAACGAGATTTTATCAACTAAAAAGTGAATGGTTGGATTGGTTTATAGTTCCATCTGTCTGTTGTTCAGAGTTGTTCTCTTTGACATGTATAATCAAACAAAATATGTAAGGGATTAAAGGTTGATTACATATGTAGTTTTATAAGTGTGTCACTTGTGCTAGCTAGTACAAGCAGAGATCGTAAATGTATAGAAAAAGGGTACTCCTCCTCCTCCTCCTCCTTTTTTTTTTTTTTTTTTTTTTTTTGCTACGAAACACACCATATATTAACAAACCAGGGAATTACAGATATTGTTTAGGTTTACATTCTTAACAAGAGAAACCAGAAAAGAAGGAACATAAATCAAAAGACTCTTGAGACTAAATTTCCTAGCCCGACGAGCAAGTCGATCGGCTAGGAGATTATTCGAACGCTTTATATACACTACTTTAAAAGACACTGATGAAGAAATTAAACTCCGACATTGACTTAAAAGATCACCGGATCTCCAGTCAACATTAAGACTGACTCCATTAATAAACTGCACCAGCTGAAGACAATCACTGACGAAAACGACATTGGAAAGATTCATCTCTTCTGCCCAAGAGGTGGCCAAAATTAGAGCAGCAGCTTCAGCTCCTACTGCTTCAGAAATCAATCCAAAATCAGCACGAACACTATTTATATTTCCTGCAATGTCACACCAAATAACACCCAAACCCATGTGAAAACTTTTGAAAGAAGCATCCACAAACATAAAATGCTCCACCTGCTCTCTAAGAATCTTTACATTACAAGAAGAAAAAAATCTTATGAGTCTGCGGATAGATATATATATAAGTGTTAATCATTCACTTCGTATCTAAAATGGTCTTGTTCATATCAATAGAGGCATCACTAGATGACACATTACACCTTAACTTCCAAATGCACCAAAGGACTATGGCACCAACACTAGGCCAAGAAACAATAAAAGGAGAATCACCCATAGCAGAGTCATGCCAAGCCAGAAAATAGTCATCAATCCAATCCAAATCAACAGAAATCATATGATACAGTGAAACTCCAGTCCATATTTGTTTCGCAATGGAGCAATTGATGAACAGATGCATAACAGTTTCCTCATGATTATGACACAACGGACAACTGACACCAGCAACAGAATTATACTCATGAATCAAGGAATTTACCAGTAGCATGTAAGCGAAAATTTTCCATAAAAAGAACTTAATTTTAGGCAAACAGTCAACACCCCAAACTTTCCTCCAAAAAAACAGCATCATCCGAGGAAGCCATATCATTTTTATAAACACGATAAGATGATTTAATTGTAAACTTACCATTCCTAGTATGCATCCATATTAAATCATCTTTCTGGTATAAATCTAATATAATTGTCCTAATCCTAGTGACTACATCAGGAGAGAACAGATCCATTAAAAGATTAACATTCCAACAACCATTCTGAGGATCAAAAAGTTCATTAACATATGTATAATTAATATTAGAAGGATGACCTGAAACAGGAGGAGCAGAAAATCCAGGTATCCAATTATCCTCTCAAATCCAAGTAGAAGCACCATTGTTAATATTAACCACCAGGTTACTTTTAAAAATTTTAACTCTTTCACTATACCTTTCCAAATCCAGGATGAAGTATTTGTCGCCTTATCGATTTCAAGCAAATTATGGTTAGGAAAGTACTTATCTTTCAAAAAAAATGGAGAGTAAACTATTGAGATTTTTTAGAATATGCCATCCGAGCTTACAGATAAAAACTCTATTAGTAACAAAAGTGTTTTTAATATCCAAACCACCATTAAGTTTAGACTTTCCTAAATCATCCCAAGATCTAAAATAAGCATCCCTCTTTGGATTCTTTTTAGACCACCAAAACCTCCTCTGAATAGAATCTAACTCTGAAGTAACTATTTTCGGAAGGGGGAAACAGGCCAAACGATAGATGGCTAGATTAGATAAAACATGCTTGGTTACCACTGTTCTACCAGCAACATTAAGATTGGTTTTTTTTTTTGAAGAACCCAATCTAGCATACAAATTATCAATAAGAAACTTAAAGGAATTAGTTTTATTCTTCCCAATAAAGAGGGGGTGCCCAAGTATTTTTCAAAGTGCTACTAAGGTATTTCATCTTTAGAGTCCGAGCTAAGATTTTTATATGTTTATGATGCATTTTCCCATAAGTAAAAAAAACAGATTTTTCTAAGTTGATCGCCTGACCAGAGGCTTTCGCAAAAACATTAATGATATTGAGGAGATTCCTAGCATGAGAGACAGAAGCCTTAGTAAACAGCATACAGTCGTCAGCGAAAAAAAGATGAGATATAGAAGGACTATCCTTCTTAAACTTAAAACCTTGTATCAACTTATCCTCTTCCGCTTTAACTAGCATTCGAGACAAAACATCCATGCAAAGAATAAAAATATCTTTGTGACAAACAATCCCCTTGCCTAATACCACGAGTGGGATAAAAAGTATCACCAGGGGAACCATTTACCAATACTGAATACGACACGGTGCTAATGCACTGAAAAATCATCTGACACCACTCATCTGAGAAACCTAATTTCTTAAAGACAAAGAATAATAAAGGGCCATTCTAGCCTATCAAACGCTTTAGAGAGGTCAAGTTTTATTGCAAGGTGACCACTAGTTGAGTTTTTCGTTTTCGTTTTAAAAGAATGCAAGATTTCATGAGTTATGACGACATTATCATGAATTTGTCGATTAGATACAAAAGCGATTTGAAAAAGGCGAGACCAGAGAGTCCATTAACAACTTTAAGCGATTAGTCAAAAATTTTGAAATAATTTTATAGACTGTGTTCGATAAACTTATGGGCCTAAAGTCATGAGGAGAAGAAGCATTCTTGATCTTGGGAATTAAAGAGATAAAAGAAAAATTAATCTATTTCAAAAGGAATCTATTAGTGAAAAAAGCCTGGACATGAGAAACTACTTCAGAATGAACAATCTCCCAATTATTCTGAAAAAAAAACGGCCTGAAACCCATCAGGCCATGAAGAACTCAAGAAGCTAAATTATTTACCGTGTCCCTAATTTCTTGTTCTGAAGGAATGGCAATCAAAGAAGTATTATCTTCATCAGAAATTTTAGGTTTAACAAACCTAAGGACTTCCTCAATATCAAAATTACGAGGATTAGTAGAAGTGTAAATTTTCTTAAAATGCTTTAAAAATAATTGAAAGACTTTTTCTCTGCTTTCTAACCAGTTACCTTGATCATCCCTAATCGTATGAATGGTATTGTACATGTTTCTAAGTTTAACTGAGTTATGGAAAAAACTAGTATTCCTATCATACTGAGTAAAATAATCTATTCTAGATTTCTGCTGATAAAAGCTATGTTCAATTTCATACGAATAGTCCAACTATTTAGAATAATTCAAAATATACTCTCCAATCTGAGGCGAGTAAGGCAACATCTGAAGTTTTTCTAATTCAGTATTAAGTCTACCAATAGTAGATTTGATATGACCAAAGGAGTTAACATTCCATTTACTCAATTCAAAATTCACATTCTTAAGCTTATTGATCACAACAAAAGTAGGAGAACCATTAACCCGCTTATTCCAAGAAAAGTGTAAGATGTCCTTGGACTCGGGGTTGTTGCCAACACTTGAAGAACTTAAAGGGAATATAAGACACTTGAAGAACTTAAAGGGAATATAAGTTTTCTCTCATAATGAAAACATTTAACCGGGCGGACAGTGATCAGAGTATATTCTTCCTAGATTAGTGATTCTAGTTTAAGGAAGGACAGTGACCCATTTATCATTCATAAAAGCCCTATCTAACTTTTCAAAAATTAATTCACTCGGATTCTTAAACCTTCTATTGCAACAAGTAAAGGGATTACCATAGGAAAAAACTTCATTCATATTCATAGTTAACAGCTTATCTCTAACAAATTTGGGAGCAATGGAGCTATTAAGATTACCTCCTTGTTTTTCCGAAGAATACAAAATAAAATTAAAATCACCTAGTAATAGCCAAGGATTGCAGTTGTTATCATTCATATCATTAAGAAAATTCCACTGATTTCTAATGCCCGATAAATTTAGAGAACAATAAATGAAGGTAACCACATAATTCTCGATGACAGGCGAGACATCACACAAAATATGAATCATGTTCAAAGAAAAACCTAAAAATTCAATATTCGAATTTTCAAAGTACCCAAAATCTAACCCCCCGACTTACCAACTGCAGGAATAATAACCCAAGAATCAAAGGGAAGATGATGCGTGTATTTTCTAACTGTGTCAGCGTCAACCATAGTTTCAAGCAAGCATATACTATCGAACTTAAATTTTCTAAAAAGGGATGATAAATGACTCCATTTCTTGTCAGAGCAGCACCCATTAATGTTCCAACTTAAAAAATTCATGATTAAAAACAGACGAATAAACACAAAAAAATATCCCGACAGAATGGTAATAAATAGAGATAGAACAAAAAACAAGTGAAAATTTATAATAAAAACCAGTAAGACACTTAATCTATAATGTAAAACTTTGAGGATTAGAGAGACTTACATGGTCATGAGCAGGAGAGGCAACTGCTGCCATAGGGTCTTCATCCAACATCATAAGGTCAATCTCCCTCTCAAATTCTTCATTAGAGACCTGATCTGGTTCAGGCGGGAGAGATGATAGAGGCATAGGCTCAAGGATAACGGCTTCATTAGAACCCACATTAGTCCCAAAAAGATCATTCTAACTCAAGTTATCATTACCAGGCACAAAAGTACCAAAGGAGGCATAGGCGAAACTTAATTCTGAAGCAGCGCTAAAAGTAAAACCCGAAGAACTACCCGATGGCGACACAATAGTCTGAGAGAAGGATGAGCATGAAGAGGAACAAAACATATTTCCATTAGTAGCACCAATTGAGGAAGATTCTCCAACATACCCCAAATTAAAGGACACATCAGACGGAGGAATAAAAGGAGGCACAGAAGACACCGGTGGCCAATGAGGTGTAGGTATGAAAGCAAAAGGATTCGTTTCAAACTCAGTCCTAGGCCTCTTGACTTTTCTACCAAAAGGCGAATAGTTGGGAAGTGCAGGAAAAGGAGAAGGATGAGGAGAGGAAGGCACATTGCTAGACAGTTCTCGAATTAATTAAAGGAGCGTCTGAAGGCCTTGCAGGAGCAAAACAGAGAGACGAGAAAGCTGAGCTTCTACTACCTAATGCCCGCGAAGGTTGAAGACTTACTGAAAAAGCAGTGGGCTTTGAGTCAGAACTAGAAGCACTACCTGCAGCAGAAGTATGAGAATCTATAACATTTGTTGTGCCCACACCACCAGCACGATTCCATCTTGGGTTTATAACATCAATATGAATAGCTCTAGCACTAGGGGCTGGCATAGCTCTAACGAAAATTTGAGCTTGAATCTCATGACATCTAACTTCATCAGGAATTAGAACAAAACAGCGCTTACAAGCATGGAAAGGAAGACGAGGATAAAAAGCAGACATATAAAAGGTTTTACTAGGAGTATTAATAACAACCTTCCTAGTCAATGGAGAGTTGAGAGGAACCAACATCTTAACTTCAAACCTGTTACCAACAGCAGATTCAGCATTGACAAAATCACCAATCTGGTCCATGACTTCTCTCTGCCTTCCTTTGTTAACCAGATCAGAAGGAATAGTAACTTGCACTGGCATAACTGTTTTTTCCCATACCAGATCAAAGATATCCTCCGGCTTGCTCAAAGGCTGCACTGCAAAAAGCTGACCAAAGACTAAGGTAGGACGAGCTGGGAAAGCAATATCCCTATCCTGACTATTCTTGAACATAACTGCAAAAATATTAGGATAAGGCATTCCTTGCATAAAGGGTTTAGCAAGTTTAAAATCAGCAGAGTTAATAGGCCAGATCATATTGAGGTTATGCTTCACTGAAGTCTTGTAGTAGCTTCTAGTAGTATCACAAAGCAGAGCAGCAAAAAGATGAGGAAATTCTTCAACATCTTCATTTAAATCTAAGACTTTAACTTGTTCAGCAGCAAAAGCCATTTCAGATAGAGAAAGTTATCACTATGAAGAGATAACTATGAATAAAATCAGAAAGACTAAAGATGCATATTCAAAACCTTGAGAGACTAAGGTATAAATAGATAGGTGATTAAAGACATTGCAATTAGACTCTGCATTAAGACACTATCTAGGGAATGGAAAATGAAGAGACCTGTCATAATGATAATCATCACACCCAACATGATTTAACTACAGATAACAGGATGTGAAGAGACTGCAATGAATATTTACAGTTCACAAAGAATCAAAGAACAACTGAATTGGATAACCAAGGTTGCCGAGTGTAAATCTTCATCTGATACAGCCACCCTTTCACAGTGGGATTTAGTGTCCAGATTAAAAAATAACTAATCTCTTTTAATAAAAAATTATCTCTAAGTGGAAGAATATTCATTTCACAACTTTTGATGAAGAGGAACAAAACTTTAGATAACCACAAGTAATTGCAGTGAATAATAGCAGAGAGAATAATATCATAAATTCCCAAATTTATCACTAAAACCATCATTTAGAAAAGACTACTCCATCCAAAAGCAGATTTAACACAAAACAGCAAGTGAGAGAGAACAAGGAGCTTCAATGGCTTAAAGATAAAGGATTCTTCATTTTCATTAATCTATAAGATACATATACTAGTCCCAACAAAAATAGTGCCTCCAAACCCCCAAAACCTTAAGAGAAAAATCTTCAATACTAGCCTACTCTCACAAAAAAAAGAAACTCAATATACCAAAGCCCAAGACTTGTTATAAGGTACTCCCCACTTAATGCTGGCATTGTGGATCATTTATCGAGCATGCAGGAACATTGTCCCAGCGTCATTTACTTGTCCCCTAAGAACGCCGACACAACGTATTGTTATGTGATATGATAATAAAACATTGTCCCGGCGTGGTGTATTTACATCGGCAAGCTATAAAAACCTCTTTTTCCACCTTCCCCGGTACATATATGAAGGAGCTCACATGCTTAATTGCTTACTCCCTTTCCTTTTTTTTTTTTTAGCTACAAAATCGGCAAATTAGGGATGGTCATTTGCCCCACCCGTGGGTACCCGCTCCTTTTGGGTAGGATTTTACCCGCACAAACGGGGATGGGGATGGGGTTGGGGTTGGGTATGGGTAATACCCGAAACCTAAGCTACGTGGATGGGTGGGGATGAGATTCAAGATCCCCGCCCCGTAGCTTTCATATTATAAGAGTTTAGATTTTATGCAAGAATTTGTATCGAATTTTTATACTTCTGCCACTTAGTCGAACTTTCTTTCACTTGTTATATTCTTGATCGTTCTTGTATATTCATCACTTTCGCTTATTTGTTGTGATCAGACACATTCTCTGAATGTTAAAATAGTGAAAATGATACAAATAATGAAATACTTAACATGGACGAAGATATAATGAGAAAGGAAAAAGTAGAAAAACTAATAAGTCATTAAAGATTTTTTTTTGTTTACTTTAATTTCTGAATTTAAAATTTTAGAATGCATTATTTTTATGTTATTATTTTTGTTTGATTCATATTTAAGTGTTGATTATAAATCAATATATTTAAGGGTAATCCATGGAAAACCCGCCCCATACGGGTATTCCCTATACCCGTCCGTCCCAATTGATGTGGGTAACGGGCCGGGGCAGGTATGGGTATTTTTTTTACGAACGGGGCAGTGACTGGGATTGGCATACCGGCCCCATGGCCATCCCTATATGGACAATGTAATACTATGAACTCCTACAAAACTAATCACCGAGAGAAATATTGATCCATGACATTTTGCCATCGCAGTGTTTATTTAGTCACTCTTCCAATACTATCTATATATTCACATTGGGCTTGAAATTCCATTTTCATGATGCTACAAATCTTGATAAGCTTCCCTGGATTTAAGCTGCCCCTCTATTATTTCTATTACATCGATGGAGCACCCTAGTTCTTCATCTTCCATGACTGGGGACTGCATGATGGACTTTGCTAGAGCCGCCATTAAGTCATCAGTTGCAGCTATATCATTTCTTCCTACCAAAGATAAATAATCAGCGAACACCGCATCATGACAGTTGTGTATCGCCTCTTAACAGCAGCCTTTGGTTCAGACTTCAGAGGCCGTCTTTTTTCCATGCTCCTCTTTCCTAATCAACGATCAATCATTCATGCCAGTTCTAAAGCAGCAAATGACAAAACTTTTCCATGAAAGAGACTCCCATTTGTTGCCATTCTCAACAGATAAATCTTTTGCAATAGTGCTCGCAGTCAGGCAAATTGTACTTGATATAAAACGCGTTATCATAATACAAAACAGAAATGTGAGATAAGAAAAATTCAGCACAAGGTTAAAGGATATATTAGACGTTCAATCTGATTTGAGATCACAAGAATCAAAAGTAGCAGTTCACTGTATGTGAAGATGTTATTACACGCTAGCTAAACATAGGACAACTCAATATGAAGCTGTTGGCTTCGTCTTGTAATGCAAATCAGCACAGTTAAACAGCAAGAGAGTCGCATCCCTGATGTGAGTGTCGTTCTTGTCAGCAACAGACCTCTTCCGCAGGTCCTCAATGATACGGTCTTGAGGGTTGATCTCCATCGTCTTCCCAGAGTCCGTCAGATAACAAGGGTAGCCGGATCTGGAAGAGACAACAACATTATCAACTCTATCACCTAGCACTTCCTTCATCAAAACGCATAGACATTTCAAATTCTCTTCCACCAATCTCCTAGCCTCCTCCTGCAATCTCCTAGCCTCCTCCTGCTTCTTCTGCTCACGTTCCCTTTCACGGCGACTTTTTTCGGCCCATATCTGTCCATTGCATCGATCAACTGCTGCTTTTAAGGTTTCGATAAGCATATTGTGCACCCTAAAGTATACCGAGTGCATGGTCTTATACCGCTTATATGCTTCAAGCACCTTTCTCCTGTTGGCCGCTAGTTGTTGATACAATTCCCTGAGACGTATTTCAACATAATAATTCACCACCGGTGGGGGGCAGGATAAGCAGGACCCGTAGGGTGATTGACCGTACGCGAGACTGGCGAGGCTAAAAAAAGGCCTACCACCTTCACACTCGCAAGCAGATTCGACTACATCTGCAACCGGTCTCTCTTCCAGAATTGCTTGAGCCCAATATTCATCATGTATCCCATAGTATGCTTCCATATTTTGAATGCCTTGAAACTTGTAGAAAAATTGACGTTTAGTATCTTCAACAGCATCATGAAGTGATTTTTTAATTTCATTACTCCCAAGGATATATTTCTTGAGTTCAGGATCCAGTTTCTCCATTCTCCCCAGTTCTATCTTGAGATCTTCAATACTAAATCCTGGGGGCAAATCACCATACCCCATATCACGATACTTTTCCACAGCGTTATCTATATCCTCCAATGTTTCCCATGATGTATACTTGTGTATGATCTGCTTCACCCCCTTGGGTATTGACATCTTTAGAGATGAATAACTAGCTAGGGTTTTCTTTCCCTTCAAAGATGGATATATATATATAGGTGGATGCTTGTTCAGGATTTTGGATATGACTGTTTTATAGAAGTTTTCAGATTAACGGTTGGGATTTGACCAGGAGTACGTGTCCGTACCAAAGGCGGTGTTGCCACCGACATGTTATAATCGTACGCTATAATGGTGAATACATCCTGCAGAGTAACTGAATGGGGCTAGCCGAGCCAACTCGCCAGCTGAGTCGAGCCAAGCTGCAGGATGTTACAGCCCCAATCATTTGTCATGTGGATATTTTCCGCCCACTGCGTGGGCTTAGCCTATTTCACCTATTTGCTTGGTCTTGGTCAATTACTCTCTACGGTGACCTAATTCCATGATCCTAGGGTAAGTTTTCTGGAAACATCTAGAAGGGTTGTTGGCTAGGTCACGTTGGGAACGTTCTGGAATGTTCCGGGAGGCATGCAGGGAAAATTATTGCAGGGAGGCATGCAGGGGAATTAATACAATTTATGCTCACCTCCAAATGAGGTTAAGGGACTAATTCCCACCATATAAATACATGGGTTCACCACCCAAAAAGGTAAGCAATCTTCTCCACTAAAATTCCTGTGAAAAACTCTAGCTAACTTAAGTATCAAAGGGTTTTGCGGGTACCCCTCTGTTGTTCACTTGGAGAAAAAGGCAACGGATCGATCATCAACTAATCATCATCAGATTCGTGTTTGAGGTAGAAATATTTTTACCATCCAAACATGTTCATGTCTCAACTACTATAGTAACTTCCACTCGTCCAGAAATCAGTGACTAGCTTAACGAAATTCAAAGAAAAGAACACAAATCAAACTTCTTGTATATGTTGATCACTTATTTACTTCTAATATTACCCATTCAATGTGTTTCCAATGTAATAATTAGTATAAACTTGTTGGATGTTGGATTCATCAAAGGTTTTTTGATATTCTTCCTAAGATTTTCAATAACTGAATCCTCCACAATAATGTATTATGGACTAATCACATATCAATTCGTCTATTTGTCGGCTAATTAAATGATAAAACATTATAAATAAATAAAAAATGAGTTTTTGGTGCAGCATGATTAAACATAATCCTATACTAGGACACTAGTTTTTGGTTCTAACGATTTTTAATAAAAATATATTAACAAAGAAGTAGACGAATAATAAATATTGTTATAGTTATAATCAAATTTAATCGGCTTTTATAGGTGGTAAAGAGGAAATATATAATTGAAAACTAGAATTACTTTCGAAAGGGTGAGATAAGTGGTAAATAGGAAAGTGTGGGTGGTAAATAGGCAAAACCAAGGAAATGGTGAGTTGATTTTTTATATGAATTTCTCAGATCGGCTGGTCAGATCAAGGTATGATAGTTTTAAAATACATCATCATCACCCTTTTGGTGTTTTCCCTCACTTTATTAATGATTATTTCCTTCACCTTTATGGGGATTATTTTCCTTCACTCTTATAATGATTCTTTCTCCACCTTGTAATGGTCTTTACCTTTTTTTAAAAAAAAACCATTTTTTCTTATATTTTAAAATATATAGCGGTTATTATTTTGGGTATGCTTCATTTTCGGAGTTTTTTCATGATTCGAGCATGATTAAACTTGATTTCAAATTTGAGAGTAAAGTTGATTTCTTGAAAGAAAAAATCACAACTGAAAACGCAAGGGTACCAAGTACACCACCAACTTTTTCGTTCGACAACTTGTATAGACAAAACTTAATACAATAGAAAGTAGACCAACTAAATGATCCTTAACAATATGTATGCAGAGTTTATATCTCTATCTCTTCTCAATTAGTATGTATATAGACAAAGAGTCTGTGAACCTGATTCTTAAGAAGAGTACTTGGACGATCTCAAAAATCAATATCCAAGATCAATCTTGTCGTATCCAAATAATACAATCAGAATTCTACCAAGTAATTAAACTTTTTATCTATCTTTCAAGATACGAATTCTACAATAAACAAATCTCGGGTCGATACTAATGATAGACACATTTTTTGTGTCTGAATTGTCCTCAGTGTTGGTATTGTTGGAACTCGATTTTTGTACTAATATTGTGTTTTTATGTATTTTTAGGTATTTTTAGGTATTTTTGGAAATAAATATTTTTTGGAAAATTCGGCTCGAAAAGTTGCTCGGAACACCCCCGGAGGACATTTGATATTCGAACTCCCACGATGGATAAGGGGTAACCCAATTACTAAAGGGCACCCAAGCGATATTCGCACCCCTCAAATTTGTTGGTTAAGGGATGACCTTCTCCTTCGTTTGAAAATTGTGTTTTGGCGGGAAATATTTTTCTTCACTGGCAGATTTTTGAATCGATTTTTGGGCATGAAAGAAGGAGACTAAATCGCTGAAACTTCAGGCATGGTATGGTTGATATTCTCGGTTAGAATTGGCTGCATCGTGGGATTGAAGTTCACAGAGCAACACGTACACGCACACGGGTTTGCATGAGTTTTGGAGTTTAAGAACGTGTTCTGTGCATGTTAGATGACTCGAGCAACAACCTGGAGCGTGTAAGAGATAAACATGGAGAGTTTTCATCTGGCAGACGCGTGCAGGAGAAGAAAAAGGGAAGAATATCTTCCCGTATCTGGCAGAGTTAATGAGAAGGATTCCGGATTGATTATAGAGATTTCTTGCCGTTGTCGAGTATAAAAGAAGTGCTTGGAGGTCACAGAAGGTGGACAGAGAGATTGGGAGGTGTTAGAACGCTAGAAGAGCCAAAAAAATCGAAGTTGCATAGACTGCTATTTCTGCTGCTGCTTCTCTGAAGAACGTGAAGAACAGACCATTGAAGACAGTCGTTTTTCAACAGTGAAAAACGACTACCAAACGTGGGTCGCAGCTACAAGACAGAAGCACTTATTCTCTATCGTAGTTTGTATGTGGTGTTTGCAACATCTATAATGTTGCAAACCCGATTTTTCATCTTATTCTCCTTTGTTCATCATTTGTAAACCATTTTTGAGCAATAATAATGAATTTTGAGTGCGTTTCCAACATGATGAGCGGCTAATTCTCCCACAACCAAGGCAATGAGGAAGCTATTTACGCATGAATAAGCGGTAACCATTTTATTTTCTCTAATTTATAATTTATAATTCACTCAATCCTTTGCTTTAGCGAGTTTCAAATTGTTTGCAAAATTCTTTTAATTAGTTGTGATTCAATTAGATAGGTTATGCTTTGTATTAAGATAATCTATGCTTAGGGATACAATTAATTTTTGAGAATTTGTCGATTATTTGTGAATTAAGAAACAAAGGGATTTAAAAATTAATAATAATTAGACTTTAGGTTATTTACCGTAATTCATTCATGTGTAATAGTGGAATCAGTGTCTTGGTTATTCTCTCATATCATGAATCAATTTTGTGTTAAATTTTCTTTATTATTAATTTTTATAAGTCTAAAAATCTTTTGCTTTCACAAGTCTCAACGAACCTTCTTACTACAACATTATTGAGTCACATCAATTTTTGGCGCCGCTGACGCGGACTTGTCTTTAGGCTAGAGTTTTTAGATTTTCTTTTAAGTTTTTATTTATTTGTTCTTCTTTACGTTTTTGGGTTTTTGTCTTTTCCTTTCAGATTTTGGGATTTGGAGCGAAAGAAATATTTGCCAAAGCTTTTGGTGGATACTTAAAGATTTGGAGTTAAAGACAAAGCAAAAGGAGCGAAAGAAGAAGATTTTTTTATATTTTATAAAAGAGAGAAAAAAAAAAGAGAGGCATTTTTATTTTTATTTTTAGATATTCTTTTTTTTTTTAGACTTTCCTTTCCTTTTGCACTTTTACTTTTTGGACTTGGACATTTGGACATTCCTTATTTTTTAAACCCTACGGAAGGGTAGTATTAAATATCAAGCTGTTTTGCGAGAGAAGGACGGTGATTACGATATCACCTCGGCCCCTCGGGTTCGTACATGACATAGGAGTTGTGGCCCGAGTCGACTACAACAGTTCATCCCCGTCCGAGTACGGGAGGTAAGTTTGTCGAAACACTCGCGAATCCCCGCTAGCGAGTTATTGTCTTCCTTCGTGTGAATATATGTTGAGGACTTGAAAGCGGCTGTTTTAAATTCCTAGTAAAGGGCAAGGACTGGCCATATAAGATAAGGGTTCGGATTTCATCACCGTTCTCTTCTTGCCCGCCTTAGGAAAACAATACTTAACGCGAACCTAAGCCTTAAAATCTGGAATAGAACGAGACCGATAGGGTAACGAGCTTAGTAGGAAAGTCTTAGAAAAATATTGGTTACTCTTTTAGCATACTTTGAAGTTCATGATGGTCTCTGTGGAGTTGAATGCGTGACTGCGCCGCCTGGCAATGTCAAAAAAAAATCATTTCCGACATGGTCTTAAACATTTCATACATGGTCTACATGTGTAAATAACAATGCCGGCACATATGATCTTTTTTGACTTCCTTGATAGAGAAACTAGATAGTCTCAGTATTTGAACAGTGCGTACCTTTGATACGATACGTGTATATTAACGAGATTTTATCAACTAAAAAGTGAATGGTTGGATTGCTTTATAGTTCCATCTGTCTGTTGTTCAGAGTTGTTCTCTTTGACATGTATAATCAAACAAAATATGTAAGGGATTAAAGGTTGATTACATATGTAGTTTTATAAGTGTGTCACTTGTGCTAGCTAGTACAAGCAGAGATCGTAAATGTATAGAAAAAGGGTACTCCTCCTCCTTTTTTTTTTTTTTTTTTTTTTTTTTTTTGCTACGAAACACACCATATATTAACAAACCAGGGAATTACAGATATTGTTTAGGATTACATTCTTAACAAGAGAAACCAGAAAAGAAGGAACATAAATCAAAAGACTCTTGAGACTAAATTTCCTAGCCCGACGAGCAAGTCGATCGGCTAGGAGATTATTCGAACGCTTTATATACACTACTTTAAAAGACACTGAAAAAGAAATTAAACTCCGACATTGACTTAAAAGATCACAGGATCTCCGGTCAACATTAAGACTGACTCCATTAATAAAACCGCACCCGGTGAAGACAATCAGCGACGAAAGCGACATTGGAAAGATTCATCTCTTCCGCCCAAGAGGTGGCCAAAATTAGAGCAGTGGCTTCGGCTCCTCTTGAGAAATCAATCCAAAATCAGCACGAACACTATTTATATTTCCTGCAATGTCACACCAAATAACACCCAAACCCATGTGAAAACTTTTGAAAGAAGCATCCACAAACATAAAATGCTCCACCTGCTCTCTAAGAATCTTTACATTACAAGAAGAAACAATCTTATGAGTCTGCGGATAGATATATATATAAGTGTTAATCATTCACTTCGTATCTAAAATGGTCTTGTTCATATCAATAGAGGCATCACTAGATGACACATTACACCTTAACTTCCAAATGCACCAAAGGACTATGGCACCAACACTAGGCCAAGAAACAATAAAAGGAGAATCACCCATAGCGAGTCATGCCAAGCGGAAAATAGTCATCAATCCAATCCAAATCAATGAAATCATATGATACAGTGAAACTCCAGTCCATATTTGTTTCGCAATGGAGCAATTGATGAACAGATGCATAACAGTTTCCTCATGATTATGACACAACGGACAACTGACACCAGCAACAGAATTATACTCATGAATCAAGGAATTTACCAGTAGCATGTAAGCGAAAATTTTCCATAAAAAGAACTTAATTTTAGGCAAACAGTCAACACCCCAAACTTTCCTCCAAAAAACAGCATCATCCGAGGAAGCCATATCATTTTTATAAACACGATAAGATGATTTAATTGTAAACTTACCATTCCTAGTATGCATCCATATTAAATCATCTTTCTGGTATAAATCTAATATAATTGTCCTAATCCTAGTGACTACATCAGGAGAGAACAGATCCATTAAAAGATTAACATTCCAACAACCATTCTGAGGATCAAAAAGTTCATTAACATATGTATAATTAATATTAGAAGGATGACCTGAAACAGGAGGAGCAGAAAATCCAGGTATCCAATTATCCTCTCAAATCCAAGTAGAAGCACCATTGTTAATATTAACCACCAGGTTACTTTTAAAAATTTTAACTCTTTCACTATACCTTTCCAAATCCAGGATGAAGTATTTGTCGCCTTATCGATTTCAAGCAAATTATGGTTAGGAAAGTACTTATCTTTCAAAAAAAATGGAGAGTAAACTATTGAGATTTTTTAGAATATGCCATCCGAGCTTACAGATAAAAACTCTATTAGTAACAAAAGTGTTTTTAATATCCAAACCACCATTAAGTTTAGACTTTCCTAAATCATCCCAAGATCTAAAATAAGCATCCCTCTTTGGATTCTTTTTAGACCACCAAAACCTCCTACGAATAGAATCTAACTTTCGAAGTAACTATTTTCGGAAGGGGAAAAGAGCCAAACGATAGATGGCTAGATTAGATAAAACATGCTTGGTTACCACTGTTCTACCAGCAACATTAAGATTGGTTTTTTTTTTTTGAAGAACCCAATCTAGCATACAAATTATCAATAAGAAATTTAAAGGAATTAGTTTTATTCTTCCCAATAAAGAGGGGGGTGCCCAAGTATTTTTCAGTGCTACTAAGGTATTTCATCTTAAGAGTCCGAGCTAAGATTTTTATATGTTTATGATGCATTTTCCCACCAGTAAAAAAAACCAGATTTTTCTAAGTTGATCGCCTGACCAGAGGCTTTCGCAAAAACATTAATGATATTGAGGAGATTCCTAGCATGAGAGACAGAAGCCTTAGTAAACAGCATACAATCGTCAGCGAATAAAAGATGAGATATTGAAGGACTATCCTTCTTAAACTTAAAATCTTGTATCAACTTATCCTCTTCCGCTTTAACTAGCATTCGAGACAAAACATCCATGCAAAGAATAAAAATATACTGTGACAAACAATCCCCTTGCCTAATACCACGAGTGGGATAAAAAGTATCACCAGGGGAACCATTTACCAATACTGAATACGACACGGTGCTAATGCACTGAAAAATCATCTGACACCACTCATCTGAGAAACCTAATTTCTTAAAGACAGCAATAATAAAGGGCCATTCTAGCCTATCAAACGCTTTAGAGAGGTCAAGTTTTATTGCAAGGTGACCACTAGTTGAGTTTTTCGTTTTCGTTTTAAAAGAATGCAAGATTTCATGAGTTATGACGACATTATCATGAATTTGTCGATTAGATACAAAAGCGGACTGAAAAGGCGAGACCAGAGAGTCCATTAACAACTTTAAGCGATTAGTCAAAAATTTTGAAATAATTTTATAGACTGTGTTCGATAAACTTATGGGCCTAAAGTCATGAGGAGAAGAAGCATTCTTGATCTTGGGAATTAAAGAGATAAAAGAAAAATTAATCTATTTCAAAAGGAATCTATTAGTGAAAAAAGCCTGGACATGAGAAACTACTTCAGAATGAACAATCTCCCAATTATTCTGAAAAAAAACGGCTGAAACCCATCGAGGCCATGAAGAACTCAAGAAGCTAAATTATTTACCGTGTCCCTAATTTCTTGTTCTGAAGGAATGGCAATCAAAGAAGTATTATCTTCATCAGAAATTTTAGGTTTAACAAACCTAAGGACTTCCTCAATATCAAAATTACGAGGATTAGTAGAAGTGTAAATTTTCTTAAAATGCTTTAAAAATAATTGAAAGACTTTTTCTCCGCTTTCTAACCAGTTACCTTGATCATCCCTAATCGTATGAATGGTATTGTACATGTTTCTAAGTTTAACTGAGTTATGGAAAAAACTAGTATTCCTATCATACTGAGTAAAATAATCTATTCTAGATTTCTGCTGATAAAAGCTATGTTCAATTTCATACGAATAGTCCAACTATTTAGAATAATTCAAAATATACTCTCAATCGAGGCGAGTAAGGCAACATCTCGAAGTTTTCTAATTCAGTATTAAGTCTACCAATAGTAGATTTGATATGACCAAAGGAGTTAACATTCCATTTACTCAATTCAAAATTCACATTCTTAAGCTTATTGATCACAACAAAAGTAGGAGAACCATTAACCCGCTTATTCCAAGAAAAGTGTAAGATGTCCTTGGACTCAGGGTTCAGCTGCCAACACTTGAAGAACTTAAAGGGAATATAAGCTTTTCTCTCATAATGAAAACATTTAACCAGAACTGGACAGTGATCAGAGTATATTCTTCCTAGATTAGTGATTCTAGTTTAAGGAAGGACAGTGACCCATTTATCATTCATAAAAGCCCTATCTAACTTTTCAAAAATTAATTCACTCGGATTCTTAAACCTTCTATTGCAACAAGTAAAGGGATTACCATAGGAAAAAACTTCATTCATATTCATAGTTAACAGCTTATCTCTAACAAATTTGGGAGCAATGGAGCTATTAAGATTACCTCCTTGTTTTTCCGAAGAATGCAAAATAAAATTAAAATCACCTAGTAATAGCCAAGGATTGCAGTTGTTATCATTCATATCATTAAGAAAATTCCACTGATTTCTAATGCCCGATAAATTTAGAGAACAATAAATGAAGGTAACCACATAATTCTCGATGACAAAGCGAGACATCACACAAAATATGAATCATGTTCAAAGAAAAACCTAAAAATTCAATATTCGAATTTTCAAAGTACCCAAAATCTAACCCCCCGACTTACCAACTGCAGGAATAATAACCCAAGAATCAAAGGGAAGATGATGCGTGTATTTTCTAAGCGTGTCGGCGTCAACCATAGTTTCAAGCAAGCATATACTATCGAACTTAAATTTTCTAAAAGGGATGATAAATGACTCCATTTCTTGTCGAGCAGCACCCATTAATGTTCCAACTTAAAAAATTCATGATTAAAAGCAGACGAATAAACACAAAAAATATCCCGACGAATGGTAATAAATAGAGATAGAACAAAAAACAAGTGAAAATTTATAATAAAAACCAGTAAGACACTTAATTTATAATGTAAAACTTTGAGGATTAGAGAGACTTACATGGTCATGAGCAGGAGAGGCAACTGCTGCCATAGGGTCTTCATCCAACATCATAAGGTCAATCTCCCTCTCAAATTCTTCATTAGAGACCTGATCTGGTTCAGGCGGGAGAGATGATAGAGGCATAGGCTCAAGGATAACGGCTTCATTAGAACCCACATTAGTCCCAAAAAGATCATTCTAACTCAAGTTATCATTACCAGGCACAAAAGTACCAAAGGAGGCATAGGCGAAACTTAATTCTGAAGCAGCGCTAAAAGTAAAACCCGAAGAACTACCCGATGGCGACACAATAGTCTGAGAGAAGGATGAGCATGAAGAGGAACAAAACATATTTCCATTAGTAGCACCAATTGAGGAAGATTCTCCAACATACCCCAAATTAAAGGACACATCGGAAAAGGAGGAATAAAAGGAGGCACGAGAAGACACCGGTGGCCAATGAGGTGTAGGTATGAAAGCAAAAGGATTCGTTTCAAACTCAGTCCTAGGCCTCTTGACTTTTCTACCAAAAGGCGAATAGTTGGGAAGTGCAGGAAAAGGAGAAGGATGAGGAGAGGAAGGCACATTGCTAGACAGTTCTCGAATTAATTAAAGGAGCGTCTGAAGGCCTTGCAGGAGCAAAACGGAGAGACGAGAAAGGCTGAGCTTCTACTACCTAATGCCCGCGAAGGTTGAAGACTTCTTGAAAAGCGGTGGGCTTTGAGTCGGAACTAGAAGCACTACTGCAGCGAAGTATGAGAATCTATAACATTTGTTGTGCCCACACCACCGGCCACGATTCCATCTTGGGTTTATAACATCAATATGAATAGCTCTAGCGATAGGAATTTGTGAGCTCTAACGAAAATTTGAGCTTGAATCTCATGACATCTAACTTCATCAGGAATTAGAACAAAACAGCGCTTACAAGCATGGAAAGGAAGACGAGGATAAAAAGCAGACATATAAAAGGTTTTACTAGGAGTATTAATAACAACCTTCCTAGTCAATGGAGAGTTGAGAGGAACCAACATCTTAACTTCAAACTGTTACCTAGTGAGAATCATCATTGACAAAATCACCAATCCGGTCCATGACTTTCTCTGCCTTCCTTTGTTAACCGAGATCGGAAGGAATAGTAACTTGCACTTTGGCATAAGCTGTTTTTCCCATACCGAGATCAAAGATATCCTCGGCTTGCTCAAAGGCTGCACTTGCAAAAAAGCCGACCAAAGACTAAGGTAGGACAGTTGGGGAAAGCAATATCCCTATCGACTATTCTTGAACATAACTGCAAAAATATTAGGATAAGGCATTCCTTGCATAAAGGGTTTAGCAAGTAAAATCAGCGAGTTAATAGGCCGAGATCATATTGAGGTTATGCTTCACTGAAGTCTTGTAGTAGCTTCTAGTAGTATCACAAAGCAGAGCAGCAAAAAGATGAGGAAATTCTTCAACATCTTCATTTAAATCTAAGACTTTAACTTGTTCAGCAGCAAAAGCCATTTCAGTTAGAGAAAGTGATCACTGTGAAGAGATAACTGTGAATAAAATCAGAAAGACTAAAGATGTATCTTTAAAACCTTGAGAGACTAAGGTATAAATAGATAGGTGATTAAAGACATTGCAATTAGACTCTGCATTAAGACACTATCTAGGGAATGGAAAATGAAGAGACTGTCATAATGATAATCATCACACCCAACATGATTTAACTACGAGATAACGGGATGTGAAGAGAGCGCAATGAATATTTACTGGTTCACAAAGAATCAAAGAACAAGCGAATTGGATAACCAAGGTTGCCGATGTAAATCTTCATCTCGATACTGACCACCCTTTCACAGTGGGATTTAGTGTCCAGATTAAAAAATAACTAATCTCTTTTAATAAAAAATTATCTCTAAGTGGAAGAATATTCATTTCACAACTTTTGATGAAGAGGAACAAAACTTTAGATAACCACAAGTAATTGCAGTGAATAATAGCAGAGAGAATAATATCATAAATTCCCAAATTTATCACTAAAACCATCATTTAGAAAAGACTACTCCATCCAAAAGCAGATTTAACACAAAACAGCAAGTGAGAGAGAACAAGGAGCTTCAATGGCTTAAAGATAAAGGATTCTTCATTTTCATTAATCTATAAGATACATATACTAGTCCCAACAAAAATAGTGCCTCAAAACCCCCAAAACCTTAAGAGAAAAATCTTCAATACTAGCCTACTCTCACAAAAAAAGAAACTCAATATACCAATAGCCCAAGACTTGTTATAAGGTACTCCCCACTTAATGCTGGCATTGTGGATCATTTATCGAGCATGCAGGAACATTGTCCCAGCGTCATTTACTTGTCCCCTAAGAACGCCGACACAACGTATTGTTATGTGATATGATAATAAAACATTGTCCCGGCGTGGTGTATTTACATCGGCAAGCTATAAAAACCTCTTTTTCCACCTTCCCCGGTACATATATGAAGGAGCTCACATGCTTAATTGCTTACTCCCTTTCCTTTTTTTTTTAGCTACAAAATCGGCAAATTAGGGATGGTCATTTGCCCCACCCGTGGGTACCCGCTCCTTTTGGGTAGGATTTTACCCGCACAAACGGGGATGGGGATGGGGTTGGGGTTGGGTATGGGTAATACCCGAAACCTAAGCTACGTGGATGGGTGGGGATGAGATTCAAGATCCCCGCCCGTAGCTTTCATATTATAAGAGTTTAGATTTTATGCAAGAATTTGTATCGAATTTTTATACTTCTGCCACTTAGTCGAACTTTCTTTCACTTGTTATATTCTTGATCGTTCTTGTATATTCATCACTTTCGCTTATTTGTTGTGATCAGACACATTCTCTGAATGTTAAAATAGTGAAAATGATACAAATAATGAAATACTTAACATGGACGAAGATATAATGAGAAAGGAAAAAGTAGAAAAACTAATAAGTCATTAAAAAAATTTTTTTGTTTACTTTAATTTCTGAATTTAAAATTTTAGAATGCATTATTTTTATGTTATTATTTTTGTTTGATTCATATTTAAGTGTTGATTATAAATCAATATATTTAAGGGTAATCCATGGAAAACCCGCCCCATACGGGTATTCCCTATACCCGTCCCGTCCCAATTGATGTGGGTAACGGGCCGGGGCAGGTATGGGTATTTTTTTTTACGAACGGGGCAGTGAATGGGATTGGCATACCGGCCCATGGCCATCCCTATCGACAATGTAGTACTATGAACTCCTACAAAACTAATCACCGAGAGAAATATTGATCCATGACATTTTGCCATCGCAGTGTTTATTTAGTCACTCTTCCAATACTATCTATATATTCACATTGGGCTTGAAATTCCATTTTCATGATGCTACAAATCTTGATAAGCTTCCCTGGATTTAAGCTGCCCCTCTATTATTTCTATTACATCGATGGAGCACCCTAGTTCTTCATCTTCCATGACTGGGGACTGCATGATGGACTTTGCTAGAGCCGCCATTAAGTCATCAGTTGCAGCTATATCATTTCTTCCTACCAAAGATAAATAATCAGCGAACACCGCATCATGACAGTTGTGTATCACCTCTTAACAGCAGCCTTTGGTTCAGACTTCAGAGGCCGTCTTTTTTCCATGCTCCTCTTTCCTAATCAACGATCAATCATTCATGCCAGTTCTAAAGCAGCAAATGACAAAACTTTTCCATGAAAGAGACTCCCATTTGTTGCCATTCTCAACAGATAAATCTTTTGCAATAGTGCTCGCAGTCAGGCAAATTGTACTTGATATAAAACGCGTTATCATAATACAAAACAGAAATGTGAAATAAGAAAAATTCAGCACAAGGTTAAAGGATATATTAGACGTTCAATCTGATTTGAGATCACAAGAATCAAAAGTAGCAGTTCACTGTATGTGAAGATGTTATTACACGCTAGCTAAACATAGGACAACTCAATATGAAGCTGTTGGCTTCGTCTTGTAATGCAAATCAGCACAGTTAAACAACAAGAGAGTCGCATCCCTGATGTGAGTGTCGTTCTTGTCAGCAACAGACCTCTTCCGCAGGTCCTCAATGATACGGTCTTGAGGGTTGATCTCCATCGTCTTCCCAGAGTCCGTCAGATAACAAGGGTAGCCGGATCTGGAAGAGACAACAACATTATCAACTCTATCACCTAGCACTTCCTTCATCAAAACGCATAGACATTTCAAATTCTCTTCCACCAATCTCCTAGCCTCCTCCTGCAATCTCCTAGCCTCCTCCTGCTTCTTGTGCTCACGTTCCCTTTCACGGCGACATTTTTCGCCCCACATCTGTCGGTCGCATCGATCTACTGCTGCTTTTAAGGTTTTGATAAGCATATTGTGCACCCTAAAGTATACCGAGTGCAAAGTGTTATACCGCTTATATGCTTCAAGCACCTTTCTCCTGTTGGCCGCTAGTTGTTGATACAATTCCCTGAGACGTATTTCAACATAATAATCCACCACCGGTGGGGGGCAGGATAAGCAGGACCCGTAGGGTGATTGACCGTACGCGAGACTGGCGAGGCTAAAAAAAGGCCTACCACCTTCACACTCGCAAGCAGTTTCGACTACATCTGCCACCGGTCTCTCTTCCAGAATTGCTTCAGCCCAATATTCATCATGTATCCCATAGTATGCTTCCATATTTTGAATGCCTTGAAACTTGTAGAAAAATTGACGTTTAGTATCTTCAACAGCATCATGAAGTGATTTTTTAATTTCGTTACTCCCAAGGATATATTTCTTGAGTTCAGCATCCAGTTTCTCCGTTTTCCCCAGTTCTATCTTGAGATTTTCAATATTAAATCCTGGGGGCAAATCACCATACCCCATATCACTATACTTTTTCTCAGCGTTATCTATATCCTCCAATGTTTCCCATGATGTATACTTGTGTATGATCTGCTTCACCCCCTTGGGTATTGACATCTTTAGAGATGAATAACTACTAGCTAGGGTTTTCTTTCCCTTCAAAGATGGATATATATATGGGTGGATGCTTGTTCAGGATTAGGATAGGACTGTTTTATAGAAGTTTTCAGATTAACGGTTGGGATTTGACCAGGAGTACGTGTCCGTACCAAAGGCGGTGTTGCCACCGACATGTTATAATCGTACGTTATAATGGTGAATACATCCTGCAGAGTAACTGAATGGGGCTAGCCGAGCCAACTCGCCAGCTGAGTCGAGCCAAGCTGCAGGATGTTACAGCCCCAATCATTTGTCATGTGGATATTTTTCCGCCCCACTACGTGGGCTTAGCCTATTTCACCTATTTGCTTGGTCTTGGTCAATTACTCTCTATAGTGACCTAATTCCATGATCCTAGGGTAAGTTTTCTGGAAACATCTAGAGGGTTGTTGGCAAGGTCACGGTGGGAACGTTCTGGAATCTTCCGGGAGGCATGCAGGGAAAATTATTGCAGGGAGGCATGCAGGGGAATTAATACAATTTATGCTCACCTCCAAATGAGGTTAAGGGACTAATTCCCACCATATAAATACATGGGTTCACCACCCAAAAAGGTAAGCAATCTTCTCCACCAAAATTCCTGTGAAAAACTCTAGCTAACTTAAGTATCAAAGGGTTTTTTGCAGGTACCCCCTACACTGTTCACTTGGAGAAAAAGGCAACGGATCGATCATCAACTAATCATCATCAGATTCGTGTTTGAGGTAGAAATATTTTTACCATCCAAACATGTTCATGTCTCAACTACTATAGTAACTTCCACTCGTCCAGAAATCAGTGACTAGCTTAACGAAATTCAAAGAAAAGAACACAAATCAAACTTCTTGTATATGTTGATCACTTATTTACTTCCAATGTTACCCATTCAATGTGTTTCCAATGTAATAATTAGTATAAACTTGTTGGATGTTGGATTCATCAAAGGTTTTTTGATATTCTTCCTAAGATTTTCAATAACTGAATCCTCCACAATAATGTATTATGGACTAATCACATATCAATTCGTCTATTTGTCGACGAATTAAATGATAAAACATTATAAAAAAAAACATGAGTTTTTGGTGCAGCATGATTAAACATAATCCTATACTAGGACACTAGTTTTTGGTTCTAACGATTTTTAATAAAAATATATTAACAAAGAAGTAGACAGAATAATAAATATTGTTATAGTTATAATCAAATTTAATCTGGCTTTTATAGGTGGTAAAGAGGAAATATATAATTGAAAACTAGAATTACTTTCGAAATGGTGAGATAAGTGGTAAATAGGAAAGTGTGGGTGGTAAATAGGCAAAACCAAGGAAATGGTGAGTTGATTTTTTATATGAATTTCTCAGATCGGCTGGTCAGATCAAGGTATGATAGTTTTAAAATACATCATCATCACCCTTTTGGTGTTTTCCCTCACTTTATTAATGATTATTTCCTTCACCTTTATGGGGATTATTTTCCTTCACTCTTATAATGATTCTTTCTCCACCTTGTAATGGTCTTTACCTTTTTTAAAAAAAAACCATTTTTTCTTATATTTTAAAATATATAGCGGTTATTATTTTGGGTATGCTTCATTTTCGGAGTTTTTTCATGATTCGAGCATGATTAAACTTGATTTCAAATTTGAGAGTAAAGTTGATTTCTTGAAAGAAAAAATCACAACTGAAAACGCAGGGGTACCAAGTACACCACCAACTTTTTCGTTCGACAACTTGTATAGACAAAACTTAATACAATAGAAAGTAGACCAACTAAATGATCCTTAACAATATGTATGCGAGTTTATATCTCTATCTCTTCTCAATTAGTATGTATATAGACAAAGAGTCTCTGTGAACACGATTCTTAAGAAGAGTACTTGGACGATCTCAAAAATCAATATCCAAGATCAATCTTGTCGTATCCAAATAATACAATCAGAATTCTACCAAGTAATTAAACTTTTTATCTATCTTTCAAGATACGAATTCTACAATAAACAAATCTCGGTAATCGATACTAATGATAGACACATTTTTTGTGTCTGAATTGTCCTCAGTGTTGGTATTGTTGGAACTCGATTTTTGTACTAATATTGTGTTTTTATGTATTTTTAGGTATTTTTAGGTATTTTTGGAAATAAATATTTTTTGGAAAATTCGGCTCGAAAAGTTGCTCGGAACACCCCCGGAGGACATTTGATATTCGAACTCCCACGATGGATAAGGGGTAACCCAATTACTAAAGGGCACCCAACTGATATTCGCACCCCCAGCTGTTGGTTAAGGGATGACCTTCTCCTTCGTTTGAAAATTGTGTTTTGGCGGGAAATATTTTTCTTCACTGGCAGATTTTTGGATCGATTTTTGGGCATGAAAGAAGGAGACTAAATCGCTGAAACTTCAGGCATGGTATGGTTGATATTCTCGGTTAGAATTGCCGCATCGTGGGATTGAAGTTCACAGAGCAACACGTACACGCACACGGGTTTGCATGAGTTTTGGAGTTTAAGAACGTGTTCTGTGCATGTTAGATGACTCGAGCAACAACCTGGAGCGTGTAAGAGATAAACATGGAGAGTTTTCATCTGGCAGACGCGTGCAGGAGAAGAAAAAGGGAAGAATATCTTCCCGTATCTGGCAGAGTTAATGAGAAGGATTCCGGATTGATTATAGAGATTTCTTGCCGCTGTCGAGTATAAAAGAAGTGCTTGGAGGTCACAGAAGGTGGACAGAGAGATTGGGAGGTGTTAGAACGCTAGAAGAGCCAAAAAAATCGAAGTTGCATAGACTGCTATTTCTGCTGCTGCTTCTCTGAAGAACGTGAAGAACAGACCATTGAAGACAGTCGTTTTTCAACAGTGAAAAACGACTACCAAACGTGGGTCGCAGCTACAAGACAGAAGCACTTATTCTCTATCGTAGTTTGTAACAGTGTTTGCAACATCTATAACTGTTGCAAACCCGATTTTCATCTTATTCTCCTTTGTTCATCATTTGTAAACCATTTTTGAGCAATAATAATGAATTTTGAGTGCGTTTCCAACATGATGAGCGGCTAATTCTCCCACAACCAAGGCAATGAGGAAGCTATTTACGCATGAATAAGCGGTAACCATTTTATTTTCTCTAATTTATAATTTATAATTCACTCAATCACTGCTTTAGCAGAGTTTCAAATTGTTTGCAAAATTCTTTTAATTAGTTGTGATTCAATTAGATAGGTTATGCTTTGTATTAAGATAATCTATGCTTAGGGATACAATTAATTTTTGAGAATTTGTCTGATTATTTGTGAATTAAGAAACAAGGGATTTAAAAATTAATAATAATTAGACTTTAGGTTATTTACCGTAATTCATTCATGTGTAATAGTGGAATCAGTGTCTTGGTTATTCTCTCATATCATGAATCAATTTTGTGTTAAATTTTCTTTATTATTAATTTTTATAAGTCTAAAAATCTTTTGCTTTCACAAGTCTCAACGAACCTTCTTACTACAACATTATTGAGTCACATCAATTTTGGCGCGGCGACGCGGACTTGTCTTTAGGCTAGAGTTTTTAGATTTTCTTTTAAGTTTTTATTTATTTGTTCTTCTTTACGTTTTTGGGTTTTTGTCTTTTCCTTTCAGATTTTGGGATTTGGAGCGAAAGAAATATTTGCCAAAGCTTTTGGTGGATACTTAAAGATTTGGAGTTAAAGACAAAGCAAAAGGAGCGAAAGAAGAAGATTTTTTTATATTTTATAAAAGAGAGAAAAAAAAAGAGAGGCATTTTTATTTTTATTTTTAGATATTCTTTTTTTTTTTTAGACTTTCCTTTCCTTTTGCACTTTTACTTTTTGGACTTGGACATTTGGACATTCCTTATTTTTTAAACCCTACGGAAGGGTAGTATTAAATATCAAACTGTTTGCAGAGAAGGACGGTGATTACGATATCACCTCGGCCCCTCGGGTTCGTACATGACATAGGAGTTGTGGCCCGAGTCGACTACAACGGGTTCATCCCCGTCTGGTACGGGAGGTAAGTTTGTCGAAACACTCGCGAATCCCCTGCTAGCGAGTTACTGTCTTCCTTCGTGTGAATATATGTTGAGGACTTGAAAACGGCTGTTTTAAATTCCTAGTAAAGGGCAAGGACTGGCCATATAAGATAAGGGTTCGGATTTCATCACCGTTCTCTTCTTGCCCGCCTTAGGAAAACAATACTTAACGCGAACCTAAGCCTTAAAATCTGGAATAGAACGAGACCGATAGGGTAACGAGCTTAGTAGGAAAGTCTTAGAAAAATATTGGTTACTCTTTTAGCATACTTTGAAGTTCATGATGGTCTCGTGGAGTTGAATGCGTGACTGCGCCGCCTTGTAATAGCAGTAAGGCCTTGGGTATCAAAGCTCCACTGAGCTTCCCTCGCCTTGATTCAACTTACTTTGACTCGGATTGATCCAGAGGGGTTTGCTTAAATTGTAACGAATTCCCTTTCGAACGATTATAAGCTGGTCTAGAAAACAATCTAAGTGGAGCCATCATGCTTTTTGTTTGCTAGATATCATTAGGTTTACTGTGGTGGAGTCAGCCTTGTTTGTGCTTGCATAGAACTTCCCTTCCTTTTTAGGATTTTTCTTTTTGTTTTATTTTTTAGTGTATGCTCGAGGTATTTAAAGAACGGGCTTGGAAAAGAAACACTCTAGGTCGTTTGATTAGTGACAAACCTAGTAGTTCTTCTTGCAAAGGCGGGGAACTCGAAGACTCTTCTTTTGAGAGCCCCGTTTTGGAAACTTCGATTTGAAAATCTGTCTCTTAGCGAGGAAAGTACCCCTAGTACTTGAGTTGTGCCAACGATGGCAACTCTAAAAGATTACATGTTCCCAACTGGGACCAACCGAGCTTCATGCATAAAATTGCCGCCCAATACGGCTAACTTCGAGATAAAAGCTAGTATCCTTCGGGATGATCCCTATATTATTAGGAAAAGAGGATGAGAACCCTTATTTTCATATTAGGGACTTTGAGGAAATTTGTGGGACAGTTAGATTAAAAGACCTTACTTGATGAAGTTTTGAAACTTAAGATGTTCCCATTTTCCTTAAAAGATAAAGCCAAGACTGGCTAAACAACCTACCATCTGGATCCATTCAAACATGGCAGGAACTTATTGCTGCTTTCTATATGAAATTCTACCCTAAGCATAAAGCTGCAATTTGTTAGGCGAGAAAATTAGTGCTAGTGTGCAACAAGAGGGAGAGTCTCTTTATAGGTTTTTAGAGAGATTCAATGATCTCCTATCTAAGTGTCCTCACCATGGATTTGATAAGATGAAACTTGTAGGGATTATTTATGATGGTTTAGACTATTCGACCAAAGTCATGGTCGAGTCTATGTGTCTTTGGTGAGTTTACTAATAAAAGTGTTGAGGATGCCTTTACCTTCTTAGGAGTTGTTGTTGAGAAATCCCAACAATGGGAGTCTTGTGTTGAACCCCCAAAAAGACTCTTGGTTAATAGAAGTAGCGCCAATGTGGTAGATACAAGCTTCGGGTCAGATGCTAAGTTTGCTGCTTTGTCTAGAAGGTTAGAAGCTTTGGAAATGGGTCAGTCTAAAAATAGGTCCCTTGGTGAACCTAATAGAACCTCTCAAGTATCTAGTTGTGTAATAGAGCCCGATAACTCATTTTCGGAAGGTCAGGTTAGTGAAGAACAAGCCCATGTTGTCTATAACAACGCTAGGTTTGAGAACCGTCAAAAGTTTGACCCATATTCAGAGACCTACAACCCTGGTTGGATAAACCATCCTAATTTTTCTTGGTCTAAGGGCCAGAATCAAGGTCAGTCTAGTAATCCTCAGCCTCCCCCAGGTTTTGGTTATGTAAAGAACCCTTCAGGTCATACTCAGTTTCAGAACCCTTCGGATAAAAAGATCACAAGTTTAGAGGATACTCTCGCCTCATTTATTAAAAGCTCTGAAAAGATCAACCAAATGGTTGCGCAAGGAATAGAAGAAAGTAAGAGTATAGGTTATGCTAACTCTCAGGCTATTTAGAGTTGAAAACTCGGAGTTAGTCGGATAAACGAGTCTTTGAGGGAAAAAGGTAAGTTTCCTAGTCAAACTCAGCCCAATCCTAGAGGAGTTCATCAAGTAGGTGAAGGACCATCCCATCATGTGAATGCTATTAAAACCCTTAGGAGTGGTAGAGTGGTAGACAACAAGGTAACCATGCCTGATAGTGAACATGTTGTAGTTCACCCTTCTGAGCCAGAAAATGAGGAGACTGATAGAGTCTCTAATGAGACCAATGAGGGTCATATTGAACCAGGCTTTGTTCCTAGAGCCCCGTTCCCCCAGCTGCTAGTTCCAACTAAGAGGGAGTCGAACTTTAATGATATATTGGAGGTTTTTAAGCAGGTTACTATCAACCTCCCATTTTTGGATGCGATTAAGATTCCCGCTTATGCCAAGTTTCTTAAGGACTTGTGTACACGAAAGCGTAAGCTTAGTGTTCAAAAGAAAGCCTTCCTAGCTAGTCATGTGAGTTCTATTATTCAGAATACCACTACTCCTAAGTATAAGGAGCCAGTGTGAACTTACTCCCATACCATGTTTACCTTAAGCTAGGACTTGGTGAGATGAAACCTGCCCAGATGACTCTTCAGTTAGCTGATAGGTCCGTTAAAATTCCTCGGGGTGTGATCGAGGATGTTCTCATAGAGGTCGACAAGTTTTATTTATCCGGTGGATTTTGTTATCCTAGATACCCAACCTGTCCCCGACCCGAGAGAACCGGATACTTAGGTAATTTTAGGTCGCCCGTTTTTGCTACATCCAATGCGATCATTAACTGTCGAACTGGTATCATGAATTTGTCTTTTGGTAATATGACTATTGAGCTGAACGTCTTTCATATTAGTAAGCTACCCTCTGAACTAGATGACTCGAGCATAGAAGAGGTGAACATGATAGGAACAATAGTCGAGGAGTCTATACCAAACACTTTTTTAGAAGATCCTTTAGAGAAATGCCTAGCTCACTTTGGGATTGATTTTGACGATGATGATGTGATTAATGAGGTGAATGCCTTGTTAGATTCAACCCCTTTGATAGACACTAGTAATGGCTGGAAACCCAAGCTCGAACCTCTACCAGTTTCTAAGTCTACCATAGTTCCTTCGTTAGAAGAGCCTCCTAAGTTGGACCTAAAACCATTGCCAGATACCCTGAAGTATGTGTTTTTAGGCCCATCTGAAACTTTACCTGTGATTATTGCTTCCAACTTGGATAGTGATCAGGAAAGTAGGCTAGTAACCGTCCTTCAAAACAACAAGGAAGCTTTAGGGTGGACCATAGCAGACATTAAGGGTATAAGTCCTACTGTTTGTATACATCAGATCTATTTAGAGGAAGATACCAAACCTTCTAGGGAGATGCAACGAAGACTAAACCCCAATATGAAAGAGGTAGTTCGAACCGAGATCCTTAAGCTGTTAGATGCAGGCATTATCTACCACCATTTCAGACAGTAAGTGGGTCAGCCCCGTTAAGGTTGTTCCCAAGAAATCCGGTATTACTGTAGTCTAGAATGATAACAATGAGTTAATCCCTACCCGAGTGACCACGGGTTGGCGTGTTTGTATTGACTATAGGAAATTGAACAAGGTCACTAGGAAGGACCACTTTCCCCTTCCCTTCATCAACCAGATGCTAGAGAGATTAGCTGGACATAGTCATTACTGCTTTTTAGATGGCTACTCTGGCTATAATCAGATCGTTATTGCCCCAGAAGACCAGGAGAAACCACCTTTACTGTCCCTTTGGCACCTTTGCGTATAGACGCATGCCTTTCGGGCTATGTAACGCCCCTGCGACGTTTCAGCGTTGCATGATGAGCATATTTTCAGATATGGTAGAGCGGTTCTTGGAGGTCTTTATGGATGATTTTTCAGTGTTTGGTTCGTCTTTCGATGAGTGCTTGCATCATTTGTCATTAGTGTTGACTAGATGTAAGGAAAAGAATCTAGTGCTTAATTGGGAGAAATGTCATTTCATGGTTCAATCAGGAATTGTCTTAGGGCATATCGTATCTTCTAAGGGTATAGAGGTAGATAAAGCCAAAGTTGACCTTATCAAGACTTTACAGGTCCCAAAAACCGTAAAAGATATTAGGTCATTCTTAGGGCATGAAGGTTTTTATCGTCGATTCATTAAGGATTTTAGCTTGATTTCTAGACCTCTTTGCAATTTGCTTGCAAAAGATGTTAAGTTTATCTTTGATGACGCTTGTTTAGAGGCTTTTGAGAAGCTTAAGACTTTACTCACTACCGCCACCATAGTCCAGGCACCTAACTGGAACCTACCCTTTGAGATCATGTGCGATGCTTCAGATTATGCTATTGGTGTTGTGCTAGGTTAGCGAGAAAACAAATTACTTCATGTGATTTACTATGCTAGCAAAACTCTGAATGATGCCCAGTTGAACTATACCACTACAGAGAAGGAACTGTTGGCCATTGTGTTTGCCTTAGACAAGTTTAGACCCTATCTCTTAGGTTCTAAGACCGTAATCTATACTGATCATGCTGCTTTGAAATACCTTTTGTCTAAGAAGGATACCAAACCTAGATTCATTAGATGGATCCTTTTATTACAAGAATTTTGTCCAGACATTAGAGACAAAAAGGGTGCAGAAAATGTAGTAGCAGACCACTTGTCTAGGCTAGTTGTTAGTTCCCCTGATGATTCCCTTCATATAAGGGATAGCTTTCCCGATGAACAATTGTTCTCTGTTTCCCAATCACCTTGGTATGCAAATATAGTGAATTATCTTATTCTTGGTCGAATGCCCCAACATTGGGGTAAACAAGATCGTTCTAGGTTTTTAGCCGAGGTTAAGCACTTCTTTTGGGATGATCCTTATTTATTTAAGTATTGTCCGGACAGATTATTAGGAGATGTATACACGAGAGTGACCAGTCCAAGTATTATTTCCTTTTTGTCATGATCATGCTTGTGGGGGTCACTTTAGTGCTAAGAAGACTGCTGCTAAGATATTGCAAAGTGTGAATTCTCTTGGCCGTCGTTGTTTAAAGACTCCCACGATTCTTGTGTTACTTGTGAACGTTGCGTAAATTAGGAACCATTTCCGTAGGAACATGATGCCCTTGAACCCTATTTTAATCGTTGAGGTCTTTGATGTATGGGGCATTGACTTTATGGGTCCGTTTCCTAATTCCTTTGGTAACCTATACATCCTTGTCGCCGTAGACTATGTCTCTAAGTGGATTGAGGCGGTTGCGTGTAAAACCAATGACCATAGGGTTGTGATTGAGTTCTTGAAAAATAATATACTTACACGTTTTGGTACACCGCGAGCTATAATTAGTGATGGAGGGTTGCACTTTTGTAATGGACCTTTTAAGCTTTTGATGAAGAAATATGGTATTACACATAAGGTAGCCACCCCGTATCATCCACAGACTAGTGGTCAGGTAGAGGTTTCTAATAGGGAGATAAAACGTATATTAGAGAAAACAGTTAATCTTAATCGGAAAGACTGGTCGTCTAGGCTTACTGATGCCTTATGGGCTTACCGCATCTGCGTTTAAAACCCCTATTGGAATGTCGCCTTATCGGCTTGTTTATGGCAAGGCATGTCATTTACTGTTAAGTTAGAGCATAGAGCTTATTGGGCTGTTAAGCGGCTAAATTTTTCACTTGACAAGGCGGGAGCCCATAGGAAACTCCACTCAATGAGTTGGACGAGATTCGTATAGATGCTTACGATAGTGCGAAGGAGTATAAGAACAAAATGAAACTTGTGCATGATAGAAATATTTTACGAAGTCATTTTCTCAGTCAAAAATTTCTTCCGTATGATACCCGCTTGCATCTTTTCCCTGGGAAGTTACATTCCCGGTGGACGGGTCCTTTTATTTTTCGCACTGTATTTCCTCATGGAGCTGTTGAGATCGAGACACCGGATGGTAGTAGTTCTTCGAAGGTTAACGGTCAGAGATTGAAACCCTTTTTAGAACCCTTTCTTATAGGTGATGTTGAGGAGGTCCCTCTGGAGGACCCTGTTTACCCTTGATTGACCATCAAGGCGATTGTATGTTGTATATTAGTTTTTGATTTCTCTCTTCACCCAGGTACTATCTTTCCGAATTCTCTCTTTACTGATTCCTCATGTTTCTTTACTTTTGGTATTGCTCTTTCATTAGAAACATTGAGGACAATGTTAGATTTAAGTTTGGGGGTGGGGAAGAAACTTCTTGTTAGTTTTTAGTTGCAATAAATAAACTCCGAGCCTAGAAATTTATGTTTATTAAGGTCGGCACTAACCAATCTAAGTGGATGGAAGCATTTTGGTTGTAGGAGTTGAGGAACCAATCGATTAGATGGCAACATCTAAAGAGTCTATTCATAAAAGCACAGAGCTCGGGTGTTAGAAATAACATGATAGTTTCACCATATCTCGTTGAGTCCTTTTCACTTCTGTTTTTATTTTGTTCTTTGGAAACTATGTTTCTCTAAGTGATTAGGTGGGGCCCACGAATCAAGTTGTTACCAATGCTAGGGTGAATTAGAGTGATTGAGATAAAAAAAAAAAAAAAAAGTGAAAAAAAAGTTAAAAAAAAAGTGAAAAAAAAGTGAAAAGAAAGAAGAAGAAATTGAGACCAGACCATCAGACCAACCGGAATAAATTCAATAAAGTCGACCACTGGAACCCTTGTATATGCCAGTTGTGTTGACCTAGAGTTAGGATTATCGACCACTGGTTCCCTTGTATATGCCAGTGTGTTGATATTAGTCAGACTAGTATCTCAGTCCATTAGGATAGGTTCATTTTGGCGGAGGCCTTCAGACAGATATGGGATACACCGTTAACTTAGTAAACATCAAAACCATCTATGTTTTCTCTATATTCATCTTCTTGATCTATCCATGTGATTAGTTTTGACTCCGGGTATTGATGTCCATAGTGCGACTATCTGAGTAGAGCTCTGTGACTTATATACGAATTTTAGTATGCTTGAGTGCAAACTCGTGTACAGCAATTGGAATTTCGCATCAGGGTACTTCCTCATGTAGTCAATAAGTATGCCAACCAAGGAGATTCTTTAGTGCCTTCCAAGGTTTTGCGTAGATAGCTAGGGTCTGGAGTAAAGGTTTTGTGGGTACACCTATGGTAAACCCTCAGGAGACAACACTCCGCCACTAGGGCCACCTAGGGGTTCAAATGATTTTTATTTTCTAGAATAAATTTGCTCGAGGACTAGCAAATAATAAGTTTGGGGGTATTTGATAGACACATTTTTTGTGTCTGAATTGTCCTCAGTGCTGGTATTGTTGGAACTCGATTTTTGTACTAATATTGTGTTTTTATGTATTTTTAGGTATTTTTGGAAATAAATATTTTTGGAAAATTCGGCTCGAAAAGTTGCTCGGAACACCCCCGGAGGACATTTGATATTCGGACTCCCACGATGGATAAGGGGTAACCCAATTACTAAGGGGCACCCAACTGATATTCGCACCCCCAGCTGTTGGTTAAGGGGTGACCTTCTCCTCCGTTTGAAAATTGTGTTTTGGCGGGAAATATTTTTCTTCACTGGCAGATTTTTGAATCGATTTTTGGGCATGAAAGAAGGAGACTAAATCGCTGAAACTTCATGGTTCGACTTGTTAAAGCATCACAGGCATGGTATGGTTGATATTCTCGGTTAGAATTGGCCGCATCGTGGGATTGAAGTTCACAGAGCAACACGTACACGCACACGGGTTTGCATGAGTTTTGGAGTTTAAGAACGTGTTCTGTGCATGTTAGATGACTCGAGCAACAACCTGGAGCGTGTAAGAGATAAACATGGAGAGTTTTCATCTGGCAGACGCGTGCAGGAGAAGAAAAAGGGAAGAATATCTTCCCGTATCTGGCAGAGTTAATGAGAAGGATTCCGGATTGATTATAGAGATTTCTTGCCGCTGTCGAGTATAAAAGAAGTGCTTGGAGGTCACAGAAGGTGGACAGAGAGATTGGGAGGTGTTAGAACGCTAGAAGAGCCAAAAAATCGAAGTTGCATAGACTGCTATTTCTGCTGCTGCTTCTCTGAAGAACGTGAAGAACAGACCATTGAAGACAGTCGTTTTTCAACAGTGAAAAACGACTACCAAACGTGGGTCGCAGCTACAAGACAGAAGCACTTATTCTCTATCGTAGTTTGTAGTGATGTTTGCAACATCTATAAAATTGCAAACCCGATTTTCATCTTATTCTCCTTTGTTCATCATTTGTAAACCATTTTTGAGCAATAATAATGAATTTTGAGCGTGTTTCCAACATGATGAGCGGCTAATTCTCCCACAACCAAGGCAATGAGGAAGCTATTTACGCATGAATAAGCGGTAACCATTTTATTTTCTCTAATTTATAATTTATAATTCACTCAATCACTGCTTTAGCAGATTTTCAAATTGTTTGCAAAATTCTTTTAATTAGTTATGATTCAATTAGATAGGTTATGCTTTGTATTAAGATAATCTATGCTTAGGGATACAATTAATTTTTGGGAATTTGTCTGATTATTTGTGAATTAAGAAACAAAAGGGATTTAAAAATTAATAATAATTAGAGTTTGGGTTATTTACCGTAATTCATTCATGTGTAATAGTGGAATCAGTGTCTTGGTTATTCTCTCATATCTTGAATCAATTTTGTGTTAAATTTCTTTATTATTAATTTTAATAAGTCTAAAAATCTTTTGCTTTCACAAGTCTCAACGAACCTTCTTACTACAACATTATTGAGTCACATCAACTAATTAGATGGACGTATCTACTAAGATTGAATACGTACAACTTATGTGAATCCAATTATAAAGATAAAAAATATAATGCCGAAAAGGAAAAACACAAGACACCAGAAGTTTTGTTAATGAGGAAACTACAACTGCAAAAAAAAAAAAAAAAAAAACTCCGGACCTCGTTCATACTTAAACACCAAACTTTGTTAAGCCTCTCAAGGCACTAGCATACTATTATACCTCGGATTAGAATGTAGTTTAGATCGAATCCACCCTATAAGTGATCCAGTTATATTCGCGCTCTTTATGTATCTTGAGACTTGCAAGGATCTATGCAATTGATTCCCTTAGCTGACGTCCTTTACATCCTAAGAGTTGTTTCACCCGAAATTTTGATACCAATCTGCCTATAACAGGTAAGCTTATTTGATTTCTGTTTAGATCAAAGATAAATGTGAGAAAATATGTTTGCAATAGACAAGATAGCAAACCTCACAAACCCGGAACTTACGACTCCCAAGGAGCATCCTAGATTATCAACAATCTCTCAAGAACAATCTTCAAAAGATCAACTAATATCAGTTTTCATATATCTATCTTAAGGAATCATAAAGTATGATAGAAAGGGAACTTTGCGACTACTATTTATCTTGCTGAAAGATATTACAAAAACCTCGATAACAAAAATGTAAGATCAGGATACACGAACTATCAAGGTAAAGATACTCGGACATGGATTCACGAATCCCTAAAGCGAAGTCTTTTAGTTGTAGACCTAATCATGTTTCTCAGAGGAAACCTAGGTTAATATATAGAGGACAGCTCTAGAATCGACTAGAACGTAAAGTGCCAATGATTGAATTTCCTAATTGAAAGAGCATGTCCATTTATAGTTTTCAAAGACCATGGGTTGCTTAGAATTCAAGCTAAGATATCTTGTAAATCAATCAAACACTTTTTAGGTCATGAAAACACAATTGAAGAATATACACTTAAATCCGGCTACAAAACCGTGTATTATTAAGTTTGACAAATTTGCCAAAAAATTACAACCAATTTGATTTTCATTTAAACACTTAAGAATTCAATCAGGATGCACAGACATTAGTGTTTAAGTGATCAATGAAGTCTTAGAATAGTTTAATAGAATTCTATCAATGTTAAATAAAATAAAATTAAATATTAATTTTGTGTTTATTTATGTTTTGAGTTTCTACAACCCACTGATTCACAGGATGATTTAGAGGAGGATTCATAGTATGCGTAAGAGGAAGATGGAGATAAAAAGAAAGAGATACGATATGCATATGAAACGGAAAGTGATTAACTTTCTGCTAATATTTCTCGTAAAAACTAAATCCTTGGGCAATAAAATAAAGGGAAGTAAGAGCAGTTCCTATGGAGTTAAGAAACTCTTAGTTTGTTCATTTTTCTCTCACTATGGAATAAACAAACATGGAAAATGGATGTTCAAGTCAACAGAATTGTTCATTTGAACACCGAGAGGAAACACCTAACGCGCGCCTGTGCTAAAAGCGGGCGAACGTGACAAATACGTTGGCGTGTGTCATAAGAACGCCAGCATTTTTATTACTTACGCGCGTGTTTAGTAAACATGTCAGCGGGCTTGATAGTGATGCCAGCGTCTGACACAAAGGCGCCAACGGATCAATATGAACGGCTGACAAATCTTGTCATCCAACGGCTATAATTCTTGAATTCTATAAATACTCCTCATTTTAACTCTAAATTCACACATTTTACACATTCTTCACTCTCAAATCATCTCAAAAAATGCCTCCCAGAGTTCGTGGTGTTAGATTCACTCAACAAGAGGATTTAGTTATTTGTAGAGCATATGTTTTTCACACACAAGAAGGTGGTGTCTTAGGTAATGTAGCTGATCCGATGTTGACTTTCTGGGATAAAGTTTACAAAATGTTCGCCGCTGAAACGGGGAACATTTATACGCGTAATACTCACGGATTGTCGCATCGTTTTCATACAAGTAGTATCAATGTATCGGATTTCATGGCTTTACTAGATGAGAATCACAAAAATAAGCTCAATGGTGAAGTCGAACACGAAGTGGAACCGAGAACTCTAGCGATGTGGTCTGCAACTCACGGAGGTCGTCCTTTCGACTTTCATGCTTGTTCTAACATTCCCAGGGTGCTCAACAAATACAATCCCCTATTCTAGGAATTCCACCACCCGCCGAGAATTGACACCTATATAGTAGTTGTTTTAATCTAATGTATTTCTTTTAATTATTTTCATGTATGATGTGGTTGTTTAATGCAGCACGTTTTTATTTATGATATTAATAGTGATGGTGCAATGTTTAATCCAGGAAAAAAAATAAATTACCGATGTGCAAATGTGAAGATAATCGTAATAACATAATATCATAGTGAATCAATCATCCCACTCCACCAAAAAACACCTGGTACATTCCCAAAAATGCCTTCCATATTTGTCTTCTTCAGAAGAAGTCCGCAAATGCATAAAAGTCTTGAACCGGGCTTTGAGCATCCACTGATTCTCTGTAGACAATGTTTGTATTTGTGATCTCCATATCCACAATGCTTGCAGTGTAATAACTCCTTCTTCAATTTGGCTTTAAGTTTAAAGTTTTTGCAGAGTGTTGCAATCTTTTCTTGTTCTTATTTTTTAATCTTCATATCATCATCTAGCATATGTGGTTCCTCTGGACAATTTGGATCTTGACATTATAAATACCTGAGCTTTTCCGGTTGTGATTCAATCACCATTATGATGCGTGAACAACCTTCTCGCGGACACTTTGAATACATCCAAGGACACTGCATAAGACTGCGGTTATCCATGAAACATAATGGACAAACCTCTTTTGCTTCGATACATAATATTTTCTTCGCTTTGCCTTTAGAAAACATGGTGGATTTTGAGAAAGAAATTTGTTGGTTTGATTTAGAGGCACCCCTAGTTTGTCGTATTTATAACAAGAAAATAGGCGTTGGTAAATTAAACGGGCGGTTTTAGTAAAGTCGCGCGCTTTTACTACAAACGCCACCTTGGTAATTCAAACGGACGCTTAAAGGAAATTCGCGCGCGGTTACTACAGATGCCAACGGCCGAATTTTGTTTCTCCATCTATAAATTTATTTCCTCTCATTTTTTTTTTTTTTTTTTTTTTTTTTTTTTTGCTAAAGCTCTTTAATCTCTCACACTCTGCAGAAATGTCTGTTAGGAATCGTGGTCCCAAATTTACTGAGGAAGAGGATATGGCTATATGCAAAGCATATTTTTCCCATAGGGTAATCACTGGTGTCCTTTATTTTTGGGATAACGTTTTCCAAATGTTCGTCTCACTGACGGGAAACCCAGGAAACCGAGATGCTCGTCGATTGTGTGCTCGTTTTCAATGTATTAGTAATGTACTACAACCATTTGTTGCTATGGAAATGAAATTGATCGAGAAAAGTTCGTCGGTGTAACTGAAAATGAAGTGATCCAAACAACTATTGAAAATTGGGAGGATGCTCATGGTAAACCTTTTCTTTACGAAGGGTGTTTCAGAATTCTAAAAGTTGGTCCATCTCAAGCACATAGTTACTGCACTCGAATGCCGCTCCCGGTCTTTACAATGGAAGAAGATGTTACTCTTGTTCGATGTTGGTTACATCGTATGATGAAACCAATGAACCATGAACATTTCTGGAAAAGAGTATTGGGACATTTTGTAGCATCGCGGAACGAAACCATAAGAAATAGTAAGAGCCTAGAACTAAGAATTGCATTCATCACTAAGGAAGTCAAATATTATACAGAAGTTTTGTGGATGGTTCACCGTAGCAATTCTGGACTTTCCAACGAAGAACTAGTGAGTATCTTATTACATTTGTCCTTTATGTACTCAACTGCATCATAAATATCTGAACTTGTTATTTGTTTTACAGAAAAGTCATCGCTCAGATCAAGTTTACTGAAGAAAGCGGAAGAGAGTTTAAGCATTTTGAATGTTATGAACTCTACAAAGAGAATGTCGTTGGATTTGATGTAGTTTGATGTTTTTTTTTTTTCGTTTATTAAAATGTAGTTTTATGTTTTTGTTGTGGTTTATTAAAATGTAGTTTGATGTTATTTGCAAGTTTAAATTATAATAAATTTCGCTTAATCTTAAGTGGAAATCTATTTTCATTCATTGATGCCAATTCTTTTACAAGATATAAACGTAGGCTAATAAAACGTAATAAACAACTTCAATAAAAATCGAGTACAAGTTTTGGCCTCCTGTTTATCTTCATTTGACGTATCTTCCATTCAACGTGCTCTTTCACGGTTTCGCTTTTGTTTTTGAATTTTTTGTTGGTTACTTTCAAAACTGGAACTCTTCTTTTCTTTTTAGCGGAACGTTTTCTTGGAGCAACTTCTAGAACTTGCACTTCTCTCTTACAATTTTCAATCTTTTTAAATACATATCTTAGAAACAGCAGCTTCAATTTTTGCATCGCAAAAAAGTGTGATCGCCTTTTCAGCCATTTTAGAAGAGAAAATGAAAATTCAAGAGAATTGAATTTGGTGTGAGTAAATTGTTTGAAAATGACGATAATATATATATAGAGGTAAAAAGTGAATTTCGAAATTTTAAAAACAACCCGTTGGCGGGTGTAGAAAACACGCCAGCGTTTTCACTTAACGTGTCGCGTTTCTGTTACCTACGCCAGAGTCTGTCTTTCCCACGCCATCGTCTTTGGTTCTTGCTCCAGCGTTTTTACTTCGTACGCACGCCTGTTTATCAAACACCTTGTGGTTTACCATAGTGGAAAATTCGGTTTGGCCATCCACGTGGCTCAACAAAAGAATTTATTTGGCCCTTCCCATAGGAATTGCCCTAACTATTGGACATATGCTTTAAAAAAAAAAAAAAACTATGAGACACGTGTTAACATATAACTGGAGGGATATGAGGACAGGGAACCGGAGCCGTCAATAACCAGGAACAATCCACCCATGACCTAGAGACTGCAGTTTCTAGATTCCGGTTCCCCCTGGAACAGATTCGACCCATAACCTAAAGTCGTACAACAGTTCCAGAACAGTCTAATACTCACACCCAATCACACATTTTTTTGGAGGTCCCCATAGTAAAAATGAGCTGTTTCTAGAAAGCTCTTATCTTTTTAGATAAAATCTCTCCTTCTTTCTCTCCTTCTCATCAGTTTTACAACTACTCCTCCTTCCTTCTACAGTCTAGGGTTTTCATTTCTTCTTCACCCCCACAGCCGTAAAACCCTAATCTTCTCAACAGGTAACATCAAAATCCAATCTTTTTCTCATAAAGGGGTTTGATTTTGAGCTTAACCTAATCAAAAAGTTGTGTTTTTTTTAATTGTTTTTGTAGTTGTAATGGCGACAGTACAAGTAACTGGTTCAGGAATTGGATTATTGCCTTCATTTGAAGGACTAAGTAGATCCAGTGTTAAGTTTTCAACTTCTTCTGCTGTTATTGGTTCTTCAAAGAGGTCTTTCAGAGGTCTTGTTGTTAAAGCTGCTACTGTTGTTGCTCCAAAGGTATTGATTTTCAATCTTCAATTTCTGAGTTTGTTTAATTCTGGGTTTTTGGTTTTTATTTGGATAAGATTTTGGGATAAAGTTGAAACCTTTTACATTATCTTGATTTATTTGCTGTAATTTTTGATTGGAATTGCTTAGGGTTTATATGAAAACCCAGGCTATTGAATTCTTAGGGTTTTTATTAGTGATGAATTGTTAGTTGTTATTATTACCCAAATTAAAATCCTTATGAAATTTAATTGATTGGGTATTTGTTGTTAACCCCATGAATCTGCTATTGCTCGTTGAGTGAACTGATAGAATCCTTGTGAGTTTGCTGTTTGGGTAGTGATTGCTTAGTCGTTGTCGTAGTGAAATGCTGCTTTGGGTTTCGATAGGAAGTAATTTTGAGTTAACAAATCCGCTTTTTATGTTGTTTGAGTCCGGCAGCCATGTGGGTAGCAGTAGTCTGATTTGCTTTCTGTTGAGACACGAGAGGGTTCGTGAAATTTAAGGCTCATTGTGAAGCTCACCATTAGGCATTATGCATTTATAGATTTGCTTTGCTCGGTGGGTTTATTTGAAGCATGTTTAGGTAGTGGATAAGATTTGCAAACTATATCATTTGTATATGAATCCAGTGGATTCGGTTGTTGGCCGATCTCAATTTGTGTATGAGAATGAAGTTCTACGACTGTCAATTTCATTCACGTGTTGTTACTCAAATCCGCTTATAGTAATTGACCTATTTTGCTATGTTATTTCTTCAGTACACTAGCCTCAAGCCCTTGGGAGACAGGGTGCTCGTTAAAATCAAGACAGCAGAGCAGAAGACCACAGGTGGTATTCTGTTGCCTTCTACCGCTCAGACTAAGCCACAAGGAGGTGAGGTCGTTGCTATTGGAGAGGGTAAGACCGTCGGAAAGGCCCAAGTCGATGTTAGTGTGAAGGTAATGGTTAACTCAGCTGGGGTTTTTATTTTCTCTGTATCTATTTGTTTTGATTTGGCATTAACAATTGTAAGCTGATTTGTTGGCAGACTGGCGCTCAAGTCATTTACTCCAAATACGCCGGAACTGAAGTGGACTTCAATGGAGTAAGCCATCTTATATTGAAGGAAGATGACATTGTTGGTATTCTAGAGACTGAAGATGTCAAGGATCTTAAGCCCCTGAGCGACCGTGTGTTAATCAAGGTCTGTTCTCTCACTTTAGCTTGTTAGATTTTTCATAATCTAGAGAATTTAAGGTGTTGATAGAAATAAAAAGTAGCTTGGGAGAGTAATAAATTGGAAAAAGAACTGCACGGGAATTTTACAGGGAAGGGTCGGATCTTGTACTACGAGGCAATAGTAGTATTGTGTTCATGTGAATGGGGTTTCTTTTACCTAAGCAGGCAATCTTTAGATTGGGGAGTTGTTGTGTTATTTTTGTTGTACTTTAATTTGTGATTACATATTTGAGTGATTGCCTATTTAAAAGTGGCTCTTACACATGGTCGCGATTCCAGGTTGAGGAGGCTGAGAAGGAGACTGCTGGTGGGTTGCTTCTAACAGAGGCTAGCAAGGAGAAGCCCTCCATTGGAACGGTAAGCAAACTTTTGTTTGACGGGTTTGAGTGACACATGCATAACCTGCTAGGCTCATCTCAGTTATTTATCCACATACTACCTACCTCTTGTTGTGCTCATTGGAATGATTGTGTGAAGTAATTCATTGCTTGTTTTCCTGTGTGTTAGGTTATTGCTGTCGGGCCTGGTCCTCTTGACGAGGAAGGAAAAAGGAAGCCACTATCAGTTGCTCCAGGGAACTCTGTATTATACTCCAAGTACGCTGGAAATGACTTCAAAGGTGCTGATGGTTCTGAATACATTGCTCTTAGGGCAGCCGATGTGATGGCTGTGCTAGCTTAGTGATCCTATGGTGGCTATGTAGAATAATTTTGACTGAGATCTTCGAGGCATTGTAGTTTTTATTTTTTCTTCTGATGCAAAGAATAGATAATGTTAAAACATGAGCAGAGCACAATCAGATTTATCAGTATCCAAAAGATCCCCATAAAATTTGGGGTATGTTTTCCAGAATATGACTGTTTGCTTTTTAGTCCCAGACTTGAATGTTAGCAATTACATTGCAGTTCCAAGGTCTGTCATGCCCTGGAAAAACTGAAGAAGAAGCTGTTTACTCAGGTGCTTAAGCAGAGTTTCTGTATGCCAAATTCAAAAATTGCTGCAGTTTAAACTGCCAATTCCCAATGATTACAAGACTCAAAAAAAAAACGTAAACTGCATTTGAATTGAATTGGTTATGTTCAGGTTTTCCTGATTCTTTTCTCTTTCTCATTGGCCCATTGTGATCCCTTTTATTCTTCTTGGCTTGCCATGGAAGGCTGGTCTTTGAGCCCAAAACTCCTCGCCATAAAAATCCTCTTCAGGTCTCTGAAGTGCCGTATATGATCGTATCCAAAAACAAATGCATTTTTCGCCATCTGCTTTATCTTTTCCTGAAAGCAAATCATACCTCTGCACCAATGACGATTGCTCTCTGCAAAATCACAAAAAAAACCTGGAACTATCCAATGGAATCGGTGCAGTAGCTCCTGTAAAACATCATATAACTGAATACAGAACTCTCGTGTTGCACAAGCACCACCACTTTCAAACAAGAAAGCCCTTGCCAACTTAGATCACACATTATAGACCAAATTCGAAATAACTCAATGAAATTCATAAACTCTTTTATCATTGGAGCATTAGTATATACAAAAATACGCACTCTACATGGAATGGAGGAGATTTTCCTTTGTTGAATACACTACTACTTGTTGGCAGGCACCTTCCACTATTGTGTTGTGGACATCCAGACGTTAAGCACGAGCAAAAGCCAGGCTAGTAAGTAGCTATTCACTTCAGCAGCAAGAGGACTTCTTCTGTTGTCAAAAAAAACTGAGCCTGCAACCAACACAGTTCCAATCAGTAGCAACAGCTGCATCTACACTTATGTTGACAACATAACATTAGGAGCAAGAGGACTCAATTGAGCTTTGCAGATGAGAATACTGGTTACTATCACGAGGGAACTCAAGTTCCTCTATATCAGCAACAGGACCTTTTGTATCAGAACAAACCATCATTGACAATAGCCTGAATCTTGATGGAAGATTTCTCAAAAACAGCCTTGTTGCGAGCTTTCCATTCAACACATTTTTATTACCTTGATCCAGTTATGCTCAATATAGCGTATCTTGGTGGTCTTTGCCATCGAATGGGAAATGCAGATCTTTTGTAACCATAAAGTGCTGACTTTTGTCACTCAATGATTCTTAAGCAACCACAGAATGCTGACTTTTGTCTTGTTGAGGCTGAACAGGATAGAGACTTCCTGTGAAAGTTGTGATTATAGACGTGCCATGGAAAAAAGGAACCGCAGACAATCCATCGATCTCAATCTTCTTGAGTGTCTTTTTTCTGCAATCATAAAAATGCAAAAAGCCAAACTTTCTATAGAGTGTCTGATCTTCAGAGTATATGGAGAGTAGCAGCTGGTCAGCAACTCCATGAAACTCGACATATCTAGGATAATGAGAATAGGGTAGTGCAATAGTCTCAGAGATCCAATTGCTTTCGCCGCTTCCTTGACAGTTCTCCAGTTTTTTGTCGTCGTCTCCATCATCTAACATCCACAACTTAACAATGTTGTCACTCAACAAGTTAACTACAGTTACGTTCCCCCTTAACATGAATAGAGCACTATGCCCATTATACACATGATCCTCGTCAAGGATGAACTTAGGAATGGGGATAACTCTAAACTTCTCATTTCCAACATCCAATGCAACTACAACATCAGGTTCAACACTTCCAACATCTAGACTTCTATTCTTGTTTCTCCAATATATGGTACCATTTGCATACACCGAACGCCTTTGCACGTCGTATGAAGGGAACACCTTGTTAATCTTTATTTGGTTGTTCTCATTTGGAACCACGTTGATCCTACGCCACTTAGTGTCACTGCCCACGGCCACCACCTCACAACTTGTGTAATCAGGGCATTCAGCAATACGGCTAGGCTTGGTTCTATCAGATAGCCTACAAAAGCAGAAAACTTTATGTTGCTTCTTCTCCAGATCGAACCCAAAACGATAAATCGCTTCTCTACGGGTGTCTTTGCTCTGAAATTTATCTTGTTCTTTTGATAGTAACGTTGATTTGATCCACGGTGATGCTTCACGTGTACTTACATTGTATAGCCTCACATCATCTTCATCCCAATCTAAGAAACAAGCCACACCATTTACCAGTCCCAAGAGATATTCGTAATCGAACCATTTATCGTCCGTCATAACAACCTTATTCATAATGGTTGCTTCAACTATCTCTGCACACAAAATCTGCTGAGGAAACTTATATCCATCGATGCTATATTCTAGTTGCTGCTCGTCATCTTCTTCTTGGTGCTCTTCTTCATAATCTACTTGTTGCTTGTCATCATCTTCTTGATGCTGAGTATATACTTGCTGCTGCCGCGGGTTGATGCCAGTGATGCAAATGAGATTCGGGCATGATTCAGACAGTTGTTGTTATAGTGCAAATCAGCAAAGTTTCGGTCATGTTTAATCATAGACGACCAATGTTTACATACCGACTTGAACCGCATGAGTGATTTCACAGGAAGTCTGCTTAGAATCTCTATCACTATATCATCATTAACAAAACCAGGAAAACTAACCAAATCATCAAGAGAACTGCCAACATCAAGACAGTTGCTGCAATTACCTGTCTTCATTGACGTACCAAGACAGAAATTCGAAGATATATAACTGAAAATTTCCTCGTCCCTCGTCATCACTATGGAATTAAAATTCAATGTGCTACTTGTATCCTCTGAATGGTCGGAAGAAACATACTCTCTTCTCTTAGTTTGCCGACTAGAAGGATAACGGTTTGTGGCAGAAGTGTACCTTATTCTTCTCCCCGGTGACAGCCTAGAAGCATGAAGATCGTACCTTCTTCTTCTCTCCGGTGATGGGGTAGAAGGATAACGAATTCGGGGGTTGTCATACCTTCTTCTTCTCTTAGAACGATGCCGGTTTGGGGAATGGTACATCCTTGACGTCTCCTCCGTTGGGCGGCGCCTGATCGGATAATCAGTGCTGCTGCTCTTTCTCTTCCTCATTGAAGACCGACTAATAAGATAATCACAACCCTAAAACAAACAAATTACAACTCAATTATGAACATAATTTGAGGTGGGAATTTCATAACTCAATTCTAGTTTTCGCAATTCACGGTTAGGTTTTAACAAATTTTGATTAAGAAATCGCATGACAGCTTTATTCATTCATTCAATTGAAATTCAAATAATGAAATTAAAGGTTGATAATAATAAGGGTAAGCTAGGGCACAGAAAATTATCCTTACCTGATAATGAAAATCGTTACTTTCATCGGAGTACCGCCGGTGAGAAGAAAAATAATTCCTCCTCTTCATGTTAACACAAAAGGTAAGAAAGCGAAAATGCTTCCGGTTTCATACACGAAAAACATACCCCGCCCATATGGCAACCCCTATTGGTCCGTGGAAAGGGCTCCTAGACCCACCATTTCCCATCTCCGGCTCACATCTATGACACATAGGGGTGTAAAAGGACCCACCATTTCCCATCTCCGGCTCACATCTATGACACATAGGGGTGTAAAAAGATGGTGTAAAAAACTGGTAGATGGGTAGCAAGTTCGGTAAGAAAGTCAGTGTATCCAGTTTATTTTTTTTATTTTTTTTTTTATTTTTTTTTTCTAAAAATAAGATAATGCATTGAAGAAGCAAAACATGAACACAAACATACATATTGTCGTCATTCTATCAGGACATGCTTTGTTTTGAGTTTGAGACAACAACCTATTGGTATTACTAATACCTTCATAATGATTATTTAATTTATCTAAACTTAAAGACATATTTAAAAAGACAGGTAAATCTTCTTCCCAGCTATTGAAAATTGAAGATTTTTTTGCCTCTACCGCCAATTTATTTGCCACAGAGTTGCCAGATCTGTGAGTAAATTTGAAACCCAAAAAGTTGTTGCAATCAACTAGAATTTGCATTGAGTCCTTGACAATTCTCTGATTTCTCCAATCCATCATTGTTGCCTTTCCTTTGATGAAGTTCACAATCCTTTCAGACTCCGCTTCCATCCAGAAATGTGCCAAATCTGCATCTTTGGCCCACTTTGCTCCATACAGCAGAGCTAAAGCTTCCGCTTTTTCTGCACTTGCAACAAAGAATACTCCAGATTTGACTGCTCTTCCATTTCCTACATCATCTCTAATGATTAGACCAAAGCCAGTATAAGCTGATCCTGAATTCCAAGAAGCATCATAATTTAACTTAAAGCAATTTTGTTCAAGGGATTTCCAAGGGACAGTCTGCATCTGCTTTATTGTAGGACAATCATTAGCTCCAATAGTTTAAGTGTCTCTCAGTGTATCCACTTTCAAAACAACTTCTTGACTTCTGTTTCTGGTATCCAAACGTGCTATTAAATTTTTGTGAAGTAACAGGGCGGTTGTATACATTTCCAGAATTACCTTTTTGAATTTTAGAAGTCAAAAAACAAGAAGTTGGTTTTTGAGTGTAAAATTTCAAAACAGTCTAGAAGTAAAAAAATCATTTTTTGTAAAAAAAAATATCTTTGTTTTTGACTTCGGACTTCTAGAGAAGTACAATCACTTCTGCTTCTGATATCCAAACGCGCTATAAATGTTTTGATTTCTAGCTTCTGGAATTGGAATCTACTTCGACTTCTGAAAGTGAATCCCAGAAATAGAAGTATTTTTGATTTAGTAAAAGTCAATCCCTAATGTCAGAAGCCAACTTATTTGGATATCGTTCAAAAAGTTACTTTTTCACTTCTATAAGTTCAAAAGTTAGAAGTGAGTTTGAGTATAAAATTTCAAGATTTCTAAAAGAAAAAAGAACTAATTAACTATTTGAGAAGCAAATTGTTTTTGATTCGGATTTTTGCAACTGGACAAGAAAAAACTTGTTCTCTTTTGATACCCCAACACCCTATTTGCTTCACAAAAGGTAAATTTTTTTTGCTTCTACAAGTCGTTTTGAAATTTCTGCCTTTTCGACTTTTAAAAGTAAAAAAACAACTACTCGAAGTGTATCCGGATATCCATAAAAGTAAATATCTCTATTTCCTTATAGTATTTGATGCCACCGTATTTATAAGTTTACAACATCAACACGTTGGACCATTAACCGTTGCATAACGTTGTAGTTTTTTTTTTTTAGGAATGTTTGTCGTTTACTTCTTCTGTATTATGATAATATTCTTTGTTAATAATTCTAGGCCACTATTCCATTGAAAACAATAACATTTACATGCCTTAACAATGTAATCATTTTGGTGAAAAATCTTCATTTGTGTAGATCAGAATTATGATATTCGTTGTCAGCATTTCAAAATATGCTTCTTTCTCAAATACATTATTTGTTTTTTTTTATCAGAAAACCATTAAGTTATACATCGATTAACTTCCTGTCTCTTCTTGCTGCACAAGCTTTAATGGTTTCACCAACATTATCACTCTTTATCGTAACTATTATCATCACCTTCAATCTGTCTTACGTAAGCATCCCTTCCTTAATCACGTTGAAGAAAATACCTCAAAGTGATGTATTCATCTTTCATAAGATCACTTTTAGTGCTTGGAAAATCAAAATGCAAAACCTTGTTTGACAAATAATTTGCCGTCGAATTGGCTTGTTTGTGGACAAATTTAGATGCCAACGTAATATTGTTATATACGAATTCACGTTCATCGAAAAATTTGTCACAAAACTTCCATTTCTTTTCCAAAGATTGCAATGCAATGATCATCTCTAAAGATTTTGATAACACTTTTACAATCAGTAAATAAATATATATTCTCAAATTTGATTTTGAGTTCATCTCGACATTAGAGGAATCCATGCAATGCCGTTTCCATTTCATGATATGCAGGAAACTGCACTTGGGGTTTGTCTGGGTATTTTCTGGTGGAGCAGCCAAAGATAGTTGCTACAAATTCTCCTTCTGAATCTCTTATCATTGCAGCATAACCTTCCCGTATACATGGAATGAATGAACTATCGATGTGCACAGTGGCTTTGCCGTGCTTTACTTTTGTTGAGTGGTAAACTACTGTAGAACCATGTATTTCAATGTTCTTAGAAAGAAGATTAGATAGAGACTTAATTAGAATCCTCTTGTTTCCATTTTTGTTCAAACGATCGTCAAGCCATCTTGGTGTTGATACTCGAAGAATATCTCCATTAGTAATATCATTGTTAATCTTTTGAGCATCAATTAAGTTGAAGAGGAAGATGAAGCCACGAAAGATGAATACTACAATATCAAATCAATAGTGATTTAATATTAAAAAAATATATTATTTTTTTATATAAAAACAATCTTAACAAAGCTGGATAATATGTTTGTATAACCTTTATGTATTTATGGTGTGCATTAAGTAATTTAGTTATGAAATGTGTCTCATGTGTTAAAATATGATTAATTAATAAAAGTATAGATTAAAAATGATAATTCCCTAAGTTTTAAATTTTCTTAATATATCAAAATCTAAAACATATCGAAAGGTTGTAGAAAAGTTCTCTTTGCAACAAGTTTCAATATCTGCACAATGAGGCTTTTTTTTTATCTCCAACACAGCACTGCTCAACTCGTTACCTTTCTCTTCCAACAACATATACTATACTTATACTCAATCTTGTAAAATAAAAAGTGTGAATCTCTCTTAGTTGGTATTATGTCAACTAGTCTTCTTATATGTATCAAGTTACATGCGCGTGAGTGTGTTGTGCTAAATGTTATCTACATATGTGTCTTCGAGCCACCTAAATGTTCTCTTAGGTACAACTTTCTTTACAACTCAAGATTTAACAACAATAACTTCCGTAGGTTAGCATTGTAAACCAATATACCATATTGATTAATATCTCACTTTACTTTATCAAAGAACTCTATCTTGAAAAAATGATACCCTCAAACAATTGAACACAACAACAAGAGATTAACAATTACCAAGGCTCACATGTGAAGTTGAAATTTTGTGGGTTTCTTTAACAAGAATGATAATTTTGGGTTTGACTATGATGAGTAAATTCAGAAGTAGTAGTTTGATTATTTCTTGTTAATGAGTAATAAGTTATATCTTACTAATCTAAGGGGTTACGAAATTTTTTATTGATTTTTGTGCACGCAAGGCCAACTTGGAAATATCGCCAACTCACGTGTTTTGCTCAAAAATCTATCCGAATTGGCAAAATTGGACGTCTTAATCGCTAAGAACGGGAATTGGTTTGGAAACGGAAATCTCATCGGTCATATAGCGAGTAACGATTACTCGACGAGTAATCGGTCGAAGAGACCAATTTCGACTACATTGATACGATTTGAGATATTTTTTCAGCAAAGAACCTCCAGATTGAATAGAGTTCTTCAAAGATATACACTTTCAAATATACTGAACATCGAAAACCCTAATTGTACTCTGAACATGAACTATGAATTTCCATCTATCCCAAATACCGAAGGAACTAAAAAAAAATCCAAATTTCATAATCTAATTTTGGTTATTCTTGTAAGCAAACAAAATTGTAAGAAAATTCCCACTTCCCAAATCAAACCTTATTGAAAATAATCAATAGAAACATTGAATAAAAATCCGTCATCGAATAACCTCCATTAAAAATATTTTCCGAAAAAGAAAGTTTTTTGGAAAAAGAATCTAAAATTATCATATTTTTTTTGATAAAAAGATTGAAAACCCCAAGGTTAACCGCTATGGTCCATTGATTCAAGATTCAACTTGACAAAAGTGTGACCAAACCACTTGATTCAAGCTGTTGTTATGGGATTGCTTGAATGTGTGCTTGAATCAAGATTGATGCGCCAACCAAAACTTTACCTTTTTGCGCTCAACCATTTGGCGCATCAAATTTGAGCATTAGATTTTCTTTTTAAATGTTAAAATCAAGTAGTTCCTATAATCGCCAACCATTTGGCGCATCAAACCCGAACCATCAGAAAAATTGAGTCCCGTTAATGAGAGGGAAACAATGGATTCGAGGAGGGAATTATAAATTTAGGGGAGGGATTGAAATGTCCAAGCAATCCTCGGAAAAAAATCACTTCCTTTCCCGTGCGTCCGCGATTAAAACCAACCTAAACCCCAAGCAAATGCGTGAAATCCCTAAACTAAGTGTTGCTTACTTTGCTGTATGTTTTGGAGCTTTTGGTGGAGGTTGATTAGTATCGACTCGTAAAACAGAAAGGCCATGGCCATAGCCGATCCCGAGTCTAAAAGGGCCTTGGGCGAACTTGATTTTAGGGCCTTTTTATATAGTCAAATTTTTTTCCTTCCAATTAATATAAAAATAATAATAAAATAAGTTTTTTTTCGTCGACTAAGAAAGACAACACTATGATGAGAAAAATTCAAAGGATTCGGTTCTCATTTCCAAGAATCAAATTATACGTTAAATCAGGTTTTTGTAGTGCATTTTAATATAAAGGATTACAAATTTCTTACTGTACTAAATTGTATTATATATAATTTCATTAACCATCACCTCTGTTGCACAAACACGGACACGGGACACGGTTACAACCCGACACGGTTACGGCATCTTTCTAGGCGTTTCCGTGCAACCTAGACCGTCACAAACAAATCAGAAGTGTGATGGTTAAGTATTTAAACATACGCAGTATGTGTCATGGTTTCGAATCTCTATATCCGTAGATCTCTCTATTTTCACTTAAAAAAAAGGTCGTGGATAAGCTTCACTGGAAAGAGCTATAAAAGGCCCATCGTAAAATAAAAAGGCCTGACATCTCTGTATCTCGTAGATCTTTCTATTTTCACTTAAAAAAAAGAACCCTGTTTTAGGGCATACGTAAAACTTTCGGGGCATACAAAACAATAGTCACATCTTGGGTGACATTATAAGGGGTAACCTATGGGTAGTTCAATTACCTATATACCCTTAATACAAAAATCTAAAATCAGTTTTCTAAAAAATCAAAATCAGTTTCTCTTAACATCTCTTCTTCTTCCTCCTCTAGCCGAACTCTTCCCCTCCCGCGAATTTTTTTTTTTCATCACTATGATTAATTGTCGATTCGTAAAAATTTGATCGCCAATTAAACTAAACTACATAATGACTCGTACAAAGAAAAGCAGGGACTAGGAAATCAAATCGTCTTCTAATCCATCATTTGAAGAAGAAAAACCAATTGAAGATGAAGGTGTAGAAACTGAAAATCAACCACCAATTGAACCAACAATTGAACCAAATGCATCCCCAACTCCAGAAATGAGGATAAGAAAGTAAGTTTTACAAACCCAATCTCCTATTTGTTGTTTTGCATCTATTAAATGACGGTTACGGTATTGGGTTCGGTTCAAAATTGAGTTGCGTTTTTAGCCGAACTGTTCTTCACAAAAGCTTTCTGTAAGTATATATGAACAGTTCGACATGAAATTTCAAGCCGAACCTAGTTACAAATAGAGATGCATAGGGGTTCGGCGTATTCGATAATCATAACATGTGCCGAACCTAGCACATTTACGAGGTTTGGCTATTACGATATTCACATTATGTTCCGAACCAATACAAAATTCTTAACCCAACAATTCTCAGGAATATAAATGATCAGGTTCGGCTTATATAATACTTATGTAAATAGCCGAACCATGTACTACCAAAAGGTTCGGCGCTTACGATTTTCTCAATATAAGCCGAACCTCACATAATTTTTTTCCAGATCATACATGATTAGGTTCGGCTCATTATGACATTCTTAAACAAGCCGAACTAGGGCCTACAAAGTGGGTTCGGCTCATAATAATAACACTTTCAGCTTGCCGAAATGTTCATTAGTTGTCAATATCCAGGTGGGTTCGGCTGATATATTAAGCCGAACATATTCCAGACTCGCCGAACCATAGTGAAAAATGCGAACTTTTTATGATTTTAAGCTACAAAAGTGAGATTAAACATAAGATAGAAGTGTACCTGTGTATTAGAAGCATTGGGTTCCTCATATATGTATTCATCATCTGGATTTGGCTCATAAAAATCATCACCTTGAGTTTGAGTTTGAGTTTGTGTAAAATCATTCTCATAATCTAAGAAATCAGCCATTTCCGGATCGTTGTTGTAGTTGATGTGTATTTTCCTGGGTTTTTTAGATGAATAACCCTCCTCATCCTCCATTGAATCAAAATACAAATTTGTTTCTCACCTTCTCCTTCTCTTTCTCTCCTTCTCAATAAAAACCTTTTTTTTTTCCCCAAAATTTTTCATTTACACAAACCTTTATAATTCCAAAATTATCTTAATCACTAATCAAAAGTATTAATTAGTAATCACGTATTAATCACTAATCCAGAGTATTAACACTAATACAAAAAGGGCAGATATGCCATTATAAAAAATATTTGGTTAAGGGGCTTTTGATTTTGCTATTTACAACCCATTTTTGTCTTTATCCCGTATGCCCTGAAAGTTTTGGGTATGCCCTAAAACAGGGTTCAAAAAAAAAAAGGTCGTCGATGGACTTCACTAGAAAGAGATATAAAAGGTCCATCGTAACATAAAAAGGCCTAACTAAAAAAGCAGGGCCTGGTGCGACGCACCCCCTGCAACCCTCACGACTGGCTCCAACTACATCTGTAGCTATGTCTATTTTCATTTTAAAAAAAGAACCCTGTTTTAGGGCATACGCAAAAAAATCAGGGCATACGAAAGGATTGAACTAACTAGGGTGGAGTGATCATGGGTATCTAAATAGCGGTGAATTACTTAGTTACCCTTGACTAATTTATTAATATAATTATCTTTTTCAAAATTAATTTTTCATTATTTAAAAAAATAAATTATATTTTTTTAAAATTAGTTTTTTATTTTTTTAAATTATTATTTTTCTAAAATTAATTTTTAATTTTATTAATTTTAAAATTTTGATTTTTATTTTTAATTCTTTTTTGTTTAATGAATAAACTATTTTTTTAAATTTTTTTTTCTAAATTACTTTTCTTGTATTTGATTAATAAATTACCTTTAAAAAAAACTAAAAAAATAAATAAATAAAGGGCATTTTTGTCATTAAGCAAAATATATGGATAAGGGGCTTTAAGGATGACCCATTTTTTTTCTTATTTGATATACCCTTAAATTTTTGCGTGTGCCCTAAAGCAGGATTCCGAAAAAAAAGGTGGTGGATGGGCTTCACTAGAAAGAGCTATAAAAGGCCTATCTTTAACAGAAAAAGACCTAATTAACAGAGCCAGGCCTGGTGCGGCGCATCCCCTGCACCCTCAGGACCGGCTCCGACTACATCATAAACCAATTTCCTCTAAGTCCATGAAGAAACTGATCCAAACAAAAGGTGTTAACAGAGCGGGCCTGGCGCACCCCTGGATCGGCTCGCCATGACCGCTTAACAAGAACAATTTCTAGATGTGTTAAACAAGCCGTTACATATACCCCTTTCGTTCCTAATTAATAGGCTGGTTTTGTTTTTAAAAAAAATTAAGGAAATTAAGAGAATTAATCATTGAAAGTGGTCCTCGTGACACTTGTCAATAAAAGAAGTGAAGTGAAATGGTCGCCATGACACTTGTCATCAAAAAAATTAAAGTGAAATGGTCCACATGACACTTGTTATCAAAAGAAGTTAAGAGAAAAGTGTCCCAGAAAACTAAAGTAGAGTCCAATTTTGTGCACACTCCTTAAAGGAGTGTCCACAAAACAAAGCAATTCTATTGGGGAACAGGCTAATTTTTTTACTTTTCCAATTAGAAAACTAGCCTATTTTTTTTAAACATCTATTTATAAGAACCAGCATATTATTTAGGAACAGATGGAGTATATTTTTTATTTTATCTTCACCTAATAGACAACTCCAGCAAAATACTGTTTCTATTAAAAATTTAGGTTTTTGTAATGAAGAAGTTCAACAGTAAAGGCCAAAGAGTCTTGAGAGGAGGAAATTAACGGTATGATTAATTATATGATGGTTGCTAAACTTGTTTTTAAGGGAATCCCAATTATGATTCTTTTGATAAAATAATAATTAGAAAATTTTAGAGTAGAATCGTCACCTATTAGAGTAAAATTTATGTAAAACACTCTAAAAGACGGAGAAACCTCAACTTAAGAACATATGTTAAATTCATCTTACTAATATAAAGAACAAGCTTGGTAAAGGGGCGGCATGAATTGGTAGAGGGGCGGCAAGTGTGATAGCAATGTCCCTCTTATTGGTTAGGGGGTGTCCTATAGGGATGTAGATTGACTAGATTACCCTTTCACCTTAAATCAACCAAAATCAAATCAATTTTTTTAACCTAATGAATCAAAAAAAAAAATCAAATCGCTTTTTTTTTTTCATCTTCTTCTTCATCTTCTCTTCTCCTCCATCAATCCTAACCTCCATTAAACCGAAAGTTTCATCGTCTTCGATTAATCTACGATTTGAAAATGTTTGGAAAAACCCAGTTAGGGTTTAGTTTATCGTGTTGAATTTAAGTTAATTTTGTATCAAAAATTAGGGTTTTGTATGAAAATTGAAATTGACATTTCTGGGTTTATGCGAGTTACGGTTGGTAATAACTCAATTACCAACCGTACGTATTGGTTGAAGAACATACTGATTTGCTAACAACCCAAATATGAACCGTACCTTAAAAAAATTGAGAATTAGGTTTAGGTACGGTTGGTACGAAACCTTAGTTACCAACCGTATATCATCCTGAATGTTAAGAATTTTTGAAGTAGTGATGTACGGTTCGAAACTATAGATGACTTACCAACCGTAGTTTAGTTACGGTTGGTTTCGATTCCTTTTTATGAATCGTAATTAGTTACTGATTCAGTATCCAAGATTTTCTAGCAACCGTGAATCGTATTACGATTGGGTTTTTCCCCAAATTGAACGAGCACGGTTGGTAACTAGCTTATTTCCAACCGTATGTTTTTCAGAAAATTTTAAAAATTTGATCTTTTTACATACTTTAGATAATTTTGATCAACAAAAAACTAATGGGAACTAATTTTGATCACTCACCTCTAATTTGCCACTTGAATCACTCATTTTGGTTGAGTGAATCAAAATCTAGGATTTCACAAATATCACAAATTTTTTTATTTTTTTTATAACTCTAAAAATCTAATTTTAGAGTTATTATAAGTGAAAATTGATTATCAAACACTAATCTTGATTATCAAACACTAATCTTGATTATTAATAATAAGGGTTAATTGGTTATTTCCATTTTTTTTAATAAGGGGCACTTGAATTCACTTCTAATGACCTTTTTTGTCTTATTAGGTTGCCGCCCCTCTACCGATTCCTACCGCCCTTTATCAAGACACATAAAGAAAAGAGCTCTTTTTGGTAGGAGACCCCCTAAATTACTTAGTTATCCCCATTTTTTACATATTTACGTAAATACCATTGTTTTAAAAATTGATCACAAATTTTAAAAACTTAGTATCTTTCAAAATATACACCGGATTTTTATAAAATTTGTATATTTGAAAAGCTCTTTCAATTATCTACGTAACGAGTACAAATAAGAATAGTAAATTTTTATTCTAGGAAAAAAAATTCATGGCTTACAATTTTAGTATTGTTGGATGAGTAAAAACTCATGCATGTGCATCGCATATGTGTCCTTACTAGTATTCATAAATAAAAGTACTCAAGTATTACAAGTCTACAACTGAAAGTACGCAAGATATTTCAATGCCTTAGAAAACATGCCCAAGATGATACCCTAACATAGAATTTCTTTATACCAAATCAAAATTGCTGCAGTCAGTACTGCTAATTTCAAGTAAATACAAGACTCAGGAAAATAAAATAAAAAACATGGTTACAATATAGAAGCAACAGGACAGTGTAGTTTCTTCACATTCTGATTTCTACTCAAGGTTCCCTACCCCATCTTTGGGGTAACATCACCAGTCATTATAGTGTTTGATATCCCACCTGCATTTCTTGAACCGAAAAGACAAATGGGTATGCCAGTAATACTAAAAGCTCCTACAAGCTATCACCATACCTCACCTCGCATTTGGTAGTGTAATGCTTAAAAGCTTAAGAAAGCAAGTCGAGAAGTGACTAGTGAAGCTTTTCTGTCGGTTCATCTCAGGCCATTTCATCTTGCCCATCTCACTGTTTTCTTCGTTTCGATTGGTTACGGTCAGGTTTTCCAGATTCTTTTCTCTTTCTCATTGGCCCTTTGTGATGCTTCAGATCTTTCTTATTCTTCTTAGCTTGCACTTGGAATGCTCTCCCAACCATGGAAGGTTGGTCTTTGAGCCCAAAACTCTTCGCCACATGTCCTAAGTGAAGTCTCTTAACCATAAAAATCCTCTTCAGGTCGCCACGATGTGCTGTATATGCACGTATCCAAGAACAAAATGCGTCCTTCGCCATCTGCTTCATCTTTTCCTGAAAGCAGAAACCAGATCAGTTTTGGGCCAAAAGAAAATGAACATCAATAGTGCGGTAAACATACAAATTGCGAAGTACCTCTGCACCAATGAAAGATTCGAGTGCTCTCTGCAGAATCAAAACCCATGGATGCAACTCCAATGGTACAAACTTCTTGACGTGCTGAGGCTTCTGAGCAGTAATTGGGAAACTGTCCAGGACCTTGAGAAGAGGATACTCTTTAAGCGACACTCCATGCTTTTCCAGGTCTTTTAAATAATCCATTTCAACGGGTTGTAAAAATAACAATGCATCTCCTCTTTCTCCAAGTCGAGCTGTTCTTCCAACTCTGAAAACCCCAGCAGCAACAATGCCAGATAAGATAATTATCCATTATAAGGAAAAGAGTCCACAACGTTTTTGTTTTTTCTTCTTTTTTAAAATTAAATTGTTGGTTAAGAAGCCCATAAAAGATGAAATATACATACCTGTGCACATATTCACTAGCATCTCCTGGAGAGTCATACTGAATGATACATCTCACTTTCGGAAAATCTAATCCTCTTGCAGCAACGTCTGTGCATAAGAGAAGGGCTGATTTGTCGGTTTTGAATCCCTGAAATGAGGTACGACGGCCTTCCTGTTCCATGCTACCATGTAAGCGTAGAAGTTTACCACTGAAAAATTTCTGTTTCTGCTGTGTTCCTGATTCCGTGTCAGAGGACAATTGAAATTCACTTAGGAGTGAGTAGTGGAAATCCACAGCATCACATGTTGAGAAGAATACCACAATCTGTCCAATAACAAAATCAGTTCACATCAAGTTGCAAAATCAAAGAAAATACAACGAAGGAGTTGGGGAGTGTTCCTCACCTTTTGAGAAGGTTCTTTCTGAAAAAGATTTTTAAGAATGGACAGAAGAACCACTAGACGGGAACCACAGGGCACTGCATAATACAATTAAAAGTTCAATCTAAAATGTGGTACCAATATTATACATGAAGTGTTTGCCTGGTTTCAGTAAACAGAAAGAGTACCTTTTACGTATGTCTGAACTAACTGAGCTGGTAGGTTATAGCCTGCATCTGAACCACTTTTTAGCGTCGGTTGTTCAGACTCTACATCGTCATTAGATATCAAATCCCCTAGATGTTTATGTGATGGTTTTTGCATTTCAACAGAATTCTTCTTCTCATCAAGACCAACCAGAACCGGATTTTCTAAGCTAATATTAGCTAGTTGGTTAACTTTTTCATTTAATGTTGCTGACAATAACAAGTTCTGCCTAGGAAACTTGGGAAGCTTCGACGCTCCATCCGCCTTGTCGTCGGACCCACTTTTCTTTGAACCCAAAACATTAAGTATATCTTCTATCTCTTTACCAAAACCCAACTCTAAAATTCTGTCAACATACAAACAGATATGCACTTAGATATGTTTTACATCAAAACTGGAAAGCGCATTCAGACAGCTATTTATAAACTGATGGCTACAAAGAAATAAAAAGACCAAGATCGGCATATAGGATTGGTGATGCAGATCAGAAAGTAAGTAAATAGGATTATACCTATCGGCTTCATCAAAAATTATCCAGCGCAAGTTAGAGTGCACAAAAGATGACGTATTCTTTAAGTGGTCCAAAAGGCGTCCAGGAGTTGCCACAAGAATAGATATTCCTGTAAATCAGCACATGTCAAGCAAAGCTTTGAAATCGCACAAATAATAGAGTTTGTGGGCATATCTTACTATTACCAAATTTAGACAACGAAGTAGCTATCAGAAATACCTTTGCGAAGCCTGGCTTTCTCCTTTGACCTGTTCTCACCTCCCATTACAAAACCTGGAACTATCCAATGAAATCGGTGCAATAACTTTTGCAGGATTTCATATACCTGAATACACAATTCTCGTGTTGGGACAAGCACCAATGCTTCAAAACAAAAATAAAATAAAAATCTCTATGTCAATCCCAGCTTGCCAACTTAGATCACCAGTAATCAACTTTTAAAACAATGAACTCGCAGAATTAAGGGTTTACACGTACCCATCGTTCCATGAGACCGGTCAATTCTCGGATTATACATTTGCAAATGATGAATAAGCGGAACCAAATACACTATCGTCTTTCCTGTACCAGTCGCCGCATTCACAAGTCTATAATTTCACTTAAGGAACTAAAACCCACAGATAAATTCAACAAATGTCACTCACCACATCCACCAATAACACAAAAACTGCAAATTGAAGCTTATAAGCAACAAATGTCACCCCCCACCACCGCCGCCACACCACCACCAGAATAACAACAAAACCCGAAATTTTAAGCTAATAATCAAATCAACAAAAAGGATACACATGTTTCCCAGAGAGAATAAGTGGAATTGCTTTAGCTTGCACCACCGTTGGAGCTTCATACCCCATCTTATCTATCAAAAACACAACCAAAAATTGAACCTTTACTAACAAAATCACACAAAGTTCATATCTTTCAGCATCAATTGAGCTCAAAAACATGCCCCAGATTGTATTTCCTCAGTTTTCCACAAGTTTAATCAGCTCAAACTAAAACAATCAGAAATCCCCCCAAAAAAAAAAAACACAAAAAGAGTTACCTTTAAGCTCATCGCATAAGGTGGATTGAAGACCCAAACTAGCAAAAGTACAAGAGGCAAACACATCATCTCCTTTTGATTTCTCTTCTCCTTTTTTCGCCATTTTTAGGGTTTTAGGAAGCTGCCCCTCTGATTTTTCTTTAGAGGTTTTAACAAAGCAGATTCAAGCTATAAGTCAAGCTCTGTGGGACCCAAAAACCAAATATCATCCGTCAGATTAAAGTTAGTGTATTATAAGACGTTGATTATATTAATATTTACAGCTGAGATGTACTATATCACTGTTGTGTCTCTAAAAATTGGATCTTTTTTTGATAATTTTGATTAGAATTTCAGAATTAGGTGGTTTGATTGAAATTTGTGATATGGGTTCTGGAGAAATTGATGTATTAGAGAGTGGGTTATTGTTACCAGATTCAAGAACTGAAGATGAAGATGATGAGAGGGCTGTTTTATATTCGGCTTCGTTTGCAGAATTGGAAGAAATTTATGTGAAATATCAAACAATTCAATGGGTTTTGTATTCATTACTACTGGTATTAGCATGGGGGATTGGATTGTTCATGTTGATTTATATACCAATCAGAAGATATATTCTTAGAGCTGAATTTCGTTCTAGAATGCTTTATATTACACCGAATTCCATTGTTTATAAGGTAAAATTAAAGGTCTGATTTTTAATTTTATTCATTGAATAAATTTGTAACCCTAAGCAAATGACTTGATTTTGATTTGATTTGATTTTGGAGTAATGGGTTTGTGTTTGTTGTGAAATTAGGTTGTAAAGCCAGTTGCTTTCCCATGTTTTGGAGTGTTGAAGAAAGAAAAGCACATTTTACTTCCTTCAATTGCTGACATTGTCATTGAACAAGGTAATTCCAGGGTTCAGGGTCTCAATTAGCCTTCTAGGGATGTCACTCCTTGACCGATTGCAGCAGCTTGAGTGCGCTTTACTTTGGTTGTTTTTGTTGTTGTTTGGGTGACTTATGTTAGTGTAATGAGACGACATTGTTGTTCTTGTTGCTCAGGATATCTGCAGTCGTATTTTGGTGTGTATTCGATTAGAATTGAGAATGTAGGTGTAAGGAGGTTGTCGAGTGATGATGTTCATATCCATGGCATTGCAAACCCGAGGGAGTTTAGAAAGGTGATTGATATAGTGAACTGAGATTCGTTACGATTGAAATTTGTAAGCTATGTTGACATGGATGTATTTGTGTGTCGGACTGTCGCTCTCAGGTTGTTTTAACACATCTTGCAAACTTGAAAAGGGAGACTGTGTTGACGTCCCATGGGGTATGAATCGTTTACCTCGAGCTTCTTTATTTCCCTTCATTTCTCGAAATATTTTAGCGATCAATGCTTGCCTGATTGTCTTGTACCTCGTATAACTGCAGTCTCCATCGAGAACTCCCAGGACTGGGAATATTCCTTCATCAGGAGAACTTATATTACAGAAACTGGAGGAGGTTGGAAGCTCTGTAAAGGTATAAAACATCCATCTATTATGCTTTATGTTATTCTCAGTCATGACTTAATTCATAAATCCAATTGTCGACAAATCTGCAGAGGGTTGAAAATATAGTTGAGGCACAAAAGCATCCCAAATGGCAACCTGTAGACTGAAGCCACTGGAATTTGCAATTTCCTAGCTGCTATTGTACGTAAAACCGTAAAACCGTTTATCAAGGTGTAAATAAAGCTTGCTTCAGGGATTGTCAGTCGGGTCCTTGTCTTTTACCAATAGAGTTTACAGCGATGCTGGAGCTAGCCTTACCCCCTTCTGCGAGGGTTCCTAGTAGTTTCCCTGGTTCAATTTGTTTGTTATTTATTTGCAGCTGAATTAACATCGGAATAAGTTTATTCCTGTAGCTTGATGTTTCTCTGCATCTTATATTATCAATAAAAGAAATTTCCGGGATGTGTTTGATTATTGTGGACAGTGACCTCCCTTGTATCGTTCTGCAAATGTGAACTTCAAAAGGAATAAAACGAAAAATAAAGGAATGGAACCTGTGCTTCTTCACTTGTCACCAGGATGACACATAACAAGGTTGTTCAAATATTCTGCTTACAGTATTATTGAGGTACCAAGGAAATGGTTTAGCTGAATCCATCATATTAAACTATAAAATGTGGATCAGCAAGATGGCTTCAAGATCTGTTAACTATAAGATCTCACTCTAGTATTTCCCAGCAGTCTGCAGTTTTCTCCATGGTAACACCTCCCCAGAGCGTAGTAGCGGCACAACTGCCGTTGCATGCCCTCCATTGTTGGGACTAAAAGGTGGACAACTAAAGCTTCCTCGAGAAGAGAATTGGAACTTCCTTGGTTGGGACTCCTTGGTGGACAATTGAAGCTATTCGAAGCAGTAGCTTCTGCAAATAGTAGCTTCTGCGTGTGGTACTCCTTGGTAGACGAACATGTGATTGGAGAAAGAATGACTGTGAAACCCTTCTACCACAATGAGGAGCACTGAAGCTCGACTCATTTTCTTTGGGGTATAAGGATTTAGCAGTCATTCTCACTCCAATCTCATGTTTATCTTGGTCTTCATTCAACTTGCAGTTATCCCCAAAATAACACCCTCCTTGAGGATAGTATTGAAAGACTTGCCGCTGTGAGGCAGCCCTCCCAGATTAGAATTTTAAGGAGGAACATTGAAGCTTGATTTGATTTGCATTTTCATGATGAGATATGATGAAATTTTTCTGAAAAGTGATTTTGAAGTGCATCCTGAATGGGCTGTCTTGTACAGACTGCTGGGAGTTGATTCTGAAGTTGAGCAGCAAGTTTTATCTCCAGTTCGTATGGTGACATCCTTCTACTCGTCTATTGAGAAGTATTTCTTTCATTTCGTAAAGACTCCTTCATTAAAACCCTTGATATTTTGACTTAAGGGTGTTAAGAAATGAAAAAAATACTACTCAAGAGACGAAAAGAAGGAAATACTGTTCTTGACTTCTCTTTCTCCGTTATGTTGCAGTTTATTAGCATTTGCATAGGATTCGTAAGATTGATAGACCATTTCAGAGAATGGTTCTGGCTGTGGTTGGCAACCTGATATCCATTATCTTGATTGTTCTAAACTTTTATACTGCCATTCGATAGGTACTAAAGGCCATCGTGGTGTTCATGCAGACCTCGGCGAGAACCATCTTTGGTAGGAAGCAGGTGTATGTTGTCTAATCTGAATGCGTTGTCTTGTGCAGACTGCTGGGAGTACTCTGAAGTTGAGTTGAGCAGCTAGTTTCATATTTGTCTGGTGACATCCTTCTTTTCGTCTCTTGGACCATATTTCTTTCACTTTTGAGTTTTGAACACCCTAAAGTCAAAAAATCAAATGTGTTAATAAAGGAGTCCTTACAGAATAACTACTAGCTGAACTGAAGACAAACTGCACATAACGTCTCGACTTCCTGTTCTGTTCAATACAAACTTTCTGGCAGGAGATGACAAACATGGCAGGAGATGACAAACAGGTTGAGAAGTTCGCCTTTGTCTGGATATATTTGCTAATATTCTGCACTAACATTTTACAACCCCCTAGATCGTTTAAGGTATTTAAGGTATGGTTGGTTGCACATGAGTTTATCGTATGTGAAATGAGAACTATAAAGCTGAACATATATCATGCAATTGCAAGAGCTTGGTTTCTTAGGATAGGAATATGCTATTAGTGTTAGTGTTAATATAAAGAAATTCCACCAAATAAATCTCAGAAGGGTATCTGATGTAATAGGCTCGAATAGATCAGAGGTTGAATTGGTTTGTTCTGAAGCAGTTTTCTTACACCGACTTTCTTTACACTTATAAAGCTAGTGTCAATGTAAAAAAGTTACTCTGGAACAAAGGATCCAACATCTGATCGAATCGCAACAACTACTACATCAGACCCATACAAAGCATTACAAGGTGAAACATTTCTCCTGGCCAGTTCTTTTTAACCTATGCAGCAAAAACCTTAGGTAATAACTAAAATCAGACTAAACGTGAAGATAAAATTTTGAATCAGATATGACTTTGGCGGACATCGCTTCGAAAATTAATATCTTCACGTGAAGATAAAAACTACATGGATTAACAAGAGTGCGGAGTAAACAATGATACATCCTTTGCTATCAAAGCCAGGTGGTGAAGCAATAAGTATTTTGAGCCTTGAAAAGTAAAATCTACATGCAGTTTGCAAACGACTTCATTCGGTTCCATTTTTTTAGCTAACGAGCATATTCAATCCAGCCATGTATGTAGCTCACGGAAGACGGAACACAAGTAAGAATAAGTGGCCAAAATTGCTTTATTTATCATAGGGTTGTTTGCTCCAGAGTGTATAGATGGATGATGTTTAGCAACGTGCAAAGCACGTGCACCCGGCTTGTAATTATAACTACACCAAAAAATAAATAGTTTGCTAGCTCACGTTTTGCTTGAACTACAGCAAGAAATGTCAACCAGAGGATTCACACCAAAACATCAATTAATAGATGTAGCACCAATAAAAAAAAGGAGTTAAAAGACAATTTACCTAATGTACTCATGTTCTTGAATTCCTTACGATTTTAAAAGATAACATAACCAATGTCTTTGAATAATAAATTTACAGATTTTACATCAGAACTTACCTATTTTTTATGTAACATTTTACTTAGATTCACTATAAAAAGAAAGACACAACTAACTGATCAAGTATTATATTGAGCTAAGGCTTAGCTAGAAACCATGAATGTAGTTAATCCTAGGCATGAAAAAATCCAACCATTAAGGGTCCCTGACAGAATAAAAAACCCTAATTGACCGGATTTCTGCAAACTAATGATGCACATCTCTAGCATCACTTAGCAACTACCAGAATTGAGGTAATTTGGTTCCCCTAGTGGTTGCTCACAGTATATTTGTAGAGACATAGCCAGAATAACACCAACATAGTGCGTACTCTAGTAATTCAACTACACGTAAAAGCTTTGCAAAAAAACACCCACATAGTTCTTGCTCTATTAATTCAACGACACATAAATATATCAATCATACTAACCTTTGCTGTTATACGTAAAACTAGATACTGGATACTTCATGTCTTCACCGCCATTTATGATCCTGCACATACACACAATAACCAAATTAGATCAAAATAACATCGAAAAAATTCAAAATTCAAAATCAGATACAATACCCAAGATGCTCCTTAACGTCTTTCTTCCTGTATCGTAAACCATTCTTCCTCGGATAAACTTTACATTGCTACACCCTTCAATTTCTCCAACTGACCACCTATTCACATCCATCAAAAACAAAACATAAACCACATTAAAATACTAACCAATAACCATACATCCTCAGTGAAGCATTATATCAAACACCTTACCATCAAGAATCTTCTTTCGGAAACTTTTAGCATCTTTGGCATTAAGTTCAGGAACCTTAATCTCTACAGCATCTGGTTCTTTATCATCGTTTTCCAGATTCAATAACCTTTGAAATCCTGCAAAAAAAAAAAATAGCTCCTATCTGTGGACATGAAATAGATAATCAATTAATCAATCAATGGATAAGATTAATATACGAACCGTGATTTAGATTTCCTCAATGAAAGTCTAGATAAGCTTGATCGTCTTCTTCAAGGACATCATCAAATGTTGGGCCTTCTTCTTAATCATCGTCAACTGCAATTTCTTCACTCTATGTCTTTTTATTAATCTCCTCCATTGTTGGGGTTTCTTAAAAACTGATAAAACCCTAGAAAATGTATATCTTTGGGTGTGATTTCAGAGGATTTTTTGTTACTATAAACAGAAAAATTAGATACTCCGTATATATATGGAAAATCCTAATAAGAAGGGCATTCTATATCAATGTGTTAGAGGGGCGGCGGGTTTTATTAGAGGGGCGGCAGTGTCATAATAATGTCTCTCTAGTTGGTTAGGGGATGTCCTATAGGGATATAAATCGACTAGATTACCCTCCCCATTTTTTAACCTAAATCAAATTTAAATTGAAAATTTGTTTTCTTTCTTCTTCTCTTCTCCTCCTCCATCAACCGTAACCTCCATTAAAAGGGTTATTTAGTTTGTTTTTGGTATTTACATTTTGTCCAAAATTAGTGTTGGTCTAATTTTTGTCCAAAATATGCTTTGATACTTGGAAATAACGTTGACCTTTCTTGACCATCTTAAATCTTGACTTCAGTAGAGAATTTATTATTTTTTTCTTATAAAATGAAATAACTAATATATTTCCCAATACACCCTTATCATTCATTAATCGCAATACTTCCTTCCCAAACCCTTCACCGCCGCACCACCATCACTCTTTTTCTCTCTATCACTACTACTGTAAACCATCACAATCACCTTCTCACTTTCTCTGTTTCTTTCCTATTGCCAACCCAATTTATATTCCTTCTCCGAACCCCAATAATCTTAAATGAGACGAAGTTTTTGTTATTAGTTTCTCAAGTTCATAAATCAAATTCAAAGGTTAACCAAGATTAAATTTTAGATTAGCTTCTTATGCATGATTCTAAAACAGTAGCTAGACGGCACTTATTGACTTGAGGTTAATAAGTTTGGATGGAGTTTTCAAATTTGTGAAGTTGGTCCGAAAATGCACAGTGAATTAATTTGAAAGCGAGGTAAATCATGCTAATCGGACTATTTGTGCAGAATAGATTGATGTTGAAGAGTTTTGTTAAAATTGGTGAATGGGTTTTGATTGAATCACAGTGGTTTATGATCAGAATCTGATTTTAATCAAAAATTGAAGAACTCAAGATCCAATTTAGGGATTTGGGGAAGATTGGAATAAAAATTCAGTTAATGAATAATAATAAATTATAATCTTTCTATAGTGATATTTGCAATTGATGGAGTAAAATCGAGAAAATAAATATGTTCAGGAGTGAAGCTCAGACAGAGAAAATTCCAAACCGGTAATTGATTAAGAAATCGGAATGTTCGGTCTTTCCTAAAAAAAAAAAAATTAAAACGGTGGTGGATAGGTGTAGGTTGAGTTTTTGATAATTTTTTTGATTGATGAATGAATGTATTTTTGAAAATTGATGATTTTTTTGATGATTGTTTTCCGATTGATTTACTCAAGGTTCTGGTTGGAAGGTGGTGGTGGGATGGCGAAAGTCTGGTTGGCAGATGGAAGAGAGAAGGAAGGTGGAAGAAAATGAGACGGGGTTAGGTTAGGTTGATTTTGAACCGTGTAAAAAGCGTGTGTGCAAGGGTAAAATAATAAATGCCTAAATATTTAGATAATAATTTAATTAGAATTAAATTTAACTTGGTCAAAGAAAGCCAACGTTATTTTTAAGTACTAAAGCCTAAGTTGGACAAATGTTAGACCAAACACTAACTTTGGACAAAATGTAAGTACCAAAAGCCAAATAACCCCATTAAAACTCAAGATTTCATCGTCTTCGATTAATCGACGATTCGAAAATTAATCAAGTGTAGTGTAATGACTTATATGAAGTATGTTTTGAAAAACCCAGTTACAATTTGGTTTATTTTGTTCGATTTAAGTTTAATTTCTATCAAAAATTAGGGTTGAAAATTGAAATTCAAATTTCTGGGTTTATGTGAGTAACGATTGATTTTAACTCAATTACGAACCGTAACTGGAGATTTTGTTACGGTTGGTAATTGAACCGTATGAGAATTTTCTTCAATTTCGTTTTATTTTCTTTCAACCGTATGTGAACTTGAGGTTGATGTCGATACCAGAATTACGAACCGTAAATAACCCAGGAGCCCAGAGTTCAGAAAGGTCACCAATTACGGTTCATAACTAAAACTCGAGATAAACCATAAATACTGTTACGGTTGGTAACCATTTTACTTTATGAACCGTAACTAAGTTACAGTTCGTCTCGAGCATTTGGTTACCAACCGTAACTGGTTTTACGATTGGGTTTCCCCCAAATTTAACCAGTTACGGCTGGTAGTTCATCTTTTACGAACCGCAATTTACGGTTAGTTACGAGCAAAATTCCAACCGTTAATTAGCTCTGAAAATGTAAAAAAATGGATTTTTTTTTTAACTCTATAATCTGATTTTGTTTTGAATTATAGTTAATTGAAGTGAAACTTAATCATTAACACTAAACTAGATTATCAACACTAAACTATGTAAGGGTTAATTAGTCATTTTCAGTTTTTGTTTTTGATAAGGGGCACTTCAAATTACCATGTAATGACCCTTTTTGTCCTATTACCCGCCGCCCTTCTAATAAATTTTGTCGCCGCTATAACAGGATTGTTCTATATATTGCCAGTGCCCTTGCATTTTATACTACCTCGACAGATCTGGGGTTCGATTCTCGTCTCATGCAGATGGGTGGAGGAGTTAGTTTGACATTAAAACTTGGATTTCAATGTGTTAAGCTGGTGAAATGGGGTAATTATTACGAGAATATTGAATGTAATTTGATAGCATAATCTTTAGGAATTATCTTCTTCGGTAAAGAGGCCAGATTCAACAAATGTGCAGAGGGTTTGTAGATGTGGAAAATCCTACCTCTACATCCAATGAACTATAATCATACATATTGAAGCAAAGTAAGTAAAAGATGAATAAGAACAAAAGATATATGTGGTTCGGTATGATTACCTACGTCCACGGGGATAAATGGATGATCTTATTACTTGATTCAAGTTTACAATCGATGTATCTCACTAACAAACTCTTTGCTCACTCTACAAAGCTCTTGGTGTTCTCTCATTTCTCACTGAATTGCTTGCCCCTTAACTCTCTACAAGGCTCTCTATTTATAGTTACATATGATGATACATCCAAGTTACAGTGTGAGTCGTCGTACATCTTCCTTGATATTCTTCTCGGGCGATGGATGATGTCTTTCCCGAGATGTTGGGCCGAGCCTAGTGGTATCTTCTCCCGACGTCCTTCTACCCGATGTTGGCTTCTTAGTGAGTATGGCCGATGTCATTCTTGATACTCTCAGTCCCGGGTCTTACTTTGACTAGATCCTTTTTATCCTCTCAATTGTTTTGTCAGTACATTTATTACCTTTGTACTCGACATGCATCTCTTCTATCACATCCGAGTTTCACCTTTACACGTATTGGCTTCACGGGTTCCTTTGGTGTCTCTTTTATCGTGCCGATCTCGGGTAGAGTGATTCGGTGCTTCATACTCCAGCTGTTATTGACACAACGTCGCCTAGGATGGCTCCACCTGTATCTGTGGATTATTTACACCTACATTTATGCCCTTCTTTCACTTGTGTAGTCAACACGAGGAGAAGAAACCGCTTCGCCTTCCACGTCCATGGTCATGCCGTATTTTATTCCATGATGTTCCCCATTACTTCTGACTTTATGACCCGTTACCTCTTTCGGATCCGGTTTTAACTGTTGAGACTATAAATTCGGCGGATAAACCCTTGATTTCTCATTTACTTCTTTCAAAGAATAACCTTCTCTTTCCTCGGTTATTTTACCTTCAACTGCTGCTCGAATAACTTTCTGTCTTCCCTTCTGTTGAGAACCTTAATCATCCTTCGATCCTTCTGTTGATCCTCCATTGCCGCTGCTGTGACTTTTGCTTCTCGTGTCTTCTTCTACATTTTACAGTTCGAGTTTCTTCTCCATTTCTTCAATGTCTTCTTCGACTCCCTCCATGACTGAGAAGGGGTGTGTGAGTTATACTTTTTTATGATAATGATGGTGTTCCTCTTGATTCTTTTTTTATTGTTGACATCCCTTCGCATCATGATTATCGTGCTCTTAACTCTATCCTTTCTAATGTTCTCCTCTATTTTCGTGTAAAAATGACAAGAGAGTTTCCAAGGATCAAACGGATGAACATTTCATCAAACAATTGAAGGATGATTATAATCTTCATGGTTATGACATCAGACTCTTGTCGGGCCAAAAAGGTACCCTAAAGAAGGAGGAAGTTCTGAAATTTGCTCATTCGGCTGAGGCGACCATTATCACCAAGGGTCAGTTAGAGCTCGGGTTACACTTTCCACTGTATGATCCTAGCCGTGCCTTCATGTATAAAGTCTTATCACAGCTTCGCCCACATAGTTCCCTAGCTCAATGGAATGGTAACACCTTTCGCATCATGGTCGAGTGGGAGAAACGAGGGAGAGGCGAGTGCACTCCCACTCCTTAGTCGACCTATGATCCTTCTCAAGTGGGCGACTACACCCCTGCTAGTTTTGTTGCCAACTATCAGAGCGGGACTGCAACTAATGGTGATCTAGATGGTTTTGTTGCAAGCCCTCATCGTAATAAGACTCTCCCTGAGGGTTTTGAGAAGCTGTTGTTGGATGAGGACCCTGAGAAAGGGACTACTAATAAGAATGCCTGTCACACCAGTGATGTGGCTTGGGATCGAGTCCCTCTTGCTATTTATGGTCCACTTTTAAGTGGCAAGTTTCCACCTCCGGCCGATCCTTATCCATTCTGGGTGGTTAATTTTGATCGGGTGAGTTGGTCGTCCCGGGTGATCAGTAGGATGATATTCTAACCTGTTTGTATCTTGCAAACCAAGTCTGAGAATAATCAACCATTTTATCTTATTTGTATTTAGCAGCCCAAGTCTGAGAGTAATCAACCTAAAGTTGTGGCTACTCGGAAGAGGGATAGGGGTCCTAGCATAGGAGTCGAAGAGGAGACAGGGAAGGTAAAAAATATACTGCTCCATTATCAGTACATGTACTTGCCCCTATTTGTTGCCTTGAATGGATCTGATGATGACTCGTGTGCAGAAGTCGAGGGCCGAGAAGGGAGATGCTGGAGATGTGTCGGCAAAAGATGGTGAGGATCCCGATGATCGGCTTCCCTTATCTCCTTTTCTGAGGAAGTCGCCTCAGAAATCTTCTTATATTTCATCTACCATTGTAGGTGGTAAGCCTGATGGGAGGGGTAAAGAGCCTAAGGGCGACGGGTCTGCCCCGAGGAAGAATATGCCCCAACAACCTATTGGTGCTGCTTCTAGTGAAGGTGTTGTGATAATTGAGGATATTGCTTTTGTTATGTCTGATGGTGATGATGAAGAAATTTTCGGTACTGAGGATGATGTCGATCTCTCGGGCGGGGGAGAGGAGTCGGGACGAGTGGACGGGTCTTCTGGTGGGAAAGACGGTGGAAAGGGTCCTCGGATAGAAGACCCCACTGGTGGGAAGAATGATGCTTCTGGGAACGAGCTACAGGAGAATCTGCCCCATGTTCTTCATACGCCGAGCTCGGTTGGCTACCTTCTTCGCTTTCTCGGGCCTAGTGTGTAACTCCTTGGGGCTCTTACTTCTCCCGACTTTAGCACCTTGATCGCTGATGAGATGATCAAAGCTTTGCTCCTCTATGAAGCTGGTTTCAAGGACACTTTTAACCTCATGGTGAGTTGCTTTCTTTAATGGCGTATTGCTGATGGAAAATGGTTGTTGACTTTTTGAAGTGTGATATGCTTAGGATACCAACAGAAAGCTATTAGAGGATGCTATCAGGCAGAAACGGCTGGCAGAAATAGAAAACCTTCGTGGCCAGCTGCAGCATGAGCAAGATCAAGCTCGAGGACTGGAGAAGCAATTAGCCGAGGCCAAAGGTACTTGTTTTTAATCTATGATATATATGATTGATCGTGTAGTTCCAATATCCTGAGTTTAATATTGTATTCCTAGCCGAGATGATGTCTAGTGTATATGCATACGCTGCTTCAGAGTATCACCTGTTAAAGAGAAAGTTAGACATTGAGCGAATCATGTTGCGAGTCTCCACCAAACAATTGTCAATAAAGATGATAAGATTGATTGTCAAGAAGACGAAATCGGGGAACTTCGAGCCGAACTACACCGCTATGAGACCTTTGAGTATGTGCTCGAGGAGGTGGATAATCTTCGGGCGAGCCTTTCTCGGGTCCAGGGTATTGCCGCTGATAAAAAATTATTGGACGATAATTTGTAAAGTCAATGTGAACGATTGAGGCTTAAAAACAGAGATTTTAATGTCGATCACAATCGGATTTTAGAGGAATAAGATGCCGGTGAGAAGTATAACCAAGAGTTGCGTGAGAGACTTCAGAGATTTAACCAGGTATCTCAGGAGTTGGAATGGGCTCAGGCTTAATTGTCGGGTCTGGGGCTAGCACATGATCGGCAGAAGGCTAGATGGAGCGATCATAAAAAATCTTGTCCCACCAACGAGTTCACTGAGCAGCGTCATATTGAGTTAACTTTGAAAATCTCAGCTCTTGAGTGTAGTTTGCTTAAGTCTGAGGAGACTGTTAAAGTATTTATACCCTTGATGGAAGGTGTTTTTCCTATATGTTGTATTGTTATGGTGCCCTTTCTAATGTTATTTTCTTGATGCTAACCACTTCTTTGTATCTGCAGTTGAGCAAGGAAATGTGAAGTCTTTGGAGGAGGAAGCTATTCGGTTGAAGGCTCGGGAGACTCAATTGCTCGAGCAGGTTGCTACTGCGGAAGCTGCGTCGGATCAACTGACTATAGACCTTGCTGCCGAGAAAGAAAATTTTAAGACCGAGCTTGTCACAAAGGTTAAGGAGCGCGTGAAGGCGGTTATTGATAAGAAGCGGGCGATATCATTTGCTAAGAAGGCCGGCTCGGGATCATTTACTCGCCGAAGGAATAGTTGGACCTTTTGTACTGGGTTGTAATCCGCTTGAACACCTTAATATTTTTTTTCGAACATATTTGTTTTATGGGGTGCTGCGTCGCCAGTCGTTTGTTGCTTTTTTCTTGACATTCTTGATTGTGTTTTTCGGATCACGCTTTGTCGTGTGTTTTATGATAGACTTATTACCTGCATTAAGATGTTTAATTAGTTAGTATAAATTCCATTTCTTTCAAACACACTCAACAAGGAGGGTCACCGGGCCCAATGCCATGTCCCGATTGAGGTATCTCATCACTTTCGTTTTGATCTAGTGTTAGGGTATTAGTCATTCCTAGATTCTATGTCTCCACATCCCAGAGTGGTTATCGATTAACTAGGCTGGGCAAGTGATTTCGGCCACTTGCGATGGGAGCAATGTGGTATGCTCAATTCTCAAGTACTCGTGCCTTGACAATCGGTCTCTGGTTTCCAACCACCAGGACCCTTAAGCTACCTCGACACTTGCACACTGCCGTCGCCCCGAGTATGAATGTCCATTCGAGTGTAAGACACCTCTGCACTTGCACATTGCCATCGCCCCGAGTACGAATGTCCATTCGAGTGTAAGTCACCTCGGAACTTTCGCACTGTCGTCGCCCTGAGTACGAATGACCATTAGACGCAGATGTCATATTCCTTACCCATCGTGGAATTTTACGGAAATGAATGACAAGGTATCATACCGCTACACACCTCTCACGGGTGGTATAGTTTTAGTCGTCGATCATTCCATTGCCAAGGTTGGTGTTCCGTCTGGTTTTCGATATCTTGTATGCCCCTTCTCCCACTTTCTCCACTATAGTGTATGGTTCGCCCCATCTTGCCGCTAGTTTTCCACCCCTTTTGTCACGCTCATAACTGGGTAGCTCCTTCATCACCAACTGTCCTGATTGGAACTCTCTCCGGCAAACGCGATTTTTTTATTCACGTTGTAATCGCCTTTGGTAATTCTCCATTTTCTGTAGAGTCATCTCTCGGGTTTCTTCCAAGTCGTCGAGCTTGGCCAAGATTAGATCTGCCGAGATATTCCGTCTGCATGCCTCGGTCCTTGTGGTAGGTCATAGCCTCGGTCAGAAGTATAGCTTCAGTTCCGTATGTTAGCATGAATGGTGACATGCCGTTTGCTTCCCTTCTGGTAGTATGGTAAGCCCATAAGACATTATAGAGCTCTTCATACCATTCGCCATATTCCCCATCTAATTTCTTTTTTAGGTTGTCGGCTATTGTCTTGTTGGTGATTTCCACCTGCCCATTACTCTGGGGGTACAGGGGTGTTGCCTTACTCTTTCGAATATTTTAGGTGTTGAATAGTAGGTCGATATTCTTCCCTTGTAGCTGTTTTCCGTTGTCCGAGAAGATTGCTGCTGGGACTCCAAAACGGCAGATGATGTGTTCCTAAATGAACCGAAAGACATCTCTGTCCTGAATATGCCTAAGTGGTGCAGATTTCACCCATTTGGTGAAGTAGTCCGTGGCTACAATCGGGTACTTTCTCTGCCCCGAGACGACATGTAATTGTCCAACGATGTCGATCCCACATTTGGCAAAGGGCCAAGGGCTTACTACTGAGTTTAATGATACTGCTGGTGCATGTATCTTTTTGCCAAACTTTTGGCATTCGTCACAAATTAGTGCCATATGTTTTGCATCTTCGTTCATATACGGCCAAAAATATCCCATAGTTTTGGCCCGAGTCGCCAGACTTCGACCTGAGCTGTGGTTTCCCGCAGTACCATAATTCAGTTCATTCAAGATCGAGTGCCCCTCCTCTTTACTTAGAAACCTCAAGAGTGGTCCCAAATACGATCTTCTGTATAATACACCATCTCGTAGTTCGTATGATGCTGCTTTGCTTTTGATCTTGTTGATCTCGGGTCGTCCCTTTGGTAATTCTCCCGTCTCCAAGTATTGATGGATGGGTTTACGCCAGTCGCCAGCTTCATATTTGTCAGCCATTGTCACGTCCACATACACTTTTGTGTCTTCTACTGTAGGTATAGATGGCATCAGGACCCTCATAACGCAGATACCCTCAACACTTGAATCCGTTAACATTGAGGCGATGTAGGCTAATGCATCCGAGTGCCGGTTATATTTTCTACAAATGTGTCTGAATTTAATACTGGGAATTTGATTGAGGTAAACTTGGGCGAGCTCCCAATATTTTTCTAATATCGGATCATGAATTGCATATTGCCCACCGATCTGTCAGATGACTAGTTGAGAATCACTTGTTAGTCTTATGTCATGTATCCCTAATTCCATAATTAATCGCAAGGCATGAATTACCGCTTCATATTCAGTGACATTGTTTGTCGCCTTAAACTAAAGGTGAAACGAGTGGTCCATTTTCTTCCCTTTTGGTGTGTTAAAGACTATCCCTAGCCTCGATCCATCTTTGTTAGACGACCCATCTACAAACACTTCCCATCGTGTCGGGTTGCACGTTTCAAGGAGATCGGACGGATCTTCTCGGTCTTCTTCCATGCCCAGGATATCCTCAATTTCATCCTCATCATCTAGGGGAAAGTCTGCCAGGAAATCGTCCACTTCTTATGCTTTCACTGCTATCCTCATTTCATAGAAGATATCAAACTGTTTAATTTGAGCACTCCATTTAGAGATCCGCCCCGATCTTGTTGCGCTGTCGAGTACTGAATCTATAGAAGATTTCGTAAGTACTCGGATCCTGTGGGTTTGCAAGTATGTCCGTAGTTTTTGTGTTGCGAGCACCAAAGCGAGCCTCAGCTGTTCAATTTTTGTGTAGTTCCTTTCTGCTGGGTTCAGGGTCTTGCTTATGAAGTACACGGGTTTTTCTTCGACCCCAATATTTTTAACTAAGACTGCGCTAATGGCATAACTAGTTGCGCCGAGATATAGGGTATAATACTTCATCGGGCTCGGGTCTTTGCAGCACCGGTAGGCTCGCCAGATGTTGTTTAATTTATTGAAATGCTTCCTCACGTTCTTCGCTCCACATGAATTTCCCCCCTTTTCTTAGTATCTCGAAGAAGTCTTTACACTTATCCGATGACCGTGAAATGAATCGCCTTAGTGCTGCCAAGTTTCCATTCGGCCGTTGCACGTCTTTTACCGTTACCGGGGATGGCATTTCCAAGACAGCTCTGATCTTTTCCGGGTCGGCTTCTATTCCTTTATCAGTGATTATATACCCTTGGAATTTACTCGAGGTCACCCAAAAAGTACACTTGGCCGAGTTCACTCTCATCTTGTATTTTCTCATAGTTTGAAAGATCTCCCGAAGATCATCAATGTGGGTGGATGCTAACCTTCTCTTCACTAGCATGTCATCTAGGTAGACTTAGATGGTGTTATGTATCTTGTCTTCGAACATGTCCTCTACCAACCTTTGATAGGTGGCCCCTGTGTTCCTTAGTCCGAATGGCATCTTAGTGTAACAATATAGTCCCCTAGGTGTGAAGAATGATGTATGCTCTGGATCTTCCGGGGCCAAGGTAATTTGATTGTATCTCGAGTAACCATCCATCAATGTTATCGCCTTGTATCCCATGATGGATTCCACCAGTTGGTCGATGATGGGGAGAGGAAAGATGTCTTTGGGACACGCTTTATTCAAATCACTGAAGTTGATGAAAATTCTTACTCCTACATTTTTCTTGGGTACAATCACCATGTTTGCTATCCATTGTGGGTATAGGGATTTCCGGATAATCCTCGCTTCTTGAAGCTTCTTCAACTCAGCCTCCACCGCCGCTTGTAGCTCGGGAGAAATCCTGCTTATCTTTTGTCGGATTGGTTTGAATTTAGGGTCTATCCTAAGGCGGTGGGAACATACTCCCGGGTCGATCCCCTCCATATCATGCATTTTCCAATCGAACACATCCATGTGTTCCCGCAATAGGGTTATTAAATGGCCTATCTGCTCGTATTATATCAATGATCTGATTCTAACAATTTTTGGCTCTTCCTCGGACCCTAGGTTGATCTCCTGAGTAGATTCCAGTGCTGAGAAGTTCGGTTTTGGCTCCTTAATCGATGTCGTCTCCTTTGATTGCTATAAAGTCTTTTTTCCGCTGGCCTCGTAGGCCATGACTGCTTGTGAGATTGCCTTCTCCAATTCTTCCCCTGCCTTGGCCTCTTTGGCTTTACTCTTTTCCCTACGCTTCCTAGCTCGCCTATATTCATTATGTTGAATGTCTAGCTGCATGCACTGTCTAGCAGCCTGAGGATCGCCTATTACTTCAACGACCCCTTTGTAAGTGGGAAACCTAAGCCGCTGGTGATAGGTCGAAGCTACTCCTTTGATGCCTGCAATCCAAGGTCTCCCAACAATCGCCTCGTATGGTGATACTACGTCCACAACAAAAAACGTGGTGAGGGTGTCGAGATATCCTTCTCTGTCCGATATTTTAAGCGTGACTTCCCCCTTTGGTACGGTTACTGCTCCATTTAAGCCGGAGATTCGATAAGTTGATGGAATTAGGATGTCGTCGGACAACTCCATCCTCTTGAATGTGTCATAAAAGAGAACCTCGACAGAACTCCCACTGTCCACTAGTATCCTTTTAACTCACCACTCCTCAATAAGTAAGGTGATGACAAGTGGTCCCCATGTGCTTGGCTGTTCATCGGGACATCCTTGGCTGAGAAAGTGATCGGTTGCATCATCCAGGCCTTCATGGGTAAAGTTCTGGCCACACTGAAGATTTCCTTTCCCGCACGATTCCTTTTGTGAATTCTTGATGTGATCCCCGTCCCCAAATCGAATTCCTGAGTCTCCGAATGTGAAATAGTACTAACGAACTGGGTTCCTTGGTCAATCCTCACTTGGTGCACAAGAGCGCCAGGTGCAGTAGGGACGTGTACCGCTTGTTTGACAAAGTGCCTCAGGTATCCATCTCGGATCAGATGTTGAACTATATCTTTCAATTCCCGACAATTATTGGTCGAGTGTCCTCAGTACTGATGGTAATGACAAACTCGGGATGATTTCTTATCTCGTCAAACTGTATGCCCCTAGTATTTGGGTATCTGATGTCGCTTATCTTTTCTACTTCTTTGAAAATTTCTTCTAGTAGGGCGTTCAAAGGTGCGTACGGTCTCGGCTCGTGGCGTGGTTTCTTTCCTTTCTCGACCCACTCCTTCCAACCTGTGCCTTGTTGTGGTGGTTGCGGCCTCTTCTCGGGTCGCCTGAGGATCTCATGTGGGGTCGTTTCTGCCACTGTGCCAGATTCCTGTACTCCCTTGTCCTGCTCCCCTTCTTGTATTTCTTCTAATGCAATATAATGCTCTTGCATCTTTCTCATCTGCTTCAGCATTTGCGGCTTTTCGGTATACATGGCTATCTAGATAGGGTCGAAATTTCTTAAAGAATTTTCGAACCCGAAGATCTGTTGGTCGACAAGCACCTTCCCGATATCGATATATAGCTTTCTCTACCTGTCCGTAAATGATCTCAAAGTTTCTCTGAACCTTCGTGGCAAAGTGAATACTTTATTTATCCGTGGCCGAGCAATAATGTTATGCATGTAGGTCTCAAGGAACGTTTCCACAAAGACTCCGTAACTGCCTATGGATTTGTCGGGCAAGGTATAAAACCAATTCCTCGCTTCTCCTTCCAGGCTTGCCGGGAAAAGTTCGCACATGACTACACCATAGTTCTTCCATTGTAGTAGTGACATGCTATACATCTTGATGTGCTCTCATGTGTCGCCCGTGCCGTCAAACCTGGATGGGAAGATGGGAAGCGTGCATTTGGGGGAAATGGGGTTTGTTATAGCTCTTGGGTAAAAGGGGTCTTCTTCGCTTCACTAATCACCTCTGCTAACTTGTCGTCTTCTCCGTCTCCATCCAGCTTCTTAACCATTTGTTCGAGTTGTTCAAGCTTAGCTTTAGTCGAGATGTCGGATCTCCTATCGTTTACCTCTTCATCGATTGAGGAATCCTTGGGAGAACCATACCCACCTCTCGTGTGGCTAGGGTCGGGTACAATCTCTCGGCCCGGTGGTGGAGTTCGAGTATACCTGATCGGGTATGATTCCTCGAAGCTCCTTGACTCGATGATCCTCGTGACCTAGATCTTTGATTTCGGAGCTGGTAATTCTCGTGCTCGAGGGCAATATTTCTCTTTTGTAACTCTCTCATCAATTATTCTTGTCTTCTTTGGTTCGCAAGGGTTGCCATCAATGTAGGGTCGGTGCTCTCGTGACTGGAGTGACCGTTCACATGGTTCCTGGCCGCCACTGGTGGTGGTACTGGGGGTGCGGTTGGGGGTGCCACAGGGGGGGATGTCTCGTGTTATGTTGTCTCTCCCCAAGCGCACTTGCCTAAATCTCTCCTCCTCTTGGTCCAAAGCATGTCTATATTTTTGATGCGTGTCGTAGGTGCAATCAAATTAATTCAATATTTTCCACTCAATTAAAAATAATATAATGGAAGTCAAGTTCGTTCCCACGAGGAGCAAGAGATCTTAGTTGTAAAAGTTGTCACGAAAGGGGGGTGTAAAAAGCAAAAGAAAATAAACAAAGCAATTAAAATCGAAAGTTGAAAGATGAAAGCAATATGAGAGACAAGATCAAGGAATCCTTCTTCGTTACGAAACAATGATTCAAGTTATGTTCTCTTCTACTTGTTATTAGTCACAGATTATCACCAACCGTAGGATAGTAGGTCCGCTTAGCTAGCCCCTAAATCCCTAATTTCACCTTAGTAAATGTGTCCGCTTAGTTATCGATTCTATTCAAAAGAACCACCTTGAGGTCCGCTTACAAGATGTAATTCCCAGAATGCATTAAGATTTATGAATTTAGGTTTAGTACTAGTAGTTAAACTCGGTTCGCTTGGTTCACTTTCTAGCGTTGTTTCTACACACAATTGCTCCACGGAATCCCTCCGCAAGGTCTCGTGTTTGCTACTTATGTAAAGAGTCAAAGAACGATTACTTATCCCCTAACTTTCACTAGCTTTAGATCAAATTAACAAATCAATTTAGCGTGCACTCCAAACAATCTATCAATCAATCATAAGTGTCTTTAAGATCACTCCTATTAGTAAAAACAATCGATAATCATGTGAAAAATCTCAAGATAGAATTGAAAACAAAAACTCAAATCATGTTAAGAACTAGGAATTCATCCTCAATCAATAAAATTAACTACTCATGTTAAAGAGTTCACACAAAGAATAAGAAAAGAAAAGAATTGTGTGTGTAGAGATGTGTGTAAAAGATGTAGAAGACTTCTCTATTTATAGGCTTCAAAATTCTCCAACTCTTCCAAGGATTAGAATCCTTTTCCTTTTGCAATTCAACTTCCAAATTCAAGTCTTTCTCTTCTTCCACCTTCTCTTTCCTAATTTGAGTCCAATTCTCCATCCAATTCCTAGCCCAAGTCTTCACACCCATGGGAGAAGTCCATAGAAAATTCGGAATTTTGCTCGCCGAAATCGGGATTGTGGCTTTAATTTGGTAGAAAAACGTCACCCACGGCCACCGAAATTTCTCCGTCGAGAGAATATTCGACGGAATATTCCGTCCAGCCTCCTCCGTTAGGACTAACTGGTCAAACGGGTCAATAGGTCACCAATTGTTAGTCAACAGTCAAGGGGAGAATGAGTTAGATAACGAGTCACTTGATTCACCGAGCCAACTTTCAGAGTCGACTCCGAGTCACTTGGCCTAAGCCATTTACAATCTTGCAGGTTAAATTCTTGTGTTGCACGGGGATGGTGCATCACACTCGCTCCTACCATAATGGCTCTCTACCATTTCATCCATTCTAATACCACTATCTTCACCGCCATTCGTTCTTCTTGCAAAAATCATTCATACATCCCAACCAATTCATCTTGCGGCAAAGCAATATATCCACCATCTTCCATCTTCTCCCGCAATGCCGGGCCTTTACTCAATCACACGCGTAGCAAAGATCCTTATTCATCTCCAATTGCGGGCGCCTTAACGCCACTTCCATCCTATGCAATGCATTCACTTAAGCCTCAACCACCGCTAATTCATCCCATTAAACTTCAACTCACTCCCGTCACTCAAGACCACTGCGCACTTAACACACCAACACCAATTATCCTCTTGCACAATACCACACTCAACTTGCACTCGACCTCGCCTCTTGCCTCGCAACATAATCCACCGAGAAAATGCATTTCACTATCTTCATCCATTCATTGCACAACCCCGGAATTTCAATTAACACCACAAAGTGAACCGAGAACAACACCACGTCTCAATACCTTGCCATCTTCTTTTGTTGCCTCGATTGTAATTTCCATGACCATCCAACTCGCATCCTTCTAAATTCATCCGTCTCCCATTCCAACTTGTTTCTCAATCACCACCGTGTATGCATGAACTCGGCACTAACAAAGACACTTTGAACTTCGTTTCTTCCCCGGCTAACTCATTTAGGCCAACAACCATCACAACGTAAGATACCATCCATTGTCCGTCGAACGCGCGGCTCACTGGTGCAAATATAAGCAACACCTTCATCATCTCCGCCAACACCAGCTGAGCCACCAACTTCACAGCTCTCCATCTTGGTCAAACGACAATACAAACCAAACGACTTGATTAAACATAACTCCCAAGATTTCCACACATCTCGCCAAGCTCCGACCATCAAAACCCCATGATGTCATAGCCTAACCTTTAACAAAGACACAACGTTTTCACTTCTCAACCTCCAACATCAAAACCAGTCTCAAGTATACTGAGTGGGTACTAAAGAACAATCACCGTAAAGCTCAATCCCATTGCCATATTCAGTTCAAGTAAAGGCCATCACTTCACCATGTTACAACGAATTCTTGTTAATTGTCGAGAATCCGTTGATGTCGATCACCGTCCAGTCCAACCCATCTCTTCCATCGTTCTCGGAGGAAACCCCGGCTTCATAATATCCGTTCCAAGCTCGAGTTCAACCGCCAAACTCCAAACCCTTTACACAAATTTACCAGCCAAATTCAAGAGTAGTAGAAACTAACCCATTACTCTTTGCTTCACTAAGAATAAAGATGTCTTGTTCGAACCTCTAGTTAATCACCATCAATAGCAGCCTTCTCGATCTCCTCTCTATGTTCTTCATCCCGAGCTTCATCACGCCCGATCGAGCAATTTCTTCTCGATACATTCTTCAATTTCTCCCAGACAAACAATAGCAGCTTCTGTTCATTGCATATTCGAACTCATAACATACCCATTTCGATTGGCCATCATCTCGATTCAAAACCCAACAAAGAACTTGACTTCTTCAAAACCCCCATCATTGCATTCTCTATTTCCCTTAACCATCTCTCGATTTCATCTTCGAATTCTCCCAACTCGCTTCAATCTCTCGAAGTTCTTCTTTCTTCTCCACTCGCTCGATCGACTTCATCTCACAAAGACCACCGGATATGAATTCCTCCAACCTCCTCATCGATGTTACGTGACAGAAATTTGTTTCTCTGTATTTGATTCAGACAGAATAATTGAGAATTAATTCTCAATTTAGGGTTGGTAAATGGGGCAAATCGGGTACGGGTGTGGGTATATGGTGTGGGTAAATGGGTTTAGGGTGTGGGTGGATTCAGACACCCACACTTAGATACACCCCAATTGTGCTAGCTGATAATAGCACTACGTTTCTCGGATAAGGGCTACCTGGGTTTGTGACCCCTTAACTTCAACCGGCTCCATATATCAATCGCCCGCAAAATGACCTTTTTGCCCTTTTTGCTCAAATTGGGTGATTCCTTCTTCTTTCCTCCGTGCGACTCCAAAGTAGCTATAAAACTCAAAACAAGCGTAAAATACATAATTTACAAGAAAAATAGCAAAGAAAGCATAAACTACTAGATAGTAAATTAGGTGTATTCTACACCTATCAATTTTGCACGCTGTCGGGCCCGTCTTCGGTCTTCTTGCATCATTAGTGCTTCTTCGTCATCCTCCGTGCATTATGCGGTCATTCCATCCCTCATATTCTCGGGCCTCGCTAACTTGGGTTGATGTGCAACCTTCTCGGGGGGAAGATCGTCGTCTCTTCCCGAGATCCACTTCCTCATCGACATCCGCCATTCCTCCACCTAGAGCTCGGGACTCTTCCTCGTCAGTTGTTGTCGGTTGTTCCATTGCCTTGAATCCGTTACTCGTTCTGCGTTCGTCCATGCCACTGGCCCGATTCCTTAGGATCCTCGCGTGTCCCCGAAGTCTTGGACATCATCTCTGTGTACTTTTCCTCCGATATTGTCCTACCTATGTCGCAAAAGTACACAACACCTCACTTTGAACTGTTTTTCGAAAAAGGTTTTTAAATGAAGTATAAAAGGACTAAGTATGACAAGCAACAAGAGTCCAACTAAGTACGATTTCCTCTACTTTTCTCTCTTCAACTCGGTAAACTAAATATTTTTGATCGGTAGTAGAATTTCTCGTAAAGGTAATTGACACCGCTTTCAAAGATTTAGCCAGTGCATTAATCACTATTTTTCCTAACATTCCTTGTACTTGGGGAAATCATTAGCTTTCCGTATAACCGTATAAAAACTTCTTTATAGCTAATCTTCACAAACGATGGCTCTACTTTTTCCGCTCTTTCAATGTTTCCATCGATTCGAGCCGTGGGAGTAAGATTATTTCCTACTCTCTTCCTCGGAACTCCATAAGGATTGCTTCACCTTAGGGTTCTTTCAGGGCCTCTGTTTTAACTACGTTGTACGGATCTTAAAATGGGATCAAAATGAGATTATCACCGAGATGCTCATTCGATCCTTTCTAGCCATAGTTTCGGTAACCCTAAATCAATGATTTTGAGCCGATTTGCCCGGTGACAACGCTACTTTTAACGCTCTTGAAAACCTTATAATTCTAAAAAGATTAGCTGTATGAATTTTCACTTTAGCCTACTACCCAAACATCAAAGATGTTATTTTGGGAGCTTGTGAATCTTTCGACAACTCTCTTTGACGACTTAACTTAACATCCTAGTTTAATTACTCTCTTCATTGACTCAACTTGACTGAAAGATAAGAAAAAAAAAAAGAGAAAGGTGCGAAAAAAAGAAAGGTACGATCTTTGTTAAAGGTAACTCAACGCCGAAACAAAGCTTGATTCACCTAAGCCTAGAACATAAAATTTCAAAGATGGAGAAGATCACTTTTTCAAAACAAAACATCTTGTCAACTTTGCATGCTAGCACACCTAACCAAGAGTTTGTTCCTTAGCTTCAACTAACACACAAGGTGACTTAAGAGCTTGGATTTCCTCTTCTAGTGAATGATTTCAAGGTATCCGAAGATGTTATACGGTCCCCTTAGTCGGCGCTTGAGAATGTATATGTGGAAAATCCTACCTCTACATCCATTGAACTACAATCATCAATATTGAAGCAAAGTAAGTAAAAGATGAATAAAAACACAAGATATACGTGGTTCGCTATGATTACCTACGTCCACGGGGTAAAGGGATGATATTATTACTTGATTCAAGGTTACAATCGATGTATCTCACTAACAAACTCTTTGCTCACTCTACAAAGATCTTGGTGTTCTCTCCTTTCTCACTGAATTGCTTGCCCCTTAACTCTCTACAAGGCTCTCTATTTATAGTTACACATGATGATACATCCAAGTTATAGTGTGAGTCGTGGTACATCTTCCTTGATATTCTTCTCCCGCGATGGATGATGTCTTTCCAGATGTTGGGCCGAGCCTAGTGGTATCTTCTCCGACGTCCTTCTACCCAATGTTGGTTGCTTAGTGAGTATGGACGATGTCGTTCTTGATACTCCCAGTCCGAGTCTTACTTTGACCAGATCCTTCTTATCCTCTCAACTATTTTGTCGAAGGCATTTATTACCTTCGTACTCGACGGTGCATCTCTTCTATCACATCCGAGTTTCACCATTACACGTATTGGCTTCACGGGTTCCTTTGGTGTCTCTTTTATCGTGTCGAGCTCGGGTAGAGTGATTTGGTGATTCATACTCCGGCTTGCTATTGACACAACGTCGCTAGATGGCGCCACCGTATCTGTGGATTATTTACACCTCTGGGGTTGAAAATAATCGAAGACCTCAACTCGTAGACTAAAGACATTAGAAGTAAATCATTACTCGGTGTAAGTATATCTTGCTTCATGGGGTTGTGAGTCGGGTTCTCATCTTTTACCAAGAGAGTTTACAGTGCTGCTAGAGCTAGTGTTTCCTCCTCGGCGACTGGACTACGAAGGTTCCTAGTAGTAGTTTCCCAGCTGGTTGGACTTGTAGTATTATATTATGTACAACCGAGTTAACATCTCGAATAAGCTTATTCTCGTATCCGGATGAGGAATGGAGTCCCGATCCCGTGTTCTTGTGTAAGATAAATGGAGCAGGACGCAGCACGAGACAACAAGCTAAAGAATATGGCTTCTCCCCTTGTTGCGAGGATGACACATAACGAGGTTGCTCAAAATTCTGTAATAATATATTATTTTTTTGATCGGTCAAAGTGAAAATTCATTAAAAGAAGAGGTACTTAAGAGGGGTACCTCAACCCAATGAATACAAGCAAGAACAAAATAGCGAAAAACATCCCGGCAAACCCAAAAAAACAAAAAAACAAGCTTACAAACGCCGGAATAAAGAGTCCCATAATGCAATCACCATATTCGCCGTTAAACCCATCATCTTTGTGTTCGAATCGGCCCAAAAGAATGCTTGTAGTTTAACATTTCTAAGGAGGCTTATCAAATTTTTCTTTTGTTTTCAAAGACTCTTGCATTTCGTTCTCTCCATATACACTACCATATTGCAACCGGAATGTTATTCCAAATTTGACTAAGTCTTTCGTCACCCCAATTAAACTTCCAAGACTTCACATTTGTAGTCACATTTGAATTGTAAGTCCAATCAAAGCGACATCCTTCAACAGATTATTCTGTAATAATATATTACAATGAAAGAATAAGAGAAATTGTACAACAGATTCCTGCCATTTTGAAAAAGAAAAATGTAAGCTAGGTTGCAAAACCACCGACTTAGCTAGATTTTCAAATGGATTGGCAATATTTTTATTTGTGTTGCAACTGGTGAGGGTTAGGAACTGGCTGCACTTTGGAGACTACCCAAATGAAGTCCTTCCCTGCAGAACACAAGTTCGCTAAAAACACAAGAATCTCATTTAAAATAGAAATTGATGTGAAACTAGAGTGAAGTTTCTCCTAATACAAGGAAAAAAAAAAGGACAAACTACAATAGAAAAAATAAAAAACTGAAATTTAAACTCTGATTGTTGTTCAAGGAAGAGAGGACGATAAGCCAAATTGCTCTGAAAAATGAGTTACCAGCATCCTCCTCTTGATGCACGTCTTTGATTTGATATTTTATAGTATTTCAATGATCAAGACATACTAAACTGAACCCCATATCTTGACCTGCAACACAAATCATATAACATTGCAAGATGATGAGATTATTAGGAATGAAAAGATTTTATAAAAATTAGAAAGAAAATAAAAAACGAAAAACAAACAGAGAGAGAGAATGAGAAGGTACCTATATATATTGGTGTTGTTGGTTGATATCAATTGTAGTAGAGTGAGCTCAATACCAGTCGTATCGAACAGATGGGAGGGATTTGCCGAGATAATATTCCATTGGCTCCTTTTCCAGCTTTTTGCTACCCTGTATGCTTAGATTCCTGAGAGAAGAAGTCCATAACTTCAAATCTGGTATAGATGTCAAATTACGACACTCACGGATATACACTTCCTCAAGACAAGGGAAGGAATTATCAGGTGCAAACCATTCTTCTAAATTTTCCATATTTAAGATGATCAACTTGGTTAACGTAGGGAATACTGGTCCTGTTGTTGCAGAACCTTGGTTTGCTTCTTCTTGTTGTTGTTGCTGGTAATAAAATTCCCCACCTAAACACTTGATGGAATTCATTTTTTCTATCTTTAGAATCTGAAGAAACGGGAGCTGACCCAGGCCTACTAATTTTGTACAACTTTTGCAGTCGTCAAACTGTAATTCCACTAAATTAGGAAGACAAGAAGATACCGATGATCCCATCCACTTTGGAAGTTTTAAACCAGGAAAGCCATGGATCCGCAGTTTCTCCAAATTAGGGTGAGGTTGGAGACCTTCCAGCACCATATCAAAACTATTAACAACCACTTCTTCTTCTTTACCTTTGAAATTCCATTGCAGATACAAATATTGAATGCTTTGCTTGTCTTTTAACTTTGCCGTCTCTGCCTCTATTTTACCACCTCTCACATTCTCTAGATTTACAATACGTAACTCCCGAAGGGAGGTTAGATGTGCTAATTCATGGATAGAAGAAGAAGTTGAATTATAACTGCAGGTATCATCTTCTTTTCTCACCATGTAAGGAAATAATATTTCGAGGCGAGTTAGATTTTCAATACCTCCAGGCATTATCAGATGATGGTCTGTGTTTCCCCAGTAATATATACTTCTCAGTTCCACCCAATTCTTAATGTCTTCGGGTAACTTACACTTTATTCCAAAGTCCACAAACTCTAATTTACAGATGTTGCTAGTCAAAGACTCTGGCAGTTCTGTTATTTTAGTTTGAGATAAATCAAGTGACCTTAGTTGTGTTAGAGCACCAAAGTTCAGAGGTAGTGCTTTTAGTTGATGACAATTCTTGAAGTTGAACTTGGTTAAATTATAGGGGAGATCAGGCAACTCTGAGATATCCGTCCATGAAATATCAAGGAACGATAGATTTTGGAGATGACTAATATTTGTGGGTAACTCACTAATACCATTACAATCATTGATATCTAAACTCTGCAAATTGATGAGCGTCGTGATGGAGTTGGGTAGAAGCTTGATTTCTGAAGAAGATAAATCTAGATGTCGCAAATTAATCAAACAACCAATTCCTTGTGTGAGAATGTTTTGAAGATCTTTGGATTTATGAAGGTTGAGAGTTTGGAGATGGTAGAGTTGATGAATGGAGTCAGAATGAATATCTTCAAGATTGGAATAACTAAGGTCAAGGTACCTCATGTGCTTGAACTTGAAAGGGTAAGAAGATAAAGAAGTAGTTTCCCAGCAAATTTCCTCATCAAGCCGATGTATTACACGAAGATGCTTGTTAGTTGGTGGACTCGAAGAATCAAAACCTCCTCCCGGAAAAAAATTGTCCGCAACTTTTTAGCATTTTTGGGAATTTCTTCCGTGATTAACCGTAGCCGACGAGTCTGAGACAGATCATCATCCGTTTCACTTGCATTCAAAATCCTGACTTCATGATTGCTGATGACACTCAACGCAAGATCATGCACCAGATCATGCATTTTAAACGTTTCAACCTCACCTAGGTAGTCATCCCTGTATACATCTTGAAAGAAAGATCTAGACAACAAACTAAGGAAGTAATCATTTCCAGTGTCTTCTACTGAGTTCCGACTTCCTCCATTAGATGGATGGATGAATCCTTCGGCCATCCACAGTCGAATCAATGTTTCTCTGTTAAATCTCCAATCTTTGGGGAACAAACAACAGTATGAGAAACATTGTTTCAAATGGGATGGTAAATTATCGTAACTCAGTTTCAATATCAGTATAATTTTGTTCGGATTTTCGGGTGTATTGAAAACTTCATCATCTCTGATTGCCAACCAATCAGATTCATTTCTTTTCAAGCGCATAAGGCCGCCGAGAAAATTAGCTGCAAGTGGTAAACCAGCACATTTTCTAGATATCTCCTTTCCTATGGTTGACATAGTTAAAGTTTCGACTGCTCCGCCAGGAGAAAAAGCTCTATTCTTAATAATTAACCAGCATTCTTGTTGGGATAACTTTGTTAGATTGTGTGGTGGGATTGTACCCCTAACAATGGATGCAACATTTTCACTACGTGTTGTTACTAATATTTTGCTCCCTTGAGCACCCCCGCTTAAACAACCCTTAAATTTCTCCCAGTCTTCGGCATTCTCGTTCCACAGGTCGTCTAGTACCAACAGATATTTCTTCCCACTAATCTTTTCATGAACTTTCTTTGCCAAAACATGGACATTAGACAAGTGACATACTTCTCCAGTGAAGGACTCTAGAATCTTTCTTAAGATTAGAAAGATATCAAATTCGTCGGAAATACAGACCCACGCTCTTTGCTCAAAGCTTCTCTCAATCGAGTTGTCTTTGCATACCAATTGAGCGAGGGTCGTTTTCCCTAGTCCCCCCATACCCACTATTGAAATGACTTGTGGACTAAAATTATCAGATGATGACGATGAAGGGTTCGTCATCAATAACATCTCTACTATGCGAGACTTATCATGTTTTCTGCCGAAAATTTTAGAATCATCTACAAAGGATGCTGTCATCCGGTCTAGTGGCTCAGTATTTTGATCATCATCACTATATCCTAACTGATACATATCTTTTAGCTTGGAAATTTCATCTAGTTCTTGATTAATGGTTTTGATTCTTTCTGCTATTTTCAAACCAAATTTAATTTTAGCTCGGACTGTTACCTTCTCCATGTTTCCACGCATAGCTTCGTAAGAAATTTCATCCAAAAGGTCGTCAGCATCATACGCAACGTCTTGGAGCCTTCTCAACCAGAGCAGCACAACTTTTTCTTTCACCTGCTTCTTTTCAGCATCAGATGTTACAGCCGAGATCATCTCCAGCTTATCCTTGAGCTTTTCCAGATCTTTATCTATAGCCCCAGCCTTTCCAATTTTTGTGGCAGCAAGAGAAACCAATTTTTTCATGAACCCTGTGGCACCGGTAACAAAGATCTCTTCCAATGCCATAATATATAACAAGTAAATGAGTTCAAGAAAAGAAAAAAAATTAACGGAATGGATGGAAGAAGAAAGCAAATTAGAATATATGATCTTGATTGATTATCAGTAAGTGAAATTAGTTATAGATACAGAAGATATAAACTCAACAGAATGTATGATCAGAGAACAAAAAAAGAGAAGCTTGAGAAAAGTGTTTGTAGGCGTGTGTTATCAGGGTCTCTGGTATCTACCTATTTGTAGAAGATTGAAAAGCGGTAACTTAATTTAATACAAAGTAATTCATTTTTTTTTTTTTTTTGTTTTTTTTTCTTGTGTGTGGGGGTGTGAAATAGGTAAAATGAGAGTGTTAAAACCAAAAAGAGGCCCGTCATATATCATATCCGTGAACAGAGAATGATAACATGAATTGAACTTTACGTAAAAGAAAAGGAAAAGAAAAGTTAAAGCTGGATATTATCATATCTATGAACAGACAAAGTGATAATATGAACACAATATGATGACAGTTCAATATGAAAAAGTTAAGATAATTGTGCCGTTGGTTCATCATACTTTTTTCGACATTACTTTTCGAATTTTTTTTATTCAGGATTCTGTTTGTCGAGTAATGGAAGGTAAGACTTTAGAATAGGAATATCAAAATCGGTCCGTGTTGAAACTTCACCACTGGGTCCTAGTCGTTTCCATATATCCATGAACAGAGAGAGTGATAATATCCTGGTTTGATTGGGGTATACTCAAACTAATTGGGGTATACCCAATTTTAAAGGGACACTTTTTGTGGGTTTAAGGGGAGTCCTAATGGGTAAGTTACAAAACTACCATTTTTTTTTTAAAAACCGATTACCCTAAATCAGTTTTAATCTTTTCATTTCATCATCTTCTTCTCTTCTTTTTCTTCTTCACAACCCTACCGGCTACATCACCCCCACCACCACCAAAACTCGTCGATCAATCCGTTAAAATCGTCGATTCGAAAACTCCGATTAGTCTTCATCAATGGATCCACCACGGAAGAAGGCAACTCGTATGAAAGAAACTAATCGAAAACCCAATGAATATAACCCTGGAATTTCAAGTTTGGTTGCTAAGAAAGTGAAGAAAAAAGCGTCGAAGAAGAAGAAATTGAACCATTGAAACACGTGAAACGGTGCGCTTAAGAAAGTAAGGGCTTGTTTAAACTCACTCTAGTACTTCGATTTCATGTTTGCATGTCAAATTAGGTGAGAAAATTCGAATTTTGAATTGGCGATTCACAGCCGCAAGGTTTTTTGTTATCGACCTTTAGGGATTTCATAGTTAGTGTTTGGCGGGAGGGTATAAGGTTGAAGAACTTGCCGAATTTGTATAGTTTCTGTATGAATCGCTACTAGCGAGGGCCGTAGTTATTCATCGTATACCATTCCGACGTCTTTTTTTTAATGAAGTAGGCATCTTATTATTGTTTACCCTTAGGCTACTTGTTTAGAATGATTCTGATGCTTAGAATTTTTTTTCATCCAGGAAGGGTATTTATATAAAACCATTAAATTTGTTTGTCGGCCGGCGATGTGTGGGAAATGGACCTTTCCAGAGCCGGTTTAGTGAAAAATCCTATTTTTTTTTGCATTGGGAAGGCTGTTTTGATGATACACTGCCGGCTTTGGCTTAGCCGGCACTCATCTTTGGTCGACCTTTAAAGGCCATTTTTATAGGATATGTTGTATATGTCTAACACAATCGTTTTTTTGTAATGTTTTTTTTCGAATTGTTCTTGTTCGGATTGCGAATGGCAAAGAAGAAAGCGACTCTGGCAGCTCTTAGTCCTCCTTCAAACCCTCCTCGTGTTGGTGATAAACTCTTGTCTTCAAAACATCGAGGGGTATATGTTGTGCGGGAACGACAAAGGTCTTAGAACCACTATCCCGAACCCAATGATTCAGACGAGACTCCGGATGAAGACCAATCAATTCCATCGGTAGAAGAGGTGATGATGATGATGTTGATGAAACCAATCCAAGCTCACTTTGGAGGAGGTAACAATGATGATGATGATGATGGTGATCAAGACATGCTTGAGGCTGGAGGAGGTAATGATGATGGTGATGATGATGATGGTAATGGAGATAAAGGTAAAAATATCATCGAAGATGAAATTGTTGAAGAGGAAGAGGAACAAGAAGAAGAAGAAGAAGAAGAAGGAGATGGAGATGGAGAAGGAGAACAAACTCTAGCTATTGTTCAAGCCACCGAAGTTTCGGCTTCAACTTCAACCGGAATGAAGAAGAGGGTGATCACTAAACCGACTGATTCTCACATGCCTCCCAAACACTTGATGGTTGCACTGAAAGAAGGTGAGCCTCCAAAAGGGACCCCAGCAGATGCTGGAGATGTTCTTTTTGGATACAAACACTCATGGGTATGTACGGTCCATAATACTATCGTAAGTAATCTTAATCCGTCTTTGTTATTTATTCAAGTGTGTAACTATATTAATTAAATTTGCGTAAAGTGTTTGTATTTCTTTTCATTTTATTTTTTCTGGTATTTAGGATCACAAGCATGCCATCCGTCTCATGAGGCGCCAAGCTTCGTGTTCAGTGACTCATACTTGGTATCTTGACTTGGAATGTGAGGAGGTGAAAGTGATTGTGAGGAACTCCGGGTTGTTGCTGCGGTGGAGAGTTCGAATATTAATCATGATAAAGTTACCGTCTCTGCATTCTGTGAGAGGTTCTACGGAGAGACTGATACTATGTTATTCCCATTCGGTGAGATGTCGATAACTCGCGATGATGCTCAACAAATTCTAGTCCTCGAGGTTGATGGAAAAGCAGTCACTGAGGGATTTGATAATGCCATTTCTTTCGGGAAGATTTACGAATTGAGCAAGAAATTGTTCGGTTAGAGTCAGGTTCAGACGGATGATGTTCTTGACAAGAAGGATGGTCGACTAACCAAGAAGTTTAATGTGAAGAAGTTGAGGGAAAGATTATGGAAGACTCATGAAATCCTTGATAGGGAAGGAATGGTGCACCCGGTGCGAATCAATGCTACCGCGGCTGCTTATTTGCTATACACCCTGCGCAAATGTATCTTCCCCGCCAGTTCCGGAAACCAAGTCGAGGCCAGTTACTTGCAACTATTGGATCCATTACATGAGATGCGTGGGTATTCTTGGGGTACTGCGGTAGTCGCCTTCTTGAAAAATGAGTTGACAGAATGTTCTAGGGGCACTCACTAAGCAAGTTAACGGAAACACATGTCTCTTCCGGGTAATTTTATTGTCTAGAACATTTATATTCGCAAAATTCTCGTAAGATAAGGTTCTTACTAAACTTTTTTTTCTTTTTGCATAGGTTTGGATATATGAACACTTCCCTTCTTTATTCAAAGACAACTCTTACGTCAAAGTGGATGACAGTGTTCCGATTCATTTGCCAAGAGCGCAAAGGTACAGTTGTAAGGGTACTTAGGATAAGGAAATGCCGCAAAATCTTATGAAACTCCGAGCCGCCATCGACAAATTGACTGCGAAAGAGGTGATAGTTGATCCGTATCGAGAGGATAGAAATCAAGGTTTAATCCCAAGGAGAAATGAAGTTGTTTCATTTTACTATGGACCCTTGATGACTGTGTTTGAAGTATTTTCAATGTACGATCCACATCGGGTAATGCGACAATTGGGTTACGTCCAAGAAGAACCTCATTTCGATGCAGCAAACCCGGCCTTTACTGTGGATATGAGTGATTGCACCACGTCCCAAAAAGGTATGAACGTCTCTTACCTTCCAGCACCAACTCAAGAACATTGGGATGATAGGCGTCGCGGTCAAATCGATGTGAGTCTTTTGGACAAGGTGACCACCGGTCATGAAGCTACTGAGAAATACATGGCGTGGTACTTGGGTTGGGCTCGTCCTAATGTGATTAGGCCAATGACTGCGAAGAAGCGCTCGTAAGAAGAAGATCGAATCGAAAGACCCAAGCAACATTGCTTAAGATATTTGTAAGTATTTTAGAGTTGCTCTTACTATTTTAAGATTGACCGCATTAGAATCATTCTATTAATTGTTTGTTGTTTAATTGAATATAGAAGGATCATTTGAAGACCTTTGTGAGGGTGTTGTGTTGCGCGAAAGACAGAGGAGAACCTGTGCAAAGCAAGCACACTAACTATGCTTGCAATGTTGACAATGAGGATGCCCAACTATTGTTCAAGCAACTTCAGGCTGAAGTAAAGGCGGAAGAAAAAACTATTAAGGATGCACAAGCCAAGATAAAGACTGATAAAAAAGAGGACTCGTAGTGCTCCTGATGGTGAAGGTAGCAGCAGTGGTCATGGTGGTGAAGGTACGAGGTCGTGGCCAATGAATGCTTTCCTAGTTCATTTCTTTATGTTGTGGTGGACAAATGTTTAAGTTAATGGTGTGGACAAATATTTTTTTACGGTTTATGGGACATGTTTCGTATTTTGGACAAAAAATGTTGGATTTCTAGTTATTGAATGAATGGTTTGTTTAGCCATATAAAGTGTCAATACATTTGCCGGCATGCTTTTTTTAAGCTAACCTGTCGGCTGTCCCAGGGCCGGCAAGGTTGTGAAATGTCAGATTGCCGGCCCTGTCAACAAAAAATTGTGTAGTTACCAGGGCCGGCAAGGTAATAAGATTCCTACTAAGCCGGCTTTTTGGTAGCCGGAAGGGTACGAAAATAGAGACCCTGCCTGCCATATCTTGAAAAAAAACCATTCTTCTGATGCCTAAAATCATGTAAGGTCGGGAGGGAAACAAAACAAGAAAATGCCTGCGGTATTTTGGCCGGCATGCTAATGAACCCATACATTTCCCGATTTGTTTTGCGACCCGGCATTGTAGCAAATTTACGACCCCGCCGGCGGAGTTCAAAATTCAAATTTTTGCAAGTACAATTGCATTGATTCACTTGTACTTGGACACTATAACGGCCAAATTTGGGCACCATCCTATAAATGCACTACTTATCTCCACAAAACAACACACAACTATTTGCATATACTCTCCAAAGCTCATATCATCACACACTCCATCTAACTCACCCTATATCTCTCTACACACAAGAAATGGCTTCATTTGATTCTAATGAAGATTTGGCAATCACCAAAGCTTGGTATGCGGAGACTAGAGTTCGAAGGAAGTCCTCCGTAAGGGTGGATTCCACAACCTCTTGGGCTAGGGTTCACAACACTTTTATTCAAGAGTGTGGGAATCCTAACTCAAGAAGTGTTCAACATGTGCACGATAGGCACATAGTCATTGAAAATGCGATACTTTGCTTATTTAGCTATCCAAAAACCAATTTTCAACGCTCCCCACTTTAACTTGTCCATTGAACAATTTGTAAGTTTTTTTGTGGTTTATTTTACGTGATCAATGTTGTTTGATCTTACTACTAAAGACCACTAACAAAGTAAGTTTGTGTTATGTTTTTGTAGCATGAAGTCGCCAAAGCGCTACTTGGAGGAAAAGGGGAAGCATTCGCATTCGATGCAAGCTATCAATTCATGGAATCCAAAATCCGGAGTATGCCCGGAGATGATGGAGGGTGTATCGTCCTCGGACGAAGATTGACATGTTTAGAAGTTTTTGTATAGGTTTTGTGGGTAGACCTCTATGTAAACCCTCACGAGACTATAACTCGTCCACTAGGGTCGCCTAGGGTTTCAAAGGCTTGATGCACATGCTAAGTGCATTCGTTTTTCCGTCGACAAGGATTAGGTTTTATGTTTCAATCAATGTAGTAGCCAAAATTGAATGAATAAAGTAAATTACATCTTCCATATTATGTCGGTAGGCAATGTTGTTTTTTTTTTTGCATGCCGAGTTTAATATAGCCGGAAGGGTAGGAAATGTTTACATGCCGGCCGTAAGATTGCTTCCCAAGATAGTCGGCGTGTTCTTCATCCGAGGACCATTCCGGCGGATATATGGTCGGCAGCTTATTCAAAGTTGACACTTGCCGTGGCGGAAGATAGATCGGCGGCTTATTGAAAGTTGAACATTCTAGCGGATGTATGGTGGGAAGCTTATTCAAACCACGACCTTCTTAGGCCTTATGCATTTTCAAAACCAAAATTTTTGGATCGAAATCGAACTCATAAGACGGATCAAAAGGTTAATCTACACGAATTCATAATTTGAAAATTTTAATCTAAACTCAATTAATTAACCTAATCAGAATTTTAGTGTTAATTAACCAAGGGCATATTAGCCATTTAGAAAAAACAAGGTTAAGGGTGGCTTGGTTTTACTTCAAAATGACCCGATTTTGTCTTATTGGGTATACCCCAATTAGTTTGAGTATACCCCAATCTCGGCAGGGATAATATTATGAATACATGATTACTTTGAATTTTACATAAAAGGAAAACAATAATTAAAGCTGGATATCATATCTATGAACAGAGAAAGTGATCAAGATAATCAATTAGAGCAAGTCTTATGGTGGAATCCAAGCTATTCCAAGTGTGGAAAATCCATGGAATGTCAAGTCTAATGGCTTCCAAGTTGGGGTCTTCCACAGAAAATCCAAGCAACCATCCATGGTTTCGTGGAAGGGTTCGTGGAATCCATCAAAAACGCCAATAACATAGCGCTGAACGCCAATAAGAATGGCGCGGTAGAGGACAAGAACGCTAATAAGAATAGCGTAAAACGCTATTAAGATTGGAGCTTAGCTCCATTAAGATTGGCATTTTTTTTTTATCCGTAGATTTAAACTGAGTTGTTGAGAATCTAACGGCTGAGAAAAAAACGCTAATAAGATTGGAGCTTAGCTCCATTAAGATTGGCGTTTTTTTTTTATCCGTAGATTTAAACTGAGTTGTTGAGAATCTAACGGCTAAGAAAAAAAACGCTAATAAGATTGGAGCTTAGCTCCATTAAGATTGGCGTTTTTTTAGCGCTATTAAGAATGGAGCTTAGCTCCATTAAGATTAGCGTTTCTAATATTCCACCATTAGACTTGCGCTTCCATCCACAGTTCCAAGTGCTGAGGTGGCGTGGAAGATGGAAGATGGATGGATTCCACCATAAGACTTGCTCTTATGAACAGAGAAAGCTGGATAAACAATTTGTTTTTTTTTTTTTTGTAAAATGGATCAAACCAGTGTAGAAATTGATGTGAAACTAGAGTGAAGTTCTTTATTACAAGAATCTGATTGAGATCTATTCAATTGGTATGGCATTAAAAAAAAAGGACAAACTACAATAGAAAAAATAATTAACAAAAACTAGAAAAAATAATCAAGACATACTAAAATGAACCACGTATCTTAACCTGCAACACAAATCACAAGATGATCCGATTATTAGGAATGAAAAGATTTTATAAAAATTAGAAAGAAAATAAAAAACACAAGGTACCTATATATTGGTGTCGTTGGTTGATCGCAGAGTAAGCTCAATTCCATTTGTATTCAACAGATGGGAGGAATTTGTCGAGATAATATGTAATAGGCTCCTTTTCCAATTTTTTTGCAATCCATCATGGTTAATCTCCTGAGAGAACAAGTCCATAACCTTAAATCTGGTATAGATGTCAAATTACCGCAACGATTGATCACCACTTTCCCAAGGCAAGGGAATGGAATTATCAGGTGCAAACCATTCTTCTAAATTTTCCATTTCAAAGATCCACAACTCAGTTAACGAAGGGAATAACGTTCTTGTCGTTGTAGTAGCAGAATCTTTGCTTTCATCTTCCTCTTCTTCTTCTTCTTGTTGGTGGTAATAAAACTCCTCACCTAAACATTTGACTGAATTCATTCCTTTTATCGTAATAACCTGAAGACAGGGGAGTTGACCCAGGCCTACTAATTTTGTACAACTCTTGCAGTCCCCCAAAATTAATTCCACTAAATTAGGAAGACAAGAGGATGATCTCATCCACTTGGGAAGCTTTAAACCAGGAAAACCCTCGATGAACAATTCTTCCAAATTAGGGTGAGGTTGGAGACCTTCCAGCACCAAAACAGAATTATTAACAACCACTTCCTCTTCTTGTTCTTTGAAATTCCATTGTAGCTCCAGATGTTGAATGTTGTGCTTGTCTTTTAACTTTGCACTCTCCGCCTCTATTTTACAACCTCTCACATTCTCCAGATTTTTAATTATTAACTCCCGAAGGGAGTTTAGATTTGCTAATTCATGGATAGAAGAAGAAGTTGAATTATAACCACAGGTGACGTCTACTTCTTTCCTCACCAGGAAAGGCCGTAATACCTCGAGGCGAGTTAGATTTTCGATGCCTCTAGGCATTATCAGATGATGATCTGTGTTTCCCCAGTAATACAGACTTCTCAGTTCCACCCAATTCTTAATGTCTTCGGGTAACTTGCACTTAACTCCAAAGTTGACAACCTCTAATTTACAGATGTTGCAAGTCAAAGACTCGGGCAGTTCTGTTATTTCAGTACCACTCAAATCAAGTGACCTTAGTTGTGTTAGAGCACCAAAGTTACGAGGTAGTGCTTTTAGTTGACGGCAATCGCTGAAGTAGAACGTGGTTAAATTGTCAAGGATAGAAATTGAATCGGGTAACTCAGAGATATCTGCATATGAGATATCGAGGGATGATAAATTGACGAGCCTGATAATAGATTCAGGTAGAATCTTGGCATCTGAATAATGAAGATCTAGATGTCGCAAATTAATCAAGGAACCGATTCCTTGTTTGAGAATCTTTTGAACATTTTTGGAATAAGAAAGGTCGAGTGTTTGGAGATTATAGAGTTGATGAATGGATTCGGCATGAACATCTCGGAGATTAGAGTAACTGAGGTCAAGGTACCTCATGTGCTTAAACTTGAAAGGGTAAGAAGATGAAGAAATAGTTTCCCTTTTAACCCTCTGACCAAGCCGATACATTACACGAAGATGCTTGTTACTTGGTGGAAAAACAAAACCTCTTTCTTGAAGAAAAACAGTCCGCAATTTATTAGCATTTTTGGGAATTTCTTTCGTGATTAACCGTAGCCGACGAGTCTGAGACACATCATCATCATTCATTCCACTTGCATTCAAAGTCCTGACTTCATGACTGCTAACCACACTTGACGCAAGATCATGTACTAAATCATGCATTTTGAACGTTTCAATGTCACCCGAGTCATAATCTCTTTCTACATCTTGAAAGAAAGAGCTAGACAACAAACTGAGAAAGTATTCATTGCCAATATCTTCCAGTGAGTATCGATTTCCTCCGGTAGATGGCGGATGAACGAAGCCTTCCGCTATCCACAGTCGAATCAATGTTTCTCTATTAAATTCCCAATCTTTGGGAAATAGACAACAATACGAGAAACACTTTTTCAAATGGGATGGTAAATTATCGTAACTCAGTTTCAATATCAGTATAATCTTGTTTGGATTATCTGGTGTATTAAAAACGTCACTGTCACTGATCGCCAACCAGTCAGACTCTTTACTTTTCAAACGCATTAGATTCCCAAGAAAATTAGCTGCAAGTGGTAAACCAGCACATTTTCTTGATATCTCCTCTCCTATGTTAGACATGGTTAGAGTTTCGACTGCACCGCCAGGAGAGAAGGCTCTATTCTTGATAATTAACCAGCAATCTTGTTGTGACAAGGTGGTTAGATTGTAAGGCGGAATTGTACCCCTAACAATAGAAGCAACACTTTCTTTACGTGTAGTTACTAATATTCTACTCCCTTGAGCACCCCAGCTCAAGTAGCCTTTGAGTTTCTCCCAGTCTTCGGCATTCTCGTTCCAAAGATCGTCTAATACTAACAGATATTTTCTCCCACTAATCTCTTCACGAACTTTCCTTACCAAAAGAACATCAGATATATCACATGCTTCTCCAGTGAAGGACTCGAGAATCTTTCTTAAAATTAGAAAGATATCGAAGTCGTCAGAAACACAGACCCACGCTCTTGGCATAAAGCTACTCGCAATCGAGTTGTCTTTGTATACCAATTGAGCGAGGGTCGTTTTCCCGACTCCCCCCATCCCCACTATTGACACGACTGAAATTTTTTCTTGTGGACTAAAATTATCAGATGAAGACGATGAAGGGTTGGTGATCAATAACATTTTTACTATACGAGATTTATCATGTTCTCTCCCGACAATTTTAGAATCATCTACAAAGGATGCTGTCATCCGGTCTAGTTGCTCAAAATTTTGATCATCATCACTATATCCTAACTGATACATATCCTTTAGCTTGGAAATTTCATCTAGTTCTTGATTAATGGTTTTGATTCTTTCTGCTATTTTCAAACCAAATTTAACTTTAGATCGGACTGTTACCTTCTCCATGTTTCCACGCATAGCTTCGTAAGAAATTTCATCCAAAAGGTCGTCAGCATCATATGCGACGTCTTGCAGCCTTCTCAACCAGAGCAGCACGGCTTTGTCTTTCACCTGCTTCTTTTCAGCATCAGATGTTACAGCCGCGATCATCTCCAGCTTATCCTTGAGCTTTTCCAGATCTTTATCTATAGCCCCAGCCTTGCCAATTTTTGTGGCAGCAACAGCAACCAATTTTTTCATGAACCCTGTGGCACCGGTAACAAAGATCTCTTCCAACGCCATAATAACAAGTAAATGAGTTGAAGAAAAGAAAAAAAAAAAATCAACAGAATGGATGGAAGAAGAGAAAGCAAATTAGAATATATGATCTTGATTGATTATCAGTAAGTGAAATTAGTTATAGATACAGAAGATATAAACTCAACAGAATGTATGATCAGAGAACAAAAAAGAGAAGCTTGAGAAAAGTGTTTGTAGGAATGTGTTATCAGGGTCTCTGGTATCTACCTATTTGTACAAGATTGAAAAGCGGTAACTTAATTTAATACAAAGTAATTCTTTCTTCTTTTTTTTTTTTTTTTTAATATTTTTGTGTGTGGGTGAGAAATAGGTAAAATGAGAGTGTTCAAACCAAAAAGAGGTCTGTCGCCTCGTGAAATTTAAGTGAAGCCATGATGGAAGGTAAGACCATGAAAAGAGCAAAACTAAGCCATGATTTAAGTGTTGAAACTTCACCAACGGGTCCTAATCGTTCCCTGTCATTTCCGTAAACAGAGAGAATGATAATATGAATTGAACTTTACGTAAATGAAAAGGAAAAGAAAAGTTAAAGCTGGATATTATCATTTCTATGAACAAAGAAAGTGATAATATGAACATATGATAACAGTTCAATTTGAAAAAGTTGAAGATAATTGTGCAATTTCTCCGTTGGTTCATCTTACTTTTGTCGATATTACTTTTCGAAAAAATTAATTCAGGATTCTGTTTGTCGAGTAATTATAAGGGAGATGTGAAGCCATGCTGGAAGGTAAGACTTTAGAAGAGGGAATATCAAAATTGGCCCGTGTTGAAACTTCACCAATTGGTCCTAGTCGTTTTCATATCCATCAGCAGAGAGACAGTGATAATAAGAACAGCAGTTCCAGATTTTATTTTACTTTAACTACGAAAACAGAATTTTATTAAAAATTAGGCATTAATAGCCTGTTGGAACTGAATTTGGGGTTAAAGATTAAATGGGTATTGAAAATGATTTGAAAATGGGCTCCCAAACACTCAACTGTGGTTTATGGGAAACAAAATTTCTATTAATTACAATAACTTGGTCTAGCTTATTACAGAAATCTTGTTGTTTGCTTGGTCTTCTGTGCAGGTGTGTTGAATGCAGCGAACTAACTTGATTCACGACCATCGGTTGCTAGCATACTCAAATACTCCAACAACATCAGCATCACTCCAGTTGTACCGAACATACGGGAGGGATTTGCCGAGATAATATTCCATAGGCTTCTTTTCCAACTTTTCGCTGCCCAATATGTGTAATTCCGTGAGGGAAGAAGTCCATAATTGTAAATCTGGTATAGATGTCAAATTACCGCACTCCAAGATCTCTACTTTCTCAAGGCTAGGGAAGGAGTTATCAGGTGGCGGAGGTGCATACCATTCTTCTAAATTTTCCAACTCCACCATGTATAACCTAGTTAACGAAGGGAATAATGTTCTTGTTGCAGAACCTTTGCTTTCTTCTTCTTCTTCTTCTTTCTGGTAATAGAACTCCTTACCTAAACACTTGACTGAATTCATTCCTCCGATAGTAAGTAACTGAAGACAGGGAAGTTGACCCAGTCCTACTAATGTTGTGCAACTCTTACAGTAGTAAATATTTAATTCCACTAAATTAGGAAGACAAGAAGATGATCCTATCCACTTTGGAAGTTTTAAACCAGGAAAACCCGCTATCGTCAATTCCTTCAAATGAGGGTGAGGCTGCAGACCTTCCAGCACCATAACAGAATTATTAACATCCACTTCTTCTTTTTCTTCTACTTTGAAATTCCATTGCAGATCCAAATTTTGAATGTTTTGCTTGTCTTTTAAATTTGCCGTCTCCGCCTCTATTTTATGATGCAGGACAAGCCGCTTAACAGAACGTTCCAGAACGTTCCTTCTTTATTTTTAGTTTCTTTTCTTTTTACTTCTCTGTTTAGGACTTCTATTGTTAGTCATTGCCTAAGTTTGGAAGTCATGCCTAGTTTAGGATACATGACTTCCCTATAAATAGATTGTTTAGTTTATCGTTTGAGACATCTCTTTTATTATCAATCAATCAATTTATCACTTGTAGTTCTGCTACTCGGTTCTTTTCTCAACTTATTCTTCTCTTCTCATCTAATTGCAGATTTAGTCCGCCTTCACCTACCTAGTTCTACATTAGTTGGCTTCAGAGCCATTAGTTTTAGGTCTTTACTCTAAAACTCGATCCTATATCTTTCGCTCCGCAACCCTAGCTTTATTTTAATTTACAATGGTGGAGATGAACCAGTCCTCAAGCTAATCTTATTTATTGTTAAGATTCTTTGTAGAAGACAAACAAAGACCTTATCGAAACAAACAACCAAGAACGCTGAAGAAGCCGCAACAAAAAGCTGTTACTTGATCCGTTTGAAAAGAAACTCACGCCAAATTTTCAAGCAATTCAGCAAAACTTCAATGTGATTTCACAACATCTCAAGATTGAAGAAGAATTTACTTCTTTAGAAATAGGAAAACCTACAGAAGAAGATCTTGAGACAAATAAGAAGAATGAAGATTTTGATGTTGAAAAGATAAAACAGAAACTTAAGTTTCTGCAAAACATCGAAATTCCAGAAGAAGTATTAAAAGTAGTAAACAGACCAAAACAATATGAAGGCTTCATTGGTCATTCACATAAGAAGATGATTACTGTCAATTTCGACAGTGACGATGAAGATGAGCAGGAAGATGATCTAGAGAAGAAGTGGATTGAAGATAGACGACTCAAAAGTGGACAAAATCCTTATGGTTCCTTACCTGAATACAAGATGAAAGAGACATACCAAACTTCTCAGAAATTTTCGTATTGAAGAACTTACTGATTGATTTTTGAAGTAGAATCTTTCTTTGAATTCATGGAGGTACATGATGATTCTAAAGTCAAGCCGGTAACCTACAAGCTCAAAGGAGGGGCGCCTGCAGCCTTGGTGGGAAAAAACTGTGATGTAAGGAATCTTGGAAAACCAAAAATCGAACTTGGAAACGAATGAAGGAGTTAATCAAAGACAAGTTTCTACCAAGAGATTATAGACAACAATTATTTGTCAAATTACAAAGAAATTCAACAAGGAGCACGAACTGTCGAAGAATATGTAGTCGATTTCTATAACTTGGTAGCTAGGAATCAACTCAAAGAATCAAGACCAACTTGTGTCAAGATTTATGAAGGTTTGAATCGTCTGATTCAAAATAGTATGACTCAATCAGTCTTTACTATGGTGGAAGCAGTACAACAAGCTATTAAGATTGAAAGGAGAATTATCCGTTTTCAAAGATTTGCTCAACCAAGACATAATGGTCGTTTCCAAGGCAATCATAGGACTACCCCAAATTCTTACAATGAAGGTACTATCTCTCGGAAGATAGTTCATATCCATCTAAACAACCGGGTTACACCTAGGTTTCATTTTTCTTCAAGAAAGAATGTTACTCCACTATTGCAATCTCCAAATCGAATCTTCATCCGTGGTTCAATCACAACTCTCGGCGGCCAAAATTTCGGTCGCAACAATAGTAGAAACACTTCTACCTTTCCACCTCCAATTAAACCCAATAATCCATATTCTAAATACGGGGAGATAAATGTAACAAGTGCCAACAAGTCTGGTCATAGTTCTGCGAGAATGTCGCAAAATTAATGGTTTGATTACCGAGAATCGGGGAAGAACCACAAAAGTATCACGGGTTAGTAGATGAGAACCAATATGTCAATGATGAAGATGCTTACGCTGAAGAATATGAGAACCAGGTTTGTTGACGCCGCTTATGAAGAACCGTATATAGGTATGATTCGACCTTTACTCTTGAATCAACCTACTTTGAGTCAGAGAAATTGTGTTTTCAAAACAAGATGTGTCATTGAGGGAAAATTATGTGACATGATCATAGATAGTGGAAGTGTAGACAACTACATATCTAGTTATGTCGTTGAGAAATTAGGACTGCCAGTATCACCTCATCCTAGTCCTTATTCGGTTGGATGGATCAACAGTTCAGCTTCTCAAAGAATCACACATCAGTGTCGTGTTCATTTTTCTCTACCTGCCGGTTATAAAGACTCGCAACATGTGATGTAATCAATATGACTGCCACACACCTTCTTCTCGGCAGACCATGGGAATACGATACTGTGTTATTAAAGATGGTTTCGAGAACACTTACACATTCATGCACAATGGAAGGAGAATTACTTTACGACCTATCAAACCGCCCGGTGAGTATCAGGAGATAAGTGATGAGAAAACTAGCGCTCTAATTGCTTCTTTGGTTAAGAAATCTCATACTCTCAGCTCTCATGAAGAAGCAAAACCAATGGTGGTTATTCCAGATAAAATACAACCATTAATTCAGCAGTACAACGTCATCTTTCCAGATGAACTGCCTTGTGAACTTCCTCCTATGCGAGATTTACAACATCAAATCGATTTTCTCCCAGGAGCTTCACCGCCAAATCATGCCCATTATAGGTTAAGCCCTACGGAACATGAAATCTTGCAAGGTCAGGTAGAAGATCTTTTAGCTAAAGGATTAATAAGACCCAAAGAAGAGTCCTTGTGCTAGTCCAACTTTTCCGGTAGAGAAAAAGATCATGGATGGAGAATGTGTATTGACCGCCGAGCCGTCAATAGGATTACGATTCCATACGATTTCCAATTCCACGAATTGATGATATGATAGACATGCTTACTGGGTACAAGAGTATTTACCAAGTTAGATTTGCGCAAGTGGATATCATCAACCGTGATACGTGAAGGGGATGAATGGAAAACAAGCATTTAAAACAAGAGAAGGATTATATGAATGGCTTGTTATGCCATTTGATTATCTAATGCTCCAAGTACCTTTATGCGACTTATGAACCAAGTTCTGCAACCTTTTTACTAAAAATTTGTCATCGTTTACTTCGATGATATATTAATTTACTGATCAAAGGAAGAAGAACATTTTTCACATCTATCTCAAGTATTTCAAGCTCTAATAGAAAATACTCTCTTTGTGAACCTTAAGAAGTGCACCTTCTTCTCTTCACAAGTTACTTTCCTCGGCTACGTTATTTCGAAGATGGTATAGCTGTTGACAAATCCAAAGTTCAAGACATTTGATCGCCTACGCCAAACTCGATCAAAGAGGTAAGAAGTTTTCATGGTCTAGCATCTTTTTACGCGACGCTTTATCAAAAATTTTAGTACTTTAGCAGCTGGTTTAACTGACTGTTTGAAGAGAGATAAGTTTGTGTGGAATGAAGAAGCAGACAGAAGTTTTAATATTCTTAAAGAAAAGCTTTGCAATGCTCCCGTCTTAGCTATGCCAAATTTCAATAAACGGATTTGAAATTGATTGTGACGCTCAAAGAATAGCTATTGGTGCTTTTTATCTCAAGATGGACATCCAAAGTAGCATTTCACGGTGAAAAGAATTGGAAACAGGAAAAAATGGTCAGCATATGAGCTTGAATTAATTGCTCTTGTTCAAGCACTAAAGAAATGGCACCCATATCTTATTCATAGTGAATTAAGTGCAGAATACTGAGATAAACAAGCATTAAAGTTTCTTCAGACTTCATCCAAGGTGAATAGAATGCATGATCGGTGGTTGTCTACCATAAATCAATACACGTTTTCCATCAAGCACAAAAGTGGGAAGTTAAATAAAGTTGAAGATGCTTTAAGCCGTCACACTCATTTTCTGATCACATTAAACAATGAGAGTGTAGCCTTTGATTACATCAAAGACTTGTATGCTACAGATGATGATTTCAAAACAATTTGGGAACAATGTGGTCAGCTGTCCAATGGATTCAATGAGTTTTTAATACAGGATGGCTTTCTTTTCAAGGGTAATCGTCTCTGCATTCCTACTGGCTCTTTACGACTACATCTTCTTCATGAACTACATGGCAGTGGTTTGGGTGGTCATTTTGGACGTGATAAGACTATAGCTCTAGTCAAGCAAAGTTTTTCTCGCCTTCTTTAAAGAGAGATGTGCGAGAAATTTGTGTGTAAATGTATGGTCTCGCCGTAAATCTAAAGGGAATATTCGTAACACAGGTCTTTACACTCCACTACCAAGCATTCGATGCACCGTGGGTGGACGTTAGTATGGATTTCATTCTTGGACTTCCTAGACAGCTAAAGGGAACGATTCTATCATGGTAGTTGTGGATAGGTATTCTAAGATGGCACATTTTGTAGCCTGCAAAAAAACTACTGATGCTTCCAATGTGGCGTACTTGTTTTTCAAAGAAGTGGTGAGACTTCATGGTATCCCAAAGACGATTACTTCTGCAGTGGATACTAAGTTTCCGAGTTATTTCGGAAATATCTATGGATGAGACTTGGAACTAAGTTACAATACAAGTACACCAAGCACATCCACAAACCGATGGACAAACAGAGGTAGTCAATCGATCATTGGGCAATTTGATTAGAGCCAAGATATATGATAGTTCGTAGAAACAATGGATGTGTTTCTCCCTCACATGGAATTTGCGTTCAATACTTCATTCAATCGTTCCACCGGTAAGACTCCATTTGAAATAGTTTATTCTAAGGTGCCTAATCATGTTCTTGATTTGGTTATACTACCAAAACTTGCTAAGAGCAATGTCCGAGCTGATCAAATGATAGACAAAGCATCACAACTTCACCAAGAGGTGAAAACGCAGTTAGAAAACAGTAATGCCAAGTACAAAACAGCTGCAGATGTACATAGACGCTCGAAGGACTTTGAAGAAGGAGATTTAGTCATGATCCATCTTCGCAAAGAACGTTTCCCCGTGGGAACATATAACAAGACAAAAATGAAAAAAATATGGACCTTTCAAGGTGTTGAAGAAGATCAAGTAGCAATGCTTACGTGATCGATTTACCTACCAACTGAACATCTCTAACATTTTCAATGTTCAAGAGATTTTTAAGTTTCATGGTGATTTGGTGGACTTAACCAGCTCGAGGGCAAGCTGCTCTCAAGAAGGCGGGACTGATGCAGGACAAGCCGCTTAACAGAACGTTCCAGAACGTTCCTTCTTTATTTTTAGTTTCTTTTCTTTTACTTCTCTGTTTAGGACTTCTATTGTTAGTCATTGCCTAAGTTTGGAAGTCATGCCTAGTTTAGGATACATGACTTCCCTATAAATAGATTGTTTAGTTTATCGTTTGAGACATCTCTTTTATTATCAATCAATCAATTTATCACTTGTAGTTCTGCTACTCGTTCTTTTCTCAACTTATTCTTCTCTTCTCATCTAATTGCAGACGTAGTCTGCCTTCACCTACCTAGTTCTACATTATTTTACCACCATTCAGATTCTCTAGATTTAGTATCCGTAACTTCCGAAGGGAGCTTAGATGTGCTAATTCTTGGATAGAAGAAGAAGAAGTATCAATATTGGAGACATCATCTTCTTTCCTCACAATGTAAGGCCATAATACTTCCAAACGAGTTAGCTTTTCAATACCTCTAGGTATCCTTAATACATCTTCTGGTTCCCCCCGGTACTCTAGACGTCTCAGTTCCACCCAATTCTTAATGTCTTCGGGAAACTTGCAATTTCCAAATTCCACAAACTCTAGTTTACAAATGTTGCTAGTCAAAGACTCGGGCAGTTCTGTAATATGAGTACCAGTCAAATCAAGTGACCTTAGTTGCGTCAAAGCTCCAAAGTTACGAGGTAATGATTTTAATGCTTCACAAAATCGGAAGTTGAACTTGGTTAAATTATAGAGGAGACTGATTGAATCGGGTAACTCTGAGATACTTGTAGATGAAATATCAAGGGACGATAGGTTTTGGAGATGACCGATATTAATGGGTAAGACACTTATACCCTCACAATAACAGATATCTAAACTCTTCAAATTGGCGAGCCTCGTAATAGAATCGGGTAGATGATTTGCGTCTGAATGAGAGAGATTTAGATGTTGCAAATTAATCAAAGAACCGATTCCTTGTGTGAGAATGTTTTGAACATTTTGGGAGGATTCAAGGTTGAGAGTTTGGAGATTGTAGAGTTGATGAAAGGACTCAGCATGAACATCTTCAAGATTAGAATAAATGAGGTCAAGATACCTCATGTGTTTAAACTTGAAAGTGGAAAAGGATATAGATTTCGGACTTCTATTAGCACCAACTAGCCCATGTATTACACGCAGACGCTTGTTGTTTAGTAGAGTCGGATGAAAAATACCTTCTCCTTGGAAAAAAAATTGCCCTTCTGGAAAAAAAATTGCCCGCAACTTTGTGGCTTTGTTTAAAGCATCAAAACATGTTTTTGGCGTTCCTTCCTTTGTTAACAGTAGCCGACGAATTTGAGATGCATCATTTTCCATTTCACTTGTATTCGGAATCATGACTTCATGACTGCCAACGACGACGCTTAATGCAAGATCATGAACCAAATCATGCATTTTGAATGTTATAATGTCGCCAAGAAAATTCGTTTCTACATCTTGAAAGAAAGATCTAGACAACAAACTAAGGAAATAATCATTACCAATATCTTCGAGTAAGTTTTGATTTCCTCCATTAGATGGATGAATGAATCCTTCGGCCATCCACAGTCGAATCAATGTTTCTCTATCAAAGTTCCAATCTTTGGGAAACAAACAACAGTATGAGAAACATTGTTTCAAGTGGGATGGTAAATTATCGTAACTCAATTTCAATATTGGTATGATTCCACCACTATGGTTTCCTAGTGTTTCTAAGCTTTTGTTGTCTCTGAATGACAACCACTGCCTCTCATCGCTATGTGAGTGCATAAGACAACCAAAAAAGTTCGCCGCAAGTGGCAAACCTCCACACTTTTTTGCAATCTCCTTTCCTATGATTTTCATATTTTGAGTCTCAGATGCTCCACCCGGAGAAAAAGCTTTGTTCTTGATAATAGACCAACATTCTGCTTCAGATAATACATTTAGATTGTAAGGAGGAAATAAACCTTGCACCACCGATGCAACTATTTGACTGCGTGTAGTGACTATGATTTTGCTGCCAGCGGAGCCGAAGTCTAGGATACTCTTAAGTTTATTCCATTCAATGGGATCTTCATTCCATAGGTCATCTAGAACTAGCAAATATTTTTTTCCTTGTAAGTTTTCTCTAACTTTTTGCACTAGTACATCCTTGTTGGAGAAATCTTGGCATCTAGAACTAGTGGCGGACTCCATAACTTTTTTTAAAATTCTAAACACATCGAAGTCATCAGAGATGCAGACCCACATTTTTTTTTCGAAGTATTTTTCTACTGATTTATCAGTGTAGATAGACTGTGCCAGACAAGTCTTCCCAAGTCCACCCATACCTACTATGGATATGACGGAGACTTTTTCATGTGTATTAGAATTTATAGAAGAAGTTGATGACCACGAAGACATGCTCGACTTTGTTAACATCTTTACTATCTTTGATTTATCTTCTCTTCTTCCTACAAATTTTGAAACATCTCCAAAGAATGAAGTAGTTAGCCGCTTGTTGTGTTGCTCGTAACCATCACTACTAGCACTACTAGTAGTTTGAAACTGAAATCTTTGCATATCAGTTGCTATTTGATTTAACTGTGTGTTGACGTCTTTGATTTTATGAGCCATTTTGAAACGAAAGGCAACTTGATTATTTCATCCAGAACATCATCAGCATCATAAGAAACATCCTTGAGCCTTTTCAACCAAAGTGAAACCGCGGCATCATTCAGCTGCTTCCTCTCTGCATCGGATGTTACAGCCGCAATGACCTCCAATGTTTGTTTAAGCCTTTTGAGCTCATCCTTGACACCGCAAGCAAGACTAATCTCACTTCCAAGTGCAGTAACCAGCTTATTCAACATTTCCGATGCACCATTAGTAAGAACATCCTGGAACGCCATTATAAATGGATATTAAACAGGTTTAAGAGATTCAGATGAAATTATTTTAGAGGAACAAGGTCAAGATTTTTTTTCAAAAGTAGTAAGAAAGCACAAAAAGGAAACAGGCGAGAGTGCTACAAGATTGAGATTGGATTGGCTATATGATTTATGGAATAGCAAAGAGAGAAACAAATGCAGAAGCTTAAGAAAAGTGTTTGTAGCTAGGAATGTGTTGTTAGAGTCTGAGGCATCCATGTATTTGTAGAAGATTGAAAAAATAATTATGAATAATCCGGACCTTGTTGAAACTTCAGTAAAATGGGTACTAGTCTGTTTGGAAAAAATGAAAGAAAAAAAAAGGCTAAATATGATTCCTCAAAGCTGATGGTGAAATGAAAAGGAAAGCTGATGGAGTCGTATACCAAACCCAAGAACAGAGAAAGTGATAATATGATTACTTTGAATTTGAAGTAAAAGAAAAATAAAAGGTTAAATATGATTACCAAGTTCGCAACCAACTTTCTTTTTCAATAGGAACTATGAAAGTGGGTTGAGCAGAATTACTGCTTTTTCTTTTTTTTGATTCCGACGGCGTTATGGGTGGTCTCAGTCTCAGATACGGACATTTAAGAGACAAACATGAATTGCAATTTATTTATAAGGCTTAGTCATGATAGGTAGCTAGATATATTTTGGTAGACGGCCATCCACGCGCCCAGGGCAACCATTTAACCTTATGGGATGGCCAATCTAAAGAATGGGAACGCCTAACCATTCGGCTTTAAACGCCTAACCGTTTCGTTTAAACGCCCAACCGTTCGGCTGCTATTCTCTCTCCACCTTTTCCTCTCTCCACAAATATATTTTTTAAAATTAATTACCTTTTCACCTCTCTCCCTACTTTTTTCTCTCCCCTACTTTTTCTTTCCATCTACTCATTTTTTTTTTTTTTTTTGATATTCTTTTTCTTCAACGTCGAATGGTTCGGCTTTATAGCCACTTTTGGCGCCGCACTATTCAACGTTTCAATCTCGCCGATATACATCATGAGAAATCAAGCAGAGAGAGAAGTAGCCAAATTGAGTGTTAACTTTTTTCCCACACTTTTTTCATGATTTGCAACACTTTTTGGCCAATCTAGCAGTCCAATCTAGCCCATAGGACTTAGCCTAAGTATAGATGCCTCATTGTTTACTTGGTTTATCTCAGCATCGGTAACTGCAGCCTGAATGGACTCCAAGGCTAGCTTAAGCTTTCTTACGTCATCCTTAACACCCCATGCAAGAGGACATAACTGGTGGTACTTCTGCATGATTTCAGTCACCTTAAAAATAAGAATGTTTTCCAGCGCCATTATGAGATTTATATGAAGCAAGAAATGAAGATTATTAAGAAATATAATTTTTATTAGGAAATAAAGAAGGTTTCTTTAAATATAGCCCACATTTTTATTAACCATAACCCATTTGACTTTGGTGAACATAGTTTGACTATAATTTTCAGTTTGACTTTTTTATTATTATTCATAACCCACAAACTAGGTTAGTGAATCACTGAGTATGTGAGACACTAAGTTGGTAAATCGGTGACTCAACACTAGAAGAATGTTCTTTTCCAAACGAATTTATGGGAGAAATTGAAATTTCCCAGGAAACCTCTACATCTACGTACGATTTTCGAAGAGACTGTAACAAAGTGTTACCGGTTTTAAAGCGATTTAAAGAGACTGCATAATTGAAATACACAACTGAACATCAACAAAGTTGATGGTTATATTATTTTTCAAAGTGAACATGCAAAAGCTGGAAAAAGACCCACTCACACTACCAACAACTAGCAGACGCGATACCCTTTTTTTTTTTGAGCCGGGAACCCCCTATGCCACACACGCCAGTAGCAGCTCTGGCATTTCCACTTGCACTCAAGGTGCAACCCGCAACGAAGGCATTCCGCACATGCCACACATGCCACTAGCAGCGCCACTTGCACTCAAGGTGCAACCAACACTCGAGACATCAACACAAACTGGGGGATGCTTTCTAGGGTATTGGTTTGGCGGTCACAGCATGCAACGTACACTACGCTCATATTAAGAAAGCGTGAATAGGAATAAAGCGGTCAAATAAATGAGGAAATAATGGTGAAAACGTTTTCACCTATAAACACCATGCGGTTACCACCTTCTCCCATTATTTCACCCTTTACTCTCTTCCTTCATGAGGCCAGGGTACGTTTCAATCTCGAATTGTATAAATAGGTCTTACCTATTTCCACCAGACAACAAGTCTTGGTCGGGAAAAAAACACAACACTCTCAGAAAAGGCAACTTTGCAAGCTCTCCAAAAAGCTTTCATCTCTTGCAAGCTTACGAAGCTTTCACTTTCTGATACAAGTCGAGACACTACTCTCCCCACTATTCTCGGTCTCAACACCTTTCTTTGCTTCCCTCCCCAAATCAACCCTTCTCCTCCACTTTAGGACCGGCAGCAAGTCCGGAACAGCCATTTCTTGGTTTAGGCGGGACTTGCATGCATTGATCTCTCGAATCTAGAAAGTGCTCACGTGCAGCACATTTGTTTAGAGTTTAAACAGGTTTCTCACTCACCTACCGAATTTACCAAAATCGGCGGAAACGATTTTTACCCATAAACAACTGGCTTTCATTCTTTATCATTAGTAATAGAGATAATGAATCTGCTTCAAACTAGACTGTGTCCCACATTTGTTGCTTTGCTATCCTTGTTGCTAGAAGTAGTCCCCATGTCTCCGCCACTAATGTTGTTGCAATCCCTAGAGATGTTGCCAATGCCATAACAACTTGGCCCGTGTGTGTTCTGCATACGCACCATGCTCATGCTGGTCCTGGGTGGCCTTTAGCTGCTCCGTCTGAATTTATTTTAATCCAATGTTCTTTTGGTGCATGCCATCCTACCAGAATTGTCGTGTCTCTAAACCTTATTTTTTGAACCCTCTGTGGTTGTTGATCGGGGTTGTATGGAATTATGTGTTGTTGGGCCCATTCATATTCTGCAAACATGGAAAAAACTATATCCTTGAGTTGATCAGTGGTGAGCTTCTTCCGTTGATAGACTTGTGAATTTCTTGCGAGCCATAGATGTCATAGTGCGGAGATGTAGATTCCTTTTGTTTTTGCTGGTAGCCTTGAGTTATTTGGTTTTTGGTGTGTTGTTGTTAGAAAATTTGGACTTCTTGGGAGGTGATAGATGATGAGGTTCCACAGTTGTGTAGCTTGGTTACATTCGAATAAAAGGTGTTGTTCGGTTTCTCTTTGGTTGTTGCAAACTGGACATAGGTTTGTATGTGTGAGGTTGATGTGATGGAGTTGTCGAAGGTTGGCAATCCTTCTAAAGAAACTTTCCATAGGAAAAGTCTTATTTTTGGTGGACAATAAAGTTTCCAAATCTGCTTGTAGTCCACTGGGTTGATGGGTGTGTTTGATTGGTTCGGGTGATTTTGGTTGTGGTTGGGTGGGTTGTTTAGGGTGGTGATGAGTGTATATCCATATTTTGTTGTGTATTCTCCTTTTTTATCATACAGCCAAATGAACTTATCTTAAGCTGGTTGTCTGGGGTAAGTGAATGTTGATAATATTTTGGGCAATGGTGATGTCGAATGAACCAAAGATCACTTGGTGGTTCCATAAGTTGGTTGTTGTATGGATGAGTGAAGCTACTTTTGTGTGTTGCGGTAATGAGGTTATGATTGGTGTTGTTGTTGGGGGATCCCGTTTGCAAAGATATTTGTTGTTTGGCCATCTCCAATTTGTTTGAAATATTTTTCCTGTAAAACAGAAGCTAGGTTAGATCATTTCTTCCAGTACGGGCTTGCTGCTTGTTTATTAGGGATGTTTTGTTGCTGCTCTAGCATTGGATGGTTATGGAGATATCTGTCATCACACATTCTCTTCCAGATTGATTGTTGGTTGTGTTGCATGTGCCACACTCTTTTGAGTAGTAGAGCTTCATTGTGTTCTTTACTCTTTCGGATTCCCAATCTTCCGTCTTTCCGCGTCTTTGTTAGCTTATCCCATCCGACGGGTCTGGAACATCCATGAAAAACCAAATTCAATTTATTCTAGCCTTTACATCGAAAAATATCTTAAGCAACAACCTCTCTTTTCAGGAACTCCAGCTACCCCATCTTCAATCAGTCCTCAATGGAGGCAATTAGCATCCCTCATTCCCACAATCAAAAAACATATTTTTTACAAAATCGGAGATGGATTAACAACCCCTATTCAAGAAAACTGGATACCACAGTTCGTTAATTCTCTGGACCCGGCGAGCTGCTACCCAATCCAGACAGTCACTGATCTCATTGATCCTTTCACTCATACTTGGAATCATGATCAACTAAACCTCCTGCCACCCCATATGATCCAACGAATTGTAAATATCCACCTACCCCAAAATAACCCATCTGATAGAATCATCTGGCCTTACACCAAATCTGGAAAGTACACCACATCATCTGGATATCAGTGTTTAACTAGATTATCGGATCATTCCCACCTAAACCCCTTACCACCAACCAAGTTTCTTTAGACACTCCCATGTCCTCCAAAATTACAGATTTTCTTATGGAAAGCAATCAACGAAGGCCTCCCGACCTTCACCATTCTAAATCACATCCACCTCACCGATACCAACATTTGTCCACAATGCAACTCCAATACGGAATCTGCTGGTCATTTTCTCCTCCACTGTCAAGTGGCAGTGGACGCATGGAACATCCTCCTCACAAGACTCCCTATTCATTCAAACACCCCCCAAAATCTTTTAAACTTTCCAAACCCCCGGATGACAATCACACAAATTCTACAATTGAAAACTCATCACTCTGTCAAAACAGCCTTCTGTTTCCTTTTCTGGTCACTATGGATAGCTAGGAATGACTACATTTATCGACAAAGGCAACCAAATCCAGGTAACATCACCCAGATAGCTATCAGTCTGCAACAAGAATTCTCTTGGGTACAGGAGAACCTCCCTCCTGTAGTACCTGGAATACCATCTCCTACAAACCCAAGAAATATAACACGAACACAACAATCTTCATAGGGTGGGTTAAACCTAATCTAGATTGGATCAAGATCAAAGACAGATGAAGCAACATGAGGACACCTGTGAATAGGCTGGAGCAGTTTCATTTATAGGGATGCTTCTGCTAACACCCTAGTAGCCGTGGCACAACCACTAGGAATCTCCACCACCCTCACAGCTGAATCATGGGCTATGCTCATAGCAACCAGGATGGCAAAAGAACGAAGCTAGCCAAAGGTTCAATTTGAAACTGATTCGGAAAACTTTCTTCGATTCCTAACCTCAGATGACAATCCGCCTTGGTACATCTCACGAATGATATCCGAAATCAAACAAATCATGAGACAGATCCCCTACTGCACCGTCAAGCACAATTACAAGGAAGGTAATCTGGCGGCGGATGGACTGGTCAATCTAGCGGCGGACAACAACCAACTGGAGAACCTTACAACTTTATTTTGGGATCATACAATCCCACCATGCATTAATCAAATTGTAATGGATGACTCCTTGGGTATCACCTACCCTCGTGTAATTGCTGCTTAATTCTATTAATATATTCCTTGCTTCAAAAAAAAAAAAGAAAAAAAGAAAAAAAAACTTATCAAGCCGATAAATTACACGAAGATGCTTGTTACTTGGTGGACTCGGAGAAACAAAACCTCCTTCTTGAAGAAAACAGAGGTATAAGAAATGAAAGACCCAATTATGATGTTAATTATGCTATACTGTTCAAGACCTGATGGCGGAGACTACTTTCAACCATAGATTTACAGAAGCAATAACAATAATAGTCTTGCAAATGTGATTTCAAAAGGAATGAGAAATGGAGCCTGTGTAAGATAAACAGAACAGACCAGAGCCTGCAATAAAAAAGCTGAATAAGAGTGTTTATATGGCTTCTTCATTCTTGCGAAGATGACACATGACGAGGTTGTTCAAAATTCTGTAATAAAATATTACCATGGATGAATAAAAGAAATAGCTTCGCCGAATCCATTACAAAATTTTCTTTCAGATTCTCCAAAAGATACTGACATAAAAAAAAATCAAGAAAAAAAAAAAAGTGATTTTAGTGTCTCGAGAATCAGCAAGATGGCTGAGAAAATTTGTCCAGAAAAACTATTCAGTTTACCAAAAAAGAAAAATGTCGGTTGTACACCGCCCGCTGCACCGCAAAACTTTCAATCATACACCCCCTTATCTTCTTTCATGCAAATACTTGCAGTTTTCTCCATGATAACACCTCCCCTGGGCGTAGTAGCGGCACAACTGCCGTTGCATCGGAGGACCTCCACGGTTGGGACTCCAAGGTGGGCAATTAAAGCCGCGAGAAGGAGAATCGAAGTTTCTGTGAGGACCTCACAGGAGAATTGAAGCTTTTGTAGTTCGGACTTCTTGGATGAGTGGGACTTCTTGGTGGATAATTGAAGCTTCTGTGGTTCGGACTTCTTGGTGGACAATTGAGCATTCTGAATGCAACTGCCGTCCACGGCTGGGACTCCAAGGCGGGCAATTCAAGCTTCCTCGAGAAAGAGCATTGAAGCTTCTGGCAATGGGGCTCAGGACAGGAGAATTGAAGCTTCTGTGTGTGGGACTCCTTGGTGGACAATTGAAGCTATTCTGAGCAGGAGCATTGAAGCTTTTGCGTATGGGGCTCTGGACAGGAGAATGGTAGCTTCTGCGTGTGGGACTCTGAAGAGAAGAATTGCAGCTTATGCGGGTAGGACTCTAGGAGGGGCATTGAAGCTCGAAACATTTTCATTTGGGTACGAGGGTTTAGAAGTTACTCCATTCACATGTTTATCTCGGTCTTCATGCAAATACTTACAGTTCTTTCCATATCTACACCTTCCTTGAGGATAGTATTGACAAACCTGGCGCTTTGAGGGAGCCCTCCCAAGAATAGAATTTCGGGGAGCAGCATTGAAGCTTGACTGATTTGCATTTGCATGATGAGATTGATGAAGCTTTTCTGAAAAGTTATTTTGTGCATTGTTCGCATATGCATCATGGACATTTCCAGAAAACTTTTGCTGGGTACTGCTGGCGAATTGAGATCTGCTACTTTGGTTGTTCTCAACTTCTCTCGTTCCATTATGTTGCAGTTTATTAGTGTTTGCATAGGCCTCGTAAGATTGATAGACCTTTTCAGAGATGTGATTCTGCCTGTGCTTGGCAACCTGATATCCATTATTGTGATGTTGTTCAGTAAAACTTGATGGCATTGTGGTGTTCATGCAGACCTCAGAGAGAACCATCTTTGGTGGGAAAGCTGGTTTGTGTTGTCCAGCCTGAGTAGATTGTTTTGTGTAGATTGTTGGGTTTTCATTCTGAAGTTGAGCAGCTGGTTTCGTCTCCAATTCTTCTGGTGACATCCTTCTTTTCGGCTTTTGGACAGTATTTCTTTTACTATTTATTTCATTTCTCAACACCCTAAAGTCAAAAAATCAAGTGTGTTAATGAAGGAGTCTTTATGGAAAAATTACTAGTTGAACTGAAGACAAACTGCACATAACATCTCGACTTCCTATTCCTATTCCTGTTCTGAACAAAATATCTAGCAGGAGATGACAAACGGGTTGAGAAGCTCACCTCTGTCCGGTCATCTTCTTCTGCATTTCCTTTTGCTGGATTCTTGTTTCTCTGTTAGACCTAGCAAGAGATCCTCTGGAGTGTTTTTCTAGCAAAACCTTTCGCCTTAACTCCTCATCTGCCCATAACTGAAATTTAAGAACAGAGTTTAGCTCCATATATAGTACGGAAAGATGAATAACATGCGATGGAAGAAAAAATAACTGGACAGACCTGTCTCATTGTCTTTAGCTTATAAAGATTTCTACCCTTAATTAGAAGAGGGTGGAGAGGAGGAAGTGGTTTCTCTCCTTTGCTCCATAGTACTTCAATCTGATCAAATCGAGCAAACTTAGAGTTTCAACGTGCACAATGCCAAAATATTAGCCAATAATATAATTTAGTTTCACTGAGTTAACGTTGCATATTAAACAATCAAGCGCACCGTAAATGTGTGTTGCTGCTTGGCAGAACCATAGCTTTCTTTCACAATACGACCCGCAACAGTTCTAGTCCCACAGGGAGGGCCAGTGGCACTCCTAGAAGCTATGTTATACCTATGCGAGACAATGTAATCAGATTCCAAAACAATAAGCATGGATAAAATTGTAACTGCAAACCAAGGATAAACAGTTTGCTTGCTCACATTTCATAAACATTTTGCTCGAACATTACAACATCTCCAGTGCAAGCATCACCTGCACATCAATCCCCATCATAAATAGTAATTCAACGACACGTAATAGTAATTTATCATTCCTTTATCAGATGGTATTCTCAGTTTCAATGAATTTGGTTGATCACAGCTAGGACAGGTTTCGAGATTAGGTGACATCCAATTATCTGTAGCTCGATGGTACAAATTCTCTTTGTTGTGGTAAATGAAAGAACCAACCTCCAATAATTTACCTTGTAGATCAAACTCGAGAGTACATCAATGCGAATAGCTTAATATAGTTTCTACTAGTGACTTAATATTTTTTCTAGTCTTTAACATTCTTTTAGTGGAGAAACATAGCCAAGAAAAACACCACCATAATGCTTGCTCTAATAGACTAATAGTAATTCGACAGGTAAAATCTAACAATGCTTTAATAGTAATTCAACGAACACGAATCTAACAATCATGACAACCAACCTTTGCAGTTATACACAAAGCTAGATACCGGATACTTCAGTTCTCCACCACCATTTATGATCCTGCACTTACACACAGCCCATAACCAAATTAGATCAATACAACATCAAATAAAAAGAAGCAAAATCGGATACAATTAAGCGTCATTCATGATTACCCAAGATGTTCCTTAATCCGATCAATAAGAATGTCTTTCTTCCCCGTCAATCGCAATCCATTCTTCCTCAAATAAACTTTACATTGTTCCACTTTCAATTTCTCCACCTGACCACCTGCTCTCATCCATCAAAAACACAACACATTAAAACCCAATCCATACTAAAATCGTCTGTGAAGCATTAACTCAAACACTTTACCAGCAATAATCTTCTCAATAGTTTCATAACTTTTCGCATCTTTCGCATTAAGTTCAGGCACCTTAATCTCTACATCATCGGGTTCTTCATCATCATTTCCAGATTCGATAACCTTCGAAATACTACAAAATCAAAAAAAAAAAAAAAAAAAAAAATTAGCTTCATCTCTGAGGTCAATCAAATCAAATCAATGAATAAGATTAATATACGAACCGTGATTTAGATTTCTTCAATGAAAGTCTGGATAAACTCGACCGCGTTTCTTCAAGAACATCAAATGTTGGGTCTTCTTCTGAATCATCATCAGCAGCAATTTCTTCACACCCTGATGATTCTCCTTCTTCTTCTTCTTCACAGTAGTTTTCATCATCACTCACTGGGAACATCTTCTGATTAATCTTCTCCATTAATGGGTTTTTTTCCTCCTTCAAAATTTTTTAATCAAATTAGAGGATCAGGATTAATGATTTAGTTGTTCTCTCTCTATCTCTTTTTAAGGATTTTCTAGTTTCTATAAACAGAGAGAAATGAATTTTATTATTGCCGTTGAGAATTCAAAATTTGAAAACTATCTAGAATTACGGGATTGCCGAGAAGTCGTGCCGATCCGGGCTACGTATTAGGCCCGTAAGATCTAGGTCATTCATTCGAACTCAGGCACATGCCTATCCGGTATAGAGAAAAATACAAAAACAAACTAAACTAAGAAGAGCTTGTCATACCAAAATCGAACTTGTGCTAGCAGTTAGGGGTGAGCATGGGCCGGTATGGAACGGTTTTCACCTCATCCGCATCCAATCCAATTCGCAACGGATTTCAAATTTGGCACCCGCATCCAATCCAACATCCAATGGATGCACGGATGAACGGATTGGGTGCGGATAATCTAATGGATTTGTTGGTTAAAATTTATAATGAAAAAATTAGTTAAAATTTATAATGAAAAAATTAGTTAAAATTTATAATGAAAAAATAAAGCCAATATAGATGACTTCTTATAGAACCTACACATTTTATATATGTATATAAATATAGAAGTGTCATGGACAACACTCCAAGCAAACACCTTCAAAATTCTAAAACTATCCATATATTTTTTCTAGAAACTATATAAATTCCATAAATCTAACGGGTATGGATGTCCAATGGATTTTCAAGGTTGCATCTGGTTCCAATCTGTAATTCGTTGGATTTCAAAATCCCATCTGCATCCAACCTATTAGCAAACGGTCTGAGCATCCATCCGCACAAATACGGTTAGTCCCGGTTAAATTCGAGGATTACGGATAAAATGCACACCCCTACTAGCAGTATGGAGTAGGCGAAACGATTTGAAAACTATAGACACGCAAAGAATTTATTCTGGTTGATAAAACCCAATAGTGATCGAGAGACACAAAAGTATGCCACGACCTCTAGGGTGGACGGTAGGCCCATCAGGGGCCATTAGTAAAAATTGTAAGACCAAGCACGATGGGAGAGGGCATCCTTTCCCTATCCCTCAAATAAAGGGAAAGGATAGTACAAGGAAGGCAACCTCACTATGGTGCCCGGTTTTTCCTTCCCTACACGATACGGAATAGTGCCAAACGGCTACTTAGTAGCCTTTATTTTTCCAATTTTTTTTTCAATGGGAATATATTTGTCTAGGTAAAAAAATAAGATATTTTAGAGTAAAAAAGAGATATATATAATAGGTAAAAAGGAGATATAATAGGTAAAAAAGAAATTTCAGTAAAAAAAAAGAGTGAAAAGGGAAAGTTTTAAGGTAAAACTTTAAAAACCAAAAACGGCTACTCAGTTGCCCCAACTTTAAAAATCTTCTTCGTCTAGTAGCCCCTTTTTCTATTTCCTCTTTATTTGGATTTCTAGTTTCTTTCCGTAGGGAGGATCTTACGCTTACTTTTTTCAGCTCTCTCTCTGCTCTCTCGCTCTTTCTCTAAGCAGAAGAAACCCCAAACCCTAAGAAGCGCCGCCGCTCAGATTGGCTTCTTCGGGGGAAAATCTGAGTAGCACATACCTCAGCTAATCTTCTATACTCTTTATTATCTTGCCTGCATAATTTTTTTCTTTGGTAGTAACATTTAGACTTCGATCTTGTTTTTATGTTTAGTCTATTTTAAGATTGAAGGTTTAAATCTTTATTTTAGTTTTATCTTTTGATTCTCGTTGATTTCTTAGATTTCCTTGTTGATCTGTTTTCTCTTTTGGTATTTTGATCCTTGATGTGGTCTAATTTTGCTGGAAAAGTTTTGTCTCAAAAGGCACAAGTTGCTTCAGCAAAACCAAGATAACTACAATCTTATTTCGATCTATCAATCTTCTCCTTTATTTGTTTGATTTTTGGTTTAACCCTTCTATTTTGGTTCTGAATCTGACCTATTTGAATACAGACCTAACTTTTGAGCTCTTTTAATTGTTTTGCTTCTTAGTTCCTTCTATTAGAGTATAATCCTTCTTAGAGTTTGGTTTGCTGGTTTCAACTGATTTTGGTAATTATTTTGGGTTTTTTTTCTGATTTTTGTGGATCTGATTTGCGGTGATGATACCCAAAAGTTGGTTTTCGATTCTCTACAGAAGATCTCAATTTCTAGTGACAACATCATCGACTACAGCTACAAGATCAAGATCTCGGGCAACAACTGCGATCTCAGCAACAATTGAAGCAACAGCAATAGACCCCATGATACGTACAATACCAAAAGATACCAAGACACCCACAACAGCCACCAAGACTCTGATACAAATGCAGATTCAGACAGATTCAAGTTTCTTCACACGGATTACGACCGACCTACTTTTGGATTGAAAACCCTGAGAAATGGTTGGATCATCTCATGATCCCTATACTGCTGCAATTTGTAGTCCTGTGTAGTTTGTTTTTGTTTCTAACAAAACAAGTTAGGCTATTTAACCTATTAGTATGTTACTGGATTACTGGGATGGTACAATTAGTATAAGAAGATGATTCTTATAATCACTATTTGTGGAGCAAAACTTGTTATGATGTTGGTACCTTGATTTTGTATGTTTTATTCGCTAAGATGATATGTAATGACTCTTGTAACTCCTCGGATTTCAAATCGGCTCTTATTACCAATATATGAGGCTTGCCTGTTTTACGAAAAATAAAAAACAAAAAAACTTAAGATGTTAATTCTTTGTTTCAACCAATCACGATGATGATTACTAGAAAAACTATTGCGCTTTCTCTTTTTAAACCATGAAAGAGGGTTCCTAAGTGTCATCGTGGAGCGATGCATGACTTGTGGGTGTTCACATTGGTAGGTGTCACATGCCCATTTTGTGGCCTAAATTCCCATGAGACATGACTGTCAATATTTTGTGATTCAATGAATCAACTTCACCCACTAGTACTCAGCCTAGCACACTTGCATCAAAGTATGCATCTGCCTTCACTCTTAAGGCTTTACACAATAGAAGTCTTTCTTATTTTCTCTCTAACTCTTTATGCCCATATAAGCATAAGAGTTTTCCATGCATCAATGTACTTAAACAACTTCATAAGGTTATCAACACAGTGAACACAAAGATATATCGCAACAAACCCATTTTATTGCATTAAGGAAGATTACATACAATAGTCCATCTCATGGACCAAACAGGCCGTTCACCCTCTTTGGTGGATGCCTAACTCTCTACAATTCAGTGGTTCTTCATCCAAAAGAACAACCTTAAGCTTTTTGATCCCTAAGCTATTTATACATGTTAAAGATGATACCAAATCTTTTGTGAAACCGCTTGCACATCCTATGGAAAGACAAGTGTCCATAGGTAGTTTCCTTAACCGCCAATGTGCTTTTCTACCATCACCTTATGTGTTGTCATAACAATTCATGCCACACTTGTTATCTATGTTTAGGTAATGCCAAACTCAGTTATAAAGTCATTTTATAACCATCTCAATTTAACTCCTTGCTCTGGCATGCGAATGATGCGCATCCAACTTAAAACTAACGGCCTTGAGCCAATATCCAGTCAACCGCGCTGCACCCAACTTGGCCTAAGCCAATGTACATCCAACTTAGCACTAAAACTATTTCGTCCATACAACTAACTAATTTGATGCCAAAGGATGAGTAATGTCATGCCAAACTTGTTTTGTTGCTTGGCTCAGCTTCATATGTTAAGTGCATCACTCACATTCTTTTGTCGAGCAATGGCCAACAATAACGCATTTGGCATCGCTATTGTTGCATTTGCATTGTCTAGGCCTTGGCCAAGCCATAGGCCAATGCATAAGTCATCTCATGACTTATCTTGCATCCTTAATCCATTTCTTGAGATGGGCTAATTCTGGATTGCGAATATAACACTAAGAACCAAGAACCAAAGACATTTAGTCCCGAGCAAGTCAAGGTAGGGAAGAGATGATATCTCGTGAAGATCTTATCTCATAAAAGTATTGTTAAGTTTCTACGTCGGCTTGCAACCTGGGCAACCTGTCCGGAGACAATATCCATTCCTTGGCACATTCCGTGTCGCGGGTGGAGCGGTGAGTGGGCACACTATTCTAGTAGGGTTTATGCATTCACGACCTTTAGCATCGCATACCCACTATATCCCTACCCAGGGTTGCATGGCTACAGGGAGGACTACTCCCTTTCACGATCCTACTGCCTGCATAGCTACGGGAGAGAGTCCCCCCTTCACAATATGCCAGTATAGTTTCACTTGTTCACGACTTCGAGTGACAATTAATGATACCTTCTCGGTAAGATATGTACATGAACCAACTAGTCTTTCCCGGATATGAATCTGGAAAGGTACCCGAAAGTTAATCGGGCTTGTTGTTCGACACGCGGGGCGGAGAGCCAACCAGTACCCAAGAACCAAACACCACTCATACGCCAACACGTATTGTCCATCAAGAAACGACCGTCTCCAGTAGGAAAAACCCGCTAAGCCTTTTAAGGCCCAACGAGCACGAGTACCATGTCCAAGTATTTCCAAGCGGACACGTTGTGGGCAACTATGCAACATTATCGCATAATATTGGACTATCTTGTCTAAGCTTGTTTAGCGCTTCATCGTCGGACTATGCATCTCCATGGTCGGACCACTAACTTCATTTTAGCGTTTCATCATCGGACTATGCAGCTTTATTAGCCGGACTAGTAACTTCAGTAAAGCGCCACCTTGGCGCTTCACTGACTTGGTCTGTAACAGTAGGGAAGCTGAAAAAAGGACTTGACGACCATAACAATTGTACATATTTTATTCACCGTTTTTAAAGCCGGACAATGACAATACATAATCCGGCCATGAAGAAATATTCAGTTCAGCAAATTTCGAGAGGAAATTTTTTTCAAAAAGGATTTCATCAAGAATTTCTTCACACCCTTGTGGGAATAAAAACTACATCACTCACAAATTGAAGTTTTATTGGTTGGTTCCATGAAATCCAGCCGGAACCGCCATTTCCCGAAATGGGTTTACCCCTCTCTCCTTTTAAGAGTGCGGATTTTGCGGATTCATCAATATGGAAAGGCTTTTTAAGAACCCTGATTTTGGGCATACCAAAATCTTTCTAGGCATAGTCAATAAAGACAAAAAGGGTTGTGAAATAATAAAATCAGATATCCCCTTAACCCAAAAATTTTTAAATGACAAATCTACCCTTTACGTATTAGGGTTAGTAATCTGGATTAGTGATTAAATATTTTGTTTAGTGATTAAGATAATTTTCAGAATTATAAAGGTTGTTTAGATGAAAAAATTTGGGGGAAAAAAAAATCAAAGTTTTGGTTAAGAAGGAGAGAAAGAGAAGGAGAAAGTGAGCAAATTTTAATTCTTGATTCAATGGAGGATGAGGAGGGTCATTCTTCGTCTAAAAAACCTAGGAAAATACATATCAACCACCACAATGATCCAGAAATGGCTGATTTCTTAGATTATGAGAATGATTTTACACAAACTCAAACTCAAGATGATAATTTTTATGAGCCAAATCCAGATGATGAATACATAGATGAGGAACCCAATGCTTCTAACACACATGTACACTTCTATTTTATGTTTAATCTCACTTTTGTAGCTTGAAATCATCAAAAATTGTATTTTTCATCATGGTTCTAATGAACCAGACTATGTCGGCTTAAAAATATAAGCCAAACCTACTAAATTGATGAACAGTTCGGCTAGCTGAATTTGTTAACATTATAAGCCGAACCTTCATTTTCCAACTTCCAACCTATTTGCAAGATCCTAGTTCGGCTTATTAAAGTCTAATAACAAGCCAAACCTATTTCTGAGAGTTAGGTTCGGTTTTCACTCTAAATATCGTATCAGCCGAACTATATATTTTTCTAAGTTCGGCTCATATTCAAAAAATCACATCAGCAGAACATGATACTGATTTTCCATGAAACACTTAAATTCATACACATTTAGGGGTTAGGCTATTTATTACATATGTTTTCTATTGCGCAGCCTTTTCATAGGATGAACCAAACAAAAAAAATGGAAATTACTAAAAGTGTTAAGAAAGTGAAGTCTAATGATGGAGAATACCAAGGTCCATATTAAACTCATTAAAATTAATGAGATCTTATCTTCAACTTCAAGAGAATGAAAAGACAAACACAACACAAAAAGAATGAGGTCATTCCGACATCGGACGAAAAAGTTATGGCCAAAACAAGATCGAAAAACTTGAGTATGCAAGAAGGTTCGGCTGATAACTCAACAACACGAGCTAGACGAACCTAGAGCCTTCAAATCAATATTTTCGAAATGTTTACATAGAGAGGTTCGGCTTCAAAGTGATCTAATCGAGTCAGCTGAACCTAACAACCACCTGGGGTAAATTTCACTTCTCAGGTTCGGCTGGGAAGGTTTGCAAGGTATTAGCCGAACCTGACACTGTTCTGGGACGTATTTAATACGCATTTTGGGGTTCAGATAAAAATTGACATTTACGGTTTATCCGAACTGTTCATGGACACTTTCAAGGTGAAATTTCAAGAACAGTTCGGCTCAAAACTCAACTCAATTATCAGCCGAACCCGCTATTGTAACCGCGAAAACCCTAAGTTTTTAGCAATTTAACCCATTCAATCCATGAAAAACAACAATTAAAAGATTGGGTTTGTAGGGAATACCTTCTTATCCTCATTTCAATATTTAGAGCTTCAAATGGTTGAATTTCCGATTCAATTTCTGGTTTAATTGTAGTTTTTACACATTAATCTTCAATTGGTTCTTCTTCTTTAATTCATGGATTGAAGAGGATTTAGAACACCTGATGTTTGCTTTTTTCTTTGTACGATCCATTATATAGTTCAATTTAACCGATGATCGAATTTTCACGAATCGATAATTAATTACGGTGATGAAAAAAAAATCTCGAGAGAAAAGGAAGGTGGTTTGGATGGAGGAAGAAGAAGAGATGTTTAGGATAGTTTATTTTTTGATTTTAGGTTCAAGGGTATATAGGTAATTGAACTACACAATAGACACCCCTTATAAGGTCACCTAGGATGGGAAAACTAGTTTGTATGCCTTAGAAAGTTTTTGGTATGCCCAAAATGAAGATTCCTTTTTAACCCTGGCATAGAGTTTACCTGGGCTTCGCATTGGAATATGGAGATTAGATTGGGGCATGACATGGGCTTAATGAACCAGAAAAATCACAAGCTGCTATGCAGATTTGCACCATGAGTGGAAATCCTCGACTGCAGCTCTAGTCGTTCATTCTTTTCTTTTGAATGAAAACAGTAAATGATGGAATTATATAACCTTGGTATGAACCATGGACATATCTAGGAAAATAAGCTTCCAGACTACAGAGCTTTTGATGAAAACCAGAACCAATTCTGTAAACAAAGACTATGTATGGGACAATTTCTCATACAATTTTAGGAGATTGTTTTACACAAATTTCTTTCCAGATTCGCGCTACAGAAAAATTGATCCTAATAGTAGGTACATCACATATAATTTTCCCCCTGTATCAAACCAGGGAAAGGAAGGAATTGAGGGTGCGAAAAAAACTCATAAGAGCCTTCAACTTCAACAACACCCCAAACCTTTCACTTGTTCCCTTTTCCTCAAATCTCAATATCCGAAACTATGACAAGAAAAGTGAATATGTCAAGTCTCTCTTTCTTCGGGCCAACCAGCGCCTTTTGTATCCAGATTCTTTTAGTAAGTCATCTCAAGCATTCAATTGTAAAGCAATAAACAACTATACTAGAGAGCTTACGCCTACCTCAGGGTTTTCAAGATTGACATTTGGATGGACCCAACCCGTCCGTATTGCCTACATATAAATTCGATTTCAGTTCAACAACAAGTATAACTTGGAAGAAGATGGCATACAAAATTCTAGCAAAAGAAAAAATCTGAAACTATACATTTTCGTACCGACTGTTTAAAGGCATTATAGACTAGCTAAGGAAAGAAGCGGATAAATGGATTTACCTGCACTAGTGCAACAGCATCCACTATAGTTGACAGATCATTGGACTTGGTGGAATACACTCTTAACTGCAAAAGCCAATATGTCATCAAGCACTGGCATGAGCTCCTTAAAAAAGAGAAAACCAAAAGAAAAAGAACATGAAGATGTAGTTATAATGCAGGTAAGTTAGATCAGGATTTTGGCCAAAACAACGGATGATAGATCGGTACTCCTTCAAGTCACCAGACGAAATAGAATAAAATTCTGGGTTGTAATATTCATACCCTCTGGTTGTAATTCTGCCTGTGGTTGGCATTGAAGTTGAGCAACCTTCTTTCCTTCTTCTGGACAGAATTACTTTCATTCTCAACACCTGAGTTAAAAAATCAAGCGTGTTAATAAAATAGTCTCTATTGAATAACTACTGGCTGAACCTGAACTGAAGACAAACTATATGTTCAATACAAACCTCCAAGCAGGAGAGGACAAATGGGTTGAGAAGTTCACCTATCCTGAACTCTTCCGCATTTTGTTTTGTTTAGTTCTTGCTTCTCTGTTAAGTCTCCAAGGTGGACAACTGAAGCATCCTCAAGAATTGAGGCCCCCCATGGCATCAAGTACAACATCAAGATGGCAACCTGAATATCCCATTATTTTGGTTGTTCTTAACTTTTATACTGCTATCTTGATGTCGTTTGATAATTTTGATTGTTCTCAACTTTTATACTGCTATCTTGATGTCATTTGATAATTTTGATAATACTTGATGCCATCGTGGTGTCCATGCAGAGCTCGGTGAACACCATCTTTGGTAGGACTGCTGGGAGTTGATTCTGAAGTTGAGCAGGTAGTTTCATCAACAATTCGTCCGTGACATCCTTCTTTTCGTCTCTTGGACAGTATTTCTTTCATTTCTCAACGCCCTAAAGTTAAAAAAAATCAATCAAGTGTTAATAAATGAGTCTTTACGGAATAACTACTAGCTCAGACAAACTGCACATAACATCTCGACTTCCTATATAAAGTTTCTGGCAGAAGATGACCAACAGGTTGAGAAGTACCTTTTCCTGAAATGGATGCAGATTTCATATCATAAAATTTAAAATTCTGAGTTTGAACTGATACGCAGCTAGACTTTGCTTGACTTTGTATTTGGGGGGACTCCTCGAAGATAAATCACATTGCAATTGAAAAGGGGTTGTGGGTTTTGATGTGAACTTTATATTATTTCAACTAGAAAATCATATATAACAAATCCGTTCCAACATGGTTTACTGAAACTGGCTGGGACTGGAAGTTCTCGCAAGACTAACTATATGTTAAGACATAATTTACAATTTTAAAGGATAATTACCCACTACATTTAAAACTTTACCAATTTTCATCTAACATACATACATCTTCGACCAAGCAACCATATCAATAAATTTCATGCTGATATTTTGTTCAACATTTTTTCTCTCGTTTACCAGATAAGTTGATTGATAAATTTAAACTAGTTTGCAAGCCACGGAGTAATCATATCCAATGTTCCGATTTTGAAGAATACTCTTAATCCTCGACGAGTACGGCAAACCGCAAGAATGTCAACTAGAGGAGAAAACCAAACTATTTATTAGCAGTACCACCCAAAAGAAGAGGAGGTTCTTCCATTGTCAATATCTGATATGATTCCTTTCTTACCTCGCCTTCTTTTTGCACTTCATTCTTAAAATATGGTTTCTTTCTTACCTTGTCTTCTTTTTGGTGTACTGCTAATACTTGGTTTGGTCTTACTTTTCTAATTGAGATTATCGGGTACGCCTTATTCAAGGAGGATTAAGGGTATCTTCAAATTCAGAAGATTTGATACGACTCTTCCACTTATTGCAAACTAATTTATAAATGTCAATCAATCTATCTCCAAGCGAGAGAAACCAACTATTATTATTGAACATAATAACGACAGGAAACATAGCCAAGAAACACATCACCATAATGCTAGCCACTAATATAAATTCAACAAGTAAAATCTAAGAATGCTCTCACATTCTAACAAACTAACCTTTGCAGTTATACACAAAGCTAGATACCGGATACTTCTCCACTGCCATTTATGATCCTGCACTCACACACAGTAAATAACCAAATTAGATTAGTACAACATCAGTAAATTAAAAAATCAAAATCAGATACAATGCAATGTCATTCATTATTACCCAAGATGTTCCTTAATCCGATCGATAAGAATTTCTTTCTTCCTCGTTATTCGCAATCCATTCTTCCAAAAATAAACTTGACATTGCTCCACTTTCAATTTCTCCACCTGTTCTCATCCATCAAAAACAAAACACCACATTAAAATCCTACCCTTACTAACCCCGCATTATATCAAACACCCTTACCAGCATTAACCTTCTCGATACAATGCACGAGAAAAAGAATCCCAAATAGTGATCACTGCTGGCAAGGAAGAGAGACAGATCAATACTTTTTCTCATGCATTGTTGGATGACCAACCTGTTGCATTCGTGCACAGAGTTCCCATTCCAAGCATAAAGAAATTCTGCTCTCCAGGTTGTTCTTGAAGAAAAACACACGATAATACTCTTTCACAATACGACCTGCAACAATCAAGCTCACGTCAAAAGACAAGACAGTTGTAGAAACAATAGAAAATGAAGAGACAGTTGCGAAACACAAATATCTTTTCCAACCATAATGGTGATATATATCTTCGTTCACACAAAAATAATAAAATCGGTAATAAGCTTCCAGCAGATATCAAGTACGACATTTTATGTGGTTTACCGATTGATTTAATTTAACTGATAAATGTCAATTAATATGCAAAACTGGGAAAAACATATTGAATCTTCTGAATGCCAAGGCAAACAACAAATTCATTTGATATAAGGATTCCAAGTTTTTATAGACACTAATTGACATAATCAATCAAATCAACTACTAAGACACATAAAATATCGAACACTATATCTGCTCGAAGTTTATAACGACATTATTTTTACTTGATTGAAAATACATCATTATAATTAGTGTTAAGAAATGATTTTACCAATTCCTAGAAATCCCTAGATATATATCTAGTAATTTCATGTCGATACTAACATTTTTTTTTCTCTTATTCACCAGATAAGTTGAGTGATAAATGTAGACACACAGCCAATAAAAGCTGGAAAAAACACAACAAAGCTAAAACTTTGCAGTTACACTCAAAGCTAGATACTGGATACTACAGTTCTCCACCACCATATATGATCCTGCTTTTACACACAGCCAATAACCAAATTAGATAAAAACAACATCAAATAAAAAGAAGCAAAATCAGATACAATACAATGTAAATCATTCATTACCCAAGATGTACCTTAATCCAATCACCTGTTGTCATTCATCAGAAACAAGACATAAACCACATCAAAACTCTATCCACAAACTTACATCCTCATTCAGGCATTATATCAAATACCTTACCAGCAATAATTTTCTCAATAGTTTCAAAACTCTGGGATTAAGTTCAGGTCCTTGTCCTTTTATCTCTACATTGTCTGGTTGCTCTTCGTCATTTCCAGATTCAATAACCCATGGAATCCTGCAAAAATACAAAAAAATACAAAAAATTAGCTTTCATCTCTGGAATCAAGAGATCAACCGAATCAATCGAAGAATAAGATTAATAGAGGAACCGAGATTAGTTTCTTCGAGAACATCGAACGTTGGATCTTCTTCAGCATCTGCAATCTCTTCACTTCCTTATGATTCTCCTTCTTCTTCTTCTTCGTTCTCACCAGAAGGAGAATCATCCGGAAGTGAAGAAATTGCATCGCCTGACAAATTGATTCAGAAGTTTTCTTCATCACTCGTTTCTATCGACAGGAAAATGAAATCAAAATTGAGAAACCGTCTATATCGACGGGATTAGAAGTCCGTGCCGGCATGGGCGGAGCCACGCTGGGACTAGGGAGGACAGTTGTCCTCCTAGTTTATGGTAAACCGAAAATTTGTAATTGTAATTTCGTTAAATAGAATATTTGTCCCCCTGAATTTTGGTAGATAGAAGGAAATTTAGGTAATAATAGGAAAGTCAATAACTATTTGTGAGAAAAAATAGGAAAATCAAATAGTTTATCTGCCTAAATTAAGGGAACTATTAAATAAACGATCTTTAATATGAATTTTTCCTTAACAATAGTATTGATATGGAGAAAATGCCTAAAAAAAAATTTCGGCCTTCGGCCGCAATTCACTGCAACGGTATCATCCTTTTGCTACATGTATAGTTGTCCCCCAGCCAAATGTTTCTGGCTCCGCCCCTGCGTGCCGGGCAAGGCTAGATCTAGATTATTCATTCAAGCTCATCTCATCTCACTATCATGAAAAAAAGAAGATCGGAAGAAAAAAAAAAAAAAAAAAAAACTTGGGCATGTGAAAATCAAACTGAATCCAACATCTTCCAGGATGCAACTCAGATGTGAAGACGGCTATTCTCATTCTGCTCCAATTTTATAATCCGTAAATCCTAAATTTTTTGAGAATTACTAAATTATCCTAAGAGCAACTGCAGTAGGCGACTAAACCCATTTATTTGGTCTCTACACTGCTAGGGCATACAAGGAAGGACCATCGACCAAATCCCGCAGTAAATCAACAACTATTGGCGATTATATTTGGCCTATAGCGACCAAGACCAAAACCCAAATTTTAGTCGAGCGTTGATATAGTGTTCTGATAATACGCCCACACCAGGGCGTTGATAAAGTATTCGCCACACCAAAGCAAGTGACAAAGTCTACGCCGTTGTTGTTTTTTTTTTTTTTTTTTTTTTGATCAAGCGTAGTTTATACCCCGCCCCATATATTTTTATTTTTTTGATTTATTGATGGGGTAAAACAACAAGGGCGGGGTTTATACCTCCGCCTAATGCACTAAAAAATTAGAATATGTATATGGGCCGTGGATTATACCAACGTCCACATTTATTTTTTCGCCCAATTTAAGTTTTTTGCTGCACGGGTAGAGACAACGTTATTGGGATTCTCCTCTCATCTCCTCTTTCCCCATCTAGTTCTTACTAGCCAAATATAGATTCAAAACCTACAACCAGTCTTCTTCAAGATGCGGGTGCAGGAGGAACGTCCACAAGAAGAATTTCTATACCCCTCCGCCCACATCGCATCAAATGAGGTTTTTGAGTTAACAAAATTAACGACCTTTATACTTCACGCCCCACACCAAAGCGTTGGTATAGTTTACGCTCCACCAAAATTTAGTCTTCCTCCCATCAGCCATTTAGCACCAAATCTCTAGAACGTTTGGACTAAACCCAAATTTAGTCTTTTTTTTCCCTCTTTGGTCTTTGGTTGTTATACTCGCACCACTGCAGTTGCTCTAAGATATCTTTTTCTTTCTTAAATCGTAAGAAAATATATTATTCTCATAAAACAGGATAAAATCAAAAAAAATCAGACAACATAAGGGCTCAAATCTTTGCTATAAGTAACATTGTTATTCTATGAAAAAACTTAGTGACCTGGAAACGAGATGTGTTTGGGAAACCGAATAAGAAAATCAGACAACTAACCAAGACAATAGAAAACCTAGAAGCTAGGAACCATGATAACTCAAACGCTAGAAAAATAAGCAATAAACTTCTAGCGCTAGAGTCTTTGTATGACACTCAGGAGAAAATTGCAAGACAGCAGTCTAGAAACAATACTATTGCGTTAGGCGAACGAAATACAAAATTCTTCCATGTGACAACTCTGAAGAGAAGAAAGAGGAATAACATAGATTGTATTCAGGATAGACAAAACAATGTGGTCTCCTCTATGAAGGAAATTGAAGTTGTCTTAACATCTTATTTTTCGGACTTTTTAACGAAACCTCTTTAGATAAAGATTCTGAAATTTTTTCTCACATAAAACCAACCATATCTTTAGAAAAAAACAAACAGTTGACTGAAATCCCTTCCCCTGCCGAAATTTGGAATGTGGTGAAAAAACTTAAACCCAATAAGGCACCAGGGCCTGACGGTTTCCCTGTAAGTTTCTTCAAACATAATTGGGATACTGTCGGTCCCCAAATGGTAGCAGTCCAAAGTTTTTTCAAAACTAGAAAATTGAATCCTGAATTAAACAAAACTTTCTTATTCCTAATTCCCAAAACTAAAAACCCAAAAAATCCAGCAGACTTTAGGCCAATAGGATTATGTAACTCTCCTTACAAAATTATTGCTAAGATTTTGGCAAATAGGTTTAAAAAAACCCTGGAAAAAATAATTTCTCCTCTTCGGTCAGCCTTCCTCTCTTCAAGACAGATTTTTGACAACATCATTGTTGCTCATGAAATTGTCCATTCAATGAAGAAAAGCAAGAAAAAAACAGGGAATATTGGCCTGAAAATCGACATGTCGAAAGCATTCGATAGGGTCAATTGGAATTTCCTGATAAAATCTCTAACAACTTTCGGTTTTTCAAAAGATTGGTGTGACTTAGCTTTCCAATGTATTTCCACTTCATCCATTGTTGTTCTTCTTAACAGCATTCCTTGCAATGAGTTCAATCCTTCAAGAGGAATCAGACAAGGGGATCCCCTATCCCCTTATCTGTTCATCTTATGTATGGAAGTTCTTTCTCGCTATCTTTGTCACTTAGAATCTATTAAAAAGGTGCAAGGCATTAAGTTAACTCCTAAATCAACTCTTATATCTCATCTGTTTTTCGCAGATGATCTTCTGTTGTTCACTAAAGTTGACTTAGGGAGTTGTAAAAATCTCTTAGACGCTATCAACATCTTTAGTACTGCCTCTGGTCAGGTCATCAATTTCTCTAAATCTGGATTATTTTTCAGCAAAACAGTCCACAAAAAGCACTAAGGAATTATTTCTAGACTTTTGAAAATCAAAAAAATTAACATAAGAGACACTCATTTAGGAGTTCCCCTATTTATTGATAAATCAAAGCTTAAAGCTTTTGATAACATTATTGAGAAGATGGAGCACAAAATAAAGACTTGGTTAGGGAAAATTTTATCACAACCTAGCAAAATAGTTTTAAACAAATCTGTTCTGTCTAGTATGCCTATTTTTAGTATGGGGTGTTTTATGTTGCCAAAAAAAAAAAAAAAAAAAAGAGAATAAATGACATTCAACGAGACTTCTGGTGGGGGAAGCACTCTAACTCTAAAGGCATCTATATCAAATCTTTTGATTTCCTTTGCAAACCTGTGAGCCAGGGAGGGCTGGGTTTCAAAGAAGCCGACAAAATGAACCAAGCAATGATTAGCAAAATTGCTTGGAGACTAGTAAGTCATCCTGATGACTTATGGGCATAAATTTTGAAAGGTAAATACTTCAAAAAAAAAAAAAAAACAGGTGCACTACATTCAAAGAAGAAATCACAAGCTTCTTGGGTTTGGAAATGCATTCTGCAAGGAATACAACATATCAAAAAGTACAACATTTGGGAAGTAGGGGATGGTATTTCTATAAACATTTGGAAGGATAATTGGCTACCCCATAGGAAAGAAACTCTGGCAGTTTCCACTATAAATAGTCACCCTAATATAACACTTGTATCTCAGTTAATTAACTGTGACACAAAGAAGTGGAATATACCTTCGTTAAACTCTATGTTTGACACAGTTCTTGTTACTGAAATTCTAAACATTAAACTATTCCTAACTGAGGATGGGAATTTAAAAAAAGACAAAATCAGATGGCGGATCACCACTAATGGAGAATTCACAATGCAATCTCTTTATGCAAAGCTTCATAATCTGTCTGACACAACTACAAAAGAAACAAGAAAGTTTTGGAAACATCTATGGAGCATGAACATATCACAAAGAATTAAACTTTTTATCTGGAAATGCCTACAAGATGCTCTACCAACTAAACAAAAGTTGGGCTTTTAAGATGAAGAGAGACAATGTGTTTTCTGTCGTCAGACAGAAGAAACTACTTTCCACCTGTTCTTTAACTGTGAATATGCTAAAGCAGTATGGCAACTTCAACCAATGCCAACTCAGGGAGTACTTTCTAACCAAACTTCTTATATTTCTTCATTCTTAGATATGTACAATGAATGGATAAAGGGAGATCTGAATTCCATTTTCATGGCCTTAGCAGCCACCAAATGTTGGTTCATTTAGAAAGAGAGGTGTCTTAGAGTTTTTGAAAATATAAGTAGAACACCACAGAAACTTGCTTTAGATATTCGGCGCCACTATGATTACTGGCATCCTTTGATTGTCCCATCATGCTCCTCCATTATAATTAATACTACTGTTAGAACACATTCCAGCTTATATTGGACATTCCCAATTAGAAATTTCTATAAGTTGAATTGCGATGCTTCTTGGAAGTCAGCTGATACTAATGCAGGTTATGGTTTTATTTTACGCAACTGGGCAGGTACTTTCAGGTCAGCACAAATGGGTAGCTGCAAGACTGAATTTGCAGAAGAAGCAGAAGCTGTAGCGTTGCTACAGACAATTCAATGGGCCATCATACATGATCTGCAAAATCTTTCAATAGAAGGTGACAATCAAAATACTATCCAGTATTTACAAGGAACACAAACCTCAATCAAATGGCAAAGCTTGGAAATCTTGGATGAAGTCAAAAAGTTAGCACAAAACCTAACTTCTTTCGGGGGATTTCATCTGGTGGATCGTAGAGCTAACAAAGTGGCAGACATTTTGGCTAAAAAGGGAGAAATGCACCACAACAAACTACTAGTTTTACTGAAGTTCCAATGTTTTTAATTCCCATAATATCTTTTGACACTGTCAAAGCTCAAGAGATATATATGTAATATGAACTCCAACTCTGTACCTTTTCTTGAAGATACTAATCACACAGATTCAGTCATCGGACGGACAGTTCACTTTGAACTGATTCCAAATGAGTCTGAATCTGCAGATTAGTCCCTTCTTTAGTAATATATGTCACTTTCAAAAAAAAAAAAAAAAAAAAAAAAAACTGAATTTAATTCGATAGTAAAAGCAGAGTCCAATTTTGTGCACACTTCTTTAAGGAGTGTCCACGAAACAAAGCCATCCTATTGGCTCCTCCAAATCAGCCGTTAACTAATTAAGTTAAATCATTTTTTATTTAATTTAAATCTTAAAAATGGTAGCATGATATATATAATATCTAATATTACCTAAAATATAGGACTCGTATAGATAACTAATATTGACTTCTAATAAGTGCCTTGTACTCGCATGGATTAAGCTAATTTATTTTCCAATATAATCACTACTTTTCAATATAATCATCACCAAAATGGTTACCATTTTGAAGTACATGGAGTCTGTTGATGATGCACCTTTTTATCGACCAGCGTTCCGCCCATTACAGTGATTATAGTGGCGTCAACGTATACAAAAAATGAAAATAACCCCAATTTGATGGCCATTGAAATTTACTGTCTTACTACAAATAAGAAAAAAGATGGGAATAGAAAATACTAACGTCATTTCAATTGATTCGGTGCACATAGTACTTATTCAAGAGTTTATTGTATCTCTTAGTCATTAGAGAAAGTGTTAAAAAAATAGTAATGCCATAATTTTCAGTGCGCCAATGTTATAGAACTGTAGCTTTACCTCCCCACAAGCATTTCTTGTTTTGTGCAGACTTCACTTGCGCAAGAAAAACTTGGAGCGTGGTATAATTTTCTATCTGTTGCGACATGAACACGTTCATCATAGGGATTGTTTCTTGGTGTTGAGAGCTAGCAAAATTGAATGCATGATTTCCTGGTGTTGATATCTACCAAAATTGGATGGATGAACATGGCTTCTAGAATAAACACCATGAGGATTTGCAGTAAGTCCTTGCTGATACTTGTTCCAGTGAAAAATTCTTTGCAAATAAATGTTATATGGATACATCGAATGCCAACCACTTTTGTTATTATATGGTTGTAGAAAGCACCTTGGAACCATTGTCTCTTGATGATTCGGGGCGCCTTGCGTCGCGATCGGAACTCCCTTCAAATAAACGTAACGGCAAATCAGTAACATGATCAGGAATAAAATACTACCTTACATTAAATACAACCATGTTAAAGAAAAAACTATTGTTATCAAGCATTACTTGAACCATTTCTTGTGATGTGTTTTGTATTTCTTGAGAGCTATCCACATTGCAACCCGATGCACATTGACATTCTTAAGTGGACTCTATGATTATCAGTACAACATGATGATTTTTTTATAACAAATTCAATACACCAACTCGTTTTTGGAGTTGTTAACAAATTAAGATTTTTCTGGAAATCCTATGTTTAAGGTAATATTAAATTTTATGTATATACTGCTACCATTTTTAAGATTTAAATAAAATTAAAATCAAATAAAATATAATTTAATTAGTTAACGTCTGATTTGAAGGAGCCAATATGATTGCTTTGTTTTGTGGACACTCTTTAAAGGAGTGTGCACAAAATTGGACTCTTTTGCACCGAGTGTAAGCTAAGCTATTATAAAGAAACTGAGCCAAATTCTACTCCCAATTGAGGCTGAGTGTAATTTAGGATTACACCCAATGACAAACTCACATTTTAACTCCGCCAGCCATGAGTTGCCATGAGTTGTAGTAGCTGGTGTTAAAGCCAAATATTTTTTCGTTTCTTTTGACGATTTTTTTTTTTTTATCATTCTTGAACTCATAAAATGCGTTGTTATTTTTTCTTTTTTGATCGATGGCGTATTTATTACGAGTCAACTGAATTTAATTCGATGCTAAAAAGCAAACCATATAACTTCAAAAAAAATTGGCACGGGTCCGCTCAATCACGGATGCTATATCTTATCCTGGTGGATAAGGGATGTCATGTCCTTCTAGGCCTTGTGAGGTTCAAATAGCAGGAAATGCATGATTTAAGCATCTAGACGTCAACTGAACATGCACATTGCATTTTCTCCATGGAGAGACGTATAAGATTTGCTTTTCCCCTCGACAAATATTTGGTGTTCCATTAAATTCTTGTTACTGGCATGAAATGCGTGAACCAGAATGTCCAGAAGAAAACCTAATTAAGTATAAACGAGTTTCATAGTTTTGTACTTAGAGAAAAACATCATTTACTAATGATTCGTTTAATGTTTAGTCATTGTTGTTCCCATCGTACGTATTAAATACGCTCATATGCCAGGTTTTTTTAAATTGATATCATGCCGTCATGGCACTATGTGTCCCCTTGCAAACGCAAAATGAACCGGATACTCTAACAAACCGTTTGAATAACATATCAGAAGTAGCTTTCCGATTTCTAGAAATCAAAATGTCGGAACAAAAGTTATTTTGGCTGCCAAATTTTAAAAGGATTTCTAGAAATCGAAAAGTTAACTTTTTATGAAGCAAGCTTCTGATTTCTGCTTCTAACTTCGACCCGTGGAGAAGCGGACATATATCCAAACGCGTTATAAGTAGGGTTCATATGACTAAGAAGATTTTGGTATGTAACAACGGATTTTGGAGTCTTAATGTAGATTTTAAGTAATGAGGGGCAAGAAACGAATTTCGGATTATGATTGCCATGTAAATTTTGGGTTTATATACCTGCTTGATTGGGGTATACCCAAACTAATTGGGGTATACCCAATAAGACAAAATCGGGTCATTGAAGTAAAACCAAGCCACCCCTTAACCTTGTATTTTCTAAATGGCTAATATGCCCTTGGTTAATTAACACTAAAATTCTGATTAGCTTAATTAATTGAGTTTAGATTAAAATTTTGAAATTATGAATTCAGTAGTCTTTAACCCGTCTTATGAGTTCGATTTGGATCAAAAAAAATTGTTTTGAAAATGTGAAAGGTCGGCAAGGTCGACGTTTGAATAAGGTGATGGCTATGTTGTAGGCATGGTAGACGTTTTAATAAGATGCCGACCAATTACAGCCGGCATTGTGTACGGATGAAGAACATTCCGACTATATCTGGTCGGCAAGGTCGATAAAAAATACCCTCCCGACTATAATATTTTTGACGTACAGAGAAGGTGCTACAAATGCATGATTCGTCGGCAAGGTACTAATTTCATAACCTGCCGACTATATTTTAGTCGGCAAGGTATAGAGATGGATATCTTGCCGACCCATGTAATTGCTAAATTCGGAGATAAAAAGTCGGCATGTTATTCTACCTATATACACTATAATGGCTATATTTTGTCGGCAAAGTCGACCAAAAATACCCTACCGACTTTTGGTTCGTTTTGATTCTTTTTTTTTTTTTTTTTTTTTTTTTTTTTGATTTCACAAGTATAGTTAAGAGTGTAGAAGAAAGATTTTGATTTTTTTTTTTATATGTTTTGGTCGGCAAGGTTTTTTAGTATGGCAATTTGGTCTTTTAACACCTTTTAGAGCATCCACGGTGCGACTAAACCCAAAGATCAAAGACCAAAAAAAAAAGACCAAATTTTAGTTTGGTCCATCGTGTGACGCAGATGGGTGGCGAGTAAATTTAGTCGAGCTGGGAGTATAAGTTCGCCGGTGTGGGGCGAACTTTATCCCCGCCAAAAAAAAAAAAAAAAAAAAAAAAAAAAGGGGCGAACATATAATGTCCGCCTTGGTGTGGGGATCACATATAATGTTCGCCCCACACCAGGCGGACATTATATGTTCGCCTCAACAAAAAAAAAAAAAAAAAAAAAATGGGGCGAACATTTTACCCCCGCTTGGTGTGGGGCGTAAACTATATCCCCGCCGGGTGTGGGGCGTAAACTTTAAGTTCGCCTGGTTTTGGGGCGAACATTATATCCCCGCTCGACTATATTTGGGTTTAGTCTTTGGTCCCCGACCAAATATAATCGCCCACTGTTCATTTAGTCTGGTATTTGGTCGATGGTCCGTCCCGCTACGCCTGGTTCTGAGACCAAAAAAATGGGTATAGTCGCCCACTGCAGTTGCTCTTAGACACCCCTTAGCACACTATTTTGGATGGGAACAAAATGGATATACCCCAATCTCAGCAGGTTTATACAGTACGAACAGTTTTTTTAGTTTTTTTTTTTTTTCATTTTTCATTTTTTTTTTTATATATCAGACAACATGGATTTTTTTTTTTTAACTTAACTACCTATTTTGCGAAGTAAAACTTGGGTCACAGCGTAGATTTGGGATCACATGATAGTTTTTAGTTGTGAGCAAAATTACAGGGCACCGTGTGATTATTATTCTTTTTACAAACATTATGTAGTATTATGGTCTTTTAGCTAAATTGTTTGGTGACAGTGCTTTTTTTTTTTTTTTTTTTTTTTTTTTGAAAAAGGGTGACAGTGCATATAAGAGTCACTATAACGGATTTTGTTCAAAATTAGGATAATAATGAAAAATAATTATTAGTACTCTGTATTATTCTTTTTACAGATTCTGAAAAATTTAGGATCTTATACAAAATTAGCTCACATCATTCACTACTTCCGTTTCTGGGAAAAATGTACTATCACTTTTTTATGAACGCGAATTGGGGGATATAAAAAGGAATTGGGGGATATAAGAAAAGGATAAAAACTGGATCCATATATCAATTCGGGGTCACCCCTTATCTAAGTATTTTTTTAAATCCTAATCTACCCCTCACTAATCAAGTTTAGTGGTTAATAATAATTAGTAAAAATCTTAAGTATTTGTTAAATGATTAGTGTGTATTTGTATTTGGGTGAATGAGATGAGAATAGAAAGATGGAAAAAAATTTTGAGAGGGAACTTTTTTTGGTGAAAGTGGAGGATGATTGTGAAGAGAAAATTGCTGCTAAGAGGTTGAAAATTTGATTTTTTTTTCTTTGAATCCACCATTGTTGCAGCTGAAAAAGCTCGGTGCCGACATGGTATTCAACCAAAAATCCATATCGGCATTTGCTGAAAATTTTCATAAACAATTTTCATAAATTGTTTTGATCCTCAAAACCTTTTTTTTTTTTGTTCTAATCAGTCCACTTCCGGCACAGTTATCTAATTTTCAAGCATGCCTAAGACCGCTTCAAAGCATAGTATGTTGCTTAAATTTCTATGCCTAAGCACATGATGAAAAGTATCCAGAAACTTCAATTTTTTCCACTTGACTACCCAAGATTGATAGATTTCTATCGAGCATGCTCAACACTTAGTTACGACATTGAATGTTAGTTACCAAGCATCTGCGGCACCATTTTTCTAAGATGGTTCTTCACCAATTCCGGCATGGTCTTCATCACTTCCGCGATGTAAAAGAATATTCCGTTTTGAATTGTTTGGTTTTAATCATCCACTTAAAGACAATTAGTTAATTCTCGAGCATGCCTAAGACCGGCTTCCCAGATAGTATGTTGCTTTAATTTTTATGCCTAGGCACATGATGTAAAGTATCCGTAAAGTTGATTTTTTTTTCACTTGACTACCGACATTGATAGATTTCTATTGAGCATGCTTCACTTATTTAATTACGGCATTGAATGTTGTTACCAAGCATGCCGGCACCTAGGTTTCCCGCATGGTCTTCATCAATTCCTAAGGCATGGTCTTCATCACTTGCAGCATGATCTTCATCACTTCCGAATTAAAAAATAAATAATTCATTTCCGAAGTGAGGAGCCGACAGAGAAGGAGAAGAGAATTTGAAAGAGAGTGAGGAGAGTTTAGAATTTGAAAGGGAATGAGGAATATTTGGGTTTCAAAGCTCTAACCCTTGAAAGAGATTAATAAGAAGCGGAGATGGAAATGGGGATATGATTTTGTTTTTTGATTTTAAGTTTTTGATTTTTATTTTGAAGAAGGATATTTTAGTATTTTTGCACCCCAAAACCACCCCTTAGCAGACACTAATTAGTTTTTTTTATCCCCCCAATTTCGTGTTCTTTGTGAAACCTGATGAGACTCAGAACTACTCAAATAAGATTAAAGATGTCGGTCCATATATGTTCTGTGACCTCTCAGAATCCTGAAATCCAATAAGAAAAAAAATTGAAATTATATCTAGTCACCAGTGATGATATGTGATAAAAAAAAAAATGCTCCAAACAGCGCGAACAAATTCTTTTTCCAGTTAGCCTAGTCAGGTCAGGTGGTCAGCATGACTAGACACCTTCATGATAAAGAGATAAATTCAATATTATTTTATTCATTTTTTTAACATTTTTTTTTTTTTTTTGGCATTTATGGTGAAGCAAACTGAACTGAACTCAAATTTTTTTATATTTTTTATCTAGAAAAAATCCAATAAAAAAAAATCCAAATTTGTGGGTCAAATTGGTTCTAGTCATAATCCATTTGGAGCAGCAGTCTTCTTTTTTTCTGGTATTAAAACACCCCACTTGGCATCACTTTTTCTCTGTTCCAAAACCAAAAAAACCTCACTCACTCCATCCAGACTCAGATTCATTCATTCACCAAATCTTACTCGCCCTTCTCCTCCAAATCCCCCCAACTTCGATTACATCATCACTCTCTCTCTCTCTCTCTCCAAGAAAAAAAACCAGAAGAAAGAATTTCCCACTTCTCCATTTTCTTGAATCCAAAACCTAGAAATCAAAACCCCCATTGTTTCAATTCTCCAAAAATTTCTTATCAAGATTGATTTCTTTCTAATCCGGGACTCATTAATTCATCTGGGTCTGATTAATTTCTGATTTTAGAATCTGGGTTTTGGTTTATCAATGGCGACGGCGTCTGTTACTTCTCCGTTATGTACATGGCTTGTTGCTGCTTGCATGTCTGTAGACTTTGATAATAAAGATTGTTGTAAGAAACAGCACCCATCTTCTTCTTCTTTGTTTCAATCTTCAAAGAGATGGGCAGCATCTAAAAGGAGGAATCTATTAGTATCTAGATGTAGTGGTAGTGCTTCAGATTTTTCGATTTCATCAAAAGGGGGTTTCATTTCATCGTTTTGTGGATCTTTGATGAATTCCTGTTTAGCTTTTGAACCTTGTCAAGAGTATTACACTTCTAAAGGGTTGACTACATTCTTTGGTGAATCGTTGTTTGGTTCTTCTTCTTCGAATACTGGTAATCGGATTTCGAGAAAGCAAAGACGGATTGCTGCACATTCAGGTAATAATAATCATGATAATACTAGCTTGCATTCTTGAATTTCTTTATCTGTGGTGGTGGTGGTGGTGTTTTAGCATGTGTGGTGGTGGTGGGTGGTTGGGATTGTGTCATTTGTCATGTGTGTTTGGTGGGCGGTGACGGCGAAATTGGTCATGAATGGATACTAGTTGATGTAACTAATGAGATTAGGTGTTTACTGCTTCTTGCATTGTCTGACAACCCCAACCACCCACCACCACCAAACATGCAATTACATTACCGCCGCGTTAGCTGATTGCATCAAATAGTTTTATGGTCATTGTATTGATTGCATTATTGATACGAAGCAGGGAAAACTATGGCTGTAGCTGTGCAACCATCTAAAGAAGTGTCGACAGAAAGCAAGCCTCATACGAAGCAAAGGCGGGTTGCTGTGACAGGAATGGGTGTGGTGACACCATTAGGTCATGAACCGGATGAGTTTTACAATAACCTACTTGAAGGTGTTAGTGGTATAAGTGATATCGAAGGTTTTGACTGTTCCAGTTTTCCAACTGTGAGTCCTCGGTCCTTTACATACTAAGTTTCATGTTTATATATTGCTTGAGGCTTACTTTTTGGTTTATTTTATTTGTAATGTGTAGAGAATTGCTGGAGAAATCAAGTCTTTCTCGACGGAAGGATGGGTTGCACCAAAACTCTCTAAAAGGGCTGACAAGTTCATGCTCTACATGCTTACTGCTGGGAAGAAAGCTCTGGCTGATGGTGGGATCTCGGAAGAGGTCATGAATGAACTGGATAAAACTAGGTGTGGTGTAGTGATTGGCTCTGGGATGGGTGGTATGAAGGTTTGTTTCTTGCTTCTTTTTGTATTCCAATGTTGGTTTTGATCTCGAGCACATGATATGGGGAAACCAGCGTTGATTTAATGGTCCAATGGCTTTCATTAGGATAAGTATAGAGGCGTTTTAGGAAAAAGAGCGGTGCGTTGTTTACTTTACCACACCTGTCACTAGCTTACGTTTCTTTAGTGATATGTGCCATGAGAAGCTTGATGGTATGATAACTAAGAGTCTAGGTGTAGTTATAAAAATCCGATACAGGAAATTGCTGGTACAATGCCCTATTGCATGAGGATTATATAGCTGCAAACGAGCATTAAAGATGTAGCGGATTAAGGAAGTTGTTCTTCCTGACAGCATATCATCCCCCCTTCAAATCTTTGTATACAGAGCATTTGTTTGTTAATTAAGTTCTTTGTTACAGAATGCCATTGATGCATGATGGGTTTTACTTTGAGCAGGTTTTTAATGATGCAATTGAAGCCTTAAGAATATCTTACAAAAAGATGAATCCGTTCTGTGTTCCATTTGCTACTACAAATATGGGTTCTGCCATGCTCGCAATAGATCTGGTAAGCTAAAAATCTAGAAGTAGTCAAGGAGCTTCCAGATGTGTTCTTTGATTTTGAAACACCTTTTTCTACCCTTATCTGCAGGGATGGATGGGCCCCAACTATTCAATCTCTACGGCATGTGCCACCAGCAACTTCTGTATTCTGAATGCAGCAAACCACATTATTAGAGGAGAAGCTGTAAGTTGTTCAGTTTACTTAGAGCATGCTAATAGAACAATTGTGTAACCTTTATAGCTGAAATTGTTTAAAGCTGTAAGTTATATTCAATGGTTGCAGGATGTGATGCTCTGTGGTGGCTCTGACTCGGTAATAATACCTTTAGGTATCCTTTTCTTCTTCCCTTGAGCTTCCTCTTTTTCATTTATTATCCTGAACTATAGCATTTTTTTATGTTATTTGAATATTATTAATTTTTGTGTTCTTGTGTTGCCTTACTGCAGGCTTAGGAGGTTTCGTGGCATGTAGAGCACTTTCAAAAAGGAACGAGGATCCAACCAAAGCTTCACGCCCTTGGGATATTGTAATCACCTATCATCTTCTCTCGCATTTAAATCTATGTTAAATTAAAAGCTTTTTGTATAAAAATAAATTGGCAGATTATTAAGTCAGCTCAAGCTAGTGTTCCAGTAGTCGGTTTTATTCCTATACTGTCACTACCTAATTAGAATTTTTCACCCAATCAGTATGAGTTCTCCACAATCCATATCTATCAATATAGATTTCACCATATGGATTATTCTTGCGGGTAATATTTAGAGAAATTGCTAATGTTAGGCTTAACTTGCAACTAACAGAATCGTGATGGATTTGTTATGGGAGAAGGAGCTGGAGTTCTACTTCTTGAAGAACTAGAACATGCAAAGGTAATTTGTTGATTTGAAAGTGTCATTGTTAAATAACTAATTTTTATAGCCTCTGATTTTCTTTTGGCTGTGCAATACAGAAAAGAGGTGCAACTATCTATGCTGAGTTTCTTGGCGGAAGCTTTACTTCTGATGCTTATCATATGACTGAGCCTCATCCAGAAGGTAAGAAAGTTGCAACTCAGAATTTTACTACTTTTGTAAGGAAGTCGACGTTTCGGTCATAGTTACATTGCTTTGAGAAACATGTCCAGTGCCTCATGTCTAGGCCAAACATAGATGCATGCTTGCCTTGATTGATGCATTTAACTGATGACTGTGGTTTCCCCCTTTGTACAATCAGGAAAAGGGACTGTTCTTTGTATAGAGAAGGCCTTAGCTCAATCTGGGGTTTCCGCGAAGATGTCAACTACGTGAACGCTCATGCAACATCAACACAAGCTGGTGACTTGAAGGAGTACCAATCTATCATCCGTTGTTTTGGCCAAAATCCTGATGTAACTTTGCTGCACTAAAACTACATCTTCATGTCTTTTCCTTTTGGTTTTCTCTTTTTTAGGAGTATATGCCCATGCTTGATGACATATTGCGCTTTTGCAGTTAAGAGTGAATTCCACCAAGTCCATGATCGGTCACCTATTAGGAGCAGCTGGTGCTGTGGAAGCTGTTGCACTGGTGCAGGTAAATCCATTTATCTTTAGCTATAAGCTAGTCTAAGATGTCTTTAAACAGTCGGTACGAAGATGTATAGTTCATAGCTAATGGACAGAATTCACATGAAAGTTTTTGCTAAGTTCATATTTTCTCTTTTGGTAGTATTTGTGTGCGCTCTTCTTTTAAGTTCCTTTTACAGTTTTACTTATTGTTGACCTGAAATTGATTTTACATGTAGGCAATACGGACGGGTTGGGTCCATCCAAATGTCAATCTTGAAAACCCTGAGGCAGGCGTGGTAAGCTCTCTACTATAATTGTTTGCAGTTACAAATACTTTCTATTGCTCTACAATTAGATGCTTGAGGGTGCAAATGTTTTAGTAGTCAGGGATGATAAATTGAGATGACTTACTGAAATGGTAGTTTAATAATAAGATAGACACAAACGTGCTCAGAAAAGAATTGTTGAAAATTCTCTACTTTTAACTGCTGTAGTACCTTTGTTATAGTTTTTTGCCTCTGACACTGAACTGCAATGAATCAGGATACAAAGGTGCTGGTTGGCCCGAAGAAAGAGAGACTTGACATAAAGGTGGCATTATCAAATTCATTTGGCTTTGGAGGCCACAATTCATCCATTTTATTTTCCCCTTACAAGCCGTAACTGGAGGTAGCAGCTTTAACCATGGACTTAAAAGAGGAGAGAAGAGTTAGCATTCAGTTTTCTTGTCTTAGTTTCGGATATTGAGATTTGAGGAAGAAGGGAACAAGTGAAGGTATGGGGTGTTGCTGAAGTTGAAGACTCTTATTAGTTGTTTTTCAAAATCCTCAGTTCCTTCCTTTCCCTGGTTTGATAGAAAAGATATGTGATGTACCACCAACTGATTAGGTTCAATTTTTCTGTAGCGCGAAATTTGTGTAAAACATTCTCTGAAAAACTGTATGAGAAAATTATCCCATACATAAAATCTTGTTTTTGTAGTGTCATGAAATGGTTGTCTGGCAGCTTAGTTTCCCAGATATGTCCATGGTTTATACCAAGGCCATATAATTTTATGCCATGTTGCTTTGGCATGTTTATTTGAAGGCTGTTTTTAGGCATACCAAAAACTTTCGAGGCATACAAAATAGTTTTCTCATCCTAGGTGACCTTATAAGGGGTGTCTATTGAGTAGTTCAATTATATATATACCCTTGAACCTAAAATCAAAAAATAAACTATCCTAAATATTTCTTCCTCTTCCGTCCAAACCACCTTCACAAATTAAATGTTTTTTAATGAGTTCCGGTTATTAAAAAACATTTGATTTGTGATTGATGGATAAAAACCATCAATGTCAGGACTGACAACACCTTGTTGGTAAAATTTAGTTATAACATGATTGCAAATGTTTTCCAACTTAGTCATCCGGTTGCTGATATCGGCTACGTCTGCAACCCTACTGCACTTGTTATTCAACCACTGAAATGCATCATGAAGTGCACGCTCCATCTTCTTCTTATCATCGGCTGCTAGTTTTGATCCTATTCTATAAATTATGTTCCTCATGTCATCTACATAATCCATATAAGTATTCATCGACTCCAATTTCTTCACGTATTCTTCATCTTCTAGTTTATGTTTCTCAGCCTCTCGAATCATCCTCTCAATCTCATCCTTAGACAACGTCCCCCTGTTCTTTGTAATTGTGATCATTTTACTTTTCCCTGTTTCGTTCTCCTTCGCAGACACACACAATATACCGTTTGCATCCATCTCAAAGCATACTGTGAACTGAGGAACACCACGAGGTGCTAGCTGAATTCCTTTTAACTCGAACGTACCCAACCTGTTGTTGCGGCAGGTTCTCATACTTTCACCCTCATTCACCAAAAACTCAATGTTATTTTGTCCACTCTTGCTAGTAGTGAACATCCGTGTCTTCTTAGTAGGAATGCGGCTGTTCCTCGGTATTACGACACTCATAACATCTCCATATCCCTCAATACCAAGAGAAAGAGGAGTGACATCCAGCAGCAACAAATCCTTCACCTTATCACTGCGCTCACCGTTCAATATTGAAGCTTGCACTGCAGCACCATATGCGACAGCTTCATCAGGATTGATGCTCTTGCAGAGTTCCTTGCCATCAAAGAACTCCTGCAACAGAGACTGAACTTTTGGAATTCTAGTGGAACCACCAACTAACACAATTTCGTGGATGCTGCTCTTGTCCATATCAGAATCCATCAAACACTTGTCAACAGTTTCCATGCATTTTCTGAACAAATCCATGTTCATATCTTCGAAATCTTTACGAGTAAACGACGTGTAAAAATCGATACCTTCGTACAAGGAATCAATCTCCATGGTTGTGTGGGTAGCAGATGAGAGTGTCCTCTTTGACCTCTCACATGCATTCCTTAATCTCCTAAGAGCCCGTGGGTTTTCACTAATGTCCTTGTTGTGCTTTCTCTTGAACTCTCGCACAAAGTGATCGACCATCCTGTTATCAAAATCCTCTCCTCCAAGATGTGTATCTCCAGCTGTAGCAATGACTTCGAAAATACCCTCGTTAATGGTGAGTACTGAAACATCAAAAGTACCGCCACCAAGATCAAAGATGACAACGTTTTTTTTCCCTTCCCTTGTTATCAAGACCATAAGCTATTGCTGCTGCGGTTGGTTCATTGATGATTCGCAGTACATTAAGGCCAGCAATGGCTCCAGCATCTTTAGTTGCTTGACGCTGTGAACAACCAAAGTAAGCAGGGACTGTGACAACAGCATTCTTAACTCTGGAACCAAGATAAGTCTCGGCAGTTTGTCGCATCTTAGTGAGAACCATGGATGAGATTTGCTCGGGGGAAAATCTTGTCTGCTTTCCCTTGTAATCGACTTGAATCATTGGTCTGTCACCTCTGCCAATGACTTTGAAGGGCCATAACTTGATATCACTTTGAACTGTCGTGTCATTGATATTCCTTCCAATCAAACGTTTCACATCTACAAAACAGAAGACATAATCAGAAAACGATTTCATGACATAACCAGGTCTGCTACATTTATAGTATGAGATACAAAACCAGTAATGCATGTAAGCTAAGATGGCTGAAAAGCAGCTTAAGTACCGTAAACAGTATTGATAGGGTTCATAGAAGCTTGATTTTTAGCAGCATCGCCGATCAAACATTCATTATCAGTAAAAGCAACATAAGAAGGAGTGGTGCGATTTCCTTGGTCATTAGCAATAATCTCAACACGATCATGCTGCCATACTGCGACACAGGAATATGTAGTTCCTAAGTCTATTCCTATGGCTGCTCCTTGTCCTATTCTTGCAGCCATCGTACCAATAATTATTCACTCAATACAACAACCTAAAAAAAGAAAAAGATGACTAATATTTCAAAGAAGAAAACTGGATTAGAGAGCTGCATGAGAAGCGTTAGATTGCACTTATATAGCCTATATATATATATTGGGAAACTAATTCTAGTTTCCATCAAAAGTGCTTTAGTTGGCTGCCTGGCAGCTTATTTCCCATTATACAAAGGCTTTATGTTTATGCCATGTTGCATCGCTTAGGGCTCTGCTTTGACAGAGCTTAGTAAGTTTATTTTGGCCTATGCTGACACAACCAAATCCATCATTTACTGTCCAAAGAAAACAATGAACAACTAGAGATGCAGTTGGAGAATTTTCAGGCGTATGAACCAAATTTTCTACGAATCTGCTGAGATGACCTTAATGGGCTAGTTTGCGATTTTACAGTTCAATTAAGCCCATGTCATGTCCCAACCCAATCTCTCTCTTTCTATCGTTAGATAGGGGTGTGCAACGGACGGACGGTTGCGGATTAGGGGTCAACCGCAACCAAACCGTCAAAGTTGCGGATTTGGAAAATTGAACCGTGACCCGGCCCAATCACCCGCATGGATTTAACTCTGCGGATCAACGGATCAGACGGGCCGGATGCGGATTAACCGCGGATTTAGTCAAAAAAAAAAAGAGTAGTAAAACAAATAAAAATACTCAAACACCTAATCCGCTAAATTCTCTTAAAATTTTCTTATTAATTTCAATTGCATAGATGGAAGAGGACTTTACAGAATCAGAGGTTCTTTGGCCTGATGATACTCAAAAGGAAAACGAAAACGAAAACTAAAATAAAGTAATAGCGGTGAAAAAAGAAAAACAAAGTGTCTCCTCTTTCTTCTTCTTCTGATGATTATTATTGGCGATTAGAGAAAATCCGATGAAGAAAAACAAGACAACTACTGCTTCTATGCCTTTGGATATAATCCCGGTCAAGGTTACTGGAGATTCAAGAATCCATGATGATATTTACAAGACCAAGGATGATGACGACGACAAAACAGAAGAAATGGTGCCACCACATCTAATGATGATTCGTCATAGGAATTACTTGAATAATCAAATGGCATTTTTGTTTGTTCTGGAAATGTAAGAACACTTAAAGGAAGAGAGTAACGTCGAGTCATGAATTTTGTTCTTCGAACGACAGGAGGGTTTCGATTGATAAAGAAGTATATATATGAAAGTCAAACTTCTAATATTAACTTTACTATCCTACGGTGCGGGTGAATCCGCGAATTTATAGAACCAACCGCAACCAAACCGCTAAACCTTGCGGATTTGAAAACTCAACCGTGTCCGGCCCATAGACTCTTGCGGATTGGTTTTCACCCGCAATTTTGCGGACGGTTGCGGGTGAAATCCGCGGTTTCGGTTTTTCTGCACACCCCTATCGTTAGAGCACCCACAGTGGGCGAGTATAACCAAATATTTGGTCAAAAATCGAGACATAGCGGACAGACTATCGATTAAATCCGGACTAAAGATCAAATCCCAGACTATATTTGGTCTGGGACCAAGACCAAAACCAAATATAGTCGAGCGAACGTATAGTTAATGCCCCACATCGGACGATTTCGCCCCACACCAGGCGAGCGTATACTTAACGCCCCATTTCTTTTTTTTTTTTTTTTTTTTAAAAAATTTCTAAATTTAGTGGGGCGAGTGTTTATACCACCGCCCCATTCTTTGGTTTGTTTTCTCTGTAGTGGGGCGGGCATTATACCTCCGCCCCATTTTTTTTTCTTTTTCTTTATGCTTTATATCTCCACCCCACACCAGGCGAACGTATACTCCACGCCCCACACCAGGCGAATGTATAATGTACGCTCCACCAAATTTAGTCTTCCACTCGTAGCGTCACACACCAGACTAAACCCAAATTTTGGTCTTTTTTTTCCCTCTTTGGTCTTTGGTTATACTCGCACCACTGCAGTTGCTCTTAGAGCATCTACATTCTCCAATGCTATTTTGGCCTTGGCTAGGTTCGTTGCTGATAGGCTAGGACGACAACCTGTTAAATTAATATAATAGTACGTCATTGAAGCTTAGCTTGTTAGGCTTCCAACTAGTTTCATGTAATAATCGTTAAGGTATAAAGGTAGAATAATTAAAGACTTTTTCATTGGGGGTTATTCACATCTGATGAACCCTCCAAAAAAGTAGAGTGGCGAAGTCTCTTTGGGGGAGTGACTGTTACTACCTAACTGTCATTGGACGCACTCGCACTCGCGCACAAAAAAAAACAAAACAAAAAAAAAAAAAAAAAAAAAAAAAACAAAACAAAACGTTTGCGGGTGATGTTGTTTTGAAGGGTCGACTTCTTTGGCTATAAATCATCTCCGAAATATAAAGGTTTTATCCCAATAAATATATAGGTGGAGTGTGAACAAATTCTATATCTTCTTTCCAAATAAGTAGTATCCTTAAATTAGAAATGTAACTTCGATAGAAAAAGTATCGAATCATAAGTGGCTCGTCTTTTTAAGACTTTGGAGACCTAGCAATGGAGGTGCGCTTTGATATTTAGTTTTATCTGTATTTGTTGGTCATCGCATCATAAGAAAAATGATTTTCTTTTTGTAATTTGCTGAAATATTTTTTCATGTCTGGATTATGTATTGTTTTATTGTCGGGCTTTATAAATAGTGAAAGAAAAAAAAAAAAAATTGGGACCAGCCTCTTTTTGGGGACCATTTTTTTATTTTGGGTAAGATATTAGAAGTAAATCTAGGTCACCCCTTATCTAGATATTTATTATAATACCTAAATTACCCTCTGATTATTTTTGGGTAATGATTAATTAGTGTTAATATTAGTTAGTGTGATTAGTGAAATGATTTTGAATAAAGATTTGAGATTAAAAAATCAAATTTTTAAAAAAGAAGTAGAATTATTGAGAGAATAAAGTAAGAGAAAATGAAGAAGAAACATGGAAAAAAAAAATTTGACTTCACTAAGCTAGACTATTCAAGTGATGATAGCTCATCTGAATCTTCATCTCATTCCTCTCCTAGAGTATATGTCAATCTTCACAATGATCCGGATATGAATTATTTCTTAGATGGTGAATGTATTCTTCCCCAAAGCCAATATCAAGATGAAAACGATGGATTTTACCAACCACAACCGGAGGAAGACTATTTGGGTACCCAGGTATGCTCTAAACTTAGATAATGTTGGTTGAATTGGTCCAAATTTTCAAACAAATGTGAATTTGTTAAGTAGATTTGGGATTGTTCGGTTACCTTGTGTGAAGAACATGTAACCGAACCCATCTAAAAGTGTAGTTCGGTTACTTTTACTAAACACACCGAACTCTCCAATAATGGAGGTTTTTGAAGTTCCGTTAACGGACATGTTACCGAACTTTGTAAATAGGATTACAGTGTTATGTTCGGTTTGGCCGAAATGTAACCGAACTTTAGGGTCTATCAGTTCGGTTAGTTCGCAACCAATAGCTAACCGAACTTACGTAAAATAAGATTTCACATTAGTGTATAAAGTTTGGTTGGTTCGCAAACTTCATACCAACCAACTATCTAACCGAACTTACGTACAATAAAATTTGACTTAGTATACGTAAAGGTCGGTTAGTTGTCAACTTGCTTTACAAACCGAACGCGGAGTTCGGTTATCCCGATAAAATTATCATGTAACCGAACTTAATTATTTGTGATTGCAATTGATGTTGTTCTATTTCTTGTAAATTGAATGTCAACCTATACCAATGGATAATCAACCTTCTCCGGTTGGCATGTTGTTCGAAGATACATCTCATCACTATGTCAATGATTTAGTTTTTGATGAACCTATTGATGCGAAGAATTGGGCTAGAGAGCATGCCAAGAAAGCCATGTGCGTATTAGTTTTGAATGAAAAAGAAAGCCAAACTCGTTTTTGAAATGGTTTGTGAGAGACGTGGAGATCCCGATGTTAGTCACAAGAGGACGCGTTATGTGTATAAAGGAAAGACGACGAGGAAGAACACAACGTGCTCAAAGAAAATTAAATGTCCGTTCAAGCTAGTATTTAATAAGTGCAAAAAAAAAAAAATGGATGAGTTCTATCTATGGATAAGGTGGAAGGTCATCATAACCACCCTCGTCTGGATGATCTTGAAGGACATGCAATGCCCGCAAGGCTCACTCCTCAAGAAATGGAGAAAATAGCTAAATTTAGGAGAATGAGAATTTCACCACTTAACATGCTTCGCTTACTAAAGGATGATAACAAGGATAACATATCATATTTGACCACCATTTACAATGTAATTGAGAGAATTAAAAGGAATGAATGGAAGGATAGACAAGTGATGCAACAATTATTTTTTTGCGCTAAAGAGAAAGGCTACGCGGTTCAAAAGAAGGTAGGTCCGGAAGATGAAATAACGCATCTCTTTATTGCGCATCCGAAGAGTGTTCAATTGGCTCAATGATTCCATCGAGTTCTTATAATGGATTGCACTTACAAGACTAACAAATATGAGATGCCACTGTTCAACATTGTTGGTCGTACCTCGACGAACTCACCATTTACCGTTGCTTTTTGTTTTCTAGAAGATGAGCAAGAACCAAGTTACACTTGGGCACTACAATAATTGAAGGGCATATACCGAGATGATGATATCCCCACGGTTATAGTGACGGAAAATGACGTAGCATTAATGAACACAATAGAGAGAGTCTTCTCATAAGCACATAATATGCTTTGTACGTTCCATATATGGTGTAATGTGATAAATAGGTGCAAGCCTCAAATTTGTCCACCAAAGAGGAAAACATTTGAAGAGATTAGTAAGCTACAGGAAGATGAACAAGCGGATGCAAAAGACGAATTCGATAAATAGTACACTATAAATCACGCTAAATGGGTTGCTTTCTCTAGTGAATGGGAGTCATTCACTTGGTCTCTCACCGAAGAAGAGTATAATTTAAATCTTGCGGCATTTATCGAACATTGGTCTATCCCCGAATATCCCGAGGATATTGTAACGTATGTGGTTAAGCAATGGTTGGAACCGCACAAAGAGCGCTTCATTTACGCATTTACTAACCACCATAAACACTTTGGGAATCAAGCGACAAGTTTGGTAGAATCGGCTCACCACCGGTTGAAGAAAAATATTTTTGGATGTGTCGATAATTTTGTGACTGTGTTTAACGCAATGGAGAATTACTTCAACCGCGAGATTGATATAATTAAAGAGAAGTTTCAAAAAAGCTGCATCATGAAGTACAAAAGGATTGCACAAAAAGATGGTAACATCAAGAAAATGGAGGACCTTCGGTTGTTCAAGGGACTCCATTATAATGTTTCACGTGCTTGCATTAAGAGGTTAATGGTAGAGGTGAAATTGATTGACATATGGGGAACCAAGCCGGACGAGGTGTGTGTTTGCAACATGATGAAGTCCATGGGACTCCATTGTCGCCATATGATAGTTAAGTATGAACATGGCATAATCCCTCTAAGCGATATAGATCTATATTGGCAACAATTAAGTTTTGTCCCTCCTCCAAAGGGCGATGTCGGAGAATAGTTTGGTGACAATGAGATGTGAAGAATCGTTATCGAGATGTAACGGAACATGAACAAACTTGAAAAGCAAATATTTTGGGATGAAATGCGGTCAATCATTTATCCACACACTTCGGAGAATGTGTACGAACCGAAAAAAGGCAAGGGCTAAGGTAGGCCAAGCACCAAAGAAACAAAAAAACAAGTAAGAGAATTTGCAAAGGTGTTGGCTAAGAGGAAAAGTGAAATGACCCCTTTTAATAGAGATCCTTGTGGGCATGAGCATACCGCGGCGATGTACCAAGAAGATTCTAAGAAAAGGTCTAGGAATATTATGGAAAAGGGCGAAACAAGTGACCGGGATATGAAGAAAAAAGAACCGATGTTACGCTCGCAACCAACCCTACCTAATCCATCGGAACCTAGCCAACCAATTCAACGAGACGTGTTGCTTAAGGCTCCAATATGCCGCATCCAAGAAAGTAGTCGACCAATTGATGATACACCACCTTTTGTTGATAAAAAGTACTTGGAAGAGCTACCTCCATACATTAAAGTACGTTATATCCACCGATGACGTCCCTCTGGATGGTAATTGCGGATTCCATGTTGTCGTACAACAACTAGGGCCTTTCATTCAAGGTGCGAAGCTATATAATGATAATCAAATCACTTATGTCCGACAAAGGTTGTTGATGAAGCTAAAGGATAAAACGGAATTTTACAAGAGAATGTTGTCCGATGGGGATTCTAGTCTCAACGTGCAGTTTGTTAGGTATCAAATGCGTATCCATGGGGGGCATCCAATCATTGCATGGGCATGCCGATATGTGGGCACTTAATCGTCGAAGCATATTCAATTGCGTGGTTCACTATTTCTCAAAAGGTTCTAGTTTCACATACACCCGTAAAACAAAAATATGTGTCGAGCAACTTAGACGTAGGAGAGTGGTGATTGCGTTTGTTAACAACAACCATTTCATAGGCCTCCTGTTAGAAGACGATTGTCCGTTGCTTCCGATATGGGACTCTTATTGGCATGAATTTAACCCTGACACAATGTTGGGTTGGTGCATTATGTATGAGCATAATATGGAGATGTGGAAAGATTTGAAGGATTCGGAAAAAATCATACACGAAGGTTCAATTTCCCTTGCGGATGATTAAAGAATCATACATAAGAATCAAAGATTGCGTTTTTTGGAATTTGGTCTTATTTTTGGGTTATGCTTTGAGTATTTTCATAAGAATTAAAGATTGTTATTTTGGAACTTTTTTTTTTCATATTGGAACTTAGATTACATGACATTGCCGAACAGTGAGACAACAAGACTTAAGTTTGGTTAGGAAATGAAATTAGAGGACATTGCCGAACTAAAATTACATAACATTTAATATCCGAAACGCGTTATGAAAAAGTCTTTCAGGATGCAGAAATGATCTTCATATTCCTTTCTCTTCCATCTTCGCCATTCGTTTTTTGATGCTAAAATAATTTCGTCGAATCCTTCACCCCTAAGTCGATACCGCCTTACAATACGAAATAAAGCCATAAATTCCACAACTTTATCTCTAATCTTTCCAAATCGAATGAACAAAGCTATATGATCACGATTATGAGGGTTTGTTGTGTCGGAGCAGAATTTCTCATGAATTTCCCCCTAATAACTTTGACTCATAATACCATTCATTCTTCGTTCTTCACCCCTCTTTGGATAGTATAGTATGTAGTTTCTGCAAAGAGAAAAATCTTCATCTAGAGTAAATTTAGGAGTAGTAGATGCCGTTTTTAGAAGATTTTGAGACAAAATGTTAACTATGAGACACATATTTATACCACTGAGGTGTATAACGACTATAAAGGTAACCGAACATTGCACCGTAACTTTTGAAATTTTGTTGTTGCTGAGTTCGGTTAGATTGCAAAATCTGCGAACCAACCGAACTTGTGGACCATCAAGTTCGGTTGTTTACGAAATTTAGTCTACTAACCGAACTGCCTAATTATTTCTTAAAAATTTGATTTTAATGAAACACATATGAGTCAAATAGCCGAACTAATCCCTTAAAACACATTAAAAACCAAATTATGAAATTCATTTACTAATCCACATAACTAAATGTTGGAAGCAAACATAAGAAAACAAACTACCAAATCCTCAAAACAAAAGTCTTCCAAACATAAGGAAACAAACTACCAAATCCGCAATAAAAAAAGTCTTCCAAACATAAGAAAACAAAGTACCAAATCCACAATAAGTTTTCTAAACATACGAAACCAAAGTACTAATTGTTGCAATCACTCATTTACCACAACCACTACAAGAAACTTTTCTACTCTTGCGTTTATGAGCTTAGGTCGTCCTTCGTCACTAGGAGTGTCATCTCCAATGCTTTGTTGTTCAACTATCCGACTTGAACCTTCCCCTTCTCGGCGACTCCTCTTCGACGGCATGGTATGGCTTGGATCAACCTGGCTTGTATCGACAAGGTTGGGATTAAAAACATTAATCCATTTGTTGTAGAGGTCTGATTGTTGTCGAGTGTCCATCGGCTCTCCACTCCGGATTTTTGCCATCATTTTCTTCAACAATTTAGCACTTTCCTTCACCTTTTCTCATCAAAAACATAAGTAACTATTATTTTTCAATACTTTATAACATTTTGAAAAATAAAAATAAGAGTAAATATCTTACCGCTGAATTCCACAAGATCAAGGCCTCATCATCACACATAGGGGTATGCTTCATAATTTTCTGAGCCTCTTTCTCCATTGCCGTCGCTTTTGCTTTATCAGCACGGGCTTGTTGGACACTGTTTATTACACGAGGATGAGAAAAATGTTCATACCATTCCATATATCCCTCGTCAGCGGCATTTGGCTCATCAAACGAATCTTGTAACTCTTCGACTGGAATAAGATAATCCCCGAAGTTCTTCCAGTGGTCCACTGATGGAGCAAAATCGTATTTGGGGGAGAAATTCTTCTCGGTGTTCTTATTTCCCTGCTTCTTCACCTTGAAGTTGAAGTTTTCCACTTGTGGGACACTTTGGACACAAGAAAGTTGTCTAAATCACAAGGTCTTAGAGTTTTATAACTTTTCATATCCATAAATTCGCGCACTATCCAAATCAGTTTGTGTATTTAAGTTACAAGTAGTGTCCGAAAACCTATTAAAATCAACCAGTTCGCTATCTAAAAGGATCAATTTGTATGTCTCTTAACAACTACTTACGCAATTACGATATGTGGAAAAATAAATTGCTCTCAACTTGTTATGCAATAAGTTCTTTATTGCTTGAATTTATAATTCGATATTTATCAAGTACTAGCTTGAACTCGAATGTTTTTTTTTTTTAAATAACCATCGGTAATACCAGAGTCATACGACATTGTCTTAGAAGATAGAATGATAAAAACTATGAGTAAATAGGATAGTCAGTTTTCACATACATTTGTTGATGAATATATGGAAAATGTGTCCGTTGCATGTTTTCAATCTTTGAGGACGGTTGGTGAATTCTGATACTCGACTACCACACTCTTTTCCTATAAGACACTGACTTTAATAAACTATAAAATATAGTTTTTATCAACTAAATTTGACAAACCAAAACTCTTGAGTTTTACCGTGCGATACTACACAAACATCCTAGAAAAGTTAACTTTTTTTTCTTTCAAAAGTCTTCTGGAAGTCGAAAAATAACTTTTAAAAGAATATCCAAACACAAACAAATTGTTTTTGCTTATGATTCACTGGATTAACTTTGCTGCTTTGTCATGTACCCACGTACTAGGAGGAGGGTATCTCATACCCTCTCCGTATCAACGTTTAGTAACAATGACATTTAATATAGTTAGTAATGTTAATTAGTACTAGTTAGTTGTAACGATTAGAGATGAGACCACCTAGAATATTATTAGTATCTACAAAAAAGTTACACAAATTATTAATTAAAAAAAAATCATTTATTCGATTTAGGCTAGTTCTATAAAGTTGTGACGATTAGAGATGAAACCACCTAAAATATTACTAGTGTCTACGAAAAAGTTACAAAAATTATTAATTCAAAAAAGTCGTTTATTCGATTTAGGCTAGTCCAACGGAACCAGAAGGCTTTGAACCGTTCGGGATTCAGAGGCCAGTCCAATCTACCGCTCACTCTTTTCCCGGAGCAAAATGTGCCAGACCCGGCCCGCCAAACACAAACCAGCCCTCCAAATTTAACTCCGTTATAACAGTCCTTACTTAGCTCTTAAAACCCATTTATCAGAAACCACAAACTAGGGTTTAGAAATTTTTTCGCAGCAGCTCCTCCTTGGTTCTCCGCCGCTGCTTAAACCCTAATTTCTCAAATCAAACCATGGAAGGAACAGAGCTCAACGAAGATGCCTTACCAATCAATCAAGAAGATGAAGATATCTGCGATTCAATCCTTTCCCGATTCGGAACTTCAACTAAAGAACACCACCAACATCTCTGTGCGGTAGTCGGTGCAATCTCAGCAGAAATCAAAGAATCAACCAAACAAACTTCAATATCTGTGATTTACTATTTCGGTGCTACGATTTCATCTTTGACAAAATTATCTGAAGAGTCGAATCCATCTGAACATATTATTACAGCTTTGTTGACGTTTCAATCAATGGTTTTGCCGAGGGTTTCGAAGGCGATTTTGGGGAAGAAGAGGAGTGAAGTTAGTGGACCGATTTTGAAGGTTTTGGGAAGGAAGGGTGGTGAATCCGGTGATGTTGGTTCAGTGATTTCTGGGTTGAAATGTTTGGGGTATTTGGTTGTTGTTGGTGATAAAGGGAATTGGAGTGAGATTGAGAAGTTGTATGATGTTGTTCTTGGTTTCATTTCTGATCACAGGGAGAAGGTAAAATTGCTATGAATTTCAATTTGTTTCTGTAATTTCATTATATAATTTGTTGTTTTAGACCAACTCGGCCATGTTTTGACACATAATCGATTAGATATGAGGATATGAGTGGCGGGCTTCAGTCGTAGTCTGTATATTAACATGAACAGGTTAGGAAGCATTGTCAATTATTTCTCCGGGATATACTACAAAGTTTTAGTATAATCGATTGTTATTCTGCATGTACATTGCATAGAACTAGATATGAATGGAATGTGTGCTAATAAGGTGGATTGAGAAGTTGTATGAGGTTGTTCTTGGATTCATTATGATAATTTGGGAGAAGGTAAAAGTTGGTATGAATTTGATTTTGTTTCTTAATTTCGTTGTCATAGACCAACTCGGCAGTGTTTCTAAACATAATTGATTATATCCCGCCTCAGGTTAGGAAGCATTGTCATTTGTGTCTGCGCGATATACTACAAACTTTTAGCATAATCAATTGTTATTCTGCATTTACATTGAATTGAATTAGATATGAATGGAATGTGTGCTAATAAGAGGTGGATATGAACAGGTTAGGAAGCAATGTCATACTTGTCTCCATGATATATTACAAAGTTTTAAAGGAACTGGAATGCTGGCACCTGCTTGTGAAGGTATCACGAGGATATTTGAGAGGAATCTTCTATTTGCCTGTAAATCGAATGCAGCTAGTACATCTGATGGTGGATCAGGAGGAGCTCAGGCGGTCTTATACATAATACATTGTCTGAAGAATTGTCTTCCGCTCATGGCCAAAAAGAACATTACGAGTGTTCTTAATCATTACAAGTCATTATTGGATCTAGATCAACCTATTGTGAATAGACTTATCACTGATAACTTGAATGCACTGTGTATCCACCCGACTTCAGAAGTTTCACCAGAAGTTTTGGGAGATCTTTTGGGGTCACTAGCAAACGCTGTCCACAAAGGTAACCGGACTGCTGATAACATGACATTCACTGCACGCTTGCTCGATGTTGGTATGAGAAAAGTTTACCCGCTGGATAGGCAAGGATGTGTGGTTAAGCTCCCTGATGTGTTCAGAGCACTAGCAGGTTTGTTACTTGATCTGCTCATTAAACTTTGTTTACTATTTTAGTATTCGTTTAGGGTTTTAATATCTGATGGGCATTCCTTGTTCGACCCATGAACAGAAATTTTGGCATGTGAGCATGAGGAGGCAATATTTGCGGCTGCAGAGGCATTGAAGAGTTTGATACATGCTTGCATTGATGAAGTTTTGATTAAACAAGGAGTGAATCAGATAGTGTTGAACTCTGATGAAGAAACAAGAAAGTCTGGAAAAACTATTATAGAGAGAATATGTGTCATCATTGAGAGCTTGCTTGGTTATAAGTATAATGATGTGCTGGATTTGGCTTTTCAGGTTGTTTCCGCTATGTTTGATAAAATAGGTACTTATATGCAAACAGGAACTTGTTCTTTCATCTTTGTTCTTAAATAGATGTCATTTTAACAAGTAATGTGCCCAAGGCCCCAGCTATTTTCAAACAACACAGATATTTATATCAAATTCTCTGATATAAATATCTGAGAAATTTTATCATTTATTGTATGGCACTGCATTGAATAACCAATTTTAAACATTCAGGAAATCATTCTTCATACCTATTGAGGGGAACTCTAAGGAGCCTGGCAGATATCCAGGACAGGACAGACGAAGATCTTGCATACAGGAAACAGGTAACCTGGATGCAACCTTTAAAATGAATTGTTCAAGTTCACTTTTAAAAGAAAATTTCTCTGATATTAAACCGCTTTAAAATATGCCGTTAATGATACTTTAGTTCGCAGGAAAAATATAAAACAAATAATTAATTCAATAAAATGAATGCAACAGTTACTCTTCCTTTATTCAAGTGTGAAGCTGTTGAGTGGGGTTTTGGTTTTTGTCATTTATGAAGCAGGTTACTTAAACTAGTTTTCACAATTTTTAGTGCTTGAATATAAATGCCTGTGTTTCGGTTCCAGTATTTCACGATTAAGGAATATTGGCATGTCGCGGTTTTGCTTCATAATTGTTGTTATCGCTGATCTTCTTGGGTAGGTGTGTATGTTCAAAATTCTCTAGCGCCTTCGCAGACAAGCCTATCTAACTGATGTTGCTGGTTCCAGTGTTTCAAAAAACGTTTTAGTGAAGCGATAAGCTATCCTAGTAAAGCGTTAAGCGCAGCTTCAAAACGTTGTTGAAGCGTAGCTTCAATATATATATATATAAATACTTACTTACAAATATATATGTGAAACTTCCTAACATAAAACCAAAAACCAACATAATAAACCAAAAACTCCCTTATGCGGCTGCCCTAGGTGACTTTTGAACCTAAATTTTTTTATCACAGAACTTGCACTGCACATAGGAAACAGACAGTCTTCCTCAAATAATTGGACCTTCAATTTCAGTACCATATTTCCAAGCTGGTTATTTCTTTGTAGATTTGTTAGCTTTGGTAGGCTGGCTACCCATTGCAGATCAGAAGAATAGAAGTGTAGAATAGCAGTAGAAGAAAAGGAAGAGAAAGAAAAGGAAGAAGAAGTTGTAGAATAAAATATGAAACGTTTGAAATCTCTAAATAGTTGGCTTGTTGAGATTTTATGCTAGTTTTTAGGGGATTTTTTCTACTAAAACAAAAGGGAGACTTATCTAGACCTATTTTTTAGGCTTTAAACCCTTTTTTTTCTTTCTAAAATACATTGACCTAGTACTAAAGCGCCCGTATTGAAGCGATTTTTTATTGAAGCGCCAAAAAGCGCGCATCAATACGCGCTTCAAAACGTTTTTTGAAACACTGGCTGGTTCCAGTTACTGACAGTGTGATTCACATTGTTAGAATAGTACCTTCTGAGTTATGACATTTAGCTACTGTTGACTTTGTTTTTCCACTTTCATTAGCCATCTTCTTTTATTAACTTCCCTGATGAGCAACACCCCCACCCCTCCACCGTAAATGTATATTATGATGTAACTTATAATATTTCAATTGGCTGGCTGGTTAATGACATTCATTTCATATTTGATCTACAGCTGCACAAATGTATTGGTTCAGCTCTTGGTGCATTAGGACCTGAAACTTTTTTGAGCATATTGCCGCTCAATCTGGAGTCAGAAGATGTATCCGAGAGTAGTGATTGGTTGTTTCCTATTTTGAAGCACTATACTGTTGGAGCCAGTCTAAGCTTCTTTACAAAGTCCATTCTTGATAAGGTTAAATTTGTAAAGAAGAAATCTCAGAGGGTATGCATCTGATTCACCTATGCCCTCACTGTCCCTCTCTTCTTTTCTATGTTTGTCTATGTTCTCGCTTTCCCTCCCTTCCCTTCTATGTGTCTAACTATTTTCCATACATTGTGAAGCTTGAGCAAGAGGGTCGGATATACTTATCAAGGAGAGCGGAAGCACTGGTGTATTCACTTTGGTCTTTGTTTCCAGCCTTTTGCAACTATCCCGTGGATACTGCTAACAGTTTCAAGGTTCTCGAAGAAACATTATGCAGGGCCCTTCGTGAAGAGCCCGATGTGCTTGGGATAATATGTTCCGGTTTGCAGATCCTCATCCAACAGAATAACAAAATGGTGAAAGGAAATCATGATCTGCCCATTAACGAATTAAGCATTCCTGAGAAAAGAGCTGTGGCTCTTTATACACCAGAAGTTGCAAAGGCAAACTTAAAGGCATTGAGGTCGTCGGCTCGTGAGTTCTTGTCAGTTTTATCTAGTATATTTTTGAGCGGTGCTGATGTTGAGCATTTGCGTGCTGAGGTTGAACGCCTGAAGAAGACCATGCCTGAAAACACAACAACCATTGAGGATTTAGAAAAGAAGTTGAAGGAGGCTGAGGCTTCAAAAGATTGTGGTGGATCTTTGCAGGTACCTTTGTTTCCTTTTTCACCCATCAACAGGGATTGGCGCTTCTATGCATTCATGAATCTTAAGTATATTACATTAACTAAGTTATTAATACAAGTGTTAAGTATGAAACGTTACAAATTTTTTTTTGCAGTCTACAATTAGTGAATTTGCTTCCATAGCGGATAAGAAAGATATCCAGTGGTCTTTTACGAGAACCATGAAGAGGCTTTTGAAGGTGACTAAAGAGTCTCTTGAATCAGAAAAATCTAAAAAATCCAGTTCTATGGAGGTTGATCCTGTGAATGAACTCTCACCAAAGGCTGCAAGGTGGTTGCTTTCTTGCTATAATACTACCATACTCGGTTATGTTATCTTTGTTAAGGAGTGCAAGACAGAAGTCAATTTCCTGACTTATTTTTCTTTGGCAGGGCACAACTATTGGATTTGGCTGTATCACATCTTCCTGGTTTGGATCCTGAAGCAGTTAAGTTATTGAATACCTCAATACGTCCAGCATTAGAGGTCAGTCAATGTTCAGCTCCTTCTCCTTATCCACTTTATTCTTAATGGAGCTGCCTGTACTAGTTTGTTATTGTGGTTGCCATAATTGATTGATTATGATTCTTGACTTGCAGGATAGTGAAGGTTTGCTTCAGAAGAAGGCGTACAAAATACTCTCCATTATTCTGAAGGTTGTTAGCAATCTTGCAATTCTTGGGCTTATCACACTTCTGCTTGATTATGTACCATGTATCATTTTCTTTCAACTGACATCCTTGATTATTATGTACCATGTATGGCAGCATCGTAATGAGTTCCTTTCAGAAAATATTGATGACCTACTTCAGCTCTTGCTTGAAGTGCTGCCTGCGTGTCACTTTTCAGCAAAACGTCATAGGCTTCAATGCCTTTATTTCTTGATTGTACATGTTTCGAAGGTATCTATGATCTACTCTGTTTACGTAGAATCGTCTATCCTGTCAATTGATCACATGCATCAAATCCTAGTTAAGCCACAGGTAACATATCATTGAATGTGTGATTGTATTTGCAGAATGGTTCAGAACAAAGGAGAAGTGACATTATAAGTTCCTTCTTAACTGAAATTATACTAGCGGTCAAAGAGGTAATCCCTTTGTTATCCTGGCAAAAATTCTAATATACATTCCTCCTTTTCTAATAGAGTTGATACGTAAATTAAATTACTGTATTATGGGGAAATCTTTTGCAGTCCAACAAGAAGACAAGGAATATGGCCTATGACTTGTTAGTACAAATTGGTCATGCGTGTGGTGACGAAGACCAAGGCGGGAACAAAGAAAATTTGCAACAACTGTTTAACATGGTAAGATCTCTTTACAGTAATTATTGTCTTATTTATTATATTCCCTACCTTTTTCATTATATGAGGATCCCCTCATATATCAAGGTTTGCCGCTCCGGCTAGGATGTGAACTAGCCACATACTTGAAGTATGTGGCCCTACTCTACTTCTGTACTTCTTTACCTGACTATTTAAAAGCAATTATGATTCTATAAGTTGTTCGCTGTGTCAAGTAGAGGAGTGTGAAAACATATTTGAAGTATGTGGCCCGTTCACATCCTAGCCCGAGCAATGGTAAATCAATATTGTTGGGCGGACTATCCATAACCAATCCCAAGATGGTAGGGGTTCCTGCCTGATCCAAACACTCTAAAACAGGAGAACAGGTGATCCAGACAATCCTTATCTGGCTCTTCCTGATACTTTGCGGGTCAGGTTTGGTATTGGCCGAAACATTTGTGACTGACACTTGCATATCCTGCAGATCATGATTGGTATAGGCTGGTTGTGTATAATATATCTCATTTCTTATGATCTCAGGTAGCCGGTGGCCTGGCGGGTGAAACACCTCAGATGATCAGTGCTGCAGTTAAAGGGTTGGCTCGGTTGGCCTATGAGTTCTCGGATCTTGTTTCATCAGCATGTAATGTGCTTCCATCATCGTTCCTTTTGCTGCAAAGAAAGAATCGAGAAATTATCAAGGTTAGTTCCCTCTCTGTTGGATATTATTTTATCAAGGAAGGCTTAATCAGTTACTTATAATATTCTCGTAAAAACCCATCAAATTAGTCAATGTTTTCCTTCTACTTTGTTACCGTAACTAACTTTTGTGAGTTTACTTTTGTAGGCTAATTTAGGTCTACTGAAGGTTTTGGTGGCCAGATCACCAGCTGAGTGGTTACAAACACACTTGAGAAGTGTGGTTGAAGGACTGTTGAGGTGGCAGGACGACTCTAAGAAGCATTTTAAAGCGAAGGTAGGTATCCAAGTAAATTTATTTTGTTTGTACTTTTGAGGGTCAGTCTTGTTAGTTAGATTGTATTTTAAACTTGCATGTGCCCATTTTGGTTTTGCAGGTCAAGCTTCTTCTTGAAATGCTTGTTAAGAAATGTGGTCTTGATGCTGTTAAAGCAGTGATGCCTGAAGAACACATTAAACTGCTTAAAAATATAAAAAAGGTCAGAGATAAGTTCGTATTGGTTATGCTTCCTTTTGTTTTATTAGTTGTTAAAACTGCCGTTCTGATCAATATATGTGGTTATTAAACACAGCTCAATGATCGGAAAGATCGGAAAGATGATGCTGCCTCCATGGAAAGTAAATCTGTTCGCTCAAAAGCAACCACATCAAGGTAATCTGGAATTCTATCTTGTTGTGCGAACTAATCAACAGTGTAGTCTCTTTGTTTGCAATATTGATATTGATAAACTGAAGATATGGTACCTAAAATGTTGATTGGTTTCTCGATCTTATGTTTGACAATTGGGTGCTTTTCAGGTTAAGCAAATGGAATCATACCAAGATATTTTCAGATTTCGGAGACGATTCTGAGGATAATAGTGATATGGAAGCAGAAACTGTTACTAGTCGACGAACTGCTTCTCAGTTCAATACCAAAGCATCTGCAGCAAGGTCAGTTACTATAGTGCTTGAACAGACTTTGTCCTATCATTATGAGATGAATCTTTTAATAGAGTATCGAGTTGTCTATTTCTTACATATTCAGACTGCAGTGAGATTATCGAACAGTTGATGTTCATGGGAATGAGAAACTTAGGCTGTAGGTTGTCCTGACATAACCATAGGTCCATAACCTGATCCAAAACTTTCAAAATCATTAAAGCTGTTCGGTTTGTTCTGCCTTATTTATCTGACTTTCAACGAGTTCAAACAGTTTTATGTATGACACTCTTTATGATGATACAATCTTGGATACAGAAGGCAATGTTCAAAGTATAAATGAAATAAAGGAAATCAATCTTTTACCATGCCAATATGATTTACTTGTGGCATATGGACTGTGTAGGTCAAAGCAAACACGCCGTTCTGCCAAGAGGAGCTTGCCAGAGGACTTCATAGACCAGTTTGAAGACGACCCTCTAGATTTGCTAGACCAGTTAAAAACTAGGTCAGCACTCCGGAGTAATGAGAGCAGCAAAAGACAACAGGATTCTGATGATGAGGTTGAGATCGAAGACGGGAAATTAGTAATTCGTGAGGGAGGAAGGCCTAAGAAAGATGCTCCATCTGAGCCTGACACAGACTCACGAAGTCGAGCTAGCGGTAGTCGTATGTCATCCAAGTCTTGAACGACCAAAAGAAGCGCAGGAAAACGTCAGAGTCTGGATGGGCATACACCGGACAAGAGTATGCTAGTAAGAAGGCTGGTGGAGATTTGAAGAAGAAGGACAAGCTTGAGCCATATGCTTATTGGCCACTTGACAGGAAAATGATGAGCCGAAGACCAGAGCATCGGGCGTCAGCTAGGAAAGGTATGGCTAGTGTTGTAAGGATGACAAAGAAGCTTGAAGGCAAGAGTGCTTCTGCTTTCCTGTCTTCGAATGGGGGTGCGGAGTTTAAGAGGAAACAAAAGAGAAGTGGCAGCAGCAGCGGCAGCCACAAGAGAAGGTAGAAAGAGGTTCTGGACTTTGTCGTAAAGTGGATAAATCAGTTTTTTTTTTTTGTTTGTTTTACTTTTTCTTGCAGTGAAGGGTTATTTGGGTATAGCGTGATGGTTTACGCAAGTTTTGGCTGGCATTGTTTGTTTCATGTATGTTGAGAATGAGGTCAATAGATGAATGTTTACAGATACTGTGATATTGTAGTGGCAGTTATTCTTTCGGGGCTGTATTTTTTTTGGAATTTTCTTCTCAATTTGTACTGCTGGAGTGTACATGAAGCTTGACTGAGAGACTGTCAAAGCTGCTAGGCATTTGCCAAAAACCTTTCTCGACCTAAATTTTCCCCGTTCACCACCGTCCTGTGACAAATAATCTGAGTTGTAACCCACAATCTGTCCTGTGACCTATCTCTGTTTTAAGATTTTGCCACTTGACATCTGTACTAAAAGTATTGTTATGCGTCTTCAGAGCTCGTCAAGAACTTAACTACACAATTTGCAGGTTTCGGAAGCATCAGTAACAGCTTCGTAACATTTAGTTGTTTCTTATGGTGTCTGGAGAGCCATGGAGAAGCTTCAATGGTTACAGTCTCGAGAAATCCAGCATAGTTCAAAAAGAGTTTAATCGCATGCAGCTCCAGCGGTTTCCCATGAAAATTCGTTAATTTGATTGACTTGAGGTGCGGTAGCGAGCATTTAGGATCATCAAGTGACCCGCAATCACCATCTACTTTGTCAGGGAAGAGAGTGCTCTACATCAACCAAACCAAAAGCTCAGCGAAATACGGTACCATGAAAGATTCAAGTAGTGATGCTAACACAGATACAGGCTACTTAATATTTTAACAAATGGGGCATGCAAAAGTAAGATAATGAAAGCTTCAGTGACTTGCGAAGGAGAGGACAAGTGATTCCAGTTAAGGAAACTGAAGTCTAGATTTTCAATTGAATACCGATGCTAAGAGAAAAGAAACCCTTTTGTTAATACGCTGGGAGGTAAGAGGTGAGTGACTTGCCTGAGCTAAAATAATCGATTCTAGATTAGGCGATAGCTGGAGAAACCTGAAAAATGTCCTCATAGTCGAAATAGGATCTGACAAACCAAAATAAGTGGAAGAATATCCCGAGCTAACCTCCAGATGAATCAAATTGTTAAATGTAAGCAAACCGGTTAAGAGAGTATCTGCCTCTTTTAGAACCTACAACAAGAACAACCAAGACTTTAGTCCCAAACAAGTTGGGGTAGGCTAGAAATGACCCATTCAAAGTAACCAAAAATCAGAAGAAGTAATGTAACTGCATATGAACCTTAGGATGACAACCATAACACAATAACAATCCTGATACGACAGAAATGCAACATCGACTAAATCTACAACAACATAATCAGTAATGTAAGGGACATCTAAAGTATTAAGGCATACCAGAAATAGGCGAGGACACATTTTAAGGACTTTTGCACTTGAAAGCTTTTCGAAGAGCTTGATAAATACTTTGTTCCGTTTTTCATTTTCCTCACTGATATAAACATCGACACCTGCCTCAACTAGTGAGGGAAAGCTATCGAGGACAAAATTTGTCGGTGGGCGTCCTTTGTAGCTAATGGTCAATAGATTAGGAGCAGCAATCTCCACTGTAGACTCTTTTATGTTGCAGAAATCAATGGACAAGTGCTTTAGTGTCGCATTCGCAATGCACAACTCTCCAGACATCATACAATTATACAAACTCAACTCTTCAAGGATGGGGCAGTGAGAAATGAATGTTCTGCTTGAGGTTTCATCCAGAAAACTAAAATGTGCCAGCCGAAGTATCTTCAGCTTTGGGAAAGTTACTGTGATTGGAATATTGAGCTTGCCGTCAGTTATCGGATATAAATCCAAATCCAACAGTGTCAATGAAGCACAAGTAAGAACTATTTGAGGGGTTATAGAAGATGCCTTTAAAACATTAATGGATAGACCAAATTCTTCAACTTTACGCTTCATGATAGCACTGATCCATCTAGTAACTCGAGACACATCCAAAAACCAATCCCAATCAAGATAAAACTTCTGGATATGAAACTTCTCATGTCGAAATATAACTGTGTCCAGAAAATTCATGAACCGTCTGGTCTCATCATGATTTCTGCTCATTCCAGATCGCCAGTTCCGAAAATCAAGAATTGGGATGGAATAGACTACATACTTCCACCTTTTGGATAAAATGCAGGTAGACATACCACATTTGGTTGGAAGGAAAGACAGAATATGATGTATCAGTGCATCAGGTAAATTACTTATCTTATCATCTCCTTCTCCCACACCCACATTGCTGTTTCTCAACAAAAGTTTGCGTTTCTTCTTGTTTTTCAACACCATGATTTGCTTCCTTCCAATTCAAATTTCCTGAGACTAAGTAGTTAAATGGGGTTCTTTTAGTATATAAGAAAACGATCGAAAAGAAACTATGCTAGGCATTTCATCAAACATATATCGTGCATAAGAATGGAGAAACAAAGTAACAGACTTGGAGTGGAATCAGTATTCAGGAATTAATAAGCCGAAACGAGAATTCCATAACGTAACTATGAACGCTATTCAGTAAAATCAAAAGATATTTGGACAGAAACTAACCTGATATTGAGTTCCGGTTGATTTGAAGGGGAACTCCAGTTCGTTGCCAAGCAAACTCCGGTGAGTTTTTTTTTTTTTTTTTTAAAGCGAGGATTCACTGGTAAAAGACTCGACTATAAGCAATGTCTTGCGGGGCTTTATTTGACTGGACTTTTTATTGAATACTGCAAATCTGGGCCCAATTCCACTGCACATCACATCCATGTTTATTAGTTGCACATACTACATGGTTTATTCCAACAATGATAACTGAGTTTAGCTGAATTAGAAAAGAGTTTAGTAGCTTCAACCATGACCTTTTATTTTCTCACCACTTTTTTTATTCGCGATTGTTAAAAAGATTTTCTACTCCCACGTTAATAAATTATAATATTTTTTTTATCAAATATAATCCATTTGAAACAAGTTTAACACATCTGAACCAAATATTTTTTTATGTACCCACTGCTTAACTAAAAAGAAAGTTAAACTTGTTGTTAAAGAACTTGCAATATGACCATCAGCTCATTTGATAGGTGACGATCTCCCTATAAAAGTATTTGTTGACATATTTTCACAACTATCATACAAACGAATATACAAAAATATGGAACTAGATCTTGCCATCTGATAACACGATTTTCGATGAGATACACTTGCATCAATAATTGCAGATAATCACGACCATTTTAATAAGGATGCTAGTTCTAATTAAAGTAAATCTAGGTCTTCAAGTTACAATTTAATTTGCTTATGTATTATGGAGTAATGTTAGAGTTTTTCTTTATGGAGAGTAAAATAATTAAGAGTTTCAAAACTAAAAGTTAAGGTAGGCTAAAAAAAAATGACTATTTTTCTATCAACTCTTTAATACTAATTCTTGCTTTTAGTATTATCATTTTAGAATTACGTGAGTCATGTCTTGTTTAATTATATGTTAGTTTTCTCTTTAACATATAGTTTTAGATTTTATTGTATTATTATGTTGCATTATTGCAGGTATAGTTCAACAAGCTTGATTGAGTTCTTTTGTTTATAAAGAATGTAGTGTTCAACCAACCTTTTAATAACTTTTGATACTTTTAATAAGGAAAAATTGGATCCATGTGCATTATCATTTCCTATTTATATATTTATCAAAATCAACTACAGTGTATTTTAAAAAATAAAACATATCCCATGATTAACAAGGTAATATCTTGTTATAGTAGTTCTTGTCTTGTTTATTATATTAAATAACATATTTGCTATTTGCTAATTGTTCTGTCTTTTGCGGCTTTCCCAAGTATCTCTCTCAGGAAATCATGTGTGGCAGCATCTTCCTCATTGTTCCCTACAAGCACCATGGTTTTCTCTTGAATCAACTTACATGCAGCAGTAGATGGTTCTCTCATCACGACACACCCAACCACAAATTTATTGGATGACTCAAACATCTCACGAAATTCTTTTCTTTCTTGTTCATTTGATCTTTTCAAGGGGGCTTGGATGTTTTCATACGCTAGATTTGGAGGTTTTCTTGGGATATGGATAATAAACCATCTCACCTATTCTTGTGTCGATTCTAGTAATCACTCGGTTGCCCGTAATCATCAAAAAAGACTCTCATCCTTGGGTCATTTACTGCATAAGATATCACTACGGTTCCCATGGTAGGTGCCATTAATTAGTTTGTCTATTTTCACATACCCAAGAATTAAAACAATTTTTCTTTAAGGTATATGTTAATCAAGACAACATATAAAGGAAAGGTCTTTTAATTATGTTATATACATATCATCATGATAAACATCAAATTTATATGGCCTAAATGCCTAATAAATCCCATATTTGACAATCATAAATTATACGCAATGTTGAACACAATTATAAATTTGGGGAAAAAAAAAGGGAAAAACAAAGGATACAATTTCTTAAAATCTCTATATTTCGATTCATTCGCTACCCTAAATTGATGAAATCAATCACCATCGAATTCATATGAACAAAACAAAATACCCGAAACCTGATTAAAGAAAATCATAGTTGAGAAATAGTAAATGGAAGGAATATTAGTGCATGGAATGATAAATGGCTTCCTAATGGAGGGACTGTAAAACCTAAATCCGGTACAAGTTCTTCAGGTAATCTTAAAGTCTTTGCCTTAATATATAATCAAGGTAAATGGAACTTTAACTTGATGTATAACCTGTTTGATAATAATACACTCCAAGATATTAAAAGTATAGAACTTAACAATAATATTACAAAAAAATATTGTACTAAATGGGTAGGAACTCTTGATGGTAATGTATCAGTTAAATATGCCTACAACTATTTATGTAACAGAAACCACCGGGATAGTAAAGTTAAATGGTTTGATATTTGAAAGCTTAAAGCTATCCATTTATTTCATATTTTTCTTTGGAAAACTCTAAGTGAATGTCTGCAGTCAAGGAGAGACTTAATTAGGAGATATATTCTGAAAAGATGAGGGTACCAAAATACACCACAATCTTTTTGTTTCAGCCTATAAGTCCTCATACCAAGTGTGATCGTCTATTGACAAAGTCGAGACAATACAACAACTTCGTTATTCACACTTTGTGTTATCGTCTATGGATACGAGATCAAGAAAATATAACAATCAAAGTGTGATACTTGATTCTAAGTTCGGTAATAACCAAACTCTATAGGATCGTTATCAAGTATATCGTAGTTAGCGTAATCGTGTATTTACTTTAAATTATATAAACAAATATAATTGCGAAAAAGTAAAGTAAATCACACAACAAGATTTTGTTAACGAGGAAACCGCAAATGCAGAATACTCTCAGAATTAAGCCGCTATAAAAAATATAAACCAACTTCGTATAGTTGAGACCAAGCAGACAACCCCTTGCTACTTAGTTCCATAAGTATCCTTGCACCTTCGACTTCTAGAGTCACGCACGTGAATAGCAAGTCCTTTGGATTGTATTCCAAACAACAAAGGAAGAATCTGTTTGGTAACCACTCTAATCAATCTTTTCTATAAGATTTAAATGAGTCCTTGACAAAGGCTCTTATGTTTAATCTAATAAACTCTTTTGTCTGGTTAGTCAATGTAACTTTAACTACCGAAATAGTCAAGTATAGATTCACGCTCAATCAAAATAAATCTCAAAGAGATATATTGAGAATGTCGATCTCACACAACTAATCAATCGAAAAAATCCGATTCTATTTAGATCCCAGCCGATCAAGGTTTGTGCACACAAATTCACAAGATACGAAAACCAAAGAGAAATCTTCTTCGTCTTCAAATCTTTTTTAATCTTCAATAAACCTGCAGAACACCACTTGAATCTCTTGTGATCAATCACACACATGATGGAGTTTGTTAACAATGGATTATCACAAGATGTCTTTAGATCTAATAACATGTCAAAAGATCTGGTCGATACTTCGATCTAGTTTGAGTGAGTCTTATATCAGAAGAGAAGATTCTCAAGAATAAACTAACTAGATGCAATCAAAGTTTCAACAACCGTTAGTCAATCAACTTAATCGAAACTAATAACACTGCAATTATCTAGTTTCCCACCAACGGTATCCGTAGAGCTTCTTGATCCCACAGAAGTCTTTAACCGAGCAGTCGTAAGAGATTTCACATAATTAAGATACTTTCCTCTCTGAATAGATGACTCCACCAGAAACAACAAATAATGAAGTTTGCTTGGCTCTTAGGATAGTATGCTAGAAATAAAAACTTAGATATTTATAGACCAAGGATGTTTGGACAACAAGGAATTTCCAAAACCGAAAATATTCTCAAGATATGCAATGAATGACAAAATCCGGTTTTCATAATTCCAATAAATGCTTGTCCAATATTTCCGAAATCTCTTAATAGAAAATCTCCAATTAGTAAATGCACATTACTAATTTTTATTCTCTAGAGATATGCATTTAATTGATGGTAATTAAAGCATATAAAACCAAAAACCTTAATTAAAATATTCTTAATTTATCTCGGCACAAGATCTCCTTGAGTACTAAGGAATATCTTTGAACAATAAATGATAAGAGTTACTGTACGTGTTCAAGTATGTTGACATATTTTCATTTGTAAATCCTTATTTAATACTTACATGGATTTACATTCTCTGAATCGGTCATACCACACTTCCAAATAAGTTTATAATTGGTTGACCTGTTTTTCCAAGATTACTATTTGATTGATCAAATACCAAATCACATACATGGGTTTAATCGGTTCTACCAATCACTAGGATCGGTTATATCTAATTATGGAAATGCCCGTGATCGATCACACCAGTTACCAGGACCGGTTACCAATTACAAGAATCGACTACACAACACTCATGGCCGGTCACACCAATTACTAGTATCAGTCACACCAATTACAAGGATCGATCATACCAACACATGGTGCTTACTTAGGATCGGTTACGCTAATTAATAAAAACCAGTCATACCAAATCATAAGTCAGGCATTATGATTAGGTATACCAAGATACATAACATAAGTTAAGATCGGTTGTACCATCTCACACCTATTGGTCATCCAAAGATTTGCAATTAATAGCCGGACCAATAAGACGATTCACAAAACAAGTTCATGAATGTACTTCCTTTAAACAAATGTAAAATATTGTTTCCTATGATGAAATCTTCACCATAACCCATTCACATAATCTTAACAATATATAGAAGATTATGTCGATATCTTATCTACGAAGTTCAAAAGATAAGCGTTATACTTCGTAGTCTATTTCTCTAATACTATGATCATACAAATATGATCATGTCACATTACTAGAGTAATATATACACGATGTACAATATATACAGCTTCATAGTTATGTTTGTTGGGTGCAATAATCAAACAAGGAAAAAATCAAATAAGCAAAAGTTATTGATACTTAGCTCCTTTATAGTGGAAGGAAGTGATCGATTTGATGAAAACGGACGAGCTCCCCAAATCTCCAACAATAACAAGGCAAAACTTTGGAAAAAGCAGTGAGTCACGTGTTCAACACGTTGCCCTTAAGACAAGAGCGGCCCGGCTACACTCAAGAGTGATGCTATAGCCCTCACAGGACGGATATCTCCAGGATAAAACACCCTACTACACCTACTACTAGCATATGTAGTAGATGCTCAAACTTGAGCTTGGCAACTCCGAAAAAACCGTTAAGGAAAATTGCAAACGCTTAAGAAACGCCATAAAATATTTTCCCTTAGGGGTCCCTCTAAAATATAGAGCAACCCCTTTCCCATAGATTTTTACAAAAGTAGTGAATTTGTTTATATAATGGAACAAAACAACTTAAGAAGAAGAACTCCCCGATGTGGGACTAAAAAGCTTATATAGTCTCTTAAAACAACTAAAAAGTGGAAACTCCACGATGTGGGACTAACATTTTTCATTCACAAAAGAAAACAATAAATTATAATTTTATTAAAACCTTAAAAATCATTTTTTAATAATTGTTTTCCAACAATCCCCACATGAATGAAAACTCAATAAAACACGAAAACACAGATAGATCTTGGTAAATCAACATCCCAATCTCACGACCCAAACAGACTGAACAGATTCAGATCATGCAAGTATTGAAATCATACTAGTCATTTCTACACCCTCTCCCTCACACAAAAGTGATGTTGACTCCCGTGGTCATACTATGGATTGCAAAAATCATATAGTATAGAGAGCTTTTCATCTTTAGTTCCTCACAAGTGAGACTAAAGGTTCCTTTCACCAAAGTGAAAAAGCATGAACTAGTGAACCCTTAGTGACCCTTAGGTCCTAAGTTCCAAGAATACCAAAACCATCAAAACGAAAATCACATAAAAAGCGCAGAAATACCATTTTAGGCAGAGGTGTCCATGAGGTCTTGAACCTTTGCTTAGTGAGATATTACCTAATTACTTGCTAGAGACAATGAACTATGTCTTGAATCGCTAGTGTTTGATGTAATTCGCGATAACAACCACGGATGATATCTCCAAGGGTGCCGCCAAGCTCAATGCCGTTTTGTCCAATTTGCCCTGGGACATATCCTCGTTTCTCGCAGAATGCTCTAGAGAATCAAAGCTCATATTCTCATTGGAAGCGCCCCACTTCCTCATTCGGATAGGTGAGTTTCCATAAAGAGTGTTCTTGCTACACCCCACTTCAATCTTAAATTGAAACTATAGAACTCATTAAGACTTCTTAAAAGTCATCCTTCACATGCAGTCACACTATCACGTCTACACCATAGGAAGGGACAGAGAATGAAATTCTACGATAAGTGTTTACCTTTACCCACCATAAATTAGTTGTCTCATTCGAAACCTTGATCATGGGATCTCCAGTCAAATAAGGTTGAGTATCCTTCATGGAAAGTTTAATTTATGAGCTTAAGCCCCATCCCCCTCGATGCATTTCTAACTATCTCTTTGGATAAACCTTTCGTCAAAGGTTGCGCGATATTCTCCTTGGACTTTATCCAATCAATGGAAATAACGCCCGATTGAGATTAGTTATTTTTAGCTTTAGCTATTATAGCTTGGCTAACACAATATATAGATATAGCGGCATGTGTGCCTATGCTAGAGAGGAATGTCTTCTAAAAGCATCTTAGGCACTCGGCCCCTCTCGTGCTTTATCTAACACAATACTCTTAGATTCCATAATGAATTGAGCAATATATGTATGTTTGGAAATCTTCCAAAAACAAACCTCATGCTAGAGTGAAACCATATCCACTGTAGACTTAGACTCCTCCGAGTCAACTATCCGGTTGCATCATAAAGTCCCTCAAGGACAGTAAGATACCTTTCATAAATCAAATAAAAGGTAATAGAGTATTTTAGGTACCATAATACTCTACTAAGTGCATCCCAATGCTCTTGCTCTGGACTACAAGTATATCTACTTAACTAACTCACAATATAGGCAATGTCTGGACTCTTACAGTTCATTAAATTCATTAGACATCCTATAACTCTTGAGTATTCAAGTTAAGATACTCCATTTTCCTTATTTTTCTCGAGTCTACAAGAAGAATCGTATTAAGTACAAGCAGGCTTACAATCAGACTGATTGTATCTCTTAAGCAAAAATTCAACATAATGAGAATGACTAAGACTAAAAATGTTTGATTATATTTTAATCCTCATCTCTAAGATTATATCAAAAAGCTTTAGTCTTTCAAGTCAACGTTCTCATTCAATGCATGGTTTTAGTGGAATTAATCGCATCTATGTTTGTATCAAGTATAAATATATCATCAACATACAAGCATACAATCACACAGGCATCCTTAACAAGTTACTTATAAATATAGTTGTCAGATTCATTAACTTAAATCCACTATACATTATCTCATGATCAAATTTTTCATGTCACTGTTTACGTGCTTATTTGAAAACCATACAAAGATTTGTTCATCTTACAAACTTTGTCTTCATAACCTTTCACTACAAAATCCTCAGGTTGGTCTATGTAAATTTCTTTATCTAATTCACGGTTTTAGGATAGCTGTCTTAACATCCATCTGATGTATCTCCAAGTTGTTTATGGTAGAAATATCAATTAGCATCTCAACAGAAGTAATTCTCGTCACAAGTGAATAAGAATCAAGGAAATTTACACCTTATTTTAGTTTATAGCCTTTAGCTACCAACTTAGCCTAATATTTTTCCATAGTTCCATATATCTAACGTTTCGACTCATTTACATCCCACGGTCTTACTCCTAGAGGTAAACTAGCAAGCTCCCAAGTCTCGGGTTCCGACGGATCGAGTCCATTTCACTAAATGAAGCTTCTTACCGAATGGGGTTTCAATAGATGTTATGACTTCTTTACGAGTCTTGAGCTTTCATTAAGCTAGGGCTTATTAAGAAGTCAGTTCATAAGAAGTCTCGGTTCTAATCTTTACTTATCCTATGATCAACTCTAATTCATCTTCCTTAAAGATAAGTTCGACTATTTGAAAATAAATCTAGGGATCAACATCACATCTCTAATGAGGTACATGATTAAGAATAAACATGTTCAAAGAACTCAAAGATCCCTAGATTCCATAATAGTATTCACACCAAAGTCGTAAAAGCTGAACTCACAACCAAAAACTATATGCAGTATGGTACTCAGGATATCTTATCTAAACACCCCCACACTTTGACGTATGCATAAGAAGGTTGTCTATATTTCATAAACATATGGAGTTTTATCTAATCCTTTAAAGGTTAAGCTATTCAGGATATAACAAAATCATAAGACGACCTCCCCCCCACAAGTTGGCAGTTAATCCTTTAATCAACATGGCATAAATCATCTCCTTAATGGTTCTGTTCTTACGATCAACTATACCATTAGACTACGGTGAATAAGGAGGTGTGATCTCATCAATAATGCCATTTAACAAGTAAAGTTCTCCTATATGAATTTCATACTTGCCATCATGTTCAGACCTAACCCTTTTAGTGGTAACATATACTTTGCTTTCAGTTTCAAGTTTATACTCTTAAGGCTTCTAAGGCATCATCTTACCCCAAGTAAGTATACAAGATAGTACCTCGTACAATCATCTATGAAAGTTATAAAAACACTTTTACCACCTTAGTTTGGGTTGATTTCATGTCAACTAGGTCTAACTGAATTAATTCTAAGGACTTAGAATTACTCTGAGCAATTTTTCTAAAAGGTTTTATAGCATATTTTGATTCTATGAATATTTAACTTTTGTGTTCAATATCCAAACTAAATTTGGGTATGCGACCCTCACGCTTCCCAGTTTATGCATTGACTTATATAAGTTTACTTGTTTCCATGTCTACCATGCAAAACATTCAATCACACAAAAGAAAACACAAGAATCAACTACTTCATCAATTTTTCGTTAAGCTTATATTGACCTTAAGTCTTATAACGTTTCCTTCAAAATCACATGCCCTTAGGTATGACAAGTTTCCATATTCAATTAATATCTTAAGTCTTTTACCATCTACAAATAACAAGATACAAGATTCTTGCATATGCCCGGAACATGAAAACTTCATTCATGTGAGAATATTATGAGATATGAGCTTCGTCGACCTTTCCCTTTTATGCAACCTCTGCCGCATGTGAGTTACTCATATAGAGTTTCTCGACATCTCCTATCTTCCGATAGGAGGTGAACAGTCTCATTTCAACAAACATGCTTGGTGGCTCAAAGTCCACCTCTTGGTCTCTCACATTAGTTATTAAAATAACTTCCGACATCATGCCACTGAACTCGTACTAGTTTGTTTCAACTAAATTAGCATTAACTATCAACTAATTAAGGTTTTTATGTTGCCTATAATTTACTGCAGTATGGCTAGGATTTTACACACATAAAAATCACCTTAATTAAAGTAATGCTAGATTCGGGTTCATGAAACATACCTTTCTTAAGAAGACTATGCTTAGAGTTGAGTTTGATGTTCCAACCTTTGTGAGCTTTGGAAAAATTTTGTTCATCCACATGCTCCTATTATCCATGTCCCTTTCCAGTTTCATATCACAATCTTCGTTTATACTCTGACCACGGACACAGTAATTTCCCAATCACCTAATACACCACATCTCACAAACCTTAGTTCCGAATCGGAAAATAAAATATGAGTTTTGAAGATAACATCTAGATCTACAAACTTCGTTTGAATCACCATTTCAAAAAACTCATGGTTACCCCATAAAAACTACTTTAGTTAACAACAAATTTCTGCCCGTCAGAATTTTTCAGAAACGTTTCTCTATTTTGTAAAATATCAAAAAAATACTTTTACAACTCCAAAAATTCTAAAATTTTACGTGGGTAACTATCAGGATGTCTACTACGTTGTGTCAAAAAGGTTCATCGAAATTCCTTCTAGGTTAAGAGATAAACTCGAAACTCTACAGATGACCAAAAATTCGTTTTTGTTTTTCACTCCCCAATTAACATCCATGATTCACAAATCAACCAACCATATTCGATTATTACAAATTCTAATGTCTTAAGATTGTTGGGTGCAATAATCAAACAAGGAAAAAATCAAATAAGCAAAAGTTATTGATACTTAGCTCCTTTATAGTGGAAGTGATCGATTTGATGAAACGGACGAGCTCCCCAAATCTCCGCAACAATAACAAGGCAAAACTTTGGAAAAACAGAGTGAGTCACGTGTTCAACACGTTGCCCTTAAGACAGTAGCGCCCGGCTACACTCAAGAGTGATGCTATAGCCCTCACAGACGGATATCTCCAGGGATAAAACACCCTACTACACCTACTACTAGCATATGTAGTAGATGCTCAAACTTGAGCTTGGCAACTCCGAAAAAACCGTTAAGGAAAATTGCAAACGCTTAAGAAACGCCATAAAATATTTTCCCTTAGGGGTCCCTCTAAAATATAGAGCAACCCCTTTCCCATAGATTTTTACAAAAGTAGTGAATTTGTTTATATAATGGAACAAAACAACTTAAGAAGAAGAACTCCCGATGTGGGACTAAAAAGCTTATATAGTCTCTTAAAACAACTAAAAGTGGAAACTCCCACGATGTGGGACTAACATTTTCATTCACAAAAGAAAACAATAAATTATAATTTTATTAAAACCTTAAAAATCATTTTTTAATAATTGTTTTCCAACAATGTTTTCAGTATAGCACTACTTGAAAGAACGTTAGGAATGAAACAGTTCAAGTCAATATTACTAAACCTCAAGTGGAAGGATGATGTCGTCGTTGTAGTTCGCTAGTTCTTCACATTCTTCAGGTATTAGGAGTAATACTTGTATGTCTCAACATTCCTTGACTAACCAAAATGAAATTGACTCTATGATTTAATCAAGCGAATCTAGAGGAGTTTTGATACTAAAATATGACAACCAAACTTGACATACTAACGCTTGTGAGTTCAACCGAGCTATGCTCTAACATTTCCCATTATGATAAATTGTTCTTTGTGCAATAAGCTAGAGAATATAAGTACTGATCATCTCTTCTTAAAATATTCCTTCTCTGAGGCCATCTGGAGACATCTATCTTTATCTTTCTATGTTTTACAATGCTTCTTCTTTAAACTCAAAAAATCATGTCTGTTGTGGTTAAAAGATAAGAACACCATGGAAACTTGTGCGCATATCCTTTGGTATGTATGGAAGTATAAATGCAGTGTTTTTTTTTACTATATCAAACCTAGCCCAGAAGATCTCACTTTAAAAAAAAAATGGTTTAAAGCCCAAAGGTTGTATTAAAGTTTAAGCCTCAAAAAGGTTTTCTACCTACAAGCCCAGGTAGCTGGGAAAGAAAGAGAAAATCCCCACTCGATCTTGTGCCAGTTTCGTGCTCTCAGTGTCTGGTATCATCACCCAACGACTTTACCACTGTTCCACAGTGACATCTGCCCAGAAGATCTCATTAGGACTATACAAAAAGCACTGCGCAATTTTCTTAGGAGTCGAGGAAATTTTTCCGGATATCTTAAAAATATCACCAACTGTGATTGTGCTCACTGTGATTGTAAATTTTCTATTGAAACTTTAGTAATAATTAAGGATCACAGGAACCGAACCAGAACCGAGGAACCGGACTAGAACCGATAAAAAAGAACCGGTACCGAACCGGAACCGGCTAAGGGAGTATAGTTAACGATTCTCATTTTCAGAACCGGTGTATAGAGGGGTACAGGTACCGGTTCTGCTAAGATTCCCGACCAAACCGGTACCCAAAGAACCAGTGTATATGAACCATTGATAAAATCTATAGAAATGAATATGGGCCATTGGTTTTAGGGTGAGGATAAATCCCTTTCACCACCTCATATATTGTTCTTATCTCTTATTCTTCATTATCTCTTCTTCTTCCTTACAGAGACGGAAACTCTTCTCTCTTCTTCTTCTTCGCCATACCAGCACCTTATTCATCGTCACCGAGAGGGATACCACCACCACGAATCCAAAATAATCTCCATTTAGTTCTCAATCATCTTCTTTTTCATCTTTTATTTCTTTAGTTTTTCTTCTGTTACTTCTTTTTTTCTACAGGTAATTCATATAATTGATTTAGAAAGAGGGAAGTGGTAGGCTACAAAGTCCAAGCTGCCAGTAGTTACGAGTCAAGCTGACCGACTTGGAGGCTGAGTTCTCGCTACACAGGTCCTAATTAAAAGCATCACGTTACATTGAATTGCCTTTTTCTTACAAAACTGTCAAAGATTGTTGATTATTAATGCATGACTATTCTCAATCCGTCAAAGGGATTGTTGATTAACTACATTACTAGCATCACAAGTAACAGAATGATTAGACGTAATCTGGTTCACTATAGCTTGCATCATGTGTGTTAAACTGATAAGGACATGGGGGCACAGGAACTTCAAGCACCCCTTCTAACATCTGCATTACTTTCTTCATTGAGGGTCGAAGTGATGGTTCATCTTGAATACACCAAATAGCTACCATCACCAGCCTCTCAAATCTCCTCGTGTCGTTCATCACTTCCTCATCATCCTCTACCAAATCTTCTAGTTTCCCTTGGGTGAAGCAATGGTATGCCCAGTCAGTGAGAATCGATTTCATATCTTCTTCTCCTTGCTCCTCATGAACAACTGCCTTCCTGCAACATAGGATCTCAAGTAGCATCACACCGAAACTATAGACGTCCACTTTTGCCGAGACTGGTGTGTTCCTGAACCACTCTGGTGCAACATATCCTTTGCTCGAGACTGGTGGTCAGTTCTCCTGAACGTGTGAAGAAGTTATTTACAAGACCAAGTCATGTGGAAGACTATGTAATCTAACAAAAGCTATATCCTAGATAAGTTTTAGTCCCTTATTCTAATTCTTGTTTATCCTATTACTCCTATAAATAGGAATTACAATGTAAATGTAATGTATCTCAGAAATTCATCTGAAGATCAATATCATAATTTACGGGGTTTGGTAGATTATTAAAAGTCTTTGTTTTCTCAATGAACCCCAAAATCTGAAATTTTCGCTGTCAAAAACTTTGTCAAATCTGAAAAAAGAGTATGTTTTGTGGCTTTATATCACAATGGATGATTTGGGTGCTGCATTCTTCATGCAAATACAATAGTCCTCTGGATATACCAACTGCAATTTGGATTCGTTGTTTCCAATCTGGCTTAAAGTTTCCGAAGAGGTGGGCTGCTAAACTTTTATTGCTCATGAACTCATACACCAAGAGTCTTTGTTGTCCTTCCTCGCAGAATCCGAGCAGTCGTACCAGATTCTTGTGATGTGTCATACCTATTGCGTTCACTTCAGTTTTAAATTCCTTTTCACCTTCTTGAAGCACCTTGTCTAACCTCTTCACTGCCACGGAACTTGTTGAATCCATGTCTCCAATAAGTCCTTTATACACGATGCCGAAAGCGCCCCTTCCTAACTCATCCTTGAACCCCTTTGTGGCTTCTTCAAGCTCTTGATAAGTAAACGACCGGAGACTGAATCTTGAAACACTTGAATGATCTTGTGTTTTTTCTCTCAGTTTCTTTTCCGTGGAGAAGAAGCAGACCAGAAAGGCTAGAGAATTGTGATATAAAGCTCTTGCTAAAAACATGAAGTTGATAAGTACTGAGCTGCCTAAAACCAATGAACCCACCAGTATTAATGTAGATCGGCCATTCTTCTTATCATCTGGAGGCTGAGGGAAGTCGCAGTTCGGTTCTGATAGATTTGCCTTCCTTACTTTTAGTAGAGCCACGCCAGTCGTACCACCATTGTATCTCCCATTTGAGAGTGGTAACTTCTTCTTCCAACAGCCGTCTCTGAAAATGGCTACATCACACAGACAATCGTTCAGGCATGAAGTTCTGCATTCTTCAATACCATATGAGCCCAACTCATCATAGTCAGAAGTCGGCCAATCTACGGATTTTAAGGTCTCCAACTCAAATGAATCTGTTTTTCTTTTCCATTCATCATCTACCTGACATCCTTGTACGAAATCTGGTTTACAGCCTCCGAATGGGTTATCTGGATCTACTAATGAAAACTTAGGTGGGCATTCACAACGAGCCCTCCGTTCCGGTGTTAGTATACAATAGCTGTTATACCCGCAAGCACCAGTACCCCGGTCACCGTAAATATCAAAACATATGTTATCTGGAACCAACCACTCCGTGGACCACACCTGCTCTTGGGTTTTACTCCTTGGGTGAGAATACTGAGTGAAAACTCCATCGAACTCGAGTGTCGCCCTATAGTAAACATCGCTGATCGGGGGTATGTTCTTCTTGGAGAGAAGCACTTTGGTTCCATCCCTTGCGTTAACATAGATGTAACCTGATTGATTGAAGACGGCCTCAAAACCTGCCTTTTGACTATCATTATTAACAGTGTGGCTCCAATAATATGCATCATATTGAAACTCACTAGAACTCGGATAGGCAGCAACGTTTAGTACCAGGTTTCCATCCTCAAGCAAACGAAATCTGAACCTTCCCTTTGAGTAACTGTATTTAGTCTCTCGCGAATATAAACCGCCATTCACTAGCAATTTTTGTGTAGGTAGGATTGTATCTGTAGGATTTTTAAAGCTCTCCCATAGATATTCAGCAGAACTCCTGTTAGTTACAAGAACGAAATTCCCATTATCAAGCATGGCTGCGTAATCAGCACCACCTTCTTTTCCGGCTGACCATAATTCATTGCCTTGTGGATCGTTGAGGATGAGCTTACCATCAGTAGTTAGCTCAACCATGGATCCTTTCCAGATTCGTATCTCTCCATTATTGTCATCTCCGTCATTTGCAAACCAAACAATGGTTTGATCCGGAATTTTGTCGAACCAGATTGCAAGTAGGAATAAATTGTCTTGAGATACTTGACGGAAGCCAAATGCAAAGTCGCCAGACGGTGACGCCCATGATGCATTGGAAACACCAGCAGTAAGAGAGGAACCTGAACTTACATTTCTGTAGTTTTGTGCAGTGGAATATATTGGTACGAGGAGGAGGAGGAGAAGAAGAAATAGGAAAGGAAGGTGAACAAGCTGAGCAACACAAGTAGACATAACCTGTTTCTGTATGTATTCCTCTCAACTCATGTAATGAAGATTAAGTTTCTGCAGGTAATGAATGAAGATTAAGTTTTGGTTACGTGTTCAGTTTTATAGTCAAGGAAGAAGGGCTGTATTTGTTAAGGGAACTGAGCACTCTAAATGGTTGAATAGTCAGTCTAATTGGCATACTATGAATGAAGATCTTACTACCAAAAGAAAATGAAGACCTTGAATTCAATGGAGAATTTCACCTCATATTTTATCTCTAAAATGAAAAACGAACTCGGTTTGTAAGGACACGTTGAGTTCACTTAAAAAATAGCAAGGATAAACGAATGTTTAAACATTCGGAAACTCGAAAGGTATTTTTTATTTTATCCATTTGGTCCACGAAGAATTGAAATTTTTTGTCCATATCTTTAGCTGTTTGTTTTGTGCTTGCTACTTGCAGAGAATTTGCAAGAAATTTTTTGTCCTATTAGCTGTTTGTTTTGAAGTGAATTTTGTTGGGAAACTATTCATTGAAGTGTTTGTTGGTTTTAAATTGCAGGTGACAAGAAATTCGAGTTCCAGTTTTTTTACGCGGTTTCTGATAATCTGTACGAGACTATAACCACATAAGACAAGGTCAAGATCTCTTAATCTCTTATTCTCCAGGGCACCAGTTCATTTTTATTTTACACTGACCTTTAACTGTAGGGGCGAAATATCACACAAGATATAAATTCGGTATGAAGTGTCAAGTCGCCCAAGTGGTATGCAACTCAACGCGTGGCGCCGTTTAAACACAAGAGCAAGTTAGCGACATAGGATTATACATACATATTATTTTAGCCAAGTTTCCTGAATTTGTAAGCTAGGGATACAATTGTAAGGAAAAAGTCCAAGAGAGGGGGGAGACATTATTATTGAGCAAGTCCAAGAGTCCATCACCACCACTTAGATCTAGAGCTTCACAAAAACTCTTTAATAAAGTCTCTCTTGTAAGACAAACTCATTATAGTGAAGAACCATGAATGTAGATCTCATTAACGATCGAACCATGTAAACTCATTGAGATGAAGTATTGACTAAGGGGGAGTGATACATATCACCATAGTGTTATTGTCAAAATTGTGATACAATTGAACTTTGATGCTGTGTAATAATACTATGACATTGTATAACAATCATTGAGAGCATGTGTTTTCTCATTGCTATAGCTACGGATCTTCAACCAACGATGGTGCTAAACTTACAACCTTTGGAATCATTAGAAAACTTTTGAAGATGCCAAGGAGATCAAGCATGTGTTTTCTCATGTGTTTTCGAGTCATGTTGAAGATGCCAAGGAGATCAAGCATGTGGTTGAGAAGCTACAATTTTTATCTATTTTGTATTCCATATGTATTGTTAGTTTTGTCACTAAAATTGACAAAGGGGGAGATTGTTAGAGCATTTCTCGGTCGAACTCGCATGCGTTGCTATCTCAAGCATGTTTGTCAATGTTAGTGATCAAAACTATAAATCTTGATTTCTAGCTTATTTATAGATGTCTCGGACTAGGACATAAATAGTGTAGTTGAGCTTAGACTTCACAGCGTTTATCACTTGAAGACGAAGAACTACTAAGGGGAGCTTGTGGAACTTCATCGACAAAAGGAATGTGGAGACTTAAACTCATATATCACTTAGAAAGTCTATTTCTTATTTATCTCCTAAATTGAGACATAAGTCGTTTTATGATATAGTTTTCTACTATACACATTTGAGATTTTGAGCCGAGTGTATCTCGCTTACATATTTCTCGAAATATGTGTTGGTAAGCTTTCGCTTCGACCAAGTTCATCTTATATCATGAGAAAATTGCCGAGTAACATCTTACATGGTTTGTGTGATACAATCATTTGGTGTAAGACTTGGAATGTTTCGATAATGATTATTTCAATATCTTGAAAATTGCTTTGATGCTAATAGTGTGTGAAAACGGCTATTTTCATTATAGAAGAATGTTTCAATGATTGAAATAAAGAGTTTAGAATCTTGTAACCTTCTTTGGATATAAGCATATTGTGTGTTCGCACATTTGTGTATAAGTCCATAACCGGGAACATAAAGTATTGACACTAGTGGAAAGTGGGGTATTTCCAACCCACATCCACGACCCCCACCGACAGTCAATCGACCGTGGACCGATCAAGACAGTCAAGAATATAATCAAGCGTTAATACCAGACGCTGAATGTTTACTATTTTGGCCCTCACTTACTGACCCATACTGGGACCGATGATCTGTGATTATGATATTCTGGGTCCCACAGTTTCTGTGGTCACGATTAAGTAGACTAAAGTAACCGGGTTAGAAGACAATTTCTCTTGTTATTATCGCTCACTCCTAAAAGCCTAGCTATCTTATTTCACGCCGCACCTCACATCCATATCCCTCTCACTAAACCCAGTTCCAATTTCCTTGAAGGAAATGATGATTGATGATCGGCTCTTGGTTATTATCATTCAACACAAAACTAGGATTCGTTCTTCCTCACTCTCATCACAGAATAACAAGCAAACCCTAACTTTGTTTCCCGTACCTATTTCATAGACCTAAGTAAGAACAACCAATCACTCTTTTCTTCTACCGATTTCAACACTTTTCTTCTTTAAATCATCATTCTCGTTACGATCTGGAGCATCACCTGATTTCAATTTCGATTTCGTTTTCCGTATTCAATTTCTTTTTTTAAGATTTCAATTTCGAATTTGGGGTTTTGGCTAAGGTTTTCAAATAATCTTTGTATCCGATTTAGTGTTCTGATGTTAGTTTAGTTTTTAATGGGTTTTGCAGAAACTGATTTTGTATCAATGGATTTATTGTTTCATTTTTAGTTTTGTCAATCTTGATAAGCAAGAACATTAGCAGGTAATTTCTGATTTATTGTAGATTAGTTGCCCTAATTTCTTTTTCCTAAGGATATATCTTTTGTTCTTACTTGATTTGGGATTTTTTTGATAATCAAACTAAAATTTATTGATTTTGTTTAAGAGATCTGAGATATGGGTTTTCAATACCTTTTCTTCTCCTTTTCATTTAGGGTTTTCGTTGAATTAATTGAGGTTTTGTATTACGTAGTTGTTGATGTTGTGCTGGTGCTTGTTGTTTATAGGTTTGGGTGTTTGTGTGGTTTGTCCTGGTGGGTATCATATGGTTTTAAATCAACTAGATTATGTTCATCCAAGCATGCACCTTTGAAAGATGTCGAGAAGCTTGATGGTGACTTTCATATATCCTTGTGGAGCTTTGAGTTATGTTTAGTTTTAAAAGATTTTCATATGATTTTTTTTTGTGTACTTGTAGGAAAGAATGTGATGGGTAAGATAATATGGTTCAATTTGCAAAGTATGGTCTCAATGTTGAAAGAATGTAAATAAAACTTTTATATCTAAGTCTAGTATGTTTTTATAGTTCAAGTTCTTTGTTGCTGTATAAAAGTTGTGTATTTGTGAATTGTCTCTTACTTTAGAAAAACATCTAGATAATTGTATTATATGTTATTTTGGCTAGAGGGAGTCTGGAACAGTCTAGAAGTCGCAGCCCCCGATGAAGGTATCATCTGTTATTTAGACTATAAATTTTTAGACATATTTTCTGAAACCATTCCAGTTCCAGGTCTCGTGACGAGCATTGAGCTCGGGATAGTAGAAGGAGAAGTCGTAGTATGAGTCGGGAATGGTATGATGACTGATCTTGTGGAAGGGGTAGAGATTCACGCCATCGCAGTAGGAGCCGCAGTTTAAGTTCTTATTACTGAAATGGTGGTAGTTGAGTCCGTATGAAGAATAATGCAGGAGCAGAAGCAAGTCAGCCGGTCGGGAGTACAATTTACACATCTTGGATTCCTGTCATCTCTGGCTTTGCACCTTATATTGATGAAAACATCCTCATTTTTTCCAGTGCCTCTCTTGTTCGGCGCAGTCCTAGTCCTAGGAAAAAGAGTGCATCTCCTCGCAGTACTCATTTTTCTAGCGGTGAAAACCCTAATATACTCAGTCATGAAAGTCCTAGACAAAATGCTTGTTGGTGATATCGGTGATGTGACAATTACCAACGATGATGCTACTATACGGAAGATGTTAGAAGTTGAACATCCAACTGCTAAGGTAAAGATAGATAGACACAATTGGCATCCTTATATTCGTTATTTACTGGGTTTGTTTCTATTTTATATTTTTTTACTCTCTCTATTTTGTGAGTTGTATAGGTACTTGTAGATTAACTGAGCTTTAACATCGAGAAGTTGGAGATGAGACTACTTTTGTTGTAATTGTTGCTGCAGAATTGCTCAAGGTAACGTGTTTATGGGTAAAAATCGTTTCTGCCGATTTCGGTAAATTCGGTAGGTGAGTGAGAAACTGGTTCAAACCCTAAACAAATGTGTTGCACGTGAGCACTTTATAGGTTCGAGAGATCAATCTGTACAAGTCCGGCCTAAACCAAGAAATGGCCGTTCCAGACTTGCTTCGGTCACAAAGTGGAGGAGAAGGGTTGATTTGGGGAGGGAAGCAAAGAAAGGTGTTTAGGAGAGTAGTATCTCGACTTGTATCAGAAAGTGAAAGCTTAGGAAGCTTGCAAGAGATGAAAGCTTTTTGGGAGAGCTTGCAAAGTTGCCTTTCTGAGAGTGTAGTATTTTTCTCCTGACCGAGACTTGTTGTCCGGTGGAAATAAAGACCTATTTATACAAGTCGAGATTGAAACGTACCGGGCCCCATGAAGGAAGAGAGTAAAGGGTGAAATAATGGGAGGAGGTGGTAACCGTGATGGTTTAATGGGTGAAAACGTTTTCACCATTATTTCCTCTTTTATTTGACCGCTTTATTCCTTTTCACGCTTTCTTAAAGTGAGCGTAGTGTACGCTGCATCTTTGTGACCGCCAAACCAAAACCCTAAAGAAGCATCCCCGGTTGTGTTGATGTCTCGAGTGTTGGTTGCATCTTGAGGGCAAATGGCGCTGCTAGTGGCGCGTGTGGCATGTGCCAATGGCATGTGCGGAATGCCTTGGTGGTAGGTTGCACGGTTTGCAAGTTAGGCTACCAGCGTGTGTATTTGGCATGCGCCAATGGCATGTGCGGAATGCCTTGGTGGTAGGTTGCACGGTTTGCAAGTTAGGCTACCAGCGTGTGTGTTTGGCATATGCCAATGTGCGGAATGCCTTGGTGGTAGGTTGCACGGTTTGCAAGTTAGGCTACCAGCGTGTGTGATTGGCATGTGCCAATGGCATGCGTGGCCATTAGGGCCGTGACCTTGATAGGGAAACTAGCTAGCGAGCATGTTGGCATGTGTGGCCGTTAGGGCCGTGACCTTGATAGGGAAACTAGCTAGCGAGCATGTTGGCATGTGCCAATGGTATGCGTGGCCGTTAAGGCCGTGACCTTGATAGGGAAACTAGCTAGCGAGCATGTTGGCATGTGCCAATGGTATGCGTGGCCATTAAGGCCGTGACCTAGATAGGGAAACTAGCTAGCGAGCATGTTGGCATGTGCCAATGGCACGCGTGGCCGTTAGGGCCGTGGCTTTGGTAGAAAAAGCCGCTAACGAGCATGTTGGCATGTGCCAATGGCACGCGGGGCCGTTAGGGCCGTGGCTTTGGTAGCAAAAGCCGCTAACGAGCATGTTGGCATGTGCCAATAGCATGCGGGGCCGTTAGGGCCGTGGCTTTGGTAGGAAAAGCCGCTAGCGAGCATGTTGGCATGTGCCAATAGCATGCGGGGCCGTTAGGGCCGTGGCTTTGGTAGGAAAAGCCGCTAGCGAGCATGTTGGCATGTGCCAATAGCATGCGGGCCCGTTAGGGCCGTGGCTTTGGTAGGAAAAGCCGTGTGCGAGCATGTTGGCATGTGCCAATAGCATGCGGGGCCGTTAGGGCCGTGGCTTTCAGTAGGAAAAGCCGCTAGCGAGCATGTTGGCATGTGCCAATATCATGCGGGCCGTTAGGGCCGTGGCTTTGGTAGGAAAAGCCGCTTAGCGAGCATGTTGGCATGTGCCAATAGCATGCGGAGCCGTTAGGGCGTGGCTTTGTAGGAAAAGCCGCTAGCGAGCATGTTGGCATGTGCCAATAGCATGCGGGGCCGATTAGGGCCGTGGGCTTTGGTAGGAAAAGCCGCTTAGCTTGAGCATATTGGCATGTGCCATTGGCACGTACGGCCATGTTGACCTAGTTGCACGTTTTGCAAGCCTAGAGGCGCTATATTTGGCATGTGCCAATGGCATAGCAGCTTAGTTTGGCAAGATTGCCAATGAATGTGACACGGAGTTTGGTTTTAGCGTTGTTGCCCATGGTGCGCGCGATGATGCGCTTGGTTTAGCGTTGTTGCCATGGTGCGCATAGTGCGGCTTGGTTTGGCATGGTTTGCCACGGTCGCGAAGAGTGCGGCTTGGTTTAGCATGGTTGCCGTGGTGCGCAGAGTGCGGCTTGGTTTGGAATGGTTGCCATGGTGCGCAGAGTGCGGCTTGGTTTGGCGTGGTTGCCATGGTGCGCAGTGCGGCTTAGTTTGGCATGGTTGCCATGGTGCGCAGGTGCGGCTTGGTTTGGCATGGTTGCCATGGTGTGATATGCGGCTTGGTTTAGGCGTTGTTGCCATGGTGCGGTATGCGGCTTGGTTTAGCGAGGTGCCATGGTGCGCAGAGTGCGCCTTGGTTTGGCGTGGTTGCCATGGTGCGCGAGTGCAGCTTGGTTTTGGAATTAGGGTTACGTGCCAAAACCCTAATTTGGTATTTTGAAAAATACCCCTATAAATTATTTACACTGAGTTAAATGCTCTTAGTTAATGTGTGCGGGTAACACTAGGTCATGGGGTTTTACGATTTTACCCCTTTGTTTAAAAACCACCATCAACATTAAGTCCCCCGCTAGCTCGGAATAGGGGCTTTGTTGCGAGGTAAGCATAAGATGGTGACAAACTATCAACAAGAAACCGTAAAGAGAATTGAGGAGGCTTGTCGACCTTTTATAAATAGGATTTGGAATCCTTTCCTCTGGTAGTTTTGCACAAATCGGGAGGCTGGCGCAATTGGTGGGGCCGGTGCAACTTGGGCGACGTTGGGAAGTTGGCGTCGTGAGAGACAAGAAGATGGGCGGCATTGAGAAGTTGTCGCGAGTTGGGAAACTGAGTGTGCTATACTGGTGGGACCATTTAGCGCAAGGTGGAAGTGTGTGCGTGCACGGGCGTGACTTGGGAAACCGAGCGTGCTAGCTGGTGGGACCCGGCGCAAAGTTTAGAAACCGTGCGTGATCGCAGGGCGTGACTTGGGCGACATTGGGAAGTCGGCGCAATTGGTGGGGCCGGCAACTTGGGCGACGTTGGGAAGTTGGCGTCGTGAGGGACGGGGAAGTCAGGCGGCATTGAGAAGTTGTCGCGAGTTGGGAAACTGAGCGTGCTAGCTGGCGGGACCGGCGCAAGATGGGGAAGCTGGGCGTGCTAGCTGGCGTGACTTGGGCGGTTGTTGGGAAGTTTGGGGAGACTGGCGCGAGCTTGATGGGACCGGTGAAAACATGGAGGGAGTAAGTGTTTCTACAAATAGCAAAGTTTCCTTATTTTGCCTTCCTTCACGCGCGGCTTCAATCAGGGCATCATCCCAACGTAATTGCATCATCTCCCTTGTTTGAGAAAGGGTTCTTCTTGTTGAGTTTCTCTCTTTGTCAGGTCGCATAGAGACGAATCATCTTCTAACCAGCCAGATTCTCCAGGTGAAGACGCGAGGTCTAACTCTTGCAGGAGCATCCCAACAAAGGTTATTCGGGTTAAGAAAATCATACCGGTATGTTTTCTTCTTCTTTCTATAGATCGACGACGCTTCACCTCTTGTTTGATGAATGAAAAATTTTCCTCTCGCGCAGAGATATCCCGTTGGAGCATGCGTTCATCGTTATCGACGAGGATGACCTAGTCGTTCCCTCCCTTCAAATCCAAACTCGTTGACCTGCTGCAGACTTGGAGAACGTTGATTTAGGGCTCTCTTGTCATGAATACCCCTATGCAGGTTCGTCGTTTGGGACTCGTATGAGGTGTCTCTCCTCCAATTATTGGAATGTTGGCGTTTTCCTGGTGCGGAAAGAATTCGTGGTCCTTTATACGAGGGTATGGAAGACATGCGGCCATATCGCTACCAGGAGCGCAGTGAAGTGATGTTCGTCCGCCTTGGTTTCCGTAGTGAACTGTCTTTTGCCAATGATTGCTGAAATGGAGAATATGTCCATCCGTGTCTGCCGCAGAGTTAGCCATTTAAAGGTGGGAGAACATGGTGTCCACTGTGAGTCCTTGGAGTTTAATATCACCGGTTGCGCATCGTCTCAATATTGTGAAAGTCGATGAGTCGGTATTCTTCTTGGTGTGATTCCCGCCACGAAGCCATCTTTGGAAGAGGAGAAAGCTTTGGCCTTGGAGTCTCGGAGGATTGAAGATTTTAACTCGAGACTTGAAGAGTAGGAATTTTGATGTAGCATGTCATAGTGGAAGTGATTAGGCGTAGTATGCCTTAAGCCACTTTCCGTGGATGACCGCCTCTAGCTTTCCCATCTTTTTGATAATCTTGTAGTAACCACCGTCATACGCTTTAGTGATTATGTACGGCCCTTCCCATTTGGGAGAAAACTGATGTCGATGCATCTTGTGGATGTGTTTAGCGGTTTTTAGCACTGCATCTCCTTCCTTAAAAATCTTGTATTTTACATGGTCGTTGTACGCCATGGAAATCCTATTTCGTATGCTTGTGCATGTTCCTCCATAGGGATCTTCGGGAGTCTATAATATCTAGTTCTGCGATTGGTTTAGGGAGTGAAAGCATCTCACGCTGGAAGTCCCCATGCATAACCTACTTTCATTACATCGCCTTGAATCCCCCTCCACGGATTTGATATAAGCCTATCGTACTCTTCCTGGATGTGACACTGGGATGGTCGAAATTACATGATGACATATTCTCGATAGTGCGGTGCTCTGGATCCTCCGCGGCCTCGTAAAGTGTCAAGGCGTCTTCTAGATTGAGAGGTGATGATATTATTGCGCTGCACCCTTGAAGAGTATAGGACCTCGTTGGTGGGTATGGTGGATCGTGTCTCGGAGCTTTGACGGTGAAGGCATCCCGTGTATATCTTCCGTCCTCAAGTATAGTTTATGTGTTTCCATCTTTGTAGTAGTTGCTGCTACGGTGAGGTCAGAAGTGAGAAAACTTTGGCAGGAAGGAGTGGCGTTGGGTTTAACGTTGAAGCGAAGCAGTCCGGAGAATGGGCCGGGATGCGTAGCTACTGGAGAGAACGCTGATGTGGAGCTACTGGGAGAGAATGTTGGAACGACGTCTTGCAACTTTCAAAGCCTTGATGGTTACCATTTTGAAGTCTGAGGGCACACGTTCACAAACTCGACATCCCTCAAGAGAACAGAGGTTAGAGTCCCTGGCCCATCTATCGATCGTGCTTTCTGTGAGAGGTTGAGGTTTGGGAACGGCTTCCCTGGGCCGGAAGCGCCCGCTTCCCGATGCAAAGGTGCGGTTGAGGGGTGCAAATATGTCTTGACGCTTACGCCTTGGAGAAACATAGAATCTCACATAACTGTTTCATCATATACTGTATGACTTTGTGGGAGAAGTTCCCATTGTGCGGGTCTTGACGGGATAAGGGTCTCCGTGAACTCAGGAGAGTTGTTGATTTCCTTTGCTTTCGATTTTGAGAAGTCTTTCCCGATCTTCATGTGTGATTTAAATTGATTGCTTATCCCTTCCATCGGGCGTCCAAGAGCAACGCGAGCCTCTTCATCTATAAACGCACGTCCCGCTGAAGTATCTTTTGTCTTTTCATCAAGTCAACAAAGGTGCTAAAAGGAGGTCGCTTCTTCCTGGGATCTTCCAAAGATCTTGCCCCGATGGTGGAGTAGCGTCTCAGTGACGGTTGAAGCCGCCATGCTTGAAGGACCGTTGGGATGGCGGGAAGCGGCTCTGTTATGGTGATCGTAAGTGTGTCATGCAGAGATGACACGGTTTTGATCACGGCGCTTTGGAGCCAAGGCGCCTGCTTTCAAGGGCAAGGATGGTAGCCGAAGGGCGCAAGATGTTAGCGCCGGAAGGATGCAAATTGTTATCACAAAGTGTGGCATCATGGCCGGGCATGCGCGATGGCATGTGTGCCTGGTCTATGCGCGGCTCGTAAGCTCGCGGGCAAGCGCGCCTGGCAAGCGCCTTCCTCGGCATGCTACCGGCAAGCGCATCGTAAGCGCATCCGGGAACGCGTCTGGTAGGCACTGGATCATCTTGGAATGGGCACCGACTTGTGTGGACGCCCGGTTAGGCATGGACGCCGGCTTGATTTTGCATAGTGGACAATTGGCTTGGCACGGCTAAGCTTACGTGTGGCTTGACTTGTTCTCATGACCAGCTTGCCTATTCCCATACGTAGCTCAAACAGAAATCCTTTCCTTATTCAAATTCCAAAATGTGTTATGCTTATGAAATGGGTTGGCTCCCCTTTTACCTCGTATCTTTGTTATCACGTCATGGTGTTAGCAGTGAGCTGGGTAGTGATAAAGTGGGCAAGCATCTTCCAGCCTATGTACTCAAATGCTTTCTTTTAATTTGTTTTATTGTTTTCTTGTCTGTGTAAACCGTAGCCATAGGTATACCTTTCATAAACTTGTGGAAATACTTCATTATAAATAATTCTTCAAATGTCACCGTAGTAACTTCGCTAATAGTGACAGTAATTATTATTGTGCAAAGTAGGTATGTACGGTAGGTGAAAAAATTTTTTGAAGGCAAACAAAGCGCCTGGTTTATGGTTTTGTCCTCCTGATTTCTTGGGTTGATGATAAATGTTACCTCGAGCTTTGGGTTATTCTTTTGGAATGAATTGTTTAGGACTTGATTGTTTTAGTTATGATTGAAAGTGACGCAAACATCCCAGGAAAACCATGGAACCGTATGTTGGTAGATGATATAGGATGAAACATAGCATGGCTATCGGTTTTATCATAACTTGAAAAAGCAAACCACGTATTTTTGTCTAGATAAGACTTACTCGGTTTTCGTAAGAGTCATGGGAAGTCCCTGGGTCTTCCTAATCGTTGTCGAGTTGCCTGGATAATCAGGTCTAAGTTAATCCCCGGGCGGATCGTTTTGCTTCTAGCTTTGTGAGAAGTCCCCGGTCGCCCCTTGTCATGTCATGACCGATAATAGAGCCGTCGAGTAACCGAGTCTGAGTGGATTGCCTTCCTCTACCATCTTGACGTCCTGGGTCGAAGAATGAGATCGGTTGAAAGTTGACATTGTAACCGAAAGATCGAACCTCCCGCTGTGGTCGCCAATTGTTTATGGGTAAAAATCGCTTCGCGATTTCCGGCAGAATCTCGGTAGGTGAGTGAGAAACTGGTTCAAACCCTAAACAAATGTGCCGCACGTGAGCACTTTATAGGTTCGAGAGATCAATCCGTACAAGTCCGCCTAAACCAAGAAATGGCCGTTCAGGACTTGCTTCCTTTGGTCACAAAGTGGAGGAGAAGGGTTGATTTGGGGAGGGAAGCAAAGAAAGGTGTTGAGGAGAGTAGTATTCTCGACTTGTATCGAAAAGTGAAAGCTTAGAAGCTTGCAAGAGATGAAAGTTTTTTGGGAGAGCTTGCAAAGTTGCCTTTCCGAGAGTGTAGTATTTTTCTCCCGACCGAGACTTGTTGTCCGGTGGAAATAGGTAAGACCTATTTATACAAGTCGAGATTGAAACGCACTGCCTCATGAAGGAAGAGAGTAAAGGTGAAATAATGGGAGGAGGTGGTAACCGCATGGTTTAATGGGTGAAAACGTTTTCACCATTATTTCCTCTTTTATTTGACCGCTTTATTCCTTTTCACGCTTTCTTAAAGTGAGCGTAGTGTACGCGCATGTTGTGACCGCCAAACCAAAACCCTAAAGAAGCATCCCCCAGTTTGTGTTGATGTCTCGAGTGTTGGTTGCATCTTGAGTGCAAATGGCGCTGCTAGTGGCGCGTGTGGCATGTGCGGAATGCCTTGGTGGTAGGGTGCACGGTTTGCAAGTTAGGCAACCAGCGTGTGTGTTTGGCATGCGCCAATGGCATGCGCCAATGGCATGTGCGGAATGCCTTGGTGGTAGGTTGCACGGTTTGCAAGTTAGGCTACCAACGTGTGTGTTTGGCATGTGCTAATGTGCGGAATGCCTTGGTGGTAGGTTGCACTGTTTGCAAGTTAGGCTACCAGCGTGTGTGTTTGGCATGTGCCAATGGCATGTGGCCATTAGGGCCGTGACCTTGATAGGGAAACTAGATAGCGAGCATGTTGGCATGTGCCAATGGCATGTGTGGCCGTTAGGGCCGGTGACCTGATAGGGAAACTAGCTAGCGAGCATGTTGGCATGTGCCAATGGTATGCGTGGACGTTAAGGCCGTGACCTTGATAGGGAAACTAGCTAGCGAGCATGTTGGCATGTGCCAATGGTATGCGTGGCCATTAAGGCCGTGACCTTGATAGGGGAAACTAGCTAGCGAGCATGTTGGCATGTGCCAATGGCACGCGTGGCCGTTAGGCCGTGGCTTTGGTAGAAAAAAGCCGCTAGCGAGCATGTTGGCATGTGCCAATAGCATGCGGGGCCGTTAGGGCCGTGGCTTTGGTAGGAAAAGTCAGCTTAGCTTAGCATGTTGGCATGTGCCAATAGCATGCTGGGCCGTTAGGGCCGTGGCTTGGTAGGAAAAGCCGCTTAGCGAGCATATTGGCATGTGCCATTGGCACGTACGGCCATGTTGACCTAGTTGCACGCTTTGCAAGCCTAGGGCGCTATATTTGGCATGTGCCAATGGCATAGCGGCTTAGTTTGGCATGGTTGCCAATGAATGTGACACGAGTTTGTTTTTAGCGTTGTTGCCCATGGTGCATAAAGATGCTGGCTTGGTTGGCGTTGTTGCCATGGTGGCAGAGCGCTTTTGGTTTGGCATGGTCGCTCACGCCACAGAGCAGAAAAGGCGGCTTGGTTTGGCATGGTTGTCGGGTGGCGCAGAGTGCGGCTTGGTTTGGCATGGTTGCTATGCGCGCAGAGTGCGCTTGGTTTGGCGTGGTTGCCATGGGCGCAGAGCGCTTGGGCTTTAGTTTGGCATGGTTGCCATGGTGCGCAGAGTACGGCTTGGTTTGGCATGGTTGCCATGGTGCTAAAGATGCTTGGTTTGGCGTTGTTGCCATGGTGCGCAGATGCTACTTGGTTTGGCGATGTTGCATGGTGCGCAGAGCGCGCTTGGTTTGGCGTGGTTGCCATGGTGCGCAGAAAGGCTTTTGTTTTTGGAATTAGGTTCGTGGTCGAAACCCTAATTTGGTATTTTGAAAAAATACCCCTATTAATTATTTACACCCGAAGTTAAATGCTCTAGTTAATGTGTCATGTAATACCAGGTCATGGGGTTTTACGATTTTACCCCTTGTTTAAAAACCACCATCAACAGTAACATATTTACATAAATAGTCTGCTGGAGGGATTAAAATACACCCAACATCTATAATCTGTGTGGATACAGACTACGTAGTAAGATTATATTTTTCGGCATCTTTATATTCGTTACTTCCTAGGTTTGGTTCTATTTTTTATTTTTTTACTCTCTCTATTTTGTGAGTTGTATAGGTACTTGTAGATTTAACTGAGCTTCAAGATCGGGAAGTTGGAGATGAGACTACTTTTGTTGTAATTGTTGTTGCAGAATTGCTCAAGGTAACATTGACATTAATAGTCTACTGGAGGGATTAAAATACACCCAACATCTATAATCTGTGTGGATACAGACTACAAAGTAAGTTCATATTTTTTAAGAAGATTAATTTGTTATTTATGTTCATTATGATTATAAGGGTCATTGGTCTGTAGCAGAATGGATCTTGCAGTTAATTGATATTTATTTCTAAGTGGCAATATAAGTTATTGATTAATGTTTATCTTTTAGTGTCGTAAGGTTGACTTCTGAAGTTGAAGGATCTTGCTAGTATACAAAAATATTGCCGATGGACATTTAGGTGCACCCTTATGAAGTGTTAGTACATAACTACATATATAATATGTGTACAAAACATTATATATGTTTATTACGCTTGTTTTTTCTTAACTTTGAGTAAAAAAACATGTTACAATATAAAATAATGCAAACCTCCTCATGACTATTCTCAACAACTTTATGAAAAGTACAAAGAAGCATTCGAGAACTACATAAATGAAACAAAGGATAGATTTGCAGCCCTACCAAGTGACTTAAGATTATTGTTTTTTTAGTTCTTTGTATTTCTTGCATATATAATAGATTGTTTCGTTTTTGTATTTGTATAAGAACTAGTAATCATTTTAGGAGTTTTTAATTTTTTGTGAGGTCAATTAAAGTCATCTTTTCAGGTTGAAACTGGTTTATCGCTATGGTATATAACATTACCTGGCTGTGTAAGTTTAGGAAGGTCGAATATGAGCTGTTATCTGTGTTGCATTTTATCTTTTAACAAAACATACTTGAAAGATGTTCTTCTTCATGTTGGTACATGAATTGGCTGAGTTAAACACATCGGTCTGATATGTTTCTGCATACTATTAATTTACCAAACTCATCTGTCTTCTATCTTGTTGCTTGTATCGAGCATTTGTTTTGACTTTCCAACTGTCCTTTGTCACAGGTTTTGCCATCTTTGAGAGAGAAGCATGATGAGTTTTTGCTGAGAGAACTCGAGAAGAGGTGGATAAATCATAAGATTATGGTCAGGTGGCTTTCACGATTTTTCTTTTAATTGGATCGTTACTTCATTTCTCGAAGATCACTTCCACCACTTAATGATGTTGGACTTCTTTTCTTTCATGAACTGGTATGCATAAGAGTTCAGATGTAGAATAAAGTATTTTTTTTTTTTACATTGGACGCTTTTAGGCATGAGAAAAGAGTTTCAAATGATTGCCTAGTTTCTTTTTTAATTTGTGGATGATGGATCTTTATTTTTTAGGTTTTTTATTTTTTCAGGTGTACGAGGAGATCAATGGTCGTGCTAGAGAAGCTGTTATCTCGCTGGTATGTTAAGGCAGCACAACAAACTTCTAAGTTCAAACAGTATTCATTTCTTTCTTAGATCTAAATATAACCAATATTTTGTAACAAATTAATCAAGAGCGTGAAGAAGAGCAAATTGACCGAGCTTTGCTCAAGAATATTCTAGTTATTTTTGTCGATATTGGGATGGGAAATATATAATGTTATGTAAATGACTTTGAAACAGAGTTGCTAAATGATACAACCAGTTATTATACCCGAAAGGCTTCTAATTGGATTCAAGAAGATTCTTGTCCAGAATACATGATAAAGGTACTTCTAGGCTCTGATATTGGGTTGATCTTCATACACCAAAGGCTTACTATTTTGTAGGCTGAAGAATGTTTGAAGAGAGAAAAGTATAGAGTTACTCACTATTTACACTCTAGCACGGAGGAGAAGTTAATTGAGGTTTAGCAGTTTTGATTTAGTTGCATCTTGTTCCCAAACATGTGGACAGTGGCTTTGCACCAGCTGGGTTAAAGAAAGTTTTTTTGTAGCTTTTCTATTTTTACTTGTTTGCTTTCAATGTGATCGCTTTTTAATCTATCTGACATTTTCTTACAGGAGAATCAAAATGTATCGGGATCGCAAGAGCAGGTAAAATTAAGGACAAGGTAAAGTGCATAAAAAAGTAGAACAATTGCATTATCATTATGATTTTGCCATCACCATCATTGTTATTCTAAGCTGGTTCATTTTGCATATACAACTAATGTAATCTACTCATTGATCTATTATATGGTTACTAGGAAACACGCTTTGATTTTGCTGGTAGAAAATGGTAGGCATCCTCTATAGAAAATGGTCAATAGATTCGGAGAAGAAATCTTCACCGTACACTCTGTTAAGTCGCAGAAAGTAATGGACAAGTGCTTCAGTTTAGGGTTAGCAATGTTGTACTCCTCAGACATCAAAGAATCAGACAAACTCAGTTCTTCAAGGATGGGGCAGTTAGAAATGAATGTACTGATCGAGGTTTCATCCAAAAAACTAAGGCGTGTGAGCTGAAGTATCTTGAGCTTTGGAAAAGAAACCGTGTTAGGAACTGTGAACCTGGCGCCAGTTATCACAAACAAATCCAATTCCAACAGTGTCAATGAATCACAAATAGAAACTACTATTGGAATTATAGAGGATGCCTTAAAAACTTTTATGGATATACCAAATTCTTCAACTTCATTCTTCATGATAGCACTGATCCATCTATTAACCCGAGACACATCTAAAAACCTATCCCAGTCAAGATAAAACTTCTAGATATTAAAATTCTCATATCGAAATAGTACCTTGTCCAGAAAATTCATGAACCTTTTGGTCTCACGATGATAATTTCTTCTTTTAGTAGCTCGCCAGTTCCGAAAATCAAGAACAGGGATAGAATAAACTACATACTTCCATCTTTTTGATAAAATGCAGGTAGACATACTGATAGGTGTAGAATACACCGTATTTACTATCTAGAGTTTATGCTTTCTTTGCTATTTTTCGTGCGAATTATGTACTTTACGCGTGCTTTTGAGTTTTATAGGTGCAATGGAGTCACACGAAGGAAAAGAAGGAGAAGTTACCCAATTTGAGAAAAAGGGCAAAATTGTCATCTCACAGGCAAGTGATATATGGAGTCGACCCAAGGATAAGGGGCAACCACCAAGCTCAAAGAAAAATGTTAAGGTGTCTCCGTGGTGGCCACTATCATATACTGTGGTGCCTATATAGTTTTCACTCATTACCTAGGACTATTTGGTCTATCTCAATCATTTGGATCTAAAATTGAGAAAGGTGAGAAAGAAGAGGCGTTTCAAGGCAAGGGAGAATGGAATTGGCTGGTCGGCTCACTGGAAGAAATTCGGACGAGGAATTACAGAGTGGGAGAAGAAGTTGATGTTGCTTAAACCAACTCACAAAAGGGCTGCTACTAAACCGGGAGAAAGGAGTTCAAATTTGGAAATGAAGGAGAAAGAGAAGCTGTTGCTACTTCCATGGCAGAGATTGAGATACCTAGAGGAAATAGGGTTTCACTTTTGATTCAATCGACCAAAGGAATCGAGAAGAAGCAATTGATGGTGGTTTGGGGTGTTCTTGGATGTTTTGCTCCGGGTTATGTGAAGTGAGGCAAGAGAAGATGATTTAATGGAGAATGGGTTCAAATTTCATTTCTATTTTGTTTGTGGTTCGAATCGATTAGTGGTCTCGTGAATGGTGATTGAGCTTGATGGGTTTTGAATGGTGGACAAGAAATGGAATGAGTTTGGAGATTGTGGCTGGAGCCGATGTTACATGTTGAAGATGGAGGTGGTTTTGAGCTCTTAAGGTTAATCCAGAGGATTTTGATTCAAGGTACTTCTCCGATGGTGTTGGTCGTGGTGCTTGTGGTGGTGATGCCTCGTGGAAATTGGAAGGAATGGGTTTGTTCTTGGAGCAAGGGTTGATGAATATGGGTTTCATTGTGGAATACAATGATTTTGGTGTTGTTGTTGAGGTTATGGGAAATGGTTTTGGCTGTGAGCAATTGCAGTGAAGTTGGAGTCAAGGCTTGTGATGTTACAGCTTCGGTTTGTAACTTAGCCTGGATGCATCGGGAATGCTTGACTGAGCAAAGATGTGTTGAACTGAAACAGAAGTGCCGTGATTCTAATGAATGCAAATGGATTAGGGTCTGTTATGTTGCAAAGGTCAATTGAGGCAATGATGAGGGGTATGTGATGCAAGAAGTTGGTGTTTGGCTTGTAATGGAGAAATGGCAAAGAAGTGCTAATGATTGTGAACTAAAGTGATGCAGAAATGGGAGTGGCCTGAGTTGCATTGGATGGCATTGCAAAGTCTGTGCACAAGTGGATGGATCAAATTGTTGCAGGCAAGACAGCAAGGTGGTGTTGCTGTTGGTACATAGAAGCTTGAGGGATGGTTCGAATTGCAAGATGGACTAGCTTGAATCGAAATGCGTGTTGCACTTGGAATGGCCTCGAGATTTGGTGTTTTGATTGAATAGATTATATGAGTTGTGATTTGCAGGCTGGCTGTTGCTTCAGGAGTGCAAAGAGATGCAGTTATGTGATGTTTGAAATGCAGGTACATGATGGCTGTGTGCAAAGTGGTTGCAGGGGAATTGAGTTGATACAGCCTCTACAAAGTTCACATCAGCCGCAATGCCAGAGCCAAGCCATTGCAAATGGGGTTGATGTAATGAGCTATGGAAGTTGAATCTGGGAATGCAAAATTGCAGTGGAGTGTGCTACCGCAGTGGAGTGTGATCTCCGGGAAAGCGTAGGTGGTAATTTCCGTGAGGTATTGAGCTAAGGCAAAGGAAGTGAAGTGTTGATTGGTAGTTCGAATTGGTCTGTGGGCTATGCCGAGGAATGGGAAGAGACTGATGCTATAAGAACAACACAGGAGTTGTGAGATTGCGTGCTAGAAGTGGAAAATGGAAATTATGTGTCCTGAGAAGCCGAGCCGCACTGGGAATGCATTACAGGCTACAATGGTTCTGTCTGGAGTTGGTTTGAGGCTAGGGTCCCGGTGCTAGGAGTCGGTGCTAGGAGCCTCTCGCCGGTGGAGGAATAAGTCACCGAGATTGCAAAGTGCGGGCACTGAGCCGATACTTAGAATTGTTGAGATGGATGAGCTATGGAATGGCCGCCAAAGTGGTGAAGCACACAATGATTGCCATACGTAACCGGCCTATGTATCGGCTCCTGTCCAAGTTAAGTCGCCTGCAATGCTGACTTCACATCCGAGCCGCGCTCGAATCACCCCGACACCGACTCTGGTCCGACCCACGACCCGATCCAACCCGGTTTGACCCGACCGATCTGACCCGTTGACCGGTGGCCGGGCGGACTTTGCCCGTCACCGGAGCCGATTTCCGGCGACTCTCCGGCCGATTTCCGGCCACAATCCCAGTTTTCCGGCGACGACTTCTTGGACATATTTTCTACATGGGTTTCTCTCTCCCGTGGGCTTGGTGGACTTGCATCTAATGGACTTTGAAGACAAAACCTAGTTTTGGAAGGAGAGAAAGGCTATAAAAAGAGGAATTCTACAACTTTTGGAAAGGGGGGTTATCTAATATCTTTTTGCTTGGAATTTTTGGGAGAGCCATTTTTGTTTACGCTTCTAGGGTTTGCTTGTGTTCTTCTTCCTCTTTGTTTTATTATTGAATATTGATGATGATGAACTCCATAGCTATGAGTAGCTAAATTCTTTATTATTGGTTAAGGATGTAGTCCGATTTTTAAAACTTGTGTTTGCTTTATGTATTAGTTTTCTCTCTTGTTTATCGTTCAATTCTCTCATGGTTTTTATGATCACATGATTGAAGTATTGTGATAGGATTATGGTGTTTGATTAGTTAATGGCCAATTAATTGAACTTGCATCTTAGTCCATAGCTATTTTAGGTTTTTCATCAAGCGATAACCTTGAATACAAGTAGCATGATATGTTCACGGTTTGTAGTGATACACTCTCGTAATCATATGTAGAGTTTGACCATTGTCCTAATTGTTTTGCGCAACGCATGACAATTGCATTGATTAGCCTATTTCGAAACTTAATGCTCCTAGGAATTGAACTTGATTAGCGCAAGGCGTTAGGTTATTCTTTAGGAAAAATTCACATATGCAGCCCTAATGTGTGTGTTGATGAACTTGAGAAATTAATAGATTATCTTGCTTTCTTGATTCTCTAGGCTTTTGATAACACAAGAGATTAAATCGTAATTTATTCATATATGCAAACACATGTCTAAGATTGAAGATGAATTCCTTGACCAATATCTCTCTCCATTGATTATTCTCTACAATTTATTTTGCTTTTAATTACTTTTATTTGCTTAGATACAACAAACATACACCTGGAACTTTAGAAACCGAAAGTTTATAACAACCAACGCTCTCTCGTGGATACGAACTCTTCCTTACCTTGTGCTTCATTTAAATTTAGTGGATAAGAAAGTGAAATTAATTTTGACGAATTGACACACGATCAAATTTTTGGCGCCGTTGTCGGGAGGCACACGGCTAGTTATTAAGTTTTTAGTTTCTTTTTACAATTTCTCGCTTTTCATCTTTGCTTTTCGTTTTCTTGTCTTGTTTCTCACTTGTTTATAGAATTGTGTGCAGTGCATAATCTCTGGCTTCTAAGGATTGGAATTATCCAAGGTGCGGGATAGCTACTCGAAAAGGTACAATACTCCAACCAAGGCGAAACACAACGGACGAGCACGAGGAGGAAGTAGGAGAAGAGATTTTCCAACAACAAGAAGAAGGAAAAGAGGTTCCAATCGTAGAGGAAACACACGTGGAAGAACAAGGAGCAATGGGTGATGCAAATCGTTCACTCAAGGACTTAGCTTCTCATAGGCTTGATATACAACAGGATGTATTCAAACGGACTCTACTTTTGAAATTAAACCGGGTTGCTTAGAGAATTACCAAAGTTCCATGGCATGGTGAATGAAGATCCAAACAAACATCTTATGGACTTCCACACCATTGTCACGGCCATGCTTCCACTGGATGTTGCAAGTGGATGGTGCAATGTTGAAAGTTTTCCGCTTTCTCTTTAATGGATAGCGCTAAGGATTGGTTGTTCTATTTACCTCCCTGGAGTGTTACAACATGGAATGGGTTGAAGAAACTCTTTTTAGAGAGATATTTTCCCGCATCAAAGGCTACTCAAATTCGCAAGGAGATTTGTGGGATGAAGCAAAATGTGGGAGAATCTCTATATGAATGTTGGGAACGATATAAGAGATTGGTGGCAAGCTGCCCTCACCACCAATTTAGTGATGCTATGATCATTCAATATTTCTATGAAGGACTCCAATCAAGTGATAGGAATCTCCTCGACGCTGCGGGTGGTGGTGCACTAGTCAACAAGACGGTGGCACAAGCTAGAGAGTTGATTGAAAACATGGCAGCGAACTCACAACAATTCTTGAGTCGTGGTTCGGATGTGCTTCTAAGAAGGGTTAGTGAAGTGAGCGAGGTTGAAGAGCTTCGTCAACAAATGGGTAACATGAACGCAATGCTTCAACAAGTTGCAGCCACTGTTATACCAAGTTCCTCTCAATCTTATGAGGACGAGCAAGCTAATGCGATCTTTCCAAATCAACAAAGACTCAGATGATCCCTACTCCAACACTTACAATCCGGATGGAGAGATCGCCCAAACTTTAGCTATGCCAATAAGCAAGGAGCGATTCAACAACCTAGTTTCAACAACCCGAGTGGATTTCAACCTCAACAACAACAATTCCAACCGAGACAACAATTTCAACAACAACAACAACCTCAAATGGGGTCCAATATGGAGGAGTTGCTGAAATCTTTTATGCAAAGAACTGAGAGTTCGGTTAAGGAGTTGCAAACTCAAGTTGGTTCTATGGCTATGGAGTTGAATCAATCAAGGCACAAAATGGTGGGAAACTCCCTTCTCAACCTATCAACCCAAAAGAGGGTGTTAATGCAATTACATTGAGAAGTGGTACACAACTTGTGCAACCCGAAGTTGCTGATTAAGCACGGTGGAAAAACCAAAGGAACCTGTTTTGGAGGAGAAAACCGAGGATTCTCCCCAAACTTCGAGGTACCTATTCCTAACTCTAAAACTCCGGTTTCTACTTATGTTCCTCCTCTACCTTTCCTCGCAGATTTGCAAGTTCTAAGAAGGCGGAACTAGAAAAGGAGATTTTAGACGTTCTCAAAAGATCCATGTGAACATACCACTCATAGATGCAATCAAGCAAGTTCCAAAGTATGCAAAGGTGTTGAAGGACTTGTGTACCAATAAGCAAAGGCTCAAAGGTAATGAAGTGCTTAGTGTGGGGGAGAATGCTTGCAATCTTACAACACAAACTCCCACTTAAGTGCAAGGACCGGTAGCTTCGATATTCCCGTCACAATTGGTAACAAAACATTTAACAAAGCTATGTTGGATTTAGGTGCTTCCGTTAATGTCATGCCCGGCTACTATGTACAATTCACTTGATCTTGGTCCTCTTAAAAAGGCTGGAATTGTGTTGCAATTAGCCGATCGTTCTAATGTCTACCCAATGGGTATTGTTGAGGATGTTCTTGTGCAGGTTAATCAACTTGTATTTCCAGCGGACTTTTGCGTGTTGGAGATGGATGAAGGTTCACCGGACTCGTCTTCTTCCATTGCTACTTGGGCGTCCCTTCATGAAAACGGCGAAAACCATAATTGATGTGGACAAGGGAACGCTAACTATGGAGTTTGATGGAGAAATAATACGTTTCAACATTTTCGAGACGATGAGATATCCTAGCGATGTCCACTCTTGTTTCTCCATTGATATGATGGACACATTGGCGCAACAAATGTTTGAGTTGAATGGTGGTGATACTTTGGAAACCGTTCTCACTACACCTATTGACAATGGTTATGCGTATAGTGATGAGATGAAGGAAACCATTGGTTCTCTTAACTCATTACCGGAAAAATCAGCAACTAAGAATGTTTCATATGCTTCTTTACCTTGCAATAATGAGAAACTTGTGCCATCTATTGTTAAACTTCCAAGTTTAGAATTGAAACCTCTTCCAAGTCACTTAAAGTACTTGTACTTGGGTGACAACGAAGAATTACCCGTGATTGTTTCTAACGAGCTTAATGAATTACAGAGCAAAAACTTCTAAGGGTGCTAAGGAAGTACAAGACGGCCATAGGATGGACAATCGCCGATATCAAGGGTATTAGCCCCGCCGTTTGTATGCATAAGATCGTGTGGAGGATGATTCAAAGCCTACAAGGGAAGCGCAACGTCGTTTGAATCCTCCCATGATGGAAGTGGTGAAAAAGGAGATACTCAAGCTTTTGGACGTGGGTGTTATCTACCCCATCTCCGATAGCAAGTGGGTAAGCCCTATGACAAGTGGTACCAAAGAAATCGGTGTGACGGTGGTGGAGAATGATAAGAATGAACTTGTCCCAACTCGTGTGCAAACCGGTTGGAGGGTTTGTATTGATTATAGAAAATTGAATGCCACCACTAGAAAAGATCACTTTCCTTTACCTTTTATTGATCAAATGCTTGAACGTTTAATGGACACTCATACTATTGCTTTCTTGATGGCTATTCAAAGTTATAATCGATTGTGATAGCACCTGAGGACCAAGAGAAAACCACTTTCACTTGTCCTTTCGGTACTTTTGCTTATAGAAGGATGCCTTTTGGCTTGTGCAATGCTCCGGCTACTTTTCAAAGGTGTATGGTAAGTATCTTTTCGTAATATGTTGAAAACATAATCGAAGTGTTCATGGATGACTTTAGTGTCTTTGGTGATTCATTTGACCTTTGCTTGAACAACTTGGCTCTAATCCTTGAACGATGTGTTGAAACAAATCTTGTGCAATAGGGAGAAGTGCCATTTCATGGTAACTCATGGCATAGTTTTAGGCCATATAATATCTTCTAAAGGCTTGGAAGTCGATAAATCTAAGATAGACCTTATTCGTGCTCTAACCCCTCCCACTACGGTGAGGGAGATACGTTCTTTTCTTGGTCATGCAATGTTTCTATCGTAGATTCATCAAGGACTTTTCCAAGATAGCATCACCACTTTGTACTTTATTGCAAAAAGATGTGGTTTTTAACTTTGATGAGAAGTGTGTGGAGGCATTCAATCGTTTGAAAGAACTTTTGATTTCAGCCCCTATCATTAAACCACCTGATTGGAGTAAGCCTTTTGAGCTCATGTGTGATGCAAGTGACTATGCGGTTGGTGCGGTGCTTGGGCAGCCGTGTGGGGAAGCTTCCTCATGCTATTTATTATGCTTCTAGAACGTTAAATGAGGCTCAACAAAACTACACAACCACTGAAAAAGAGTTATTAGCTATTGTTTTTGCTTTAGAAAAGTTTCGCTCTTATCTAATTGGTACAAAAGTTGTTGTTTTTTCGATCATGCAAAGACTTAGATACTTGCTTACAAAGAAAGAGGCGAAACCGAGGCTCATACGATGGATATTACTCTTGCAAGAGTTTGATATTGAAATCAAAGACAAGAAAGGAATTGAGAACACCGTTGCGGATCATTTGAGCCGACTTGCTGTGGACAAGGAGACTATCCCGTTGCGTGAGAGTTTCCTGACGAGCAACTATTCTCCATTGCCTTTGAGAACCATGGTACGCCGATATTGTTAATTACTTAGTGTCTAAACAAATCCCAAAGAACTTGTCTCGTGCTGAGAGGGACAAACTTAAGAAGTTAGCAAATCAATACATATGGGATGATCCATACTTATGGAAGCATTGTAGTGACCAAGTAATACGTAGGTGTGTTCCCGAAATTGAATTTAACTCTATCTTGTCTTTTTGCCACTCATATGCTTGTGGAGGACATTTTGGGAGTAAGAGAACCGCTCTCAAGGTATTAGAATGTGGTTTCTTTTGGCCAACTTTGTTTAAGGATGCACATGCATTTTGTATCACATGTGATAGGTGTCAAAGAACCGGCAATCTAGGTGCTCGAAATCAAATGCCGCAAACTATTATTCAATTTGTGGAGGTCTTTGATGTATGGGGAATTGATTTTATGGGCCCTTTTGTCAATTCTAATGGGAATTATTATATTTTGCTTGCTGTGGATTATGTTTCGAAATGGGTGGAAGCTAAGGCCGCCCCAACTAATGATTCTAAAGTTGTTTCAGATTTTGTGCAAGCTAATATATTTGCTAGGTTTGGAATTCCAAGGGCTATAATTAGCGATGGAGGCTCACACTTCAAAAACAGGTTCTTGCAAAGCTTGTTAAGAAAGTACAATGTGTCGCATAGGATTGCAACTCCCTACCATCCGCAAACTAATGGACAAGCCTAAGTTTCCAACCGAGAGGTGAAATCAATTCTTGAAAAGACGGTGAACCCAACAAGGAAGGATTGGAGCATGCGACTTAATGATGCTTTGTGGGCGTATAGAACCGCATATAAAACACCTATTGGGATGTCTCCTTTTAGGCTTGTTTATGGTAAACCTTGTCACTTACCCGTGGAAATTGAGCATAAGGCGTTTTGGGCTATTAAACAATGCAACATGGAGTTGGATGGGGCTGAAAGCAAAGAAAGTTACAACTTCAAGAGTTGGAGGAGATTCGTAATGATGCATTTGAAAGCTCACGGATTTATAAGGAAAAAACGAAAGCTTTTCATGATAATATGATTTCTAAGAAACAATTTTGCATAGGGGCGTAAAGTGCTTTTGTTTAATTCTCGCTTGCAATTATTTCCGGTAAATTAAGGTCACGTTGGATTGGACCTTTTATTGTGACTAATGTGTTTTCTCATGGTGCATGTTGGAAATTCGTAGTTTAGCTGCTGTGTAATGAACTTAAAGTGAATGGGCACCGTTGAAACCATATTATGAGAACTTTCTTCGGAAATCGTGGAAGGAGTTAACCTTGTGGAAGTGCTCCTCCTGGAGGAGTCTTAGCAAACAAGGAGTACGTCGGGCCGTCGACTTTAAAACAAGCGCTAGTGGGAGGCAACCCACCGGTTTTGTATCTTTATCCTTATCTTTTTACTTTTATGCATTTGCTTTTATCTTTATTTTCTTTGTTTTTACGTATTATTTGCGGGAATTTCCCACCTTGGACTTTCTTTGACGATTCAAATTTTACATTGAGGACAATGTAAAGTTTAAGTGTGGGGGAGCATTTATATGTTTTAGTTTGTTTTATGTAAAAAAAAAAAAAAAAAAAAATCAGAAAAATAGAAAAACCAAGAAAAAATTGTGCTTTTTGAACTCCGAAATCTAGAACTTGTGCCTTTAGGATGACACCATTAGTGGATGGAACCATTTTGAATGCAGGAGTTGAGGAACCAATTAACTAAAAGGGGACGAACATAGCTCGTAAATCACAAACATGATAGTTGTTACCATATCTCTAATATCACCATATCACATTCTATTTTTATTTTTCCATATTTATCTATTGTTCTCTAAGTGCTTTGGTGGGTCACTAAAAATCGACGTGTTATTATTGCTAGGATGAAATAGAGTGGTTGAGTTACTAGAAAAAAAAAAAAAAAAAAAAAAAAAAAAAAAAAAAAAAAATGAAAAAAATATATGAAAAGAAAAAAAAAAGGACCGATCAATTAGACCAAAACGGAATAAAAAAGACACTTGGGAATAGCAAAGATGTGTGAAACGTAGTCCCCGCCTCCGTCGCCTAAACAAGCGTGGAATGCAGGATCCAAGGCAACTATCATGTACTTGCTGACAAGAAGCATGCGCTTGGATCCAAAATATCTAATCATGCCGTCTAAAAAATATTGGATCCAAGTTTGATCCAATTTAAAAAAAAAAAAAAAAAAAAAAAAAAAAAAAAAGAAGAAATTATTATTGTGTTGAATAAAGTCACTTTTGGTTCCCTTGTATATGCCAATTGATTGATGTAGCATTCAAGACGAAGTAGCTCAATCCAATAGGATTAGGTTCATCTTAGCAAGGACCTTCGAGACAGTATATGGGAAACATCGAACACTTGTGAATATTCGCCAACATCTACATCTTTATCCATTTTCTTAATCTTTTCATTGTGATTGTGGTTGTTAGTTTCCGAGTATTGTGGCTTGTTCGACTATCTAATTAGAGTTTATTTACTAATAATTGAATTGAATTTGCAAGGTACCTCCTCCTGTAGTCATTTTGGATTCATTCATTGATTTGTCACGAATAGACGGAGTTTGAAATATAGGTTTTGTAGGTAGATCTCTAGTAAACCTTCACGAGACTATAACTCGTCCACTAGGGACACCTAGGGGTTTAAAGGCTTGTTATTTATGCTAAAAGTGACCGTAGCCTCGATTTACACTGGAGTTGTTGTATTTTTATTTTAGTTTTGTTTGATTTGCTCGAGGACAAGCAAAGTCTAAGTGTGGGGGAATCTGATAGGTGTAGAATACACCGTATTTACTATCTAGAGTTTATGCTTTCTTTGCTATTTTTCGTGCGAATTATGTACTTTACGCGTGCTTTTGAGTTTTATAGGTGCAATGGAGTCACACGAAGGAAAAGAAGGAGAAGTTACCCAATTTGAGCAAAAGGGCAAAATTGTCATCTCACAGGCAAGTGATATATGGAGCTGACCCAAGGATAAGGGGCAACCAGCTGAAGCTCAAAGAAAAATGTTAAGGCTGTCTCTGTGGTGGCCACTATCATATACAGGGTGCCTATATAGTTTTCACTCATTACCTAGGACTATTTGGTCTATCTCAATCATTTGGATCTAAAATTGAGAAAGGTGAGAAAGAAGAGGCGTTTCAAGGCAAGGGAGAATGGAATTCACAGTGGCTGCTGCTGGAAGAAATTCAGATCGAGGAATTACAGAGTGGGAGAAGAAGTTGATGTTGCCGGAAACCAACTCACAGTGGCTGCTGCTACTAAACCGGGAGAAAGGAGTTCAAATTTGGAAATGAAGGAGAAAGAGAAGCTGTTGCTACTTCCATGGCAGAGATTGAGATACCTAGAGGAAATAGGGTTTCACTTTTGATTCAATCGGACCAAAGGAATCGAGAAGAAGCAATTGATGGTGGTTTGGGGTGTTCTTGGATGTTTTGGTTCTGGGTTATGTGAAGCTGAGGCAGAGAAGATGATTTAATGGAGAATGGGTTCGGCTCGATTTCTATTTTGTTTTGTGGTTCAATCGATTAGGGTCTGTGAATGGTGATTGAGCTTGATGGGTTTTGAATGGTGGACAAGAAATGGAATGAGTTTGGAGATTGTGGCTGGAGTGATGTTACAGTGAAGATGGAGGTGGTTTTGAGCTCTTAAGGTTAATCCAGAGGATTTTGATTCAAGGTACTTCTGATGGTGTTGGCTGTGGTGCTTGTGGTGGTGATGCCTGTGAAATTGGAAGGAATGGGTTTGTTCTTGGAGCAGTGGTTGATGAATATGGGTTTCATTGTGGAATACAATGATTTTGGTGTTGCAGTGAGGTTATGGGAAATGGTTTTGGCTCAGGAGCAATTGCAGGTGAAGTTGGAGCTGAAGGCTTGTGATGTTACAGCTGGGTTTGTAACTTAGCCAGGATGCACTGGGAATGCTTGACTGAGCAGTATGTGTTGAACTAAAACAGGAAGTGCTGTGATTCTAATGAATGCAAATGGATTAGGGGCTGTTATGTTGCAGTGCTGAATTGAGGCAATGATGAGGGCAGCTCAGGTGATGCAAGAAGTTGCAGGTTTGGCTTGTACTGTGAGAAATGGCAGTGAAGTGCTATGATTGTGAACTAAAGTGATGCAGGAAATGGGAGTGGCCTGAGTTGCATTGGATGGCATTGCAAAGTCTGTGCACAAGTGGATGGAGCAAATTGTTGCAGGCAAGACAGCAAGGTGGTGTTGCTGTTGGTACATAGAAGCTTGAGGGATGGCCTGAATTGCAAGATGGACTAGCTTGAACTGAAATGCAGGTTGCACTTGGAATGGCCTGAGATTTGCAGGTTTTGATTGAATAGATTATATGAGTTGTGATTTGCAGGCTGGCTGTTGCTTCAGGTGTGCAAAGAGATGCAGTTATGTGATGCTTGAAATGCAGGTACAGGATGGCTGTGTGCAAAGTGGTTGCAGGGGATTGAGTTGATACAGCCTCTACAAAGTTCACATCAAAGCCGCAATGCCAGAGCCAAGCCATTGCAAATGGGGTTGATGTAATGAGCTATGGAAGTTGAATCCGGGAATGCGGCTGTTGCGGTGGAGTGTGCTATGCGCTGTGGAGTGTGATCTCTGGGAAAGCGTAGCAGGGTAATTCTGGTGAGGTATTGAGCTAAGGCAAAGGAAGTGAAGTGTTGATTGGTAGTTCTGGAATTGGCTGTGGCTATGCTGGAGGAATGGGAAGAGACTGATGCTATAAGAACAACACAGGGAGTTGTGAGATTGCAGGCTAGAAGTGGAAAATGGAAATTGCAGGTCTGATAGCTGAGCTGCAGCTGGGAATGCATTACAGGGCTACAATGGTTCTGTCTGGAGTTGGTTTGAGGCTAGGGTCCTGGTGCTAGGAGCTGCTGTGCTAGGAGCCTCTGCTGGTGGAGGAATAGAAGTCAGCTGGGAGATTGTAAAGTTGCGGCAGCTGGTGCTGATACTTAGAATTGTTGAGCTGGATGAGCTATGGAATGGCTGGCCAAAGTGGTGAAGCACAATGATTGCCATACACAGAACTGGCCTATGTACTGGCCTGTCCAAGTTAAGTCAGCCAGAACAGCTGACTCACATCTGAGTCAGTGCCTGAATCACCCTGACACTGACTCGGTCCGACCCGCTGACCCGATCCAACCCGGTTTGACCCGACCGATCTGACCCGTTGACCGGTGGCCGGGCGGACTTTGCCCGTCACCGGAGCCGATTTCCGGCGACTCTCCGGCCGATTTCCGGCCACAATCCCGATTTTCGCTGACGACTTCTTGGACATATTTTCTACATGGGTTTCTCTCTCCCGTGGGCTTGGTGGACTTGCATCTAATGGACTTTGAAGACAAAACCTAGTTTTGGAAGGAGAAAAAGGCTATAAAAAGAGGAATTCTACAACTTTTGGAAAGGTTATCTCATATCTTTTTCTTGGAACTTGGGAGAGCCGTTTCTTTTACGCTTCTAGGGTTTGGTTGTGTTCTTCTTCCTCTTTGTTTTATTATTGAATATTGATGATGATGAACTCCATAGCTATGAGTAGCTAAATTCTTTATTATTGGTTAAGGATGTAGTCCGATTTTTAAAACTTGTGTTTGCTTTATGCAATAGTTTTCTCTCTTGTTTATCGTTCAATTCTCTGCGGTTTTTATGATCACATGATTGAAGTATTGTGATAGGATTATGGTGTTTGATTAGTTAAGTGGCCAATTAATTGAACTTGCATCTTAGTACATAGCTATTTTAGGGTTTTTCATCAAGCGATAACCTTGAATACAAGTAGCATGATATGTTCACGGTTTGTAGTGATACACTCTCGTAATCATATGTAGAGTTTGACCATTGTCCGAATTGTTTTGCGCAACGCATGACAATTGCATTGATTAGCCTATTTCTGAAACTTAATGCTCCTAGGAATTGAACTTGATTAGCGCAAGGCGTTAGGTTATTCTTTAGGAAAAATTCACATATGCAGCCCTAATGTGTGTGTTGATGAACTTGAGAAATTAATAGATTATCTTGCTTTCTTGATTCTCTAGGCTTTTGATAACACAAGAGATTAAATCGTAATTCTATTCATATATGCAAACACATGTCTAAGATTGAAGATGAATTCCTTGACCAATATCTCTCTCCATTGATTATTCTCTACAATTTATTTTGCTTTTAATTACTTTTATTTGCTTAGATACAACAAACATACACCGGGGAACTTTAGAAACTGAAAGTTTATAACAACCAACGCCTCTCTGTGGATACGAACTCTTCCTTACCTTGTGCTTCATTTAAATTTAGTGCGTAAGAAAGTGAAATTAATTTTGACGGATTGACACACGATCACATACCACATTTGTTTGGAAGGAAAGAGATAATATGGTGTATCAGTACATCAGGTAAATTACTTATCTTATCCTCTCCTTCTCCCACTTCCTTATTGCTATTTCGCAACAAAAGTTTGCGTTTCTTCTTGTTTTTTAACACCATGATTCCAACTTAAATTTCCTTCGAAGAAGTAACTCAATGAGATTCTTTCAGTATATAAGAAAATGATGATCACTAATACTTCTGTGTTTTTCCACTAAAGTAAAGAAACTATTCCAGGCATTTCATCAAACAAATTGCGTGCATAATAATGGAAAAACAGAGAAACGGATTTGGAGTAGAATCAATATTCAATTCAAGAACTAATACGCCGAAAGGAGAATTCCATCATGTAAGTACGAACACCATTAAGCAAAATCAGAAGATATTTTGACTGAAACTAACCTAAAATTGAGCTCCGTCTGATTTGAAAGGGAACTTCAGATCTTTTCAAAGAAAACTCCGTTGAGGTTAAATAGCAAATACATGGCACCGGATCGAGGCTCATAAGCTTTGTTTTGCCGGGCTTTATTTGACTGGGCTTTATCTTTTTTGATACTGCACATCTGGGCCAATTCTACTGAAAGGTCCATTTTTCTTCCCCGATGATCTCAGCTTATGAAGCATGGATACTGACACGGGGACACTGATATGGGGATACTAATATCAGTATTCATTAAATTTTAAGAAAATAAAGACATGTGAGCGATGGGATATGTGTATTTATTAAAATCGTAATGGTAGGTCTAAACAAGATTTCTTCATTTGAGGTTATTCACATCAAGTGGTTCTAGATGAACCGTCCCCAAAATACTCCAAAAACCGCATGACCATAGCAAGCATATTCCCTGAATCGTTAGTACTTCTTTTTATATGGAAAAATTATATGAATTAAAAAGGAGACAATTTTTTCATGTATGATAAAAATTGAGAAATAATACAATTTTGCGAATTACCAGACCATTTACTTGTTAGTTTCTTAGTTTTAGCTACTTCAAAGAGAATGTCTGTCATTTTATATTATTTATTTGGAACATAATAACCCTTCCAAATCTTGCATTACTTAAAAAATAAAAGTAAGATTCCTGATAAAATTTTGATATTGCAACTTGAAATTGAATCGGGCCTTGGAGATGGTATCCACAATAATATTTGAATATATCTCAAAATTTATGGCTTCGAGCTACCATAGTTGTTAGGCCTATTTCACTGCCTCCCAAATATCTATCCCCTCCACAAGCATGTTTCGGGCTTAATGCCCTAATGACAAATCTGCTCCTGATTACCTCCAAAGTTACGGAGTATTACACATATACCTCACTTTTTACAAACATCATAAAATGAATCATCTAGATTTGACATAAATATTCCTAGCAAAATTATGAAGTGTTAGACCTATTCTATACAACATCTCATTTAATTAAAATCTCATAAAAAATGAACCATTTAGATTTAACATAAAGGTACCCCTAGCAAGGACACCGCCTAAGATTTTAATCTAGCTTTAGTGAAAACTAATCTTACATTTGGTAAGGCTTTAGCCATAGATTGTGCATATACAATTTTGGTTATTCTAAGATTCAATTTATTGGGATCAAGACTTGTATCCTGAGAAACTTTGTTGCACCTTTCCTTCAATTGTCTGATCTATGATTATCTTTTTGCTGACCTCCTCGCAAGATTTGAAACCTTCTTGAACTGGGTGAAACCATTTAGTGCTAATTTACAAAATAGTTTTCTGACTATCAGTGTACATACCCAAATACCAAACTAAGCTTCTCTAGCACAATTACAGTGCATGATAATAATAAGAAGGACTCTTAAGTTTCAGACCACAAAGCAGACAAGAGATACTCCAAATTATTGACATTCATAATTAAAGAGTCTTTGTTTTGTATGTAGGATGTTAAGTAGACTTCCTATGGAAATGTTTGACTATATAAAATCACAGGTAAAGACCATAATTTCTTCTTTTAGTTCTGCATTCTCTGGCTAGAGACTTACCTCCTAAATTTTTCCTCATAATTCTTATATGCATACTTTAAAGAAAATTTTCCTTTTTTTCTCCAACTTCCAAATCAAAGAATCACTGTGATTAGGATGAATATTAGTGGAAGAGATAGTTCTAGCCATTTTAGTTTCTTTTATCTTGTTGTAATTTTATTAATTCATAGTGGACGTCACCCCTTATTCCGTTTCCTTATTCGTCGTCTTCATGTTCTTCAATTTATTCGTTTTCCATGTATATTAGTTGCACATACTACTTGTAATATTCTACCAGTGATAACTGAGTTTAGCAGCTTCAACCATGATTTTTTATTTTCCCACCAAAAAGAAAATTTATTTGCGATTGTAGTAAAAATATTTCCAACTCCAGCGCTGACCTATTACAATACTTTTATCAAATACAATCCATTTGAAACAAATTTACATACCTTTGAACCAAATATTTGGTGTGTGCCCACTGCCTAACAAAAAAGATATAATATCTAAACTTGTTGTTGCAGATATCAATGGTAAATTATAATATCACTACCGACTTTTGAAGACAACGTCTGATAGGTGACAATCTCCTTATAGAAGTAGTTGTTGACATATTTTCACAACTCTCATACAATCTAATATAAAAATATGAGAACTTTTGTCACTTGATAACACGAAATTCGATGAGATCCACTTGCATAAATAATTGCGGATAATCACAACAATTTTAACAATGATGCTAGTTTTAATTAAGGTAAACCTAGGTATTCCAGTTAAAATTTAATTTGCTAGTGTAATATGTTAGAGTTTTACGGAGAGTAAAATAATTAGAAGTTTTGAGATTAAAAGTTAAGATATGCTAGACTGTTTTCACTAAGAAAGGATCATTATTTTTCTAGACAACTGTTCAATTTCTTATTTATTTATATGCTAATTTTCTCTTTAACATATAGTGTTAGCTTTATTACTAGTTTTAGATGTTATTAAATTATTATGTTGCATTACTGTATGTATAGTTCACCAAGTTTGGTTGAGCTCTTTTATTTATAAAGATTATTATATCGTTCAACCAACCTTTTAATAGAACTTTGGATTTTTCAATTAGATTTTAATATATTAAGAAATTTTGGATCCATGTGCATATCATTTCTTGTATATTTATTTTTCAATTACAATATATTTTAACACATGAAACATATTTCATAATAAACACGGTAACATCTCTTTACAGTAGATGTTGTCTTATTTATTTAATTCAATAACATGGTTTGTTATTCGACAACTTTTGTTAGTCTTTTGATGCTTTCTCAAGTATTTCTCTTAATAACTCATGTGTGGCAGCATTTCCCTCATTGCTTCCTACAAGTAAAAAACTTCTTTTGTAGTTTCTTACCCAATGAATTCATGTAGCATACAACAATGAACTAAATCTTTCCTCGATCCCTGTATCGCAAACATGCATGTTTTATCCTTTGATCTTTTGCCATTGTCCTTGTCTATGTCTATCAACATCACAAATGTGGAGTTCCAAACGTCCCAAAACAGACAAACACACTTCCCATCAGCCAATACAAATAGATTCTTTAACAAGTGGTCATCCGGACCAAGTAGAAACTTGTTGTCAACCCTCCCTAAAGTGACAGTGTGTCTAAAAAAGTTTAATTTATAAAAGAGATTATTACTTATGTTCGGATGGAATCGAAGATCAACTTTAATTTTATTTGTCGTTTGGTGACAAAGGATCTCTTTCCACTTGCATCTTTCTCCAGATGAGCCACCCACATTAAAAATCCATAAATGAAATGACAATTTTTTCAAAAATAAAATCATCATAATAATACATAAGTAGTTCCAACAAAATTATGCTTGACACTCCTAAAGTTAGTTAACTCAAAGACATGTATGTGAATGCCTTTTTTCTGAATATGGTGACCTTATTCAAGAAATTCTAACAAATAATAATAATAATATCATCATAAGATATAAAATGATAAACATTTCTAAACAAGTAAAAACAACTAACAATTATAAGGAGAAATGAACCAGAGACTTACCTATTACTCCACCCCCAACAGTAATTTGATTATCTTTTTGGAACAACATCACAAACAAGATCTATGGCACTTTCGGTAGTCCTCCCTCTAGATTTATTAATTCAAATAAAAAATCTAAAATAACTATAAATACTAAAATGCCTGACATTTAACATTCAACATACTTGGCGGCTAAAATAAACCAAAGTTAGATGTATTAGAATTTCAAACTTAGTCGTGCTTTTTTAGATAACCTAGTCCATTATGACACCACAACCAATGCATCAAATATTGGATGCTATCCCCCTCGGGCTTTACCACTGAGACAAGAAAGTCACTGCTAGTTTAATATTTTCCTTCTTCCGATGGTATCACAAGTAGGAATAAAATCTTGGACGGGAAGTGATCGGGTTTGTTAACAGACAATCCGAATTCATCTCTTGTTGCTTTCTCAAGTATTTTCCTTATAAAGTCATGTGTCTCTATATGTCCCTCATGGTTTCCTACAAGTTCCATGATTCTGTTTTGAATCAACTCACATGCAGCAGTAGATGGCCCTCTTTTCATGGCACACCCAACCAAAAATTTATTTGATGACTCAAACATATCTTCACGGAAGTCTCTTCTTGCTTGTTCATTCATGGTGGTGGACGTTTGGATATGTTAGATTTGGTGTTTTTCTTGGGATATGGATAAGAAACCGTCTCACTCGTTCTCGTGTTGATTCTAGTAGCCACTCGTCTGTCTGTAATCATAAAAAAAGACTCACTTTCCTTAGGGTTAGTTAAAATTTGTGTCCATCCAACTCAAAACCAACTTTATATTTAATGTTTATTAAGGGGATATTAGCAATGTGAAACTATTATCCTTTACACGCCCCTAAAGTGTATGGAACCATTTTGTGGGGCCTCTAACACGTGGACCTTCCTTATGTGCGTGACCTTTGGGCCTACACGGCCTAGCTCTTATACAAGGTAAAGTTTTCGGGCATCAAACTCAATACAAATTGTCAATAAGTGGACTAACACTTCCATATTATTTAATGTTTATTGAGGGGATATTATTTAACGGTTTCCATGGTAGGTGCCCCTAATTAGTCAAGCCGGATAGATGGAATAAGTATCTTCCTTTTTATATAGGAGGAAGATGGAAACTCAATTGGTCGAGCCGGAGATATGGTTTGCTGAATTTTTTGTTATTTCTAAACTAGTCGTTATCCGGAGGGAGGATTTTGTAGCTCAAATCCACTTTTAAAAATATTTCTATTTAATTTCTAGATAATATAGGATATTTTCATGCCTTGGGTGGTGAAACTGAAAATGATGATTAGGAAAAACTTCCGTTCTAATTTATGTTTTGAATGATTCCAGATTGGGGAAAAACAAAATGTGGTAAAACAGAGTTAAATGAAGTAGTGAACTAATCAGGAGGGAGGGATAAAGATTTTAATTTTTCTTGAAGAAAACTTTCCGTTCGTGTGTGATCAAAGAACTGAGATGATCGACTTATTATGAAACTGGGGCTTCAATAAATTAGGAGACAACAAAGACGATGCAGAAAGATGATGCGTTGAGAGATAGATTAAGTATCTTCAATTTATGTATGAGGGAGAAGGATACTAAATTGTCCGAGCTAGAGATATTGTTAGCCGAATTTATTGTTATTTCCAAACTAGTCGTCATCCGGAGGGGGGATTTTGGAGCTCAAATCCACTTTTCAAAATATTTCTATTTAATTTCTAGCTAAGTTAAGATATTTAATTCTTATTTTGGAGCTCATATCCACTTTTTATGTCCATCCATCCTAGTTAGGTTTCAAACAATTACAAATTAAACTCAGTGATTTCATGGTCCCTAGAATTTTAATTTCTCACGGGAAAAAAGTACATGTGCTCATGTCAGAAAAACATATAGTGCTTTTGATAGCTGAGAGGAAAAAAAAAACACCTATATAACATTATGCAAGGATATTGGTAACTTAAGTCGGACTTAAACACGATAAGACTTAATCTAATACCCATTTTTTCCATTTTAGTATTGCTGAAATCTTCGTACTCAAAGCATCAATATCATCACCAAATAACTTTAACAGGGCACAATATTTTTATTCGGAATATTTATTTGTCGTATTATTTTTGTAGGAAAAAATAAAATAAAAATAAAAAATAAATCAGTGGCCCCACAAAATCTCTAAAAAGAATGAGATAGTACAACCGACGTCCGTAAATCATACGCTCTCAGTAGGATAATCAGTTTGTCTGTTTCAGTTTTAAAGTCTGACTCGCGGGCCTACAAAATCTACCCAAAAACTGACTCGTGCGTTGCAACAACTGAGATGATATAATATGCGCGTAAACAGTTTAATACAGTGGGTACCTATTCTAAATCGGCCGATTTTTTGTCGAAGGAGGACCCACTCAGTACCTGTTTTCTCTCCCGGGTATCCCAGGTCAGCTCAAGCTCCAGGCTCCACTCGCCGTTTCTATTAAACCCTAATTTTATCATAATCTCTGCATATGCACGATTCTTGCTTGCCCCATTGTAGCTTCAATCTCAAATTTCCAATCTTTTTTAACTTCTGAAACAACCATTACTCCGTTTTTTTCAAGCTTTCCAACAATGGAGGTTGTAGAGAAGAAGAATATATCACTGAGAAAGCAAAAGGATTTCCTTAAACCCTCTTCTTATATATCGAAAAAACGATCTCGTTGTGATATGAGATCTAAAATTTTGACAGAAGCATTAATCCAACAGAAGGAAATTGAAGATGAAGCTAGAAAAGAAAACCCTTTTTCTTCGATTCCAGAAGTTGGCGTTTCAGATGAGGATGATAGTGATTTTGATGAGGAATATGTTGATTCATTGGATTCTGGGTTTGTACCAGAAACTGATGAAACTCTAGACTACAATGATTATGAAGTGAGTAATTTGTGATTCTCTTTTTGATATAAATTTGTGATTTTTTTCAAATTTGGGGGTTTTTGAATTGGTGTTTGTTTGAATTGATTAGGCTGAAATGGAAATCTTAGAGCAATTCATGTCCAAGGAAGCTAATATGTCGTTACCCAACCGGATCATTAACAAAATCGAAAAGGCCGAAAGAGTATCTGCAGGTACTGTTTTTCGAGAGTTGCTGCTGCATATCTTTCTCTGGATAGCATTATTTTTTTTTGCTTAATACTAGATTTTAGCAAGAGAATCACTTGGCTTATGCATCATTTGCCTGTGGCGCGAACTTGAGGATGCATCATTTGATTTTGTAGCTTGCAAAGAGAATGCGTCATTTGGCTAATGCAAACATTTTAATTTAATGGTTTTACAATGAATTGCTTAGTAGTTTTCGTTTATCTTGTACAGAACGGAAACCTCAAATGGACAACAGACTCGTAGACATATATAAGGGGTACTTAGCAATCATTCTTCTTTTCAATTCGGGAAAACTTTCGATGTTCTTATCGGATAATTTGTAGTTTTATATTGAAAATTGCAGAATTGGAGAATATTTGAGTAGATATACAAGTGGAAAACTTCCCAAAGCTTTCTTATCCCTTCCTAGTAAGCCATATTGGGAGGATGCTCTCTACTTGACTGAACCAGAAAAGTGGTCTGCAAATGCAATGTGGCAAGCTACAAATATATTTGCTTCCAACATGTCCCCCAAAAGAGCACAACGTTTTTACTCTTCTGTGTTGCTTCCCCGAGTTAGAGAGGACATCCGAAAGAATAAGAGACTCCATTTTGATCTCTATCGAGCTCTTAAAAAGTCAGTTTATAAGCCACAGGCCTTCAACAAGGGGATTTTGTTTCCACTTTGTAAGGTATGACCGAAACCTTTGATTGCTTTGTAAGGATATCTGCCAATACTAATGTTATTCTCCGTTTAAACTAAAAATCTTGATGTACACAGTCGGGGACTTGCACCCTTAGGGAAGCTGTTATTGTAGGAAGCATTATTCAGAAGGTCTCTCTTCCAGCGGATCATTCTAGGTACGTGTCACTCCATTAGTGATGGTTAGGCTCAAATTCTTCTTGGTTATCCCATATTTTGAAGATTATAGCCTTTTGCTCGTTGTGTAGTGTGGCACTCATGCAGCTTGCAGAAATGGAGTACTGTGGCACCACAAGGTATTCAACTTAAATCTACCTAGTAGTGAAACATTGTTCCGTCATCCAATTTTCTAGAATAGTCTTGTCGATTTTTTACGCATTAAAAACTGAGTTTATACTGTTAGTTGCGCGATTATTTTTTTGACATTTTTGTTTGCTAAACTATAACACAGTTACTTTATCAAGCTTCTTCTTGATAAGAAGTACGCCCTGCCTTACCGTGCTCTTGATGCTGTTGTTGCTCATTTTATGAGATTTGCTGAAGATTCAAGGGTTACGCCTGTAATATGGCACCAGTCACTTCTGACTCTTGTCCAGAGGTTTGTATTTCTTTTCTTGCATCACAAACGGTGCAATATAAAACTACTAGGCCAGTTAGTTTGTGATTGTGGGAGGCTTTCTCACATCTCTGAATGCAATGCACTCTAAACAGGTACAAGTATGAATTAACGAAAGAGGACAAAGAAAACCTTGAGCGTCTAATTCAGCACCAGAAACATCACTTGGTAACTTCATCACTACCTGACAAACCGGCCGGTACTCCATTTTGTTATTGTCTTATTTGGAGATAATTTGATCGTGTTTGTTCATTTATTCAGGTTACTGAAGAAATCAGGAGGGAGCTACGGAATAGTCGAAATCGTGGGGAGAAGAAAGATCCTGCAAGTATCCTCATACCAGCTTCATACCATCATACACCGATTGAAGAAGACAGGTTCAGCTATCCTATGGTCCCTATGGAAGAAGAGTAGAAAACGATCACTGTGAAGATTAGCAAAGCCGTATACTGAGATACCACTCCAGACACTTCTGTTCTCTTCCGTCTATGAAATCAAAGCAATGCGCTGAAATAATAAATTACAGATACGTTATTCTTCTTTGTGGTTCTTTGACAATACAACACAGATATGTCTATGATGTTCTTCTCTTCTTTTTAGCTTTTATATCTTTGTTTTCCGTTTGATAATTTAACAGCGTTGCCGTTTGAGCACAGTTAAATCTTGATACCATAATGGAGGTAGATGGTCCCATATTAATGGATCTCTTTTGGAGGGGAATATAGGCATCTAGTCTGAGATGCCAAGGAATAATCTCTTTAATGAATTAAAGATGCTGAAGTAGATCCTATTATAGCATCATTGCAAGCTAACAAATAAGAGAATGATTTATGCTTTATCCGATTAATAACTTATCCGTTTGCTATATTCAGGGATCATCATTTTTCGACCACGAGTTCATGGGATCAAGTGTACACGTGACGATCTAATTGTGGTTTGAGAAGTAGGTATCAATCAAGATTCACAGTACCTAATTCATGGTTATTGATGGCTGTCATGCTGATGTTCTTTGCATATTGTTGTCATATTGTTTACAACATTTATCTGGTCACACTGATATGGCGGCTCTCTATCATCTGAAAGTACATATTTACTTGGGGTTGTTGTCTAGGCCATTTCAGAGAGGCCAAGTTCAGAACAGACCTTTGGATGAGAAACAACACTAGGCTACTAGGCTAACCTGAACAAGTTATTAGCGTGTGCATCCCGCATTCTGAATCAGTCAGGGGTCGAACGCAGGAAAATATTGAGCAGAAATCCGTTTGTTGGGCTATTCGCTCAGCCTAGGCCTTTGCCAAGTTTGCTTACGATTAGGACTAGCATTACACTATACAGTACCGGTTGTTTTCCGGTACCGGTAGTAGGATGAAATCAGACAAGCAAACAAAGAGAAATGTAAGTAACTGGAGAAGATTGTTGATTCGAATGATACATTAATATTTATTCATGTCATCCCAAATCTTAACTCGTATATACAATTGTTTCGAAAGATTTGAGGTAGTACAGCAAACTAATTATACAAAAATAGGATAAAAATGTAAAATTAAAACAAATATTGCAATTTGCTATTAATGGCCTGACTCAAACTAGCAGTGATCTGTCACGTCCGGATTCCAGTTGATATTGAAGTTGAAGCTAGATATATGTGCGAGTTCTTGGGCTGTTTTTTGCAGTCCCATAACTTAACAACGTTGCCGTTAAGCATGCTTAAATCTTGATGCCTGTACCAATCCAAGTTATTATTTCCTTTTCTCGTTCTCAGCAATGGCGAGGCCTCGACGGTAGTAGTAGTGTTCTCATCGTGATCAACAACATCTCTGCAATATTCAAATAATGTGGTCTCATCCTCGCCGTTATCAACATCCCCGTAATACATAACAGTAAATTTCCGAGGACTAGTAGTAGTACTATTCATATCAGCAGCCTCTTCCTCTTGTTCTTCCTCCTCAATAATAGCACCAGAAGACGATATTATGCTGCAAGAATACGTTGCCGAAATTGGAACTTGTTTATTTATATTCGAGGACATTTGAGATGTTTCTGTTGCACCGCTACACGAAGGAGGAGGAGGAGGAACTTGTGCCGCTGCTGCTGCTTCTGCTGATTTGTGGGCGGTGGTGGGTGGTGGAATCGAAGATGATCTTAGTTTCCAAAAGCTCACAACAGCAGTAAGAACAACTAGAGATGTTAAGAAACCATTGGTGGTTGTTAAAAAACCAAGTGAACAACTCATGTAATGGTTGAACACTACGTTTACATCAACTGAATGATACTCCAAAACATCCATTATTCTTGTTGTTGATGATTTTATGAAGCTTTACCTTTTTTTTCTTCTTCTTAGTGATTTGAGGATATGATTTTTGTTGTATGTAAGGTACCAATGAGAACGGGTTGTTGCATTATTATATAATGAAGAGGTAGAGGTGGTTCCATAATGGATCTCTTCTGGTGGGGAAGTGGCATCTAGTCTGAGATGCCAAGGAATAATCTGTCAAGTGTATTGAAGATGCTGATTGCTGCAGTAGATCCCAATAGCATCAAGCTAGCAAATAAGAAAACGATTATTGCTTTGTATTAATTACAAGATAACATAAATTTACTATTTTAAGGGATCATCATTTTTCAACCACGAATTCATGGGATCGACTGTACACGTGACATTCTAATTGTGGTTTTAGAAGTAGGCATCAATCAAAAATTGAATTCTCTTGCTGTCATAATGCATACAGCATTTATCTGCATATGTTGATGCGGCAGCCAGCAAGTCTCTATCATCTAAAAGTAGAAACGGGGGGCTATGCTGCTATGGGCGGAGTATGCTGGGAAAAAAACGGTTTAGTCCAAGAACGCGTAAAAAATTGCGGATTAGTCCATCTCGAGTTAACTAGGTACAATTTAGTCCAAAAGTTACGGAAAATACACAAATAACTCTTAGGCCAAATATTTGCAGTTTAGTCCAAAGTTACTCATAATGATGTCATCAATTTTAAATAATATAAAAATAATTAAAAAATAATTTATCTTTCAAACATTTTGTCCAAAATTCGCAAACTTTATATATTCGGAAAGCTATTTCCGAACGCTACAAAAAGAGTACCCATATGACTATATAATTTTCATTTTTTACAAATCTTAGTTTACACTGGTGTACAAACATGTACACATTTACAAAAATCCAAAGACAAAACAAGGTGCACCTCATTAATATCCAAAACCTGTCCACGTTCTTCTCCACCTTAAGCTCCCTTGGAAAGTACCTCATTAATTGTACGATTATGTACACACCTACAAAAATCTAACCTCATGTTCTTGTATATTTTTTTCATTGATTTGGCCGCTAACATCTCAAAATCTTCTTTTGTTACCTGCAATCTCTTTTTCCATTAAACAAACATCCCGACATTCTATGATCTTTATGTGCATACAACTTGTAAGTAAGAAACAGAAAACTCCACAAGATGAAAATAAGCAACAGTAGTAATAAAACTGATAATGCTGCAGAAACAGAAAACTCCACAAGATGGTGTAATCACACCTTAAGTTCCGCACCAGAGGCACTACTCATCTTCTCTAATCATCAAAGAGATGAATGCAAGTCAAACTCAAATCTAGGATCCAGGTAATATTGTTTACAACATTTATCTGGTCACACTGAGAGCAAGTCTTATGGTGGAATCCATCCATCTTCCATCTTCCACGCCACCTCAGCACTTGGAACTGTGGATGGAAGCGCAAGTGTAATGGTGGAATAGTAGAAACGCTAATTTTAATGGAGCTAAGCTCCATTCTTAATAGCGCTAGAAAAACGCTATTCTTAATAGAGCTAAACGCCAATCTTATTAGCGTTTTTTTTTTCTTAGCCGTTAGATTCTCAACAACTCAGTTTAAATCTACGGATAAAAAAAAAAAACGCCAATCTTAATGGAGCTAAGCTCAATCTTAATGGAGCTAAGCTCCAATCTTATTAGCGTTTTTTCTTAGCCGTTAGATTCTCAACAACTCGGTTTAAATCTACGGATAAAAAAAAACGCCAATCTTAATGGAGCTAAGCTCCAATCTTAATAGCGTTTCACGCTATTCTTATTAGCGTTTCTTGTCCTCTAGCGCGCCATTCTTATTGGCGTTCAGCGCTATTGTTATTGGCGTTTTTGATGGATTCCACGCGTCATTCCACCAAACCGTGGAACCTTGCTTGGATTTTGTGTGGAAAACACCAACTTGGAAGCCATTAGACTTGACATTCCATGGATTTTCCACACTTGGAATAGGTTGGATTCCACCATAAGACTTGCTCTCATGCGGCGGCTCTCTATCATCTGAAAGTACATATTTACTTGGGGTTGTTGTGTAGGCCATTTCAGAGAGGTCAAGTTCAGAACAGACCTTTGGATGAGAAACAACACTAGGCTACTAGGCTAACCTGAACAAGTTATTAGCGTGTGCATCCCGCATTCTGAATCAGTCAGGGGTCGAACGCAGGAAAATATTGAGCAGAAATCCGTTTGTTGGCTATTCGCTCAGCCTAGGCCTTTGCCAAGTTTGCTTACGATTAGGCATAAACTATACAGTACCGGTTGTTTTCCGGTACCGGTAGTAGGATGAAATCAAACAAGCAAACAAAGAGAAATGTAAGTAACTAAGAGAAGATTGTTGATTCGAATGATACATTTATTCATGTCCTCCCAAATCTTAACATATATACAATTGTTTTGAAAGATTTGAGGTAGTACAGCAAAACTAGAAAAATAAGATAAAAAATGTAAAATTAAAACAAAATTTAGATAACTAATTATACATAATCAGATCTGTTAATGAAGTTCCCATAAATATTGCAATTTCCTATTAATGGCCTGACCCAAACTAGCAGTGATCTGTCACGTCCGGATTCCAGTTGAAGCTAGAGATATGTGCGAGTTCTTGCGCTGTTTTTTGCAGTCCCATAACTTAACAACGTTGCCATTGAGCATGCTTAAATCTTGATGCCTGTACCAGTCCAAGTTATTGTTTCCTTTTCTCGTTCTCAGCAATGGCGAGGCCTCAACGGTAGTAGTATTCTCATCGTGATCAACAACATCTCTGCAATATTGAAATAATGTGGTCTCATCCTCGCCGTTATCAACATCCCCGTAATACATAACAGTAAATTTCCGAGGACTAGTAGTAGTACTACTCATATCAGCATCCTCTTCCTCTTGTTCTTCCTCCTCAATAATAGCACCAGAAGACGATATTATGCTGCAAGAATACCTTGCCGAAATTGGAACTTGTTTATTTATATTCGAGGACATTTGAGATGTTTCTGTTGCACCGCTACACGAAGGAGGAGGAGGAACTTGTGCTGCTGCTGCTGCTGCTGATGATGACTTGTGGGCGGTGGTGGGTGGTGGAATCGAAGATGATCTTAGTTTCCAAAAGCTCACAACAGCAGTAAGAACAGCTAGAGATGTTAAGAAACCATTGGTGGTTGTTAAAAAACCAAGTGAACAACTCATGTAATGGTTGAACACTACGTTTACATCAACTGAATGATATTCCAGAACATCCATTTTTCTTCTTTGTGATTTGAGGATATGATTTTTGTTGTATGTTAGGTACCAATGGGAATGGGTTGTTGCATTATTATATAATGAAGAGGTAGAGGTGGAGAGGAAAAGTTGGTTCCATAATGGATCTCTTCTGGTGGGGAAGTGGCATCTAGTCTGAGATGCCAAGGAATAATCTGTCAAGTGTATTGAAGATGCTGATTGCTGCAGTAGATCCCAATAGCATCAAGCTAGCAAATACGAAAACAATTATTGCTTTGTATTAATTACAAGATAACATAAATTTACTATTTTAAGGGATCATCATTTTCCAACCACAAGTTCATGGGATCAACTGTACACGTGACGTTCTAATTGTGGTTTGAAAAGTAGGCATCAATCAAATATTCACAGTACCTCGTAATTCATGGTTATTGGTGGTCATGCTGATCATATTGCACACAACATTTATCTGCATACATTGATGCGGCAGCCGGCAAGTCTCTATCATTCTGCTATTGGCAGAGTTTACTTGGGCTGTCTAGGCAATTTTTGGAGGTTAAGCTGAGAATCAACTTTTTGATGGGAAACACTGGGTCATGGCCAGCTTAAGTAACGCGTCACTTCTAACTCAACCAGGCCAACCTTAATAGCGTGTTTGGATACAATTCTGCTTATGACTTCTGCCTCTCCAGAAGTAGAAGTCAGAAGCAGAAGTCAGAAGTCCAGATATTTTGCTTCACAAAAAGTCGATATTTTTGCTTTTAGAATTCGTTCTGAAATTTCACGCACAAACTGACTTCTTGCTTTTTGACTTCTAGAAGTCAAAAAACTACTTCTGGATGTGCATCCAAACGCGCTATAAGTAACGCGTCACTTCTAAATGTTTCAAAATTCGAATGATACATTTATTTACTTCCTAAATGTTAACATATATACAATTTCTTCTTACGACACGATGAACTAGTAGAGCAAAACTAGAAAAGGATCAAAAATTTAAAAACAAAAATTAGAAAGTTAGCGCCTGATCGGATAATCAGTGCTGCTGCTGCTCGTTCTCTTCTTCCTCATTGAAGACTGACTAGAAAGATAATCACAACCCAAAAACAAACAAATTACTACTCAATTATGAATCTATTTGATTTGACTACTGAGGTGGGAATTTATAGTTTTCATAATTCATGGTTAGGTTTTAACGTGTTTTGATTCAGAAATCGATGAGAACAAGAATGATAACTCGTCGTCCTCATCTTAATAATTTACCAAACACACACAAATCTATCTAGTATTTCTGGGAAAAGATAAAAGACTTCTTATTGCTCTTGGACTTCCGGAAGCAATAAAAAGTTGTTTACTTGTTTTTCATTTGGACTTCTGGAAGCGAAAAAGGTAAAAAGTTAGTTTTGAAACACAATTTCAGAATAACTTTTAAAGACAAAAACAATTATCTTTTTGGGAAGTAAAAATATTTTGCTTCTGACTTTTGAGATTAACTTCTAACTTTTGAAATTAACTTCTACTTCCGCCACTGGAACTCAATCCCGGAAATTGAAGTATTTTTGCCTATTGGAAGACCATCCCTGATGTCAAAAGCCAACTTATTTGGATACCACTTAACAAAATTACTTATCCACTTCTATAAGTTAAAAAATTAGAAGTTAGTTTGGATATACAATTTCAAAATTTCTATAAGCAAAAATGTTAAACTATCTGATAAGCAAATCTTTTTTGGTTCGGACTTTTGCATCTGGAGATGAAAAGGCTTCTTTGCTTTTAATATCCCAACACCCTATTTTCTTCACAGAAAGTTAAATTTATGCTTTTAGAAGTGATTTTAAAATTGCGTCGCTAAACTAACTTCTAGCTTTTCGACTTCTAAATGTAAAAAAAAAATATACTCGAAGTGTATCCAAATACTCTGTAAAAGTAAATATCTTTGTTTCATTATAGTATTTGATGCCATCGTATTGATAAGTATACATTATCAATACGTTGGACCATTGACCGTTATATACTATTGTAGTTTTTCTTGTTTAGGAATGTTTGTGATTTTCTTCTTCTGTATTACGATGATATTCCTTGTTAGCATTCCTATAATAAGGTCATCATCTCATTCAGAACAACGACATTCACATGCCTTTCAAATAAATTACTTGAAGAGTGCTATCATTTTGTTGAAAATCTTCATTTGTGTATTGCATTTCCTGTAACTTTAGTGATAGATATTCTAATATTCATTGTCACTACAAGAAACTTAATATATTGCAGCACCCAATGGTTATGGCATAAACCCCTATTAGTGTCGTGATAACCTATGCAGCAAGAAATCTATTGTTGTACCCAATTTTTATTGCTGCAACAAGGGATTATACTTTTTTGCCACACTTTTTTCATATTGTTTCACAGTTGTGTGGCAAAAGTTTCATTTTGTAGCAGTTAATTATAGCTTTTAGCTGCAGCTAAAAAGTCATGTGACTAGAAATTTTCTTTTGCAACACCTATATTGAAGGTGTGGCAATATATGGTGTAGCAAGAGCTAGATTTTCTTGTAGTGTGTTAGCATTTCTAACTATGTTTCTTTCAAATGCATTATTTGTTTTATAAAAAATAATTCCGATAAAGTTTGATAATATATTTCTATAATCTTTATGTGTTTATGAAATGTGTCTCATGTGTTGTGAATCTTCTTAATATATTAGAATCTAAAATAGATCAAAAGGCTGTCCAAAATTTCATTATGGAACAAGTTTCAACATTTGCACAATAAGGTTTTTCCTCATCTCCAACTCAGCACTACTAAAGCCACATAAACTAAAGTTAAAATTTGAAGCTCACTTGTGCTCCTTTAAGAAAGCTTTTGTATCTTCAGTGCCACAACCGATGCAGCAAAAGTCATCTTTCACTTGAGCATTGGTTCCGACGGGCTCTACTAGTGAGACAAGGAAGGCTCTGCTGGTTCTATCATCATCGTCTTCGAATGATGTTGCAAGTATAAAAGAGATCTTGGATGGGACGTGATCGGGTTTGCCATATGACAACTTGGATTCATCTTTTTACGATTTCTCAAGATCTTTCTTAGGAACTCATGTGTGGCAGCACCTCCCTCCTTGTGTTCTACTAGCGCTTTGCTTCTTTTTTGAATCAATCGACATGCACGTTCAGCTGGTCCTCCCATCCCGGCACAAGCAACCACAAATTTATTTGATGACTCGAACATCTTCACTGACGTCTTCTCTCGCTTGTTCATTCGGTTACTTCGAGGAGGGTCTGGATGTTTGCATATGGCATATTTTGTGCTAGTTGTGGGAGGGAAACGGTCTTACCTATTCTTGTGTCAATTGTGATCGTGACTTGGTTGTTCGTAGCCTTCACTGGCATCTCTCCATAATCGGGGTCCTCTACAAGATAGTATAAAACCACAATTCCCATGGTATTTGAGCACTACAAAGAAAGATACGCATAATGTTAAGGGATTTCACCATATGAAGTTGGAACAAACACAAGCAGAAATCGTCATAATCAAGAAACACAACATAAATAATAGAAAACACTTGATCAATATATCTAATTCCAATTCCTCAGATCACATTACTTTATTATTCGCTACCCTAAATCAATCACAACAACAAATAAACTCAAAATCATTGAACATGATTATGATTATAACTCGGGGAAAGTAAAAAAAGGGAGAAAACAAGAGAAATTAAAATCAGGGGAGTGGCTTAATACTAAATTTATGAAAGAGGGGTTTCAATTTTATTGAAGAAAACTCATCAATTCAGTTTGATCGACGACGATGGAAAGAGAACTGCAGAGCTGATGATTTGAGTTATGAAGCTACGACTTCTATAAATAAAGAGACGATGATGCGGAGAGAGATGGATTAAATATCTATCGCTAACTGGTGAAGAGCTACAGTATATTGGTATAATCAAAATCTTCTCCATGTTATAAGGAATAAATTTAGAAGTAGTAAATTTTTGTTTTGTAAGTCTATAAACAGACTAGGTAATAATGTAACTCATGACCTAGCAAGAAAAGCTAGAGAGGAAGAAACTAGTTTTCAATATTTAAACAACTTCCCAGAATATATAACATCTTTGGTGAAGAATGATATTTTGTAAGACTTACTCATTATCAATAAATTCCTTTAATATTATTTTTTTATCTATCACTTTTTTATATAGGAAGAATTCTAAATTTAACGGTTCGGATTCATTCCTATTTATAAACTAGTCGTTGTGCTATTTTTAGTGCTCAAATCCACTTTTCAAATAATATTGTGAATTACCAACACAATCCTTACTAAGTTAGAATATTTAAAGTCATGTGTGGCGTGTCTGGAAGAAATAATATTTTCATAATATTAAAGACTAAACTTTGTTTCTTGGTTTCTTAAAATTTAACTTCGCCCAGGAGGCTGAAAATAAACGCGTACTCGGGTCAGATCGAAAAAGAACCGCTAATAACTTGTTTCAACTTCAACTTCACAATCAAGTTTTTATTTTAATCAGACGCGCAATAAGGTAACACGGTAATACTCGGCCTAATACCCGTTTTTATTAACAATGCCTTTGATAGAAAAAAAAAAAAAATCATGTGCGGCAACGATATATGCGCAGAATAGGGTAACACGACAAGACTTGGCTTAATACCCGTTTTATTAACAATATCTTTGATAGAAATAATAATAATAATAAAATCATGTGCGGCAACGACACATATATCGCAACTCCTTGCATCCTAGCTAAGTTTCAAACAATTAAGTTTGCTGGTTCCTAAAAATTTAACTTCTCCTAGGAGGATAAGATAATATACGTACTTCGGTAAGATAACACTGCTTTTGACGGCTTAGATTTGCCTGCTTTAAAAATAAATAAAAAGAAAGACAATATTAATTCGTTTCAACTTCACATTCAAGCAGTTGCTTGAATTATATGAGATGCGCAATAGGGCCACTGTTTTGGTAACTTGAATATCGAATCCAAGCACCACAAGACTTAGCCTAATACCTGTTCTTATTTTACATAATCATTTCTATATTTTTTTTTTATTTTTTTGACAGAGGAAAAAGATATATAATACAATTTTCTTTCCATGGGCCCACAAAATCTACATGACAGAGTACAACTGACGTTATTATTCTCAAGGGAATAATCAGTTTGTCTGTTTCAGTTTGCAGTCTGACTCGGGGCCAGCGAAAACCAGAAAAGTAAAGAAGCTTTCTGGCTTGCACGTTCTCACAACTGTGATGATATAGTATGCACGTCAACAATCTAATACGGTGGGCACCTGTTTAAATCCGCCGATTCTTTGACGGACCCACCTATCCAATAGTATTCTTGTCAATCAGATTTCCAGGTAGTACTGAAAGAAAACATGAAGGAAATAGGGAGCTGATGCTAAGATTTTTGTGTTGAGATTGATGGAAATTAAGATGAGAAGAGAATGGTTGTCTTTCGGTGAATCACAATGAGACAATGGTGGCTGGCTGGTTTCCAATATTGGCAACAAGGGGTCTACGAGATGAGTCGCGTTCCAGGTGTACGTAGTTTCTGCAGAAATTCTGAAGCTACAGAAAACATTACGAAAAGACAGCCGAAATAGCGAGCCGGGGGACTAGTTCCGGATGTCGGATGACTGAATGTGAATCATAAAATTTCACTAAATCATAAAGGGGATTGCGATAAGATGTGAAAAGAGGCACTGGGATGTGTGAGTGTTGAGCCACGCTTTTGATCAAGATTCCGCATGGAAATCAGGACTTGGCCTGAGCTAGAATTTGGAAATTGACTTGGACAAGTCCCAGAAATTGGCAATTAAAAAAATTCCCCAAACTCCATTTTTTTTTTTGTGTGGCTTGAATCCAAATTATTATTCTTTATAAAAAACTATCATTTATTAATGTTTTAAAATAAAGATCAACCGTAAGAAAAGAATGGAAAATCAATAAAATCAAAGTCAAAACAACCAAAATACATAGAACTTAGAATTTTGATAGGATTAATGATGAAAAGAATGAATAGCCATAAACCCGAAGCCAGTTCTTTTTTATGGTCCCTGGAAATTTCACTTTGCCCGGGGAGAGAAAAAAATGCACCCCCGTCAGACAAATAGCGTTTTTGGTGGCTTTGCGCAAAAAGAAAAGGCGAAAAATGTATGGGCCAATGGAAAGGCGCGCTATTAACTCGCTTCAACTTCAAGTGGTTGCTCGAACAATGGGGCACTATTTTGGTAACTTGAATCTCGAATTCAAGAACGGCAATACTTAGCCTAATAGTCATTTTACCCTTTTTAATTAGTAATAAGAATACCATTGGTTCTATATGAATCGAGGGTAAAAACTAAAGCAAAACCGCCACTCACAGGATTTTTTTTTTTTTTTTGGGTTTCAGTGGGCCCAGCCCCTCGGGAGACGTGTAGGGGTGGCTTTTGTGTGTGGCGATTTTTTGTTGTTGTTTTTCCGATCGGTTCATCATGCATTTCTGTAAGAACGGTGTTGGCAAGTTTTATACCTAGGTCACGAATGTCATCATCCAAAGACTTTACTAACACAGAAATTAGTAGCCATTTTTATTTGCAATTTCTTTTTATTTGAAGAGGGCTAGTAGCAATCAATCAATACCTTTAAAATCCTAAGTCGTATGAGGCTCTACGTCGCATGATGAGCGTCACCCATTTCAAGTAAGCGCCACCCACCATTTAGAATTTCTCTAAAATTTCTCTCTCTTCTTAGAATTGCTCCAAAGGCCAAGCTCTCAAACGAATTTACACGGGAGAATAAAAATAAAATACGGAAAAAATGGCAGGTAGAAGTGTAGGTAGTCTAATCGAGGCAATGTACGTTATGCAGATAAAAAAAATAAAAAAAGTTGCTGATGCTCTTTGATATTAGTCTGCCTGAAATTTGCTTGATGAAGTTTTCTAATAAATGAAAGATCCATTCTTTGTGTTTTGCAGATGTATAGGAATCAAAGGTATTGGAGTTATAGAGGAACAATTTGGAGTTTCTTTTCCCGGCTAAATCGGGGCCTATCAAATTTTCCTTCTCACACTACCAAATTACTTTGGGCACCCAAACTTCTAAAAAATACTAATTTACCCCCACATTAATTCCTAAAACTCTCTCATATAAATACTAATCTTTCCATTTTCAATAAATCCAAAAACAAAAAGACCTAAACCTAAAAAAAACTTTCTATTTTCATCATAATCTTTCCAATTTCTCAAAACCCTAATTTTCATCTTCTTCTCCAACGAATATTCAATCACACAAGAAAAAGGTAAATCTCCATCAACCCATTCTATCATTCTTCTTATCTTATTTATTTACATGTTTAAATCTTCGTTTTTGACAAATCAAAACTCTGATTACACCCAGAATCGGTTTTTATTGACATATCGAATAAACCGATTCTGGGTTTTGTTTTCGGCCATGAAGAGCATGCACAATAATCGGTTTACATGATAATTAACATCAACCGAGTTTTGGTTAGAAATAAAATATGAAAATGCATCACTAGAATCGGTTTATATATGTAATATGTATAACCCGATTACCATAGTCTTTTCATCTTCCTTTCCACAATCGGGTTTTACACATGTACCACATAACCCGATTCTTGTAGTCTCTTCATAATCGGATTTCTTTTGTTTTTATATGTACCGATTTCTTACTTGATTTTTGTTAAATTTTGTGTAGAATGGACTTCGGATACCTAGCATTTTACAATCGAGAGGTAACCTTGGTGGATGTTCTGAGGAAACCAAAAAGAGTGCCAAAGATAAGCCTATATAAGTTTGCTTTCGGAGGTGAGACCCGTCTTGAACAAGCCCTCGCATTGATTGACATGCTTGCACTGGAAGAGCTTGTTGAGGTCACGAGGTTCGATAGGTTGAGCAGAAACAAGATTTCAGCTGAGAGGGATCGCCACCAAGAATTGGAAGGTATGTTTAAATAAATGGCTGAATATATAGCCATGGATGATGCAGAAGTTGCTGCTCTTGATGATGCTGCTGGTGGTGGTGGTGCAGCTGATCCTGATGCTGGTGGTGGTGGTGGTGGTGCTGCTCCTGGTGTTGTTGCTGCTGCAAATGCTCCTGGTGGTTGTTTAAGTCTTTTGGGATGGTTGATGTTTGTATTTTGGATGATCTTTGTGTGGTTCATGTTTGTATTTTGGATGATCTTTGTGTTGAACTTAATGTTTAAATTGATTATATCCTGACATGCCAACAATCGGTCTAATGGATATGTCAACATAGACCGATTGTGCAAGCAATTTTTCCTGGATGTTTTTCAAGCAAGAATCGGATCACATATTAAAATATATAAACCGATTGGTGTCGGTGAAAATTCAAAATCTAACATGTCTTTAATCGGTTTACGTTGGTCGCAAGAACAACCGATTCCTTGTGGCATATCAACACAATCGGGTTTTACAGACCTTTTAAAATACCGATTATAGCAAATTATTTCATGTTTTTCAAAAAAAAAAAAAAACCGTTAAGGACTTTCTCTATAAATAGAGACCTCACCCTTGGACCCCATTTGCCCCAAAATTGATCATTTTATTCCCATTCACTCCATATACTCCACAACTACTCATTTCATACATATACATACAAGAAATGGCATCGTTTGACTCCGCGGAAGATTTGGCAATCACCAATGCATGGTATGCGGAAAATCGACTTAGACGTCAATCCTGCGAAAGGGAGGATTCCACAACCTTTTGGGCTAGGGTACACAACAAATTTATCCAAGAGTTTTGGAATCCTAATGCAAGAAGTGTTCAACAAATCCACGCTAGGCACCTAGTCATCGAAAAGCGATACTTGCTTTTTTGGCTCTCTAACCTCGGATTTTTAACACTCGCTCCGTCACCTTTTCCATTGCACAATTTGTAAATAATTTTGTGGTTTTTTTTAAGTAACCCATGTTGTTTTATCTTCCAATGAAACACCACTAACAACTGTAAGTTTGTTTTTGTGTTTTTGTAGCATGAAGTCGTGAAAGCGCTACTCGGAGGAAAAGGGGGAAGCATTCGAGTTCGATGCAAGCTACCACTTCTTGGGAGAAAGAATCCCGGATGATAACCCGGACTACTTGGATGCTGTATCATCTTTGGAGGAGGAAGATTGATGGTTTTAGAAGTTTTTGTATAGGTTTTGTGGGTAGACCTCTATGTAAATCCTCACGAGACTATAACTCGTCCACTATGGTCGCCTAGGGGTTTAAAGGCTTGATGCATATGTGCTAAATGCATTCTACAATAATAATGCGATGAATGAAAATTGGTAATGAAAGGAAACAATCGGTTTATATATGTTATAAGTAAAATCTGATTACCAAAATCGGATTATAAATATGTCAACGTTAACCGATTATAGATGTCCTCTGTTAATTCGTAAACACCAATCCAGAATCGGTTTACAAGTGAATGAACGTAAACCGATTCTGAGTACTGTTTACGGAAAAAAAAATTCAAAATGTTTGATGTTTTGATGAACTCTCTAACATTAGTTAATCTCACATCCAAAAAAAAATTAACCCCAAATACGATTAATAAGTGCTAATTAATGAGGAGTAAAATAGGTAGTTAGGTAATTATTTTGATAAGGGGTGGTGTGTAGGTGATTTCTAATGACTTTTTTTTTTGTCATCTAGCTATAGGCCCCAATTAATAGCTATAGGCCCCAATTTAGCCAGGTTTCTTTTGATTCAAGTGTGTGGATTAGCTGCCAACAAAGAGTAAACGAATATCTCTTTCATGTAATTTGTTTGGGCCCAGTCTTTTATGGGTTTCTTCGAATTATAATTATGTTTATACTGATTAATGTCTTTGTGGTATGTGGTTTTTTTCTTCCTTAATTTCTTCCAGTATTACTTTGAGGGGACAAATGATTAAGTTAGGTTCATAAAAGCAATTCAAAATGCAGGATTTTATGTTCATCTTAGAATTGTTCCTTATGTTTGTGCAGAGTGGAAGTTTGGGTAAATTTCCTTCATTTCTTTTTGGCGTTTCAATATTTGTTTCATGTAATTGGATTTGATGGTGTATAAACAAAAATAATGAGCACTTCAAGGTGGTTATGAATGAGATTTGTTGTTACAAAAGTAGTTTGTTCCTGGTCATTTTTATTTTATTTTTGTTCCAACTAGTTAATGTAATAATCTCTATCCAATAATAAAATAAATATTACTCTAGCTCTTCGCAACGTAATTGCAAAAAAATGTTATGGCGCATCTTTGAATTACAGGTACCTAACTTACTAAATTTTTATCTTAATTTGCAGTATATGTATGTGATGTTCAACTATGTTCACTCGGGTTAGCATCGTTGCAGCCTGCCATGGCCTTGTTGCTGCAACAACTACGTCGCTACGACATTGCATAACTGCATTTATTTAGTATGTTTTTGTTTAATTTTGTTGCTCTTGAAAATTACATACTAATCAAATCATTTATGAGTTTCACGAGCATTTGCACATTGCAACACTAAATCGATCTTTATATCCCCTGGATGCGACTACGTTATTTTTTTCATGTAATCTCTTTTTGTTCCAGATGTGCAACTTTGAGCGGAACTATTTAGTAAGATGCACCCAAAAGATCCAAGTGATAGTTTAGAATGGATTCAATTGTGGCTTTTCCTTTCATAAATCAAAAATGAATGGACGAGGCGAAGCTAAGCCACACCAAATTAAAATCCTAAGCGACGGGGCGAGGCGGAGCCGAGCTACACTAACTTAAAAACACCCCGACGAGGCGGGGCAAAACCGAGCCATACCAAATAAAAAATGCACGACGGGGCGAGGCGAAACCACATCTCACCAAACCAAGAATACAGTTAAAAGAGAAAAAATGATCATGGATGGTTTTAGAGTCCACCCGATGTGTAGTGATGTGTAGCACGGGCACAAAATCTATTTTATATTTAGAGAGAAAAACGAAAAAGAAATACAAATGAAAAGTAGTGGGCCCCACAAAATACAAAAAAATAAGTATATAAAACAAAAATGAGAGAGTACAGCTGACGTCAGTAAGTCAAACTCTCAGTAGAATGATTACAGTCTGACTCGCTGGCCTACAACATCTAAGTATCTAACCAGAAAAGATAATAGCTTTCTGACTCGCACGTTTGTATCACAATTGAAATGATATAGTACGCGCGTCAACAATCCAATACGGTGGGCACCCGTTTAAGTCGGCCAATTCTTTGTTGACGGACCCACTCAATTCTTCTCTAACTAGAGGCTTTTAAACCCTAATTTATTTTCCACCCTCTCTTACTTTATTTATTTGGTTCTTCTTCATCTTGTCGAGCAGCTTCTCTCGATCTCGATCTGTCGTCCCTGTTAACTCCAGTCCAGATCTGCGATGTCGATAAGTGGCAAAGGCAAAGAGATGGCGGTTGGCAGCAGTAGTCGTGTTCTTCCTCTTAAAGGCAGGCGAACCCTGTTCTCTATAGATAAATATGGGTATGAGAAGGAGGTCGATACCTGGAACGAAGATGAAGAATCTGAAGATTCTGGTGATGATGCTGAGAAGATGCCTGATTCACAGAAAACTTATGATTTAGAGAAGATACCTGTAAGAACTTGTGCACTAGATAAAAAAGAAGTAAGACGTTTGGCCATGATTCTTTGGAAAGCTGCGCAGGAGGATAACCTCAAGTATTCTTATGACCGGGAAGGTGTATTCCTCATCACCTTTGACGGGCACTACAGAAAGGACAACGAGAAAAAGCATGGTGGAGGTTACGGGGCTATGTTGTGGTCTGGAGGCAAGCATGGCGAGCCTATTGTTGCTGTTGCCGGAAGTTCCCCACATCGGGTTTCAACCTTTTATCACAACTTGGAGGGTCTTCTTAGTGGTTTAGTTCTTGCTACCAATCTACCCCACATTAAGTCAGTCTTCATGGTCTGCAATTCAGAGAGGGTTTGCTCGGCAGTTAGTGATTGTTTCATCACCAACAAGGAGAAGCATTGCCGCCGTCACCCTTGTGAAGTCTGTAAACCTTTCTGTGTTTCTTGTCTACAGGGGAATCTGAGCGAGGATGAACTGCTTCAGCCCGTTGTTGAAATCATGAAGAGTATAATGGAGAAGGGAATTCCCTACTATCGTCGTAGCCCTTGGATAGTCGCTCATAAAAAAGAGTGGAATAGGCCTGCTGATTTCCTGGCAAAAATGTGGACGATGCGAAGCCATGGGTATAAGACGATTAGACGCCATCAGTTCCCACATGCTTTGGAAGCTCTTGTTAGTGAGTTTGGGGGACAAAGTCCTTTTATTATCCAATAGTTTCTGTTGAAATGTTGAATATCCTGGAGAACATTCATTCAAGTTGGTCATGTTTATCTAGATGTGAACTTTATTGCAGATAAACTATGAAGTAGTAAATCTTAGATTGAGTCTTATACCTCATACCCTATTGTTCAGTGGAGGTCAGGGGAGTAGTAGAAATGTGTCTTATGCATAATACCCCACCCCATTGTTCAGGGGAGTAGTAGAAATGTCTTAGTTTCTACATATATATTTTGGTAAAAAAAAAAAAAAAGAAAAAACCCTAATTTGTGTTGCAGTCTATGCATCTGGATGATATTAGTTTCAATCTCAAAGTTTCAATCCTTTTAACTTCTGAAAAAACCATTACTCTATTTTCTCAAAGCTTTCAACTCTTCTTTTTTTTCTATAAAAATTTTGTGGTTTTGAAGATGTTCAAATTGGTAATTGTTCAATTGATTATAGGTTGAAATGGAAATGTTAGAGCAATTCATGTCAAAGGAATCTAGTATGTCGTTATCGGACCGGATCTTTAACAAAATCGAACAGGCCAAAAGAGTATCTGCAGGTACTGCTTTTTTTGGAGAGTGCTGCTGCATATGTTTCTCTGGATAGCATTAGTTTTTGATTATGTAAGAAGAATGCATCATTTGGCCAATGCATTATTTGCTTGTGGCGTGAACTGGAGGATGCATCATTTGATTTTGTAGCTTACAAAGAGCATGCATCATTTGGCTAATGCAACATTTTAATGATTTTACAATGAATTCCTCAGTAATTTTCGTTTATTATCTTGTACAGAACGGAAACCTCAAATGGAAAACAGACCCGTAGACACATATAAGGGGTACATGGCAATCATTCTTTTCTTTCACTTCGTTTCGATGTTCGTGTGGATCTATGAGTAATTTGCCATTGTTTTGCATTCAAAATTGCAGAATTGGAGAGTATTTGAGTAGATATACAAGTGGGAAACTACCCAAAGCTTTCTTATCCCTTACCAGTAAGTCTTATTGGGAGGCTCTCTACTTGACTGAACCGGAAAAGGTCTGCGAATGCAATGTGGCAAGCTACAAACATATTTGCTTCCAACATGTCCCCCAAGAGAGCGCAACGTTTCTACTCTTCTGTGTTGCTTCCTCGAGTTAGAGAAGACATCCGGAAGAATAAGAGACTCCATTTTGATCTCTTTCGAGCTCTTAAAGTCGGTTTATAAGCCACAGGCCTTCAGCAAGGGGATTTTGTATCCTCTTTGTAAGGTATGAAACTTTTAACTGCTTAAAATATTTTGTTTGGTTTAGGTTTCTTAACTAAGAATCTTGATGTGCACAGTCAGGGACTTGCACCCTCACGGAAGCTGTTATTGTAGGAAGCATTATTCAGAAGGTCTCTATGCCTGCGAATAAGGAGACCAATTACATTTAATAATCAGTAAAATGCAATTTTACATTGATTGATATTTAGATCATTAAAGAACTTCATTTAAGCCGTGTGTTTCTATTTGATGAAGTTTCATGCCCCGCTGGTCGACATCTGGAAAGTACAAAGGGGAAATCCACCTGTTGGCCATTCGCTCAGCCAGTGCCTTTGCCTAGTTTGCTTACGACTATGACTAGCATTACACTACAAAGTAGTTAAGTACCGCCTGAAAACATTTTTCCGATTCCGGCAGTAGGATGAAATCAAACAAGCAAACAAAGAGAACTAGGAAAGATTGTTAATTCGAATGAAACATTTATTCATCTTAATATATATACAATTTCTTCTTAGGACACAGCAAAACTAGAAAAATAGGATAAAAACAATAAAACGCAAAATTTAGAAAACTATACATAATCGGACCTGTTAATGAAGTTTGCATAAATATTGCAATTTCCTCTTAATGGCCCGACCCCTACTAGTGTTGATGCGTATGAATCAATCTGTCACGTCCGACTTCCAGTTGATATTGAAGCTAGAGATATGCGCGAGTTTTTGTGCTGTTTTCTGCAGTCCCATAACTTGACGACGTTGCCATTGAGCATGCTTAAATCTTGATTCCTGTACCAACTGAAATCGTTGTTTCCTTTTCTGGTTCTCAGCAATGGTGATGCCTCAAAGGTAGCAGTACTGTTCTCATCGTAGTGGACAACATCTTTGCAGTATTGAAATAATGTGGTCTCATCCTCTCCGTTCTCAACATCACCGTAATACATGACGGTAAATTTCCGAGGACTAGTAGTAGTAGTACTACTCATATCAGCATCCTCTTCCTCTTGTTCTTCCTCCTCAATAATAGTACCAAAAGACGAAATTACTGAGCTGCGAGAGTACGCCGCCACCGCCGTTGGAACTTGTTTATTGATATTCGAGGACGGTTGAGATGTTTCTGTTGCAACGCGACCAGGAGGTGGAGGAGCTAGTACTGGTGCCGCTGCTGATGAAGATTTCTCGTTGGTGGGCGGTGAAACTGAAAACGATCTTAGTTTCCAAAAACTCACAACAGCAGTAAGAACAGCTAAAGATGTTAAGAAACCATTAGTGGTGGTTAAGAAACCAAGTGAACAACTCATGTATTGGTTGAAAGCTACGTTAACATCAACTGAATGATACTCCAAAACATCCATTAATTTTTCTTGTTGATGATTATATGATACTTTTCTTTGTGATTTGAGGATATGATCTTTGTTGTTTTCTGTTACCAATGTGAATCGGTTGTTGGATTATAATATAAATGGTGGAGTTAAAGGTGGAGAGAAAAAGTTGGCCCCATATATAATGGATCTCTTCTGGTATCTAGTCTGAGATGCCAAGGAATAATCTGTCAAGTGTATTGAAGATGCTGATTACTGCACTAGATCCCAATAGCATCAAGCTAGCAAATAAAGAAACGATTGCTGCTTTGTATTAATTACAAGATAACATAAAATTACTATTTTAAGGGGTCATCATTTTTCGACCACGAATTCACGGGGTCGATTCTACACGTGACGTTCAAATTGTGGTTTGAGAAGTAGGCATCAATCAAAGATTCACGGTACCTAATTCATGGTTATTGGCGATATATGGTCTACAGAAATCTCTTGCTGTGATATTGCATACAGCATTTATCCGCATATGTTGATGCGGCAGCCGGCTAGTCTCCATCATCCAAAAGTAGAAATGGGGGGCTATGCTGCTATGGGCAGAGTTTACTTGGGTTATCTATCTAGGCCATTTTTGTAGGTCAAGCTCTGAAAGATCAACTTTTGGATGGGGATCATTGGGTCAAGGCCAACCTTAAGTAACACGTCACACTTCTGACTCAACCAGCCAAAGCCGCCATATGCGGCAAAATGTATGCTCTAGACTTACACCATGTTTGTTTTCTCTTTCTGGATCCGACTCACTTAGATCTGAAATCATATGAACCTGACACAATATGTTTGTTTTTTGAGTCAGATCTGACTCATCTGTCTCAATATGTTTGTTTTTTTAGTCGGATCTGACTAATCTGACTCGCGAGTCGGTGGCTAGGTCCCATGGAGTCGGGAGCATTTTGTTACCCGACTCAAACGAGTCCGAATCAGGGGTTAGTTCAGTGAGGTATCGAGTCAGATCTGACTCAAAATAAAAACAAACACTCTGACATCTGACTCGCGTCTAGAGCTGTCAACGGGCCAAGCTAGGGTCAACCCTAACCCTAGTACTATTCATCTACAAGCCCAAAATCTCAACCCTAGCCCTAGAAGGGTTGGCTTGGCGGGTTCATGGGTTGGCTTGTTTTACTAAGCCACACAAAATTCAAGTATTTCTATTTAAAAATAATTTTATTTTTTTGGTGCTAATGAATCAATTTATTTTGGATTTGATATCTCTATTTTATTGATATGGAATGTGAAGGGATTGATGATCTAAAATAATACAAAGGATTTAATTACTAATTGTTATTCGTTAATATGTATATAATAAACGTAAAATGTGTTTTTTATTTCTTAGGTGTAGGCTTCTTTGGTTCTATTGAATGTAAATTTCAAGTTATTGGTTGTCATTCAATTGTAAATAAGATATAAATTTCATATTATAGAAAAAATATAAAATGATATCACGGGAATTTTTTTTTGTGTCTCACATCAACCAAAAAATCAAGACATATGACTATATGAGCGAATATATGAGCATATACTCACGGGTTGTGGGTAACCGCGGGTTAACCTAGCTTGGCTTGTTTTCTACTAGGGCTAGATATGCTAACCCTAGCCCGGCTTGTTTAGCCAACGGGACAAGCCGAGTAGGGTTGAAACAAGCCAAGCTAGGTCCAACCCGCAAGCCGGGTTGAAAATTGACAGCTCTACTCGCGTCGAGTCAGGAGTTGACTCAGATCCAGACGCCGAGTCAGATACAAACAAACATGGGGATGGTGTTAGAAGTTTATCATTTGAGGTCTTTGTGCTTGCCAAATTAGGCCGACCGAGGGAAGACTCTATATATGGTGACTTTGTGTCAAATGGGACATGACTTTTTTTGGTGTAACCAAAAAGGATGTAGGCGTAATTTAAAAAAAAAAATGAGTTAGAGGTCCTAGGTTCGAATCCCAAGACCAGCAACACCGCCAAAACAATCACTAATTTCGGCCATCCCCAACAACACTTGTTCTTCTTCTTCTTTTGGTTGGGAATTTCAGAGAGGGAAAGCTTCTGTTCTTGGATTTGTGAAAGTAGAATGAAGGTTTGATCGAGATTTTGATACAACAGGTAATGGAGATAGGATTAACGACATAAATTGAGGATAGGGTTTTTTGTATTGAATTAAATTGAGAAATTACAGAAGAATAAAAGGGGATTAGGTGCAATTGAATCAATGTGTTTTGCTTGTGATCTGTTTGTACCCTTAATATTCTACAAAAAATGGGCGAACTTAGGCCTACAAAGCTCCTCCTATTAGTTAAGAAGGGTTCATTGCATGCGCTAAGGTTTTCCCTTGATTACCCAAGTATAACTAATTAGGCCTTGCAAAGACTCCATGTGCAAGCCCATGTGCAACAAACTAAGCTAGGCCTCACTAGCAAACACTCAACTCACAAGCCCATAACTCCAAGTTGGGCTAAAAAGTTCCACACAAGCGTTCCACGTCACCACCTCCACGTCATCACAGGCGCCACGTCAGCACATGAACCACGTCACCGTCTCACAGTGCCACGTCAGCACTGTACATCGTTCCACAGTGCCACATCAGAAAGAGTGATGACGTGGCAGACGCCACGTTAGCAAAACAGGTGCCACGTCAGCACACCGCAGTCTCTCATGATGCCACGTCAGCAATGTGATGACGTGGTAGCCCCACGTCAGAAAATCGAGTGCCACGTCAGCGGGGGAGATGACATGGCAGTCGACACGTCAGCAAATTGAGTGCCACGTCAGCAGGGGAGATGACGTGGCAGGTGCCCAAGCCGGTGTCCCATGCCGGCGGCCCGAGCCGGCGGGTACAACGAGCGGTGTCGGCAACGATTAATCGGCGGGGAGGAGAAGTTTCGGTGTATGTCGATGCAACTTAAATCTGTTGTCCCGATTTGGTGTGGCACGACGCAGCTTAATTCCGTGCCCCTTGGATGATTCCGCCCTATGCTGTTTAACCTTGCGGATTTCTCAGCCCCATTGTGGTACATATAAACTTTCTTCTTGGGCTTGGGATTTGTTCTCATTCGTTTGGGCAACCCTTTGCATCATTCTGGTTAAATCCATAAACCCATGAGGAAGTTTTTAGAGGCATGCAGGACCAGTCAATGCAGTTATGACTGGGAGGCATGCAGGGCCAATTATGACTGGGAGGCATGCAAGGCCAGTTATGACTGGGAGGCATGCAGGGATAATTATTTCAATTCATGCCTGCATCTGAAACAGAAATTCGTAACATATAAATGGACGTTTTTTATAACCAAAATGTATGCAATCTTCCCCACAAAAACTCTAGTGAAAAATCTCTTTCTAACTTAGGCATCGGAGGTTTTTTTGCAGATACCCTCTACGCTGTTCAATTGAAGATTGAAGCAGTGATCGATTTCCAGCAAAAATATCATACAAATTCGTGTTTGGGGTAGAAGAAATTTTACCATACAAACCTGATCGACTATAAAGATTGAGCATAGATATTTAAGGTAAGAATAATTAGCAATTTTTCGAGTTTTGATTTTACTTTTGATTCTGTAATCATTTTAGTTTTGGTATGATTTACACTAAGCATAAGAGACCGTTGTTCGTAATCTGGACTCCCCCATCGTTATTTTCTTTCAGTATATTGAGTTTCTGAGCCTGTAATTAGTGAATTGTAAACCATCCCATTTGCTTGCTATTTCCTTTCCTATGCTCACCACTCTTGGCCTGTATAACATTGTTCGATGGAATCTACAAATTTATAGAGCTCCCCATATTACATGTACACCTTCCTGAAGAAAACAAAGAAAAGAGGATGGATGTCTTTTGGTGGAATTTTACTGTGCATAACAGGTAATTTTATGACGGGCAGTACTTGTTAATGTTGGAATATATCCTTCGTATCCAAGATATCAAGCTAACCGTGAAGACCAAATAAGTGAAGATACGGTCAAAGATATTTGAGATAATTGTGGAATCATTTTCTAGATAATATTACCTAGTCAAATGAGATATTGTATTATCTCCTAGGGTTAGTTTACTCTATAAATAAGAATTTAATGTAAATGTAAAACTATCTCAGAATGTTATGATGATCATGAATAATATTATCCCACCCTTCGGGGTTTTATCTGTGGACGTAGGTCAAGTGACCGAACCACTTTAATCTCTTTGTCTTCTCTATTTTACCTTTATCTTGTCTCTTATCATAAATCTAATAGTTAATGACAAACAAAAAGAAGCTAAGAAACTAGGAAAAGATTGTCGCAAGAACAGCTAAAGATGTTAAGAAACAGGTGGTTAAAAAACCAAGTGAACAACTCATGTAATGGTTGAAGACTACATTAATATCCACTTATTGATATTCCAGAACATCCATTAATTCTTGTCGTTGATAAATATATATAACTTTTTTTTCTCTTTGTGATTTGAGGATATGATTTTTGTTGTATGTTAGGTACCAATGAGAATGGGTTGTTGCATTATTATATAATGAAGAGGTAGAGGTGGAGAGGAAAAGTTGGTTCCATAATGGATCTCTTCTGGTGGGGAAGTGGCATCTAGTCTGAGATGCCAAGGAATAATCTGTCAAGTGTATTGAAGATGCTGATTGCTGCAGTAGATCCAAATAGCATCAATTTTGTATATTGATATATGCTAGATATCCAAATCCAATTATAATAAGATTGATAGTACTGTTTAAGGGATATCATCATTTTTGTTATTACCACAAGTTCATGAGGGTACACGTGACGTTTAAAATATGGCTCGAGATGTTGGTATCAATTATCAAATGAGCAGAGATTCAGAGCCTACCTAACTCATGGTCGTGGAGTGTAGATATACTCCATTGCAGAGAGAGTAAATTGCCCCTCATTTCTAGTTTTGGATGACAGAGTTTCCGGATTGAGTGCAAAGCGACTAGTCTCGCCAGAGGCGGAATTTTTCCCTACCCGTGGTAAGGGTGTAAAATGGGCTCCAGAGGACATTTTATACGGAAAAAGGTCATAATAACTATAATTGGGCTTCGAAGCCAGCTGAGCTGGGTATACAACTGCACACCGACGCTCTAAGCTGGCTCCACCCCTGGTTATCGTTCATTTTTATCTTGCAGTTTCTCTCGTTGACAAAAAAAAGAAAATTTTAAATTATAGTCGTTTTAAACAGACTTTTTGTTCAAACATCTCAAAAACTGTACGCCTCAAGGGAATGAATAACTTTTTTTTTTTTTTTTTTTTTTTGGAATGGCGAGTCCCAATATAGAACCTTAATTTGGGGCATACACAAAAATTTGGGGGCATACGGAATAAGACAAAAAAGGGTGCTAATAGTATTTTTAGGGTGGCCCTTATCCCCCTCTTTTCAAAAATGCGAAAATACCCTTCTGAGATTAGTGTTAAATTAGTGTTAATTTGATTAATTAGTTGTTAATGATTGTAGTTAGTTTAGTGTTAATTTAGGATAATAGTTATCTTTTTAAAGATAATTAGTGACTTATTTTAGACAAAGAAGAAGGAGGAAAGAAGAAGGGAAGGAGGAAATTTTTTTTTTCTTTGTGATCTTTGTGATTATTGAGAGATGTGATACAAATTCGAGTGAGGAAGGTGAATCTTCATCACGTAAAGCTAACATATCAATTACGATAGAGATCCGGAGATGGCTTATTTGTTGGATTATGAAAATAATTTTACCCAAACTCAATTTCAAACTCAAACTTTTTTTTCTCAAGCTCAAGATGATGACTTTTTGGAGCCAAATCCGAAGATGAGTACATGGATGAGGAACCCAATGCTAATAATACATAGGTATGGTTGTAGACGTTGTTTAATGTCCGTTTGTAGCTTGAATTCACCAAAAGTTTTGATTTTTTTATGTAGTTAAGTATGCAACAGAGTTAGGTTATTTGAGATAATTTGTATGCCGAACCTTGATAAATAAGAACAGTTCGGCTTATAATTTTAGTCCCCAATAAGCCGAATGCATATATGACAAGTAGTTCGGCTTTTCAATTCAAACACGAATGAGCCGAACTTTAAAGATCGGCTTTCAAATAGTATTGCGAATGAGGCAACCTAACGCCCAAACGATAGTGAAGTCTACCAATGGAGAACATTAAGGTCAAAATTAAACTCATTCAAATCAATGAGATATTAGCGTCATCGTCAAGAGAACGAAAAGACGAAAACAACGCAAAAAGAATGAGGCCATTCCGACATCGGACGAAGAAGTTATGGCCAAAATAAAATCTAAAAACTTGAGTGTACAGAGATAAGTTGGCTGATAACTCATCATCACGAGTTAGCCGAACACGGAGCCTTAAAATCAAGATTTTCGAAGTGTTTGAGAGATAAGTTCGGCTTAAAAGTAATCTAATCGAGTTAGCCGAACGACAACCACCAGGGGTAAATTTCACTTGTTAGGTTCGGCCGGAAAGGTTGGCAAGGTATTAGCGAACCCGACACTTTGTTTCCAGGACATGTTTGGACGCAAAATTGACTTTTATCTCAAGGAAAAACGGTTTGGAAGGATTCTAAAGCCTAACTTTGAGAGCTCTATATAAGAAAATCCTTAAGAAGAGATCTTTCAATTTTTATCATCTCTTTACACCACATTTTATCATTCATATTATCTTCCACATCATAAAAAATACATCCAAAGGTCTAAAGCGACATGCATCAATTTTGAGAAGAAAAATCAAGTTAGAGGTTCGTGATCACCACCATATTCATCATCCCGTCCTCCCCCTCCACCACCATCTTCATCATCACCTCATACTACACCCTTATTTTTCGTCATTATCAACCTCTTGTTCTACGAGCAAACATCCACCCGTGTCATTTCGCCTTTTCCCCGCATGCAAGTTTTTGGTGCCACCACCTCGAGGTTTGGGAGTTCTTGAATTAGAAGGAGTCACTTCCATTGTTCTCCTTTTAAGCTTCTCTTTGAATTTTCCCGGATGGGTGCTAAAAGAAACGATACACCTTAATTAATTTTCCAAACTAAATAAATATGACTCTACTAAACAATGTGATAAGTCACCTATAAATGGACAAGTTTATAGGAAACTATTGGCCATACATAGAGTAAAGTTCGGCACATTCGATACTTATCAAAATGAGCCGAACAATGTGCCCAACAGTTAGCGCATTATCATACAAAAAATATTATAAGCCGAACACAAAGGTTCGAGCGCAATCGATTTTCAAAACATCACCGAACTGTTCTTCGTCGTAAAAAAAAAAAAAAGAAGTTAAATTTGCTAAATTTCAGCCGAACACTACTGGAACTTCCAAAACCCGGAGGAATCATCGATTACATGTCGAAATCAACGAAATACGAAAAACCAAGCAATGGGTTTGTGGGAAATACCTTTCTATGTGCAATTTTAAAGAATCAGGCTCTATTTCTTGCTCTCCAATACCAATCAATCCACTATCCTCTTCATCACCATCTTTTCTAAAAACCCTAGATTGAGATGCTACAGAAGCAACACCAGGATACGACACCATATTTCTGGGGCATCGCTTAACACGAGGTGTCATTAATTTGTTTAATCGAGAACTTAATCCAACAAAAGAAATTTTTAATTTTGTTTGTGTTTTGGAGAAAAGATGAGAAGAAGAGTGTGAGAGAAGGGTTAATTAGTAATGGTTAGTGAGTTAATTAGTGGGTGGTTAGTTAATTAGGGGATGGGTTAATTAGTGGGAGAGTTTTAGGATTAGAATTTAATTAAGTGGAAGGGTAGTAATGTAATTTAAACTAGGCAGGTTTATTATAGTAACTTAAGCATCATTATGGCAGCCCTTATAATTTTGCATTGGGTGCCATAATATCTCGTATGCCCCCAAATTTTTTTGTATGCCCCAAATTAGGGTTCCCAATATACGGTACCAAGAGCGGAGGCAGGAATTTTGCTGTGGGGAGGCGAAAAAACATGAGGTAGACAAGAAGGCCCAAAGGGACTTTGGGTTTTTATTTTGAGAATATCGGGCTTATGAGCCAGCCCAGCAGGGTGGGCAACTACCCACCCGCTGCGCTAGGTCCGTCACTAACTGTGACCCACCCATAAATTGGATTCTTTTTTTGCTTGCTTGTTGCTCGGGTGTCGTTGATGTAAAAGCATCACAACCTACAATTACAAAAAAAAAAAAAAAAATACTATCTTGGTTTCTGGAAAATAAATACTTTCATTTTTTCATTTTAACCCAAAAATAGGCCAAATTAAAAAAATGAAATTAACATTTTCCGGAGCAAAATTTTCATTTGTTAATTGTTTTTGTGAATCTTCACAAACTACTAGATCAACAACACCCGAGGATAGGCGATATTTTTTTTTTTTTAGCCTATTCCAAGGATTGCTTGTGATTCACAAAGTTGATCTCATAATATTTTAAAAGTTATAGAACTCACATATACTTTTGAGAAAAAAGATGAACTCATGTATGAAAGACGGATTAAAAATACATATAGTAGTTGTCAAGAAGCCTTGAGTTGTGAAATGAGATTACAGTATAAATGTTTCATAGGCTTTCTAGTATCTTCAATGTCTCATCAATATGCTTTTCAGGTTGGAACTGATTGTTATAGATGTACTGAACCACAAGGTTTTTGTCAAGGACATAAGTCTGTCTACCAGCCAATGTTCCGAATAGATCAGATGGTACTCCCCACTCTTTCCTCACCTTGTTACCCTCATCACTTAGCAATGTATATGGAAGCCTGTATTTCCTAGCAAATTCCTGCAACGAACAATAAGGAATTATCCGTTAACGTAATTCAACTTATATGTATATATCTTACAGCGTGAAAGTCAGACATCGATACACTGTTCTACAGTTGGAGTGTAGGAAAATTGACAATATAAGACGAAGAAAAGCAAAAACATCGGCCGCACGAAATCATATTTACCTTATGCGACTCAGGACTATCACCACTAATTCCTACAACTTGAGCTCCTGCTTTCTTGAACTTCTCGTAAGAGTCCCTAAAAGCGCATGCCTATAATCAGAGTAAACAGATGATGGTTAGAGAGTAATTCATGTCTAATCAAATGTTTGTTCAATCATTAATACGAGATGGATCATCAAGTGGTCCTATGTTGTGAAAAGCTAGGCGCCTAGAGCTAGGCGCTAAAACGTGAACAAATTTCATTATTTTTTTTTTCTGGGCGCCTTAGGCTTGCCTAGCGCCTAACACATCATAGTCATCAACAGTTCCTCCCACTAGTTATGCAATCAAAAGGGTCTTTTCTTTCCCCTAGTTATGTTCCTAATCAAAGAGATTAAAGAAAATGCCACACCGGTATCATATTGCCGATTGCAAGTAAAAATGGAAAACTCCTGAGGCTAAGTCCTATGGGCTAGATTGGACTGCTAGATTGGCCTAAAAGTGTTGCAAATCATGAAAAAAGTTAACATTCAATCTGGCTACTTCTCTCTCCCAAAGATTTGCTCATGATCCAACTATCGAGGCGAGATTGAAACTTATTTGAATAGTGTGGCACTCAAAAAGTGACCAAAACGTTGAATGGTTGGCGCTCACAAAAATCTAACGGCTGAGATTTAAGCGTAGAATGGTTCGCGCGCTCAAAAATAACCAAAACGCCGAATGGTTCGGCGCTCACAGATAACGTGGATGGCCAGTCTAGCAGTCAGATATCTAGCCCATAAGACTTAGAAAGTTGCTCAGGCTGACGTGGATGGCCAATCTAGCAGCCAGATATCTAGCCCATAAGACTTAGCTTAAGCAAACTTTCTTACTTGTTTAGTGCATCCTGGGGACTCATCAGCTGGATAGAAATAAAGCACAACTGGTTTTCCTTTAAACTTGGAAAGGCTAACATTCTTGTTATCTTGATCCTTCAAAGTGAATGCAGGAGGAACTGAACCTTTCTCAACCTAATACACAAACAGAATTAGGAATCATAAGTACAAGTACAACCTCTAAATTAGCCCAAACCAAAACCACCAACAAAAATTTCAGGATAAGTATATCTAAAGAATGTACTTACCTTAGCAGAAATGGAGAACTTCTTTAAAGAAGTAGATGGGAAAGAAACAGAAGAAGAAGAAGAAAGTTTAAGACCATAAAACTGAGAACGTGCAGATGACGAGAGACATTGTGGAGTTGGTCTTTTAGTGCTAAAAGCTGTTTTTGGTAATGAAGAAGAAAGTATTGAGTGGTTCAGAAGAGTTAGAGAAGCCATTGATGAACAACAAAAAGAAGAAACGTTTTCACAGCTAGAAAGAGAGAGAGAGATAGGGATAGAATGCTAATTGGCCATTTGTGGTAAGAGGGTATGGGATGTGGGCTATTGCTGACCCTTCACATCAGAGTGATATCCATTGTGTTCCCTACCTAACAAAAAATGGTCATTGCAATTTTCCTTGTTTATTGCTACACCTTTCTTCTGATAAATATTTTTCGACTGGAAAGTTCAAATTTTCGACTGCCATATATCGAACGCGATTACATGGATAGCCCTGAGCTTAAACTTGTACAAGATACATTTCCTTGGGGGAAAATTGAACTCATGTACGAAAAACAGACAGACCGTCTAAAAACATACTAGTTGTCGAGCACTTTTGGCAAGATGTACATATATATGAAACATGAAGTTGTGGAATGAGATTTATAATACTCATAGGCTTTGTAGTATCTTCAATGTCTCGTCGATGTGCTTCTCAGGTTGGAACTGATTGTTATAGATGTACTGAACCGTAAGGTTTTTGTCAAGAACGTAAGTCTGTCTTCCAGGTAATGTTCCGAATAGATCAGATGGTACTCCCCATTCTTTCCTGATCTTGTTACCCTCATCACTTAGTAACGTGTATGGAAGCCTGAATTTCTTAGCAAATGCCTGTAACAACCACAATGTAAACTATCTGTCAATGGGTTTGAACAGATATGTATTTCCTTTAGTGTGAAACTCACACACCGATAGACAGACTTATAGTGCTTGCTACTAGTAGGAGAGTAGGGAAACCAACAATAAACAAAGAAAACCAGAACATTAGCCGGAAACTCATAATTACCTTATGTGAGTCAGGACTATCACCACTGATTCCTACAACTTGAGCTCCCGCTTTCTTGAACTTCTCGTAAGAGTCCCTAAATGCACAGGCCTATATGATCAGCGCAAACACACCATGGTTAGCGAATTATAAATGTTTGAACAAACGTTTGTTCAATATCTAGACGGAAGTATGGCAGGGAGCACCCGTATCTGTTCCGCATTGTTATGCAATGAAAAAGTATTTTCTTGCACCACAGTGATCCGATCCGGACGAATACATGGATTAGCAAATCTGGTTTGTCACATTATACTACGCTGAAACTGGAAACCTTACATTCGAGCGCTCAATTTGGCGTACCAAATATGAGGTGAAATGCACAGTATTAAAACTCAATTCCCCGACTAACATACAATGTAGATATTCAAACAACAGTAGGTGGGTATTTCCACTATGTTAACTTTGGTGAAGGAGAGCACCAAAATTAGAGAGTGTATCAGCACAAGCATTACCAGTAAGATGCATTTCATTTGCACCCCTGTAGGGAGGTTATCATATGATGAAACCATGCAAAATGCTGATTTTTTCAACACATTTCCTACAATTTTGAGTGGGATTTGACAATTTAAAGTTCAATTCAACACAAATTATCACCAAAACACTGGCATAACATATCAGTTTCGTTTCTTACATACGAGACATTTTGGAGAACACCATACGGGCATTGTGGAGAAAAAGATTGCTAAGAAAGTACCTGTTTAGTGCAACCTGGAGTCTCATCAGCTGGGTAAAAATAAAGGACAACTGGCTTTCCTTTGAACTTAGAAAGACTAACAGGTTTGTTGTCTTGATCTTTCAAAGTAAATGCAGGAGGAACTGAACCTTTGTTAACCTACAACAACACACAAAATCAAGATTCATCAATTCCCAGTAATCCAAACAAAATGCATTACTCAAGAAATGTGTACCTTAGCAGAAATGGTGAACTTCTTTGAAGAAATAGATTGGAAAGTAACAGAAGATGAAGAGGAAAGTTTAAGACCATAAAACTGAGAATGTGATGAAGATGATACTAGACATTGTGAAGATGGGGTTTTGGTGTTAAAGGTTTTTGTAATTGAAAATGAAGAAGAGGGTAGTGAGTGGTTAAGGAGAGTGAGAGAAGACATTGTTGAACAAAGAAAAATGCTCTGTTTTTGATTTCTAGAGACACAGGGAGATTGGAAATAGATAGAATGCTGAATTGGAGGGTATGGTGGATGGTGGAGGTTAATACCGACCTTCCATATCAGGGGCGTTATCCTCTTTTCTCATTCTAACTTTCTTGTTTAATAGTGATACCTTGTTGACAAATTATGCACAATTAATTGGGGGATACATTAACTAATTGGGAGATATTTTTACTGTAGTTGCCGGCATGTTTTTTCAATGATGTATGCATAGTCGATGGATTTCCGGCATTGGAAAACCATGCCGGCGACTACAGTAAAATATCCCCCAATTACATGTTTCAAATTATCTAGCATTTTTAGTTAGGGACCACCCCAAAGAATTAGGGGTGATTTTTTTATTCCCATCCCATAGGTATGGATATGAGATGTTCTAATGGTTAGAAAATATTTATACGCCCTTTTATAAGGTAGTCTAGTTTTGGTTTTATCTACTAATTATGACTGTATTCTTCTCTTTTTTGATTTGTTTCAAAAAAATAAAAATTTGGGGCTACTATCACAATCGGCAAATAATAAACATCACGAAACTACAGATTGTGAACATAGAGAGATTGAAAATTCAGTTGACTTTTAAATTTTTCGAATATGGGGAAACTACCATAATCGTTAGATAATGAACATCATGAAACTACCGATTGTACAATCAGTAGGAAATTAATATCAAGAAACTACCGATTGTGAAAATAGATAAATATAAATTTCCACTAGTTTTTGAAAATTTTGAATTTAGGGCTATTACCACAATCGGAAGATAATAAACATCACGAAACCCGATTGTGAAAATAGAAATTCAAAATTCCATTGGTTTTTGAAAATTTTGAATATGGGGCGACTACCATAATCCTTGGATAATGAACACGGCGAAACTACCGATTGTACAATCGGTAGGCAACTAACATCAAGAAACTACCGATTGTGAAAATAGATAAGTACAAAATTCCCCTCGTTTTTGGATTTTTTGAATTTGGGGCTACTACCTCAATCGGTAGATAATAAACATTATGAAACTACCGATTGTGAAAATAAAGAAATGCAAAATTCCACTAGTTTTTGAAAAATTTGAATTTGGGGTACTACCACATCGGTTGATAATGAATATTATGAAACTACCAATTGTGAAAATAGACAAATTCAAAATTGCACTAGTTTTTGAAAATTTTGAATTTGGGGCTACTACCACAATTGGTAGAAAATGAATATCACGAAACTACCTTCTGTGTAATCGGCAGATAATAAACATCACGAAACTACCGATTGTGAAAATAGAGAAATTCAAAATTCCATTTGTTTTTGAAAATTTTGAATGTGGGGCGACTACTATAATCGTTGGATAATGAACATCACGAAACTACCGATTGTACAATCGGTAGGCAATTAACATCAAGAAACAAATTTGTCGTTCCTTTACTGTTTGGAATACAATCCAAAGGAATTGTTTCAGTGCGTGCACTCATCGAAGTCGGAAGTGCAGGGATGCTGAGGAAATAAAGTGAACTAGGGGTAGTTGCTTGGTCTCAACTATACAAAGTTGGTGTAGATTTTGTATAACGGCTTAATTCTCAGTATTCTATTCTGGACTAGGTCCCGGAATTTTTGTACATTTACAATTTTCTTCGTTAACAAAATCTTGCTGTGTGATTTACTTTTTTTTCGGCAATTATATTTGCTTATATAATTTAAATTAAATTACTCAAACGTTAACTCTGATATACTTCATAGTAATCATGTAGAATTTGGTTAAGTCCGAACCTATTATCAAGTATCACACTTTGGTACGTAGTCGTATTGTCTCGATCTCGTATCCATAGAAAATCACACAAAGTGTGAATACCGAATATTTGCATTGTCTCGACTTTCTCTATAGACGATCACTTTCGGTAAGAGGACTTATATGTGGATAAATAAAAGATTGTGGTGTATTTTGGTACCCTCGTCTTTTCACAACTCTTAAAGACAAGTGCAAGTTTGAATACCCTAATTTACAATGAGCTGCTGAGTTGAAGCCGCCTCATAGACATGTTTGTTTATTTGTTGTGAACCCCATCTCTGTTAAGTATAACACATCCCTGAGCACGACGGAGGATTCCAACAGTTTTTATCTGCAATATTTGAGATGAAACTAATCACAATGGTAGACTGAGACAGAGTTAACATAAGGACAAATTTTAGATGTTAAGGTAGTAATATTACCTCCCTGATTGTCCCTAAGGTAGTAATCTATTGCCATCATCTACAAGACCGCTTGTTCCTTCACAGAATTCTCCCTGTAACCGACAAAAAAAAAAAAAAAAAAAAAAGGTTATGTATCGATATCATCAAGCTCAACTTAAAGATGGGCATTATGAAGACACAACACCTTATGATGTTAGATCAGATTATGATATTAAGACATCCTTTCCCGATAACTGATGTGATTTTTAATTAAGTTGTAGTAAATAGGTTCGTTGAGACTTGTGAAAGCAATAGATTTTAGACTTATAAAACTTAAAAATAAAAAAAACTTAATGCAAAATTGATTTCAAGATATTAAAAATAACCAAGACACTGATTCTATATTACACATGAATGAATGATGGTAAATAACTCAAAACTCTAATTATCCTTTAAGTCCCTTATTTCTTAACTCACAAAATAATCAGGCAAATTCTCAAATATCAATTGTATTCCCTAAGCATAGATTATTAATTGACTAAACAAAGTATAACCTATCAAATTGAATCACAACTAATTAAGAAAATTATGCAAACAATTTAGAACTCTGCAAAAGCAGTGATTGAGTGAATTATAAATTATAAATTAGAGAAAATAAAATAATTACCAATTATTCATGCGTAAATAGCTTCCTCATTGCCTTGCTTGTGGGAGATTTAGCTCATCATCATGTTGGAAACACGCTTAAAAGTTGATTTCATTGCTCAAAGTGTTTACAAATGATGCAAATGGGATAAATATAATGAAAAACGGGTTTGTAACAGTTATATTTGTACAGTCTAATGTTCTTCGAGCTCTCTATAATGGCAGCAGAAGCAGATTTATCCAACTCTCGTTTCTTTGCTCTGTTGTCTCCCCAATCACTCTGTAACCTCTCTGTGATGCCCCAGTACCCTTTATATATCCATAGTCACCAAAAAATCTCGCTCAATCACTGCCAATAATCCTCCATTACTCGGTAATATTTTCATGCAAGATACGGAAATTTCTTCCCTGTTTTAACTTCTCATGCAGCCAGTTGTTGTTTGCACACTCCGAACACGCTGGAATAAAACTCGGTCGAGTCAAACTCTGTCCATACACACGCTAATTACCAAAAACAACTCAGAAAATATCCGAGAATAAACATCGCCTTGTTTTACGTGTGTGCATGAAATCTCTCACTGTTTTACGCTTCTAAGCCACATATCAGTCCTGTTTTGGTCAAATAGGATATCTCCAGTCAAAGTCCGTGAGAAAATCTCCTTCAAACTCGTCGGAATCTTCACTTCAAAATATCGGGTTTTCAAAACCCAAATTCCAGCCAAAACCAAATTCAAATGAAGAAGAAAAGGGTTGCCCCTTATCCAAATCTGTGGGTGCCAGATAACTAGTGGGTGCCCTTATCCAAATGTTGGGTGCCTTAAGCAATTTTGATGGGTGACTTTAGTAGTTTTTCGAGCTGATTTTTCCAAAAATGTTTATTGCCCAAAAATACCTACAAACACACAAAACACCATAGTAAGTACAAAATCGAGTACCAACAAAGAGAAAATTGAGGACAACTTAGACACAAAAATGTGTCTATCAAATACCCCCAAAATTATTATTTTCTAGTCCTCGAGCAAATCTAATCTAGAAAATAAAATCTGTTACCGCTAGGAGGCCTTAGCGGCCAAGTGTTGTCTCGGGAGGGTTTACTAGAGGTGTACCCACCTCCAGACCCTAGCTATCTACGCATAACCTTGGAAGGCACTAAAGAATCTCCTTGGTTGGCATACTTATAAGTCACAGAGCTCTACTCATAGAGTTTTGGACATCATAACCGGAGTCAACCAATCACATGGATAGATGAAAAAGATGGATGTAGAGACAAAAACGTAGATGGTTTGACTAAGGTGAACGGTGTTTCCCATATCTGTGTGAAGGCCACTAATAGGATGAACCTATCCTAATGGACTGAGATACTGGTCTGACTAATATCAACACAGCTGGCAAATACAAGGGAACCTGCGGGTGATAATCCTAGCTCTAGGTGAACACAACTGGCATATACAAGGGCACCAGTGGTCGACTTTATTAAATTTATTCCGGTTGGTCTGATGATCTGGTCACAATTTCATTTTCTTTTTTTTTTTTTGTTTAGGTATCTCAATCACTCTATTTCACCCTAGCAATGGTAACAACTTGAATCGTGTGCCCCACCAAATCACTTAAAAGAAAAGAAAAATAAAAACAGAAGGTGAAAAGGATTCAACGAGATATGGCGAAACTACCATGTTTTTTTTTTCAATTCTAACACCTGAGCTCTGTGCTTTATGAATAGACTCTTTAGATGTTTCCATCTAATCAGATTGGTTCCTCAACTTCTACAACCATGATGTTCCCATCCACTTAGATTGATTAGTGCCAACCTTAATAACCATAAATTTCTAGGCTCTGGAGTTTATTTATTGCAACTAAAAGCTGACAAAAAGTTTCTTCCCCACCCCCAAACTTAAATCTAACATTCTCCTCAATGTTTCTAATGAAAGAGCAATACCAAAAAGTAAAGTAACAGGAGGAATCAATAAAGAGAGATGTCGGAAAGATAGTACCTGGGTGAAGAGAGAAATCAAGAACTAATATACAACATACAAATCGACTTGATGGTCACTCAAGGGTAAGCAGGGTCCTCCAGAGGGACCTCCTCAACATCACCTGTAGGAAAGGGCTCTAAAAAGGGTTTCAATCTCTGACCGTTAACCTTCGAAGAACTTCTACCATCCGGTGTCTCGATCTCAACAGCTCCATGAGGAAACACAGTACGAACAATAAAAGGACCCGTCCACCGAGAGCGTAACTTCCCAGGGAAAAGATGCAAGCGGGTATCATACAGAAGAACTTTTTGACCTGGAGAAAATGCTTTCTTAAAATATTCTTATCATGCAAAAGTTTCATTTTGTTCTTATACTCCTTAGCACTATCTTATGCATCTCTACGAATCTCTTCCAACTCATTGAGCTAGAGTTTCCTATGGGCTCCTACCTTGTCAAGTGAAAAGTTTAGCTGCTTAACATCCCAATATGCTCTATGTTCTAACTCAACAGGTAAATGACATGGCTTTCCATACACAAGCCGATAAGGCAACATTCCAATATGGGTCTTAAACGCAGTACGGTAAGCCCATAAGGCATCAGTAAGCCTAGATGACCAGTCTTTCCGATTAGGATTAACTGTTTTCTCTAATATACGTTTTATCTCCCTATTGGAAACATCTACTTGACCACTAGTCTGTGGATGATACGGGGTATCTACCTTATGTGTAATGGTAGGCTGGGAAAAGTTGATGCCTATAATGTTATACTGCAAGTGCACAGTGTCGACAAGCAACACAGGGCAAGCACGGGTCGATCCACAGAGACTTGGAGGGTGCAAATTTAAGCTATGGCCTTACTAAATCTGATTCAAAGTGAGAGTAACACAAATGGGTTTTGTTTGCCGATACAACGGCATTTGGTCTATTAGATGATTTTCAAGTGACACGAAATAGAAAACAAGAATGCAAATTAAAGAGCACTAGGGAAGTCGAATCCACCACCTAATCTTAGCTAAGTCAGTCCAAATTATGTTCTTGATCCTTTCCAGGGAAGGATACAATGGATGATTTATTAGGTACTTTCACTAACTCACCCCTAGTATAAGCTGTCTTCTTACAGTACAACCTATCACATGCTCATTTAGAGGGTAGTTGGCTAAAGTGTTAGGCGGACGCAGCGAACAATGATGCGCGGGTTGAAGCGACTGTTGGATGCAGCTGATGGATCGAATCTCACGGCTCAGGATGAATCGGGCTTGGATTCGGGTTATGGGTCGGATCTTGGATAGCTCAAGCCTATATCTTTGTAACTGGGTTGCTACTTGTCGGGTTGCAACTAATGCGCACGCGGGTTGTAGCTTTCTGCTCCATAGATGCTCGTCTCCAATTTCTGCTCTTTTGGCTCCTTAATTTCTCCAGGCTTTATTTACTACCTAAAAACAAAAAATTAATTAGTACAAGTATTTATTCTTGAATACAGAGAAAATACAGAATTTAGGATAATATCTGATTTCTAAGCACAAAAGATGAGTTAAATGCCAATAAAAAGGTGTAGAAATATGCAATATTTGGCACTCATCATGTAATACCATATTTCTTCATCAAAAGCCTAAAAGTTCCATTACAAAAGTGCGACCCACCATCACTAATTATAGCTCGCGGTGTACCAAAACATATAAGTATATTATCTTTCAAGAACTCAATCACAACCCTATGGTCATTGGTTTTACACGCAACTGCCTCAATCCACTTACAAACATAGTCTACAGCCACAAGGATGTATAAGTTACCAAAAGAATTAGGAAATGGACCCATAAAGTCAATACCCCACACATCAAAGACCTCAACAACTAAAATAGGGTTCAAGGGCATCATGTTCCTACGGGAAATGGTTCCTAATTTCTGGCAATGTTCACAAGTAACACAGTAACTTTGGGAGTCTTTAAACAACGAAGGCCAATAGAATCCACACTGCAATATCTTAGAAACAATCTTTTTAGCACTAAAGTGACCCCCACAAGCATGATCATGATAAAAGGAAATAATACTGGACTGGTCACTCTCAGTTATACATCTCCTAATAATCTGGTCTGGACAATACTTAAACAAATAAGGATCATCCCAAAAGAAGTGCTTAACCATGGATAAAAACCTAGAACGATCTTGTTTACCTCTATGTTTGGGCATTCGACTGGTAACAAGATAGTTCGCTATATTCGCATACCAAGGTAATTGGGTAAGAAAGAACAGTTGTTCATCAGGAAAGCTATCCCTTATAGGAAGGGAATCATCTGGGGAATCAACAACTAGCCTAGACAAGTGGTCTGCTACTATATTTTCTGCACTCTTTTTGTCTCTAATGTCTGGAGAAAACTCTTGCAACAAAAGGATCCATCTAATCAATATAGGTTTCGTATCCTTCTTAGACAGAAGATATTTCAAAACAGCATGATCAATATATATTACGACCTTAGAACCTAAGAGATAGGGTCTAAACTTGTCTAAGGCAAACACAATGGCCAACAATTCCTTCTCGGCGGTGGTATAGTTCAACTGGGCATCATTCAGAGTTTTGCTAGCATATTAAATCACATGAAGTAATTTGTGAGTAAAAGGGTAGGTTCCAGTTAGGTTCCTGGACTATGGGGGCGGTAGTGAGTAAAGTCTTAAGCTTCTCAAAAGCCTCTAAACAAGCATCATCAAAGACAAACTTAACATCTTTTGCAAGCAGGTTGCAAAGAGGTCTAGAAATCAAGCTAAAATCCTTAATGAATCGATGATAAAAACTTGCATGCCCTAAGAATGACCTAATATCTCCTACGGTTTTTGGGACCTGTAAAGTCTTGATAAGGTCAACTTTGGCTTTATCTACCTTTATACCCTTAGAAGGTACGATATGCCCTAAAACAATTCCTGATCGAACCATGAAATGACATTTCTCCCAATTAAGCATTAGATTATTTTCCTTACATCTAGTCAACACTAATGACAAATGATGCAAGAACTCATCGAAAGACGAACCAAACACTGAAAGTCATCCATAAAAACCTCCAAGAACCGTTCTACCATATCTGTAAATATGCTCATCATGCAACGCTGAAAAGTCGCAGGGGCGTTACATAGCCCAAAAGGCATGCGTCTATACGCAAAGGTACCAAAGGGACAGGTAAAAGTGGTTTTCTCTTGGTCTTCTGGGGCAATAACGATATGATTATAACTGGGGTAGCCATCTAATAAGCAATAGTGACTATGTCCTGATAATCTCTCTAGCATCAGGTCGATGAAGAGAAGGGGAAAGTGGTCCTTCCTAGTGACCTTGTTCAATTTCCTATAGTCAATACAAACACGCCAACCCGTGGTCACTCGGGTTGGGATTAACTCATTATTATCATTCTGGACTAAAGTAATACCGGATTTCTTGGGAACAACCTGAACGGGGATGACCCACTTGCTGTCTGAAATGGGGTATATAATACCTGCATCTAACAACTTAAGAACCTTGGTTCGAACTACTTCTTTCATATTTGGGTTCAGTCTACGTTGCATCTCCCTAGAAGGTTTAGTGTCACGCTTTAAATAGATCTGATGCATACAAAAAGTGGGAATTATACCCTTAATGTATGCTATGGTCCACCCTAAAGCTTCCTTGTTGTTTTGAAAGACGGTTACTAGCCTACTTTCCTGATCACTATCCAAGTCGGATGCAACAATCACAGGTAAAGTCTCAGACGGGCCTTAAAAACACATACTTTCGGGTATATGTAAATGGTTTTAGGTCCACCTTAAGAGGCTCTTCTAACAAAGGAACTAGGGTTGACTTAGAAACCGGTAGTGGTTCGAACTTAGTTTTCCATCCATTACTAGTGTCTAACAAATGGATTGAATCTAACAAAGCAATCACCTCATTAATCACATTATCATCATTAAAATCAATCCCAAAGTGAGCTAGGCATTTCTCTAATGGATCTTCTAACAAAGTGTTTGGTAAAGACTCGTCGACTAATGTTCCTATCATGTTCACCTCTTCTATGCTCGAGTCATCTAGTTCAGAGGGTAGCTTAATTACTAATATTAAAAATGTTCAGCTCAATAGTCATAATACCAAAGGACAAATTCATAATACCATTTCGACAGTTAATGATCGCATTGGATGTAGCTAAAAATGGGCGACCTAAAATTAACGGTATCTGGTTCTCTGGGTCAGGGACAGGTTGGGTATCTAGGATACAAAAATCCACTGAATATATAAACTTGTCGACCTCTATAAGAACATTTTCGATCACACCACGGGGAATTTTAATGGACCTATTAGCTAACTGAAGTGTCATATGGTTAGGTTTCATCTCACCAAGTCCTAGCTTAAGATACACATGATATGGTAGTAAGTTCACACTGGATCCTAAGTCAAGCAACGCTTTCTCAACACGGTGTTTACCTATTGTGCAAGAAATGGTAGGGGACCCTGGATCTTTATACTTAAGAGTAGTGGTATTCTTAATAATAGAACTCACGTGGCAAGCTAGAAAGGCTTTCTTCTGGACACTAAGCTTTCGCTTTCGTGTACACATAACCTTAAGAAACTTGGCATAACCGGGAATCTGCTTAATTGCATCTAATAATGGAAGGTTGATAGTTACCTGCTTAAAACCCTCCAATATATCATTAAAGTTTGACTCCCTCTTAGTTGGAACTAGCAGCTATGGGAATGGGGCTCTAGGAACAAAGCCGGGCTCAACAGGACCCTCATTGGTCTCTTTAGAGACTCTATCAGTCTCCTTATTTTCTGGCTCAGAAGGGTGAACTACAGCATGTTCACTTTCAGGCATGGCAATCTTATTGTCAACTTTCTTTCCACTCTTAAAGGTTGTAACAGAATTCACATGATTGTACGATTTCTCTCCTTTGGGATTAGGATCAGTATGACTAGGGAACCTTCCATCTTCTCACTCACTAAGAAACTTAGCTATATCGCCAACTTGAAGTTCTAATTTAGCAAGAGACTGGGAATTATTCTTAAAATTCTGCTTGGTTTCCTCTTGAAAATTAACCTGGCTCTTTACTAACATTTCCTGGCTTTGTGATAGCATATCCTGGCTCATTTTTAATATACTAAGAGATTCCTCTAAGCTAGTTATTCCATTCTCAGATGGGTTCTGGGCCTGAACTGAAGAGTTCTTAGTATAACCAAAACCTGGGGGAGGCTAAGAATTACTAGACTGGCCTTGATTCTGGCCCTTAGACCAAGAGAAATTAGGATGGTTCCTCTAACCAGGGTTATAGGTCTCTGAGTATGGGTCAAACTTCTGACGGTTTTCAAACCTAGAGTTGTTATAGAAAGCATGGGCTTGTTCTTCACTAACGTGACCTTCCCAAAATGAGATATTAGGTTCTACTCCACAACTAGAGACTCTAATCCTATCATCAGGTTCAACAAGAGATATATGTTTAGGCTGATTCAATTCCAAAGCTTCTAACCTTTTAGACAAAGCAGCAAACTTAGCATCTGACTCGAAGCTTGTATCTACCACATTGGTGCTACTTATATTGACCAAGAGTCTCTTAGGGGGTTCAACACAAGACTCCCGCAGTTGGGATTTTTCAGCGACAACTCCTAAGAAGGTAAAAGCATTATCAACATTTTTACTAGTAAACTCACCAGCGCACATATACTCGACCATGGATTTGGTCGAATAGTCTAAACCATCATAAATAATCTCTACAAGTTTCATCTTATCAAATCCATGGTGAGGACACTGGTATATGAGATCATTGAATCTCTCTAAAAACCTATAAAGAGACTCTCCCTCTTGTTGCATACTAGCACTAATTTTCTGCCTAACAGCTGCAGTTTTATGCTTAGGGTAGAATTTCACATAGAAAGCAACAATAAGTTCCTGCCATGTTACAATGGATTCAGATGGTAGGTTGTTCAGCCAGGTCTTAGCTTTATCTCTCAAGGAAAAGGGAAACATCATAAGTTTCAAGAATTCATCAGTAAGTTCTTTTATTCTAATTATCCCACAAGTTTCCTCAAAGTCCCTAACATGAAAATAAGGGTTCTCATCATCTTTCCCTAAGAATATAGGGATCATCTGAAGAATACTAGGTTGTATCTCGAAATTAGCCATAGTGGCTGGCAATTTAATGCACGATGGTCGGGTGGACCTAGTTGGGAACATGTAATCTTTCAAAGTTGCCATCGCTGGCATAGCTGAAGTACTAGGGGTACTTTCCTCACGAAGATACATATTCTAAAAATGAAGTTTCCAAAAACAAGGCTCTCAAAAGAGGAGTCTTCGAGCTCCCCGCTTCCACAAGAATATCTACTAATCAATCGACTTAGATTGCCTCTTTTCCAAGCCCGTTCTCTAATAACCTCGGGCATACACTAGAAAAAACAAATAAAAAAAATAAAAAAAAAAATTCTAAAGGACGGGAGGTTCTAAGCAAACACACAGCAGGCTGACTCCACCACAACAAACCTAAAATTTTCTAGCAAACAAAAAGCATGATGGCTCCTCTTAGATTGTTTCTAGACCATCTTCTATTCTTTCGAAAAGGAATTCGTTACAATCTGAGCAAACCTCTCTGGAATCAATCCTAGTTAAAGTAAGTTGAATAGAGACGAGGGAAGCTGCGTGGAGCTTTGATACCCAAGGCCTCACCGGCATTACAAGGCGGCACATTCAACTTACGGAAACCATCATGAACTTCAAAGTATGCTCAAAAGAGTAACCAATATTTTTCGAACGACTTTCCAATTAAGCTCGTTACCCTATCGGTCTCGTTTTATTCCAAATTTTAAGGCTTAGGTTCGCGTTAAGTATCGTTTTCCTAAGGGGGGAAAGAAGAGAACGGTGATGAAATCCGAACCCTTATCTTGTATGGCCAGGCCTTGCCCTTTACTAGGAAATTAAAGCAGCCGTATTCAATTCCTCGGCATATATGCAAATGAAGGAATACAGTAACCCACTGACAGGGGATTCGCGGGTGTTTCGACAAACTTACCTCCCGTTCCAGACGGGGGATGGACCGTTCTAGTCGACTCGGGCCACGATTCATATGTCATGTACGAACCCAAGGGGCCGAGGCGATATCGTAATCACCTTCCTTCTCTGCAAACAGTTTATATTTAAAACTACCCTTCCGTAGGGTTTAAAAATAAAAGAATGTCTGAATGTCCAAGTCCAAAGTCCAAAAATAAAGTGCAAAAGAAAAAGAAAATTACAAGAACATAAGATATCCTAATACAATCTAAATAAAATAAACTCTCTTATTTTTTTTTTTTCTTTTTTTCTTTTTTTTTCCCTCGCTCTTATCGCTTTGTCTTTGATTCCAAATCTTTTAAGTATTCACCAAAATCTTTGGAAAATTTTTCTTTTGCTCTAAATTCCAAAATCTGTAATGCAAAGACAAAAACCCAAAAACGTAAAGTTGAACAAATAAAAATAAAAAAAAACCCTAAAAAAATCTAAAAATCTAAAAACTCTAGCCTAAAGACAAGTTCGCGTAGGCGGCGCCAAAAATTGATGTGATTTTTAATTAAGTTGTAGTAAATAGGTTCGTTGAGACTAGTGAAAGCAATAGATTTTAGACTTATAAAGCTTAAAAATAAAGAAAACTTAATACAAAATTGATTTCAAGATATTAAAAATAACCAAGACACTGATTCCACTATTACACATGAATGAATAATGGTAAATAACCCAAAACTCTAATTATCCTTTAGGTCCCTTATTTCTTAACTCACAAATAATCAGGCAAATTCTCAAATATCAATTGTATACCCTAAGCATAGATTATCAATTGACTAAACAAAGTATAACCTATCAAATTTGAATCACAACTAATTAAGAAAATTATGCAAACAATTTATAACTCTGCAAAAGCAGTGATTGAGTGAATTATAAATTATAAATTAGAGAAAATAAAATAATTACCAATTAATCATGCTTAAATAGATTCCTCATTGCCTTGGTTGTGGGAGATTTAGCTCATCATCATGTTGGAAACACGCTTAAAACTTGATTTCATTGCTCAAAGTGTTTACAAATGATGAAAATGGGAGAAATATAATGAAAACCAGGTTTGTAATAGTTATATTTGTTACAAACCGAGCTGTTACAGAGAACGATAAAACAAGAGTGTCGTTGTAACAGTAGCACAACGACTGTCTTCTACAGTCTAACATTTTTCGAGCTCTCTTCAATGGCAGCAGCAGCAGAATTCTCTAACTCTCGTTTCTTTGCTTTGTTGTCTCCCCAATCACTTCGTAACCCCTCTATGATGCACCAATACCCTTTATATTGCCATAGTCACCAAAAAACCTCGCTCAATCACTGCCAATAATCCTCCATTACTCGGTAATATTTTCATACAAGATACGGGAATTTCTTCCCTGTTTTAACTTCTCATGCAGCCAGTTGTTGTTTGCACACTCCGAACATGCTGGAATAAAGCTCTGGTCGAGTCAAACTCTGTCCATACACACGCTAATTACCAAAAACAACTCATAAAATATCCGAGAATAAACATCGCCCTGTTTTACGTGTGTGCATGAAATCTCCCACTGTTTTACGTTTCTAAGCCACATATCAGTCCTGTTTTGGTCAAACAGGATATCTCCAATCAAAGTCCGTGAAAAATCTCCTTCAAACTCATCTGAATCTTCACTTCAAAATATCAGGTTTTCAAAACCCAAATTCCCTCCAAAACCAAATTCAAAAGAAGAAGAAAAGGGTTGCCCCTTATCCAAATCCGTGGGTGCCAGATAACTAGTGGGTGCCCTTATCCAAATGTTAGGTGCCTTTAGCCATTTTGATGGGTGACTTTAGTAGTTTTTCGAGCTGATTTTTCCAAAAATTTTTATTGCCCAAAAATACCTACAAACACACAAAACACCTTAATAAGTACAAAATCGAGTACCAACAAAGAGAAAATTGAGGACAACTTAGACACAAAAATGTGTCTATCAATAACTTAGATGATAATGAGTACATAAAACCGTAATAATGGATACTCGTACCTTTTCATGATCCCAAACATTCAAAATGCCATCCTCTGCAGCACTGCCAAATATTGATGCTTATCTAGACACAACTGGAAAATAAATATAAATATTAGTTAAAATATAAAATAGATGTAGTTTATAACATGTGATAGCTAAAATGCTGCAACAGAGAAAGAAAGAAAGAAAGAAAGAAACAAAGTTACTATGTCGAACGTGGACGCAAATAACATCTGCTTTGTGTCTTTCAAATTTGTATATCGAGGCTCTGACACCATTAGTGGTGGGATTTAGACGGTCTAACATGCAAATAGAATTATCAGCCGACCTAATGAAATAACACAAAAGATATTATAAGATTTATCATCAACTCTTATCTATGATTATAAGATTATGATATTTAAAGAACGTTACCCAAGCTTCCTTAAACCAGAACCCGTAGTATAGATATCAAGCAATGCGTGGAATTAATGCAATTAATGCATAACTCTAGAGAATAAAAATTTGTAATGTCATTTTACTAATTGGAGATGTTCTATTGAGAGGTTTCAGAAATATTGGACCAACATTTATTGGAATTATGAAAACCGAATTTTGCCATTCATTGCATATATATCATGAGAATATTTTTGGTTTTGGAAATTCCTTGGTTTCCAAGCATCATTGGTCTATAAATACCTAACTTTTCGTTTCTAGCAAAGTATTCTAAGATCCAGACAAACTTCATTTCTTATTGTTTTTGGTGGATCCGTCTAATCGGAGAGGAAAGTATCCTAATTAGGTGAAATCTCTTACGACCTCTCGTTTAAAGAAGTCTGTGGGATCAAAAAGGTCTACAACTACCGTTGGTGGGAATCTAGATAATTACAATGTTATTAGTTTTCAATTTGATTCGATTGACTAACGATTGTTGAAACTTTGATTGAATTTAGTTTGTTATGCTTGAGAACTATTGTTATATCTAAAGACATCTTGTGATAATTTTTTTTAACAGACTCCGTTTTGTGCGTGACTGATCACAAGAGATTCAGGTGGTGTTGTGCAGGTTTAGAAGATAAAAGACGATGCAGAAGATTTCTTATTAGTTTTTGTATCTTGTGAACTATGTGCACAAACCTTGATCGGCTGGGATCCAACTAGAATGGATCTATCTTTGAGATCTATATTGATTGAGTTCCAATCTAAACTTGACTACTTTGGTAGTTATTGGATGGATTGATCTAACCAGACAAAGGAGTTTATTATATTAAAAGGAAGAGCCTTTGTCAGCAACTCATCTATATCTTGTAGCAAGATTGATTAGAGTGGTTACCAAATAGATTCTTCCTTTGCTATTTGGAATACGATCCAAAGGACTTGTTATTCATGTGCGTGACTCTAGAAGTCGAAGGAGAAGGGATACTGAGGAAATTAAGTAGTTAGGGGTAGTCTGCTTGGTCTCTACTAAAGTTTGGTATTAGATTTTGTATAACGGCTTAATTATGAGAGTACTCAAAACTGGACTAGGTTCCGGGATTTTTCTGCATTTGCGGTTTCCTCGTTAACAAAATCTTGCGATGTCTTTTACTTTGATTTCCGCATTATAATTATAATTAAGTAAAATACATAAGTACGTTAACTCCGGAATACTTGATAATGATCCTATAGAGTTTGGTTATTATCGAACCTATTATCAAGTAACACACTTTGTTGTCGTATTGTCTCTATCTTGTATCCATAGTCAATCACACAATTTATCTTGTTGTTTTATTTTCCCGATCTCGTATCCATAGAGAATCACACGAAGTGTGAACCGAATTGTCGTATTGTCTCGACTCTGTCCATGGACGATCACATTCGGTTAAGGACTTATAGGTTGAAACAAAAATATTGTGGTGAATTTGGGTACCCTCGTATTTTCAATAATTATAGTTCCTAAGAGATAGGATAACTACTATTCAAGATAATAATTATTTAAGATTAATAAGGATTATGATAAGGGAATAACAAATTTTTATATTGAATCTGGTTGTTTTATTGGATTTATGCAGATAAGGGAAGTTATTAGGATAACTATTAACCCCTAAAGCTAGATCTGCTTTCTGCCTGTAAATAGAGGCTAAATCCCAACTCAAAAGGTACAAAATTCTCTTCATTTTCTACACAATTCACCTGCTTAGAGCTCTGACTGACTTTAGCATCTGAGTGTCTTTGCAGGTACCCCCACCTTTTCAGCATCAATCACAACTTTCATCAACAAGTTTCTGGAGAAATTGGATCTATAGTGGAGATTCAATCCATATACACACATCTCGAGGATTGTTGGGGTAAATATTTTTGCACCAGCAGAACCCATGAAGTTCGTTAGCTTCAATATTTCCAAATCAGAGTGCGGATGGAGACCATTCAGCACCATACGATCCTTTTTTTTTGATTGATAACATCAGACTATCTTTAAAATTAAGGAAAGATCTTGAACTCCAATGTAACTCCAAGCAACAAAGGTAAAATTTTACTTTCAGATTTGCTCTCTCTGCAACTTTTTTTACGGTGCATATTCTCAAGCTTACAAATCTTTATCTTTCCTTCAAGGAGGTTTAAATCTTCTAAATCTTGAATACCACACCCATCAGATTTTTTCCCTTTTCATACAACAAATTGTTGTAACATTTGAAGGAAAGTGAGTTTTGTTACACCTCTTGGTGTTTCAAACTTATCTCCTTCGAATATGAAATGTTTAAAACGTTTCAAACTCCCAACTTGTTGTGGAAGCTTACAATTGCAAGAATTAGCATTTCTAGATTACATAAGCCACTAATTATGGAGTCATGCAGCTCTTTGATTAGAACCTATCTCTTCTTCTCGTTTTTTTTTTCGTTCGAGAATTTGATTGAGGAATCCGTTTATGAATCCATATTATCGTGATAAAGCAAATGCCTGAATTTTTCGTTCACATATCTAGTATCATACTTTTTTATCAATTAAAAATGAGTTACCGAATATGAAAATCATTTAATTATTTTTAGGTTTTAGGGTGAGAATCTTGTAGATGCAATTGAAGATACCTATTCTGCAAAATCCATACAGAAATCTTAAAAGCGTTGCTTATAAATGTTGCTCGGTTTTCCAGTAACCGTCATGAAGGTAAATGTCTCGTCAAATTATATTAATTAGTTCTCCTTTTTGATTTTTGAATACATAAAATCCTCCTCTATTTCCTTAATCAACCTTAGTTATCATATGAGTTTGTAGTGACCAACCTCTTGGCTATAGCCTCCAATCAAAAGTTTATAGGTTGTTTAGCTTGAAAAAATAACACAATGATCACAAGTCGTGATGACTTGTTTGATGAAGATGCTTCATGGAATTGGAAAAAAAGGTAAAATTGAGAAGAAAACTGTTATTGTTGATGATGAAAAAGAAAATTCAGCAACAAATGAAGTTGGAGAAGGTGAAGAAGAACGTGAAGAACTTATACCTCAAACACTCCCAAATACAAGGTTTAAAGAATCTCCAGGTGAATCTCCAAGTACTAGTGCATCAATATCACCACCAACGACACCGAAGAAGATGCAAAATAAAGGTTGAATGAAGTGTATGAAAGATGAAACTAGTGTACGGGTGAACCAGAAATTTTAAGAGAAGCATCAAAACAACCGGCATGGATAAAAGCCATAGAAGAAGAAGTTGTTGTCATTAATGATAAAGACACATGGGAGAAAGTAGCAAGACCAGGTGACAAAGAAGTTATTGGTGTGAAGTGGATCTACAAGGTTAAGTACAATATGGATGGATCAGTGCAAAGGCACAAAGCAAGGTTGGTGGCAAAGAGATACTCGCAACAACCAGACATCGACTACAATGAGACTTTTGCACCAGTTGCTCGTCTTAACACTAATAGAGTTAATTGTGATTGTTGTGGATTCTCAAATAGGTTGGTCACTACATCAAATTGAAGTCAAATCGGCATTTTTGAATGGAGAACTTCAAGAAGAGGTCTACGTAGAACAACCACAAGGTTTTTTAATTGAAGGAGAAGAAGACAAGGTATAAAGGTTGAAAAAAGATTTGTATGGCATAAAGCAAGCACAAAGAGCATGATATAGTGAAATAGATGAATACTTCAAAAGCAAAAACTTCAATAAAATCAAGAGTGAGCCTATACTATATGTGAAAATACAAGGTACATATATTCTCATCGTTTCTTTATATGCTGATGATCTTATTTTTACGGGTAATGATGTTCATATGATTGAACAATTCAAGAGAGAAATGATGATGAAATATGAGATAAATAACATGGGTTTGCTCAAGTACTTCCTTGGTATTGAATTTCACTAAATTGAAGATGGAGTGCTCATTTCTCAAAGCAAGCATGGTGAATAGGTCTTGAAGAAATTTGGTATCCTTGGTTGTAACCATACATCAACACCACTTCTAGTCAATCAGAAACTCAAGAAAGATGATGGAGAAAGAAAAGTTGATGAGACTTACTATAGAGATCTTATTGGAAACTTGTTGTACCTTACACATACAAGACTGGATATTAAGTTTGCTTCAAGTATGCTTTCTAGGTTCATGAGTTCTCCTAGTCATCCACATCTTGGCGCGGCAATGAGGTTTTTAAGGTATATTCAAGGAACAACGAACTTTGGAATCATGTATTCTAAAAATTTGGATGTCAAATTAGTTGGCTATTATGATAGCGACTTGGGAGGATGTATTGATGACATGAAGATTACACCAGGATATGTTTTTTCTCTTAATTCAGGTACATTTTCTTGGGCATCGATCGAAGAAGCAACCAACCATAGCTCTATCCAAGGCGGAAGCGGAGTACATTTCAACATCAATAGCTATATCTCATGTTGTATGGCTAAGAAGAATCATGGAAGACATTCAAGAGAAACAAGAAGGGTGCACCGAAATTTTTTGTGACAATAAATCGGCAATTGCTATGTCCAAAATTCGGGTGAGCATTGTAGAGCAAGGCACGTCAAACTCAAGAATCACTTCATTCGAGAAGCAGTTGAAGATGGTGAGATAATACTCAAGTATTGCAAGATGGAAGAATAATTGATGAACATCTTCACCAAGGCACTTCCCACAGACAAGTTTCAAAATTTTTGTGAATTAATCGGAGTTCTGGAACATCACATTAGGGAGGATATTGTGGAATTTTAATGTAATGTTCAAATGTAATAGGAGTGTAAAAACGTAAGTGTTAGTAAAATAGTAAGTGGGCACTAGTGTGCCACATGTCCTCTTATCTTTGTGTGGTCATATATGAACAACGTAAAGAGAGAGAAATATATTATTGAGAAAGATAAGTGAATGATAAATTTGTTGCGTTACATGGAAACCGCCACGAGTGTCTGACATGGAAATGTTTCCGTGTGTCAAATACGACAATTTTAAAAATCCATGATACGAGGACATGGCTGTATGCATAGAAATATTATTAATTTTTCAAGATATGCCGAAATGTAAATGATGAAACAATTCCAATGTTAATTTGTCTAATGCTCATGTTGTTGTCATCCCCTTCTTCTTAATCCTTAATGGGGAACAAAGAATTTGTAATTATTGGTGATGGAACTCCTAATATTACCACTGAATCGGGGCGGAACTATGCCCAGACTAGGGCTGGCTTAAGCAAGCCCTAAAAGCCCATAAACCATTTTTTTTCACTACCTATTTTACTTGGGCTGATAAAAATAAGCCCAATTAATAGGCTTAAGCCACCCCTAAAAATCCAAAGCCACCCCCAAGTTAAATTTCCAGTTCCGCCTCTGCCACTGATAGAAAGGTTGTTGTGTTGTATCTGTTGAACAGACTTATTTTTTTTTGTGTATTTAAATTTGGATATCAGTACATGTGGTCTTTACTGTTGGGTTTTCTTTTCATTCATAATCTAAGATTATTGGTTTCCATGGTTTGATATTTGCAGGTGCTTAGATGCCCGACCTCCTATCATGTTGTAGTGACCATTAAAAAATGGGCGGTAAATAATGGTTGGAGCATAGCACAAAACATAAACGTAAATGAATGAATTTTCCTCACCACAGAGATTCCCAAGTTGAAAAAAATCTTGGAACAAAATAAATTGCTTATTACCTGGATTTATAACTCCCGAGTTTGTCAAAGTTTTCATCTGATTATTTTCTTAGGTCGGGTGTCATATCTTATACTAATATAAAGAAAAGAGGTAATTGTTTGGTGAAGCCTTTTTACATGACAATAGTACCCCTATTAACTAAGTTTTTTGTTAATATTTGTATATTTACAAGAATGCCATTGTTTTAAAAATAGATCAAAAAAATTAAAACTTAAATATCTTTAAAAGTACAAATCGGATTTTTGTAAAATTAATATATTTGGAAAGCTCTTTAAATTATCTACGTAATGAGTACAAATAAGGATATTAAATTTTTATTTTAAGATTTTTTTCTTGAATGCGGAGTTCTTTAACGTGCCCGAGTGTTTTAGGAATCATGAGCCAGTTGGGAGAGAACCACGGCTTCAGTAGATCCGGACATGGCAGTAAAAGCATAACAGTTTTATCTTCTTGTACTGGCATAAAGAAAATCTTAAATAATGCTTAAGCTATATGAAATTGCATTTGGACACCCTCACTTGAGTTCAGTTAATTTGCAAGGGTGAGTGGAAATAAAGCTACGTATGTTGAGTAGTATAAAGATTTTCTCTACCGAAATGATTTCTTATAGTTACAACTGATGAGTTGTGCATTTTGGTCACACTCCCAAATAAACAATCAACCAACATAGTAAGGACCAAAAAAAAAAAAAAAAAAAAAAAAGCTAGCTTACTTCCCCGTCCCACAAAAGTAAGGTTTTTCATGTTTGTCCTTTTTCTTCTAATTTTACCCGTTTTTAAGTAATATTCACTACATCTTTATAGTGGCGGCCGGACTTCAAAATGGTAAACTTTTTGTTAAAAAAAAAAAAAACTTAAGTTCCAATTTCCTTGAATTTCCTTAACCATACCGTGGCACAGTTCCAAAAGGTGATCATATTTCACTCTCAATATTGAAGGGTGGATATTACAGTGGTACTAATAAAATGGTATTAGGGACGAAAATAATGGGGTGAAGGGAGTACAAAATTTTAGTTCATCTAAAAACTGATAGGATAATTGTCGAATGCGTTGAGAAGCTAGCATTTACGTATTCAATGCCAGCATGAAGCCATGAACAGACCAAAGCCCATGCCGTTGCGGCACGTGTCACATCCAGTACATTTTAAAGAACCATTTTTTGGGGACCGTGGTTTTTTTGAGGGGACCATGGTTTGATTATGCCACCTTCCCTCTAGTTATAAGGGATGTCCTAATGCGTTGAAATTACTAACTTGCCCTTAATCTAATTTAATTTAAAACCAACCTAATAACCACCTCTCTCTATATATATAACCACCACCTCCTCCCACCACCACCGCCCATCACCGCCGATAAATACCACCACCACCTCCGACCATCACCACCGCCCACCACCGCCGATTACCACCACCACCTCATCCCACCACCACCGCCGATTACCACCACCACCACCTCCTCCCACCACCACCGCCGATTACCACCACCACCACCTCTGATTATCACCAACGCCAACCACCGATTACCACCATCACCACCAACCACCACCACCTCTATATATATATAACTTAATTTAAATCTTTAGCAAAGATATTCTCACAAACCCATTACTTGTCGTTTGTTTTTGGTTGAAAAATGAGAAGTAATCATCCAAATGAGTTGAAAATGGAAGTTGTGGAGAGGTTTAATGGAGGTTACAGTGCTGAGTTCGGTTACTTGTTCATCTCACAAGGCAACCGAACTACACATTCAATGAGTTCGGTTATTTGTTCATCCTCACAAAGCAACCGAACTACACCTTCGAATGAGTTCGGTTCTATATGCTTTATAACTATGTTACAACCGACGAGTTCGGATTGTTTCGCATAAATGTATAAAACTCCGCCATGTAACAAGAACTCTAGGGTTAAAAACATAAGAAAAAAGTTGTCATGTAACCGAACTTACTATTTTTCCCATTATTTTTATTTCTCTTATAACCGAACTCTATCAACTTTGTTCGGTTATTTCGCAAAATTTTTAAAACTGCCATGTAACCGAACTCTACGGTTAAAAACATAAGAAATTTTTGTTTGTTAAGTTCGGTTGGTTGTGCAATTAATCTCAAGTTTGCGAAACAACCGAACTTATTAAACTTAGTTCGGTTGGATCGCAAAAGCATGTAGTTTGCGAACCAACCGAACCTTATACACTTGGTTAAAATTTATTTGTACATAAAGTTCGGTTAGTTGCGAACCAACCGAACATAACACTGCATGTCAGAGCTTCCATTAATATGGAGTTCGGTAACCTGCGTGTTTGGATCAAGCAACCGAACTACACCTTTGAGGATGAGTTCTTGTTATTTGCTCATCCTCACAAATCAACCGAACTACACCTTCAGATGAGTTCGGTTACTTGTTCTTCATATAAAGTAACCGAACTGTTCAAAATCCAGTTCAAAATTTTACCTTTTTTGGGAAGTTTTTACCAATTCAACATACATTATCTAAGTTTGGAGCATACTTGTTCACCCAAATACTCTACCTCCGGTTGTGGTTGATAAAATCCATCATTTGAATACTCAAAGGGGGTGAATTGGAAAAAAAAATTATTTTTCATGTTTTTCTCCTTCATCTTCTCTAACTCTACTCTCACAATAATTCTACTCAACTAATAATAAACCCATCTTTTAATTTAATCTCACTAATTGTTTTTAACTAAATCATTTCACTAATCATAACCTAAAATTAATAAAGAGGGTAGATTAGGTATTAAATAAATAACTAGATATGGGGTGACCTAGAATTACTTCTAATGTCTTTACCCAAAATAAAACCATGGTCCCCAAAAAAAGGCTGGTCCCCAAAAAACGGTTCATTTTAAAACACCTTTTATCAAGGGGAAATGGCGATGGACTTTCGTAGTGGGGTTAAAAAACGTTGGGCCCAGTAGTTAACGAACCTAATAAGTGTGAAAACAAAAGACAACGGTTTGGTTGTAGAATTTTAGAGGTGGGATTCATGGGTCCAGGGGATTTGGTGGAATTACGTTTCCCTCGGATTGTTTGGTTGCCCAAATCCCTGGAATCACGTTTCTCACGGGAATCAGTTTTCCAGCAAATCCTCCATATGGAGTCCGACCCCTCCCCCTAAGATTTGCTGGGAAACTTATCGAGGGATTTATGGGCCTATTTTTTTAACTCTAAATCTCGTATATATTCAATTTTAAGATTCCAAGGGTAAAACCAAACAGTATATGGACTTTAGAACAAAATAATTCTATGAATCCTATGAATTTTAAGTGAGTTACCAAACACACAAGGGATTTACATGAATCCCAGAATTTGTAATCTCATGGGATTATAAATTCATGGAAATCTTGAATTCTGCAAACAAACCCACCATCACGAATTGTTTGGACGAATTATTAGCGAATTCGTATAACTCGCGCATAATTCGGATAGGCCATATAGTTCCAAACGGATGGCCATAATACGCAAACTGGGTCGTTCGCGTATAATTCGCGAATATTTTTCCGTATTGCTAACTAGGCTGCACTAACTTGCAGCATTTGTTGACAAACACACAGTGCGTCAGTGTGCAAACATTTTAAGTTTGAATAAAACGAAGCTGCTGCATATCTACCGGTTTCATACACCGGATAGATACACCCATATGGGGCAGTGATATTCCATTGATTGCTTCCACACCCTATCCTACCAGGAAAAACAGGGGGTCCCTTATAAAGAATGAGCCAATGCAAAGTTGACACATAAGCGGTGTATAATTTTGGTGTATAAGTAGCATTTTCATGAATAAAATAGTAAGTTTTTGATTGCTCAGTATTGCTCAGGCGTTTCTGAGGCATGTCAGTGTCAGTGTCAGTATCCGTGTCCATACATATGGACACGGACACAAGCACACCGGTGAAGGTTCCGTGTAACACGCTAAATTTGTGACAAAAAACCCAAAGAGTTTCCAACTATTCCATCATCAAATCCTTCTTAGTCTTCAAATCAATTCAACCAAAAAAACCTGGCGTCATTAGGGGCGACCCGGAAAGAATTTGGGGCGTCTAATAAGACAAAATTGGGTCACCCAAAACTAAAATAAAGTCATCCCGGTAGGTAAAACTACAATCGGTAGTTTATATTGATGTATGTTGGTTTGTGTTACGAAAATTATAATCGGTAGTTAAAATAGTAATTTAGTGATGTTAATTTGCTACCGATTATGGTAGTAGCCCCAAATTCAAATATTTCAAAAACCAATTAAATTTTGAGTTTCTCTATTTGCACAATCGGTAGTTTCGTGATATTTATTATCTATTGTGATATTTTATCTACCGATTGTGGTAGTAGCCCAAATTCAAAATTTTCAAAACCAATGGAATTTTGGATTTCTCAAATAAGAGAAGAACATAGTCACAATCGGTAGATAAAAAAAATACTAAATTACCGATTATGAAGGGACATATAAATATTTTCAACGTATTTTGTCTTATTTATAAAATAATCATTCAGTTCTCCTTATTTTTTCTTCTAATTTGCGTCATTTTCGGCCCGGACACTAAAATTCTATCCTTGCCTAGCAAGCAAAAACAAAAAAAAATGGAAAAAGAAAAAGTAATCACGTAGTTGTATATATCTGTTGTTTGTTGCATCTTTTTGAAACATAGATAGTTGTATCTTACTGTGTGGTGAATGAAAGTTTGTTAATAATGATTCGGACCCTATCTTGAATGTGCATCCCCTTTGTTACATTCTACAATCACCCGGTTCTCTCTTCTTCTTTTTTTTCCATTCCACTTTGCGTGAGTCTTTCAACATTAAAATTCTAACCTTGCCTACAAGCAAAAAGAAAAGAAAAGAATAACGGCTACGTGAAACACGGTTTTGCCGACACCGGCGACACGGGAAGAATCCATACTCTGAGTAAGAATCCTTTTCTTATTCTTTTTTCCTTTTTTCTAAAGAATTTTTTTCCGTGGTGTTAATAACGATGAACGATGAAGTGTGAGTTATGAAGAAAAGGATTCATATTCCAGTTATGGAGCCTATGTCCTTATACTCAAGTTTGGCTTTTATTAAATGAAGCCTATGCATTTATTAATTATAATTATAATTATAATTATAGTTATTAATTATAACTCAAAAAGTTTAAGTTTAAATTATAAATCAAACAAGTCTTAATTTTTTACTATTATTTAACAACTAAATTAAAATTTTCATGTTACTCAAAATCAAAATAAACCTTAACTCTTTTTTTATTTTCTATAATACTTCAAATTAATTGTAATTGTTTTCTTACCATTTTTCCAAAAGTTGACCAACTATAAAACCTAATTCGTATTTTTCTCCGAAATGATTTTTTTTCTCAACCATGATCAAATTAAAACAGATCTGGGTAACAATTTTTATTATTCCCTTAAAAAATTTCCACAACAAAACAAATCGAAAAAGAATTAACTAAGATTTTGATTCTTTTCCTTAGCATTATTCTAGAGTTCCATAAATATAATCTTTAAAAAATCTCTAAGATTTTGATTGAAGGTATTGATTATTAAAAATTCGAAAATTCTAAACTCACCATGAAAAACCCACCGTGAAATCTACCGAGTGACACAAAAAAACTAGGCCCCCATAAATCCCTGGGTGGTGGGTCCTAGGGGCATGCTCCACTCGGGACATTTTCAAGGTGCAAAAGCAAGGTGAGTGTAGAACTGCTCTTCAAAATTATTAATTATGGAATTATCCTTCACAAATTTAATGGCTAGTTAGGAATTTCTTCAAAATTATTAATTATGGAATTATCCTTCACAAATTTAATGGCTAGTTAGGAATTTAACTATATATCCAATTATACATGACTGTTTGGCTAGCTTAAGCACTTGTTTATATGGGTTATAGATAAAAAAAAGTACAAGTCAGGTACGAGAGAACCCTTTGTTTTTCACATTCTACTTTGGATGATATTCCCGACATTTAAATTCTATCTTCATTGATAAGTAAAAAAGAAAAAGACAAAATATAATTCTGCGAGAGATATGATTAGATTTTTTTCTCCTTTTTTTTTTTTTTGGTTCCTTTGGACTTTATTCAAAGAAATTGTCTTGCCATGATCTGATACGATATCTATAGGTCATAACATTTGTAGCATAGTTGATTTTCAGTGGCATAATTGATTTTCACTAGTTTGTTGCTTTTGTCTGTCGCTTCGCTTATGAGAAGTCCACTGACTTTATCACTTTTTATTAATAATAGTACAAACATCTAGAGGTATATAAATACTTTGGATTCCTTTTAACCTATTGTCATCTTCCTTGGCTTACTAATTAAATCAAGCAACCACCAAATTTTATACAACTAATATGCAGGAATAAATTTTTTTTTTTACAATTAAGTTTTTGGTCATTAATTATGCAAATATCCTTCACAAATTTGATTATAAAAATTACGTAACTTTTTTTTGTTATTTAATTGTTTATTTAATTATATAGCTCTGTTTGACTAGGGTAAACAGTTGTGAGTTATAAATAATAAAACGGAAAATGGGTCGTTTGTCCAAAAAAATTTAAAACATGGTTCAAATGGACGAGTAAAAATTATTATGGGTGAAATGGACACAAAAAAATAGCAAGGATGAAACTGGATTCATCCTGGCTTAAACTTAAAAAATAGCGAAGATGAAACTGGATACATCCTGATGTAAATTAAAAATAAGAAAAAGAATTTATAAATGGGTAGGATGAAACTGGTTATATCCTGGGTATTTTTATATTTTTGTCCATTTAAACAGTATCAAAATCTAAATGTTTTTTTCATCCAGGAATTATTGATTTTGGTCTTTTTAACCAATTTTGTGATAATAAAAGTACAGACCAATTTAAGAGAAGCCTTTATTTTTCGCGTTCCACTTTGGATGATTCTCCCGACATTTAAGTTCTGCCTTCACTAACAAGCAAAAGCCAAAAGAATTGAAAAAGATAAGTGGGAGAAAATATAATTCTGTCCGAGAAATAGAGTTTTTTTTTTTTGTTTGTTTGGTTTTTTTTTTTGTGGTTCCTTTGGACTTTATTCGAAGAAATTAACTTACAAAGTTACAAACATCTAGAGGTTTGGATTCCTTTATAACCTATTGTCATCTCCCTTGGCTCACTAAATCAAGCAACAAACAAATTTTATACAACTACTTTACAGAAAATGAAACAATTGTTTCAAACTGTGTTTAGCTATCCAATACAATTGTTCACTTCATTAATTGAGCTAATATCATTGTTTAAAGGATTGGTTCTTGATCTTGAATCGAAGTATGGACCTCGCACCGCTATAGGCAGTGATTATTCATTGCAAAAGGGAAAAAGTTCTTGGTCCTTAGGACTTGAAGCTGGAAGAGAAGCTATAAGTTTCCAAAGAAAGAAGCACCCTTCAGAAAAGGCTACTGACATCCTTCATGGTTCCTGGTTGTTATTCACAGGGTTCAGTGATTCGGCCGAAGATGATGTCTTCAAAGATGCTGACAAAACTGGCAGCCGCGATATTTCTAGTGCTGTTCCAGATTGTCATGTTCCAGATTGTCATGGTAGTTACAAATGTGTTCTCCCAGCAGTTCGAAGTGCATCTAAGCTAAAAGAGGCTGGTGTTGATTTTCGCTACCGAGGGAGGAAAATGATCAACGGAATATGGTTCCGAAAGAATATGTTTAATGCAACCCTTTTCTTACCGCGAATGAATATGGTTTTTGAGGACGAATTGTATGCTTTGCTTCGTAACTTGATTCAGTATGAGGAGATACATTTTGGTGAAAGCAGGAGAAAAGTGTGCGAGTATCTGCAATTGATGCGTGGACTTGTAAGAGAAGGGGATGATGCCAGAGTGCTGGTGGACGATGGGATCATTGTTGCGGAATCTGCGCGAAATGTTCCGTGGTTCTTTAATCGATTTGACGAAATTCCTCAACTGAGAAGCCACCGTAGTCTGACGAGAAGTGTCAAGGATGATCTGAACGACTACAACAAACCTAGCCCATTTAATAAACTTGGTGATGTGCTGAAGTTCGTTGTATTTCTGACCGTCGTTCAAACTGTCATGAGTTTGATTAGTTATTTCTGGGCAAAGAAGTAGATTTTCTGCTTCCAGAGAGTGCTGATTGTCTGTTTTCGTCATACTTATACACCTTCGTGTTTCTATCATTGTTACAAAACCTTAACTCCCATCCGATTTGTCGATTTGAATTATGAAACCGTATGATGTGAACTATATCAAGTGATCTGCTGTGGTTTTGGCAATAAAATTTAATATCTATGCCGTTGGATGCATTTTGAGTCCGAATGACAATTATTTCGGCTGATTAGTAGATCTCCACCGAGAAAGACATATACATGAGCCCAGAGGCTGTCGTTTTTGCTTTCGGAAAATAAAAATAACAATGACCCTTAGAACATCTCCAATAGAGGGTGAAAATTTTATTTTTTTATGACACATAAGATTTTAGACCCTCATTTACATAAAATGCATCTCCAATAGTGGGTCCTATTAAGTAGGAAGGGTGTCAAAATAAATACGAAGGTCTTAGAGAAAATCTTATTTAGCCTTGGCAATGACCTCCATGTCATCTTGTTAATTATATTTTAAATTTTTAACTTTAAATAAATTTTTCTAAACCAATAAGAAAAAGGGAATCAATTTAATAATTATCCAAAAATAACAAATCTTAGAAATATGACCCCACCATTGGAGATAGTTCATGAGCAAAGGATTATTATTTTTGCCACAAACAAATCACCCCATAAATATGGATATAAATAAAAATTCCACGTAGGATTTTTAATACCACTGTTGGAGATGCTCTTAAGTTTATTCCTTTAAACTAACACAAATAAGATGTTTATACCAATATTTTATCGCTAGGAAAAATCAACAAATGTTTAGAGTGGTAGACAAACTAAGAGACAAAACATAAAAGAGACAAAGCATGAAAGAGAGGAAGAGAAATCAGGTGTCTATTTTCATTAGTATTTTCTCTTTAAATACAAGACAATGAGAGCTTGTGTAAGTACAAGTGGTAGTAAGGGAAAGAACAATTCCCACATGTGTCTAGTTTGAGAAAGGAGATGACATGCATCTTGACACATGTGATGTGTGGTCAGACACATTCCCACACATGTTACTACAACACTCCCCCTTGGATGACCACCATTACAAACTAACTGCTTTGTCAAAACCTTTCTACAAAACATCCGTTGATGAAAAACTGTTCAAAGGAGAAAAATACTTGAGCTTCTGAAATGGCGTCGCTTGTCAGGACTCTTCTCCTTTGTAGAACTGTGTCAGGAAAAATAATTCGCACAAAAACCCGAACACTTGTAAGGAGAAGAATAGCCTCAACCGAAGTTGTATCTTTAGTGTTTTGTTGTCTCATTAAAAACCTTTTCGAGTAACAAAACCCAGTGGGAAAAAGTAACCTCGATGAAGGAAAAGAGTACAACACACTTTGATGTCATCAGTGCATCTCTTGGATGCTCCCCCTGATGTCGACATCTCTCCATGATTTGCATTTATGGTATTATTGTTGTCTCATTAGAAACCTTTTCGAGTAACAAAACCCAGTGGGAAAAAGTAATCTCGGTGAAGGAAAAGAGTTCAACGTACCATTTGATGCTCCCCCTAATGCATGACAATTTCTTTAGTCTAATACAATCATGGGAGTGGACAATTCCTTTAGTCCGATGGAGTCACGGAAGTTCGGACAATTTCTTTAGTCCTATACTTCTCACATGTTTTTCAAATGTGGACTTAGGTAATGACTTAGTAAATAAGTCTGCCACATTTTTCGTCGATTTTACTTTACTTGACTTGAATGTTTAGAAGACATTGTTGTTGCTGATTGTAAAAGAACTTTGGTGATATATGTTTCGTATTATCACCCTTGATATACCTTGCTTCATCACGTTCGATGCAAGCGCATTATCTTCGTAAATGCAAGTTAGCTCTTGGTGGTAGAACTCAAACCACATGTCCCTCGAATGTGTGTAATGATAGACCTTAACCATATACACTCACGAACCGCCTCATGTAGGGCAATGATCTCAGAGTGGTTCGTGGAGGTAGCCACAAGGTTTTGCTTGGTCGATCTCCAGGATATCGCCGTATTCCCGATAGTGAACACGTATCCAGTTTGTGATCGACCTTTGTGTGGGTCCGAGAGGTACCCAAAGATCAGCAAAACCAACCAAAACATTATTTGGAGTTCGGTATAAGGAGTCGCAATCACATTAGCATCTCTCCTTTCGTCTTCGTAGGGATAAAACAAACCCAAGTCAATGGTTCCCTTTAGGTATCTAAAGATATTCTTTATACCATTCCAATGACGTGCGTTGGCGTTGAGCTATATCTAGCTAACAAGTTCATGAGAATGAGATATCTCGGTCGAGTACATTGTGCTAAGTACAATAATGCGCCTATTGCACTTAGATAGGGATATTCGGCTCCAAATACATCTTCGCCATCTTCCTTTGGACGAAATGGATCTTTATGTACATCTAAAGTTCGACCAACCATGGGAGTGCTAGCAGGTGCACTTTGTCCATATTAAATTGCCCGAGTATCTTATGGACATATGCAGATCGGTGGATTAATATGTTCTAGTTCAAGTCCTAGACACATTCGAGTTTTCCCAAGATCTTTCATCTCAAATTCGGATTTCAAATAGCTTGCGGTTTCTCTTAGTTCATCAAGAGTACCTACTATGTTCATGTCGTCGACATAGACAAACTATAATAGCAAATCAAGAACTTGTTTTCTTTATAAACACGCAGGGCACAATTCATTATTTGTATATCCCTTCCCAATCAAATAATCACTTAGACGGGTATACCATATCCGCCCGGATTGCTTTAATCCGTAAAGTGAGCGTTTCAACTGAATTGCAAACGCACTCCGTGGTTTAGAGTTACTTGATTTGGGCAATGGAAGTCCATCTGGAACTTTCATGAATATCTCTGTATCAAGATCCCCATAGAGATATCACGGTAACCACATCCATAAGTTGCATTTCAAGTCCTTCTAAAACAACTAGGGTCGACTAAGTAACGAAACGTTATGACATCCATTCTGAGAGTACGTTTCTTCGTAATCAATCCCGGGCGTTGTAAGAAACCTTGCGCCACAAGGCGAGCCTTATATCTCAAGACTTCGTTCTTCTCATTACGCTTTCGACAAATACCCATTTATGTCCTACGGAGCTTTACACTGGTGGGGTTAGCACTACCGCACCAAATACCTGTCTTTTTGCCAATGAATTTAATTCAACACGGATTGCATCTCTCCATTGAGGCCAATCTGCTCTCTTTTGGCATTCTGCAATAGAGCGTGGTTCGATATCATCGTGCTCTATAATCTCTCGAGCAAATCTGTATATGCGAATATATCATCAATATGCGTGGAGGATCTTTCCATCAACACGTATGAACTTTCACAATCCATAGAGATTTCTTTGTTCTCGGAATCAATTCAAACTTAAGGCGTCCCCAAAGAATGATTCACGGACATAAGCTGTAATGTCAGAGACAATCTCATGAGATGGATTATACGTATTGATGATATATGGATCGGTTTGTGCCTTACTCGCCCTTTTCTTCCTTGGTGAGTATCGATCGAACCAAGTGGTCTCCCTCTTCCTTTTTGGGGGCCACGGCCTCGGCTACACTTCCACCAAGTGTAGCCTTGGTACCTATATTTATGGTACCTTTTCCCTTGTCGGGAATTTCCAACCTTGCGGCACGTTTGCAGGTGGTATATGTGATCTCGTCACTTTAGCGATATCGATAAATGCATCGAGCATTGAATTTGCCACATTAACGAAGATCGATAATTCTTTTCACTTCACTTTCGCATTGTGGAGTGCGGGGATCAAGATGAGACAACGTGGGAACACACCACGACAATTCTGTCGTTCCCTTTGGAAGTCCTTTTCCATACCTCCCTAACGACGGAAGGTTGTCTCATCAAAGTGACAATCCGCAAATCTAGCGGTAAAGAGATCGTCTGTCAAAGGTTTTAAGTAGCGGATAATTGTTGGGGATTCGTATCCAACATAAATACCTACTCGTCTTTGTGGACCCATCTTAGTACGCTGTGGGGCGTAATAGGCACGTATACGGCACAACCAAATATGCGTAAATGTGAAATATCGGGCTCATATCCAGTTACCAACCGGCACGAGAAAATGGTTGGCTAGCAATGGGTCTAAAGCGAATAAGTAATGTTGCATGCAATATGGCGTACCCACGAAGCATAATAGGCGGAGTTGGAACGCATAACCAATGCCCTAGCTATCATCAGTAACCTTTTGATGGTAGCTTCTGAGACCATTTTGAGTGTGTACATGGGGTGCGGGATGCTCTATGTCAATTCCATTAGACATACAGTAAATCATCAAATCCTTTAGATGTAAATTCTCAAAGCATTATCAAGTCCGATAGACTTGATTGGATGATCGTGGTGGTGAGCCCTTAGTCGTATAATTTGTGCTAGGAGCTTTGCAAATGCGGCATTTCTTGTGGACAACAATGCAACATGTGACCAACGAATTGAAGCATCAACCAGAACCATAAAATACGAGAATGGTCCGCATTACGGATGTATAGGTCCACAAATATCACCTTGTATTCTTTGTAAAAATGGAATATTTTGTTTGGTATCTTTAGCATAGGATGGTCTCGATCCTGTCTTTGCTAAAGAACAAGCTTTGCGAGAATGAGCGATGTGCCTTCGATAATGACAACGAAGAAGAATGGGATAGTGGGTGCGCTTCAATTACTTTGGAAGACGAAGGTTGCACTTCTCTTGCTTTAGAAGGCATAAAATGTGCATCATTTACTTTAGAATGCACATTGTTACTTTGCATTGTAACAATCTTTTGTCCCATTTTCTTTTTCATTCGAAAGAACGGATGTCCGTGTGAGTTCTTCAAAACACGGATCATCATATCACGACACGGGTGCCCTAGTCGATCGTGCCAAAGCTTATATAAGTCACTGGCCAACAATTCATCGTTGGCAACCACATGGGATTCGATAATCCTAATAGTGGTGATATACAATCCACTAGAGTGACTTATTAGTTTCTCTAAGATGCGCTTCCTTCCGCATTCACTAGAGGTCACATATATGTACTCAATTCCATTTTCACAGTGAGTTTCTAAGTGATAACCGTTTGCACGGATATCCTTGAAACTTAACAAAGTGCGGTGAGCTCTTGGTGCATATAGAGCCACCGTGAATTTAATCATTGTGCCGTTTGGCAACAAGAATTGAGCAAGATACCTCGCCCAATTATTACTTGCAATGATCCAATCATCGTAGTCACGAGATGTATTATAAGGAGTAAAATCGACAAATAATTGTCTATTTCTTAGGATAGTGTGGGTGGTTGCACTATCAACTAGACATTCAATTTCTCCTGGAGACATTCCTACAATTACATTAGATAGGAATGTTACAAACAAAGAAAAACGAACAATTTATCTCACTTCCTTTAGAGAATTTTGTTCTACTAGAATGGCTTCCTTTCCATTCTAATTTACATGCTAAACAACAGATTATCATGAACAAAGTAAAATTCTATAGAACATAATAGAAAATAAGTACTTATAGATAATCCATACACATAACATAAAGATGGTAAGAACATGTTCAGCAACGGTAACACCTACTCAAACTATTAAACAAACGATAGTCTAAGATAACATAAAAACTTCAAAGCATCTAAAACCGAGACAGTAGTCTAGCAAGCCGAAACTAAATTCTTAGGCCCAAGCAAAATCAGGCACATCCATAGTTGGGGCAAAGTCCTCATTGCCCGTGGAGTCCGAAATTGTGAGGTTAACGTCGTGGGTTACATCATTTTCTTCCATATAGTTAGCCTCTTGTTCGAGAGTTTCCGGTACTTTTTGTAGCTCTCGCGGCTACATTGGCACTAGCCTTGCAATGCTTGTACCAATGTCCGGTAAATCCACACCTAAAACAAGGCGCACTTTGTCTGTGACCTTTTTGTTAGCGGGATTTTTAGGTGTTTCTCGAACTTAGGATCACCACTGTATGGGAAGTTCCTTCTCGTGCCAAATATTAGAGTGACCTTTACGTCCTCGACCTCGATTATGTCCCTTACGTCCTCTTCCACGAGAGGCATTATGTCCACGTGGGTATGGATCATCGAATTTCGAGCCCTCTTTCCTTTGGGGTTCTTTCCCTTATTGACCTTGCCATGGTTAGCTTCGGGGAACTTTCTTTTTCCCTCTGACTCTGGCATTATTATTGACAAGAATCTCATTGTGCCTTTCGGCCACTTGCAATAAGTTTATCAACCTCTTTGAATGTGGTGATTCTTTTGTTGTCCACCTCTAAACGATCTCTTTGGGTTCGCTAGTATCATGGACGAGGTGGGAAAGGTCGATAGGGTTTTTGAATCATTTCCTCATCCGTAAGTTTCTTTCCACAAAAGTCCATACGTGCACGAATTTGCAAAGCATGTCTTTTTGGAAATCATTTACCTTTACATAATCGAGGAAGCGGATTTCGTTCCACAGACGTTCAATTGTGGTATTAAGGAATCATGAATGTTCCCAAAACGGCTATCTAGAGCATCCCATAGCTCTTTTGGCGTTTTCAAGTGATGATAACCCCAACGTAGGTTAGGATCGATATGCCTCTTAAGGAACATAAGAGCATGAGATTTGTCTTTCTCGATTCTTAGGGCTTGTAGAGTCGGAAGATGGTTTGATAGTGGAAGTGTAGTCCTTTGCCACGATGGTGGTTTCCACATCGGGATACCCAACGGTAGTACTCAAGTCCCGCCGAGTCCAAAAGTTCGAATTAGGTCGAATTGGGTCCATCTACATAGACAAGATAAAGGACATTAATATGGTGCTCAAGTCCTTCCCGAGTCCATAACAAATCACGGTATCATTTTCCCATCACCAACTTTCTTTATGGTTTTGTGGGTAATACGGATATGTCATATAGTCCAATCTTTGATCATAACCCAAATCCACAAAATTAATTAACCAACTTTCTTTATGGTTTTTAACAAGGGAACTCTGTTTGCAAACCAAATTTCTTTATGGTTTAAAAATTGCAAACAATTTGGTAACAAGGTTGAAAAAATAGTCAACTGAAAATAGGCCCGTTAAAAAAAATAAACTGCAGGCCCATTTATCATTTATATACGTATATAAAATTACTGGAATTTAAGTCGCAATTCGTTTTCCTATTTAGTAGCAAACAGTTTGCGGGATAAAATAAATTTTGGTTAATATTTGTGACATGCATGAGTAATATCAAACTAAGATATAATACTAAACATAAAGTATATGTCAAAAATTTAAATTATTTTTAGGAAAGTCTAAATAAAATAGTTTAACATACTAAAAAAAAATATGTATGGTAAATTATAACATTTTGTGGGGATAACATCATGTATGTATACCAATATGATGAGTATTTGATAAAAATAAAATACTAGGATACTCATGGCATAAAAGAAAAATTAACATACATACATATGCATCATGGGTATAAAAAAAATTTGCTAACAAGTAGAATGATATGATATTCTTCAAAGGTGACATCCATACATGTATTTATTTATTTATTTTATTAAAAATGAAAGATCAAGTACAACATCACATGGGGAGTTTGAAACAAAATTAGTGAGTTTTTTTTTTTTTTTTTTTTTTTGGAAGAAAAGTAAAGCAAACTACACTTTTGTGTATCACATGATTTTAATTAATTAAACTATAGATAAAAATGTCACTTTCATGTTAGAAGACAAGCATGTGATCATAAAGAAACAAATAAGCTATCACTATCAAGTTGAAAATCAACTAGTAAAAATCAAATGGATTATTTCTTTTAACTTTTGGTGTAACTAAAATAAAGAGTAGAAGCTAATATTATCATGTCATGTGATAGATGAGACAAATATATCACTTTCAACAAGAGTAAATAAATAATAATGGTTGAGATATACCTCCTTCTTTTGGAAAAATCCTACTTGTTTTAAGAATGGAGCCAACAATTTTTTTTTGTTTGTGAAGGATTAATGCTCAATTGGAAACAAAGAACAAGGTGCTGATAACGTGTTTAGAGTGGTAGACAAACTAAGAGACAAAACATAAAAGAGACAAAGCATGAAAGAGAGGAAGAGAAATCAGGTGTCTATTTTCATTAGTATTTTCTCTTTAAATACAAGACAATGAGTGTAACACCCCGTGTTTTTAGCATGGCGCATGCTAAAAGATGCGCCATTTGCTTGTGATGAAGCTTCATCCAAAGCTTCAACACGTGAAAGAGGTGGATTGGCTTAAGGTTAATGCGCCAAAAATGGCGCATTATGTTTGGCATTTGGCCAAGGGACAATGTTGCATCATCATGATGCATTAGGCCACGGTAGGTGGGCTCGATCTTACATGGAAATCATTGTGCACAAATGAAACAATAGAGGACCGGTGGTAAATCATTGTCCGCAATCGTTGTGGGTAATCATTGTGCAACACCTTGAGGCAGACAATTGGTGCACAATCATTGTGCAAGCAGACGGAGCAGTGGTGCACAATCATTGTGTAATAGAACGAGACTGGCAATCATTGCCGGTCCTTCCGTAAATTCATGGCAACCATGAATAGTGAAGTATGTCAATTTGCTCCCTTTTCATACTTGTAGAAATTCCATTAAGACATATATAGGGAGGGGTAGTTGGTTGAAGGTGCATATGCTATTTATGTACCAAGTAAGCTTTATAGCTTAGGTAGGAAGAGTATAAATGATGCCTAAGACTCATTTATAGTTGCGTAGCCTTGGAGAGGGCATTTGATGCATTGGCATCACTATGCCACGGCGCTGGACCCGATGATGCATAATCATTATGCATCTTGGCGGAATGGCCTATCTGACAAAGCATCACAGTTTTTGCTAGGCCACCCTTGCAAACTATTTGGTTTAAGTTTCAGTCCCTTCATGGATGAACTACGGTCCATGCTTGATCCCTTTAGAGTAGGAAGATACGCAGGCAGCCGTAATGAGTTGCAGCATTGTTGGTCCAGCACGTTGGCCCCTCATATCATCTAAGCTCCCGGTGAGCTCGACGCAAGAGATGATTGTGGCCGTACTTGATGAGGCTTAGTTTGCATGCCCGTGGTGGATGCTCATACTTCCTATCGAGTCATAAAGAGATGGTAAGCGAGGTAACGTGGGAAATGGCAAGGGCTTGGTGGCCCTACGCTAAAGTCTAAGGCTTATGCCGGACAAGACACGGCAATGTGCGGTTTCCGATTAGCTAGGAAATTCATTTATGAATTCCTACGTAAAGTAAAACGAGACATGAAAATGCATTGGCATTGGCCTTATGGCCTTAAACCCTTTTTCGGGACAAGGGTAAGTTGGAGTGTGGAAGCTAAGTTAGTCGCTTCATGCTCCTTGAGCATGCCTGCAAGGCAATTGGACGTGCATTGCCCTGACCTTATAAGCCCGGATCGTAGCTTCATCATCATGGCGCATCGGGAGTTCACAGCCTGCGGCAACGCGCCAAAGGCGTAAATTTTCCGGTCCGTCACAGATAGTATCGGAGCAAGTTCCGAGAAAACTCTAGGGACTTGTGCGGAGTGGACTCATTAGCGAGTGTTTTCCTTGATGGAAACATGAAGTTGGAGAGTAAGCCAACTTTTTGTGCGGAAGAGTTTATAACGCTTTGCCCAGTTACTATGCCGAATCGAAGTTGAGCTTGTGAAGTACTGTGAGATTGCCCGGCCTCGGGCACCCCACTTACAGTGGATATCCGGAAGACCAAATGCAGGGACGGTGGGTAGACAATGGGACTGATCATCCCCACACGTTGGCACTGGCCAAGGGTGTGCGTTGTCAGGCCCAGCTAGCATCCCACTTACGAGTGGCAACCTGGATGACCGTCAGGGACGGTGGGCAACTGGATACTGATCCACACAGCACTGTGCTAAAATTTTGTCATTTTGATGACACCTTTCAACCTTGTGAACCTTAGGGATTTCTGAGTAGTATGGGATGCGCAAGGGATACCTCTGTCGCAGATATCCTCTTGGCACTGGCCAGTGCGATTCTTGGTTTAGTTGCCCAGGCACTTTGATCCAGCAGGTAGTGGTATGGGACATGTGCTCGAAGGTCTAAATTGTTGTTCATGACAACTCGAAGAAACCCGTGATTTGAGCATCTGGTGGGACTTTTGCTCATGGAATCCAACTCAAGAGATTGTCCACAATAGCTTTGGTTTTGAATTTGGGGACGAAATTCTTTGAAGGGTGTGATATTGTAACACCCTCGTGTTTTAGCATGGCGCATGCTAAAGATGCGCCATTTGCTTGTGATGAAGCTTCATCCAAAGCTTTCCAAGCGTGAAAGAGGTGGATTGGCTTAAGGCGATACGGCCGTAAAAATGTATGTTTGTTTGGCATTTGGCGAGGGCCAATGTTGCATCATCATGATGCATTAGGCCAGTTGGGTAAAAGCCTGATCTTGCAATGAAATCATTGTGCAATAAACGAAGCTTGATCAAGGAGGACAGTGTGGTGTAATCATTGTCCAATCGTTGTAGGTAATCATTGTGCAACAAGGCAGAACAATTGGTGCACAATCATTGTGCTGACAGACGAACGAGTGGTGCACAATCATTGTGCAATAAATGAGACTCGGCAATCATTGCCGGTCCTTCAGAAATTCATGTAAACGGCCATGAATAGTGAAACATGTCAATTTGCTCCCCTTTTCATACTTGTAGAAATTCCATTAAGACATATATAGGGAGGGGTAGTTGGTTGAAGGTGCATATGCGGACTATGTACCAAGTAAGCTTTATAAGCTTAGCGGAAGAGTATAAATGATGCCTAAGACTCATTTATAGTTGCGTAGCCTAACGGAGAGGGCATTTGATGCGTTGGCATCACTATGCCAACTGGCCGGACCCGATGATGCCATAATCATTATGCATCTTTATGGAATGGCCTATACGGACAGGCCATTACCGTTTTTGCTAGGCCACCGCCTTGCAAACTATTTGGTTTAAGTTTCCGTCCCTTCATGGATGAACTACGGTCTGTGCTTGATCCCTTTAGAGTAGGGAAGGGTACGTAGGCAGCCGCAATGAGTTGCAGCATTGCCGGTCCGAAGACGTTGGCCCCTCATATCATCTAAGCTCGGTAGCTCGACGCAAGAGATGATTGTGGCCAGACTTGATGAGGCTTAGTTGCATGCCCGTAAGTGGATGCTCATACTTCCTATCGAGTCATAAAGAGATGGTAAAGCGAGGTAACGTGGGAAATGGCAAGGGCTTGGTGTGGCTACGCTAAAGTCTAAGGCTTATGCTCGGACAAGACACGGCAATGTGACGGTTGCTCAGTTAGCTAGAAATTCATTTATGAATTCCCTACGTAAGAGTAAAGCCGAGGAGACGCATGAAAATGCATTGGCATTGGCCTTATGGCCTTAAACCCTTTTTCGGGACAAGGGTAAGTTGGAACAGTGTGGAAGCTAAGTTAGCTGCTTCATGCTCCTTGAGCATGCCTGCAAGGGCAATTGGACGTGCATTTGCCCAGCTTATAAGCCCGGATCGTAGCTTCATCATCATGGCGCATCGGGGGAGTTACGGCCTGCGGGGCAACGCGCCAAAGGCGTAAATTTTCCGGTCCGTCACAATGAGAGCTTGTGTAAGTACAAGTGGTAGTAAGGGAAAGAACAATTCCCACATGTGTCTAGTTTGAGAAAGGAGATGACATGCATCTTGACACATGTGATGTGTGGTCAGACACATTCCCACACATGTTACTACAACAACAAACACTTTTATTACCCAAATTTTAAGACTAAAATTGACGAATTTAATTGTGGTTTGGAGTTTATCCTTGATAGCCGAAGAAAACCAATTATCCAAATTTGGCAGAAGCACGTATGTTAAGGTTTTATTTGTGTCTTATAAATTTCGTGTCTCACTTCTCCTTGTTGCTAGAATTCTGAAGTAGAGGTATATTTCATTTTTATTATTTTTCCGAGTGACGTGATGGGAGGTTTGTGCTTGCCATCTGAATTCGGATGCCGATCAAGTAGAGTCCAAAGTTGGTTACGGTCATGAAGCTACTAAGAAATACATGGCTTGTACTTGGGTTGGGCTCGTCCTACTGTGATTAGGCCAATGACTACTGAAGAACTGGCCCGTAAGAAGAAGATCGAATCGAAAGCCATCAACATTGCTTAAGATATTTGTAAGTATTTTAGAGTTGCTCTTACTATTTTAAGATTGATTGCATTACCGAATCATTCTATTAATTGTTTGTTGTTTAATTGAATATAAAAGGATCAGTTGAAGACCTTTGTGAGGGTGTTGTGTTGCGCGAAAGACAGAGGAGAACCTGTGCAAAGCAAGCACATTGACTATGCTTGCAATATTGACAATGAGGATGCAGGCTATTGTTCAAGCAACTTCAGTTTGAAGTAAAGGCGGAAGAAAAGCTATTAAGGATGCACAAGCCAAGATAAAGGATGATAAAAAAGAGGACTGTAGTGCTCGTGGTGGTGAAGGTAGTGAATGGTCACGGTGGTAAAGGTAGAAAGTGGTCTTGGTGGTGAAGGTAGTGTTCCAAAATGGGGTCGTGGTCGTCGTGGTCGTGGCCAATGAATGCTTTCCTAGTTCATTTCTTTATGTTGTGGTGGACAAATGTTTAAGTTAATGGTGTGGACAAATGTTTTTACCAGGTTTTTTTACGGTTTATGGACAGTTGATGGTGGTTTTTAGACAAGGGGTAAAATCGTAAAACCCCATGACCTAGTGTTACCCGCAACACATTAACTAAGAGCATTTAACTTAGGTGTAAATAATTAATAGTGGGTATTTTTTCAAAATACCGATTAGGGTTTTCAAATACGTAACCCTAATTCCAAAACCAAGCCGCATATCGCGCACCATGGCAACCATGCCAAACCAAGCCGCATACTCGCGCACCATGGCAACCATGCCAAACCAAGCCGCATACGCGCACCATGGCAACCATGCCAAACCAAGCCGCATCTCGCGCACCATGGCAACCATGCCTCCACCAAGCCGCACTTTGGCACACCATGGCAACCATGCCAAACCAAGCCACTTGCACTCTAGGTCAACATGGACGCACCACCATGCCAAACCAAGCGCACATGCACCATGGCAACAACGCCATATTCCAAGCCGCTACGCCTTTGGCCCACGCCAAACATAGCGCCCTAGGTTTGCAAGACTTGCAACTAGGTCAACATGGCCGCACGTGCCATTGGCACATGCCAACACGTGTCAAAGCCATATTTCTAAGCCGCTATGCCTTTGGCCCACGCCAAACATAGCGCCCTAGGTTTGCAAGACTTGCAACCAGGTCAACATGGCCGCACGTGCCATTGGCACATGCCAACACGTGCCGCAAGCCATATTTCTAAGCCGCTATGCCTTGGGCCCACGCCAAACATAGCGCCCTAGGTTTGCAAGACTTGCAACTAGGTCAACATGGCCGCACGTGCCATTGGCACATGCCAACACGTGCCGCAAGCCATATTTCTAAGCCGCTATGCCTTTGGCCCACGCCAAACATAGCGCCCTAGGTTTGCAAGACTTGCAACTAGGTCAACATGGCCGCACGTGCCATTGGCACATGCCAACACGTGCCGCAAGCCATATTTCCAAGCCGCTATGCCTTTGGCCCACGCCAAACATAGCGCCCTAGGTTTGCAAGACTTGCAACTAGGTCAACATGGCCGCACGTGCCATTGGCACATGCCAACACGTGCCGCAAGCCATATTTCTAAGCCGCTATGCCTTGGGCCCACGCCAAACATAGCGCCCTAGGTTTGCAAGACTTGCAACTAGGTCAACATGGCCGCACGTGCCATTGGCACATGCCAACACGTGCCGCAAGCCATATTTCTAAGCCGCTATGCCTTGGGCCCACGCCAAACATAGCGCCCTAGGTTAGGCAAGACTTGCAACTAGGTCAACATGGCCGCACGTGCCATTGGCACATGCCAACACGTGCCGCAAGCCATATTTCTAAGCCGCTATGCCTTTGGCCCACGCCAAACATAGCGCCCTAGGTTTGCAAGACTTGCAACTAGGTCAACATGGCCGCACGTGCCATTGGCACATGCCAACACGTGCCGCAAGCCATATTTCTAAGCCGCTATGCCTTGGGCCCACCCAAACATAGCGCCCTAGGTTTGCAAGACTTGCAACTAGGTCAACCTGGCCGCACGTGCCATTGGCACATGCCAACACGTGCCGCAAGCCATATTTCTAAGCCGCTATGCCTTTGGCCCACGCCAAACATAGCGCCCTAGGTTTGCAAGACTTGCAACTAGGTCAACATGGCCGCACGTGCCATTGGCACATGCCAACACGTGCCGCAAGCCATATTTCTAAGCCGCTATGCCTTTGGCCCACGCCAAACATAGCGCCCTAGGTTTGCAAGACTTGCAACAGGTCAACATGGCCGCACATGCCATTGGCACATGCCAAACACACACGCCGGCCATACTTCCAAAGCCTAACTTGCTAAACAAACCTAGGTGCAACCTACTACCAAGGCATGGCCGCACATGCCATTGGCACATGCCAAACACACACGCCGGGTAGCCTAACTTGCAAACCGTGCAACCTACCACCAAGGCATTCCGCACATGCCATTGGCACATGCCAAACACACACGCTGGTAGCCTAACTTGCAAACCGTGCAACCTACCACCAAGGCATTCGCACATGCCATTGGCACATGCCAAACACACACGCCGGTAGCCTAACTTGCAAACCGTGCAACCTACCACCAAGGCATTCCGCACATGCCATTGGCATATGCCAAACCCACACGCCGGTAACCTAACTTGCAAACCGTGCAACCTACCACCAAGGCATTCCGCACATGCCATTGGCACATGCCACACGCGCCACTAGCAGCGCCACTTGCACTCAAGATGCAACCAACACTCGAGACATCGACACAAACCGGGGATGCTTCTTTAGGGTTTTGGTTTGGCGGTCACAAAGATGCAACGTACACTACGCTCACATTAAGAAAGCGTGAAAAGGAATAAAGCGGTCAAATAAAAGAGGAAATAATGGTGAAAAACGTTTTCGCCCATTAAACCATGCGGTTACCACCTCCTCCCATTATTTCACCCTTTACTCTCTTCCTTCATGAGGCCAGTGGTACGTTTCAATCTCGACTTGTATAAATAGGTCTTACCTATTTCCACCCGACAACAAGTCTCGGTCGAGAAATATACTACACTTACACTCGTAAAGGCAACTTTGCAAGCTCTCCCAAAAGCTTCTATCTCTTGCAAGCTTCCTAAGCTTTCACTTTTCGATACAAGTCGAGATACTACTCTCCTCAACACCTTTCTTTGCTTCCTCCCCAAATCAACCCTTCTCCTCCACTTTGTGACCGAAGCAAGTCCGGAACGGCCATTTCTTGGTTTAGGCCGGACTTGTACGATCGATCTCTCGAATCTATAAAGTGCTCACGTGCAAAGACATTTGTTTAGGGTTTGAATCAATTTCTCACTCACCCACCGAAATTACCGAAATCGTTATAAACGATTTTCACCCATAAACAATTGGCGACCACATCGGGAGGATTGATCTTTCGGTTACAACATCAAGTTCTAGCTCCCATCCGCAAATTTCGCGCAAGCATGGTCGGCCTATCGTGCAATCTCCACAAACATGGATCCCGCCCAAGGTCATGATAACTCCTCAATTTCAAAGCGGCACCACCAATGGAGAGGTCCCAAGACCGGTTGACTCGATACGTGTTCGGGAGATCCACGCCGTAAACATGGACCCGATGAAGGACGCGATTACCAAAGATACTCGACTTCCTCATCAATCTAGTATCGGGGCCAAGTGATCCATGCTCCCCAGAGATCAAGAGCAGGGACTAATATCCCGAATGAGCGTGCTCAAATCAACTAAGTTTCACACCGACCGGAAGCCGGCGGACCAGGAGGCGACCATGTTGATAGAAAACTTATGTGAATTGCCGCACCTCTCCAAGGACCAGCGGATAAAAACATTCTCTCGCTATCAACCGAATAGCACTAAACGCATCACTAGTTCTCGCACCCACGGGGACTCCAAGGATCCCCTAAGATCCGCCAACAATATTGTTTTCACCGACGACGACATGATGGTAGAAGACGGTCACAACCGGCCTTGCATGTTACGGCTCGTCAAGAACATAGAGTTTCAAGAGCGCTCATTGACACGGTGCATCTTCCAATGTCATCACTCTCAAGACACTCAAAGCCGCCAAGGTGCGACCTAATGAGATCGCACGACAGCCCACTACGATGACGGATTTCGAGGGCAACCAAACTAGCACATACGGCTACATCAACTTGGAGCCGGCGTAGGGCCAATCCAATCAAGCGTGAAGTTTGAAGTAATTGAAAAAGAACCAGACTACCACATGATACCGGGAAGGCCGTGGTCTGCACAATCTCAAAATCGTCCCTTCAACATACCACCAATGCCCGAAAACAAGATTGAACGGGAGAAGTCGTTCGCATTTCCGCGTCTCCGTCCCCCTATGCACCAAGCCATCGCGTAGAAGCACATGGGCCAAGGAGGGTTCAAAAGGCGTGGCGACCAAGATTCATAGTTTTTCGCTACCAAAATGGACATCGCTCGTAGATAGCGACAAACTGGAGATACCCCGCAGAGGAGACCGTCCTTCCACCACCTCCTCAAAAGGAAGACTCTCCAGTCTCTTGCCACCGGGCGTAACCCGTGCCCGCACCAAGCGAGAGTACACCCTTACCGCAAGACAAAGCAAAAGGGGAAGCTCACACATTATAACCGCCGTTAGCAATTAGCAGTGGGAGACCATGGCCCTGGCCTCTCCGCCCGAAGGAATGTCTTCACATAACCAGGGAGGAAGTTCCGTACGCCCCGAAGCTACAAGATGGGACCGACTTAACCACCGACGAACTCGAAATGTCAATATAGGGAATGAGGAATTTCCGCGACCCATTCCGATCGGGTTCGACTCTACATCCCGCGAACGCTCAAAGCTAGTCGACCTACTCAAAGAATATCGGGACGTCTTCGCATGGACTTATGAAGAAATGCCCGGCTTGGATGGAAAATCGGTCACCCACCATCCGCATGTGATACCCGGATCCAAACCTTTCAAGCAGCCTCCAAGACAATTCGGACACGATGTAGAAGAACAAATCAAGGTGGAGGTCCAAAAATTACTAGTCGCCGGATTCATCGTGCCTATTCATCATCCTACTTGGTTGGCCAATATCGTTCCCGTTAAAAAGAAGAATGGTCGATCGGATGTTGTGTCGATTTCATAGATTTGAACAAGTGTCGCCCCAAAGATGATTTTCCGCTACCTAACATCGACATGCTTGGTAGATGCTACCAAGTGGACATGGTATGTTCTCTTTCATGGATGGATATAGCGGCTACAACCGAGATAAAGATGTATGAGCACGACGCAAGTAAGACCGCTTTCCGTATTCCCTCTCTCGGAAACTTCTATTACACCGTAATGCCTTTCGGTCAAGAACGCCGGGCGCTACTTACCAACGCGCCATGACTACCATCTTCCACGATATGATGCACAAGCAAGTCGAAGATTACGTAGATGACGTGGTGGTTAAATCAAAGACTCGAGCGGATCATCCGTAAACGCCGCGCCAAGTGTTCGAAAGATGCCGCGAATACAAGTTGAAGATGAATCCTCCGAAATGCGCCTTTGGTGTCTCTTCGGGAAATTCTTGGGATTCCAAGTGACTACTGGCACAGAATAAAAGTTGATCCACTCAAAACGCAAGCTATCCTCACGATGCCGCCACCACGAACCATAAAGGAGCTCCCAGTTTCATGGGCAAGGTAAACTACATTCGTCGCTTCATACCGGGCTGGCACAACTCACCACTACGTTTACTCCTCTCGCTAAAGAAAGGAGCGATTTCGCATGGGCTACGCCTCAAAGAAAAAGCGTACCAAGATCCAAAGAACATTGTCCTCTCCAACCATCATGAAGCCTCCTATGCGAGGGAAACCACTATGTCTCTACACAGCCCTTTAGCGATACCGCCGTTGGAGCTCTCCTCGCACAAGAGGACGACAAAGGAATGGAATACCCCATATACTATTTCGCCGAACGTTGAGAGACGCCGAACTCGTATACCCCAAGGCGGAAAAGGCATGTTTAGCACCGATTTATTCCATCCAAGTTGTGCACTACCTCCTCTCCAATAAAGTGGTGCTAGTATCCAAATCGCACTCTCGTAAAGTTTCTCCTCTCGAAACCGCTCCGATAGGGAGGCCATCTAAATGGCTCCCGCACTGCCGAGTTCGACATAACGTGCGTCTCCCCAAGGGCCATAAAGGGACAAGTCACATGGACTGTTAGCAAAAGCATTCCCTGTGGGAAGATACCGTTAGACTACGAGAAGATCTCCCCGGAGATCTTCCAGATATCTTTTTAGTCAAAGAAGAAACGTGGCTACCGTTCTTCGACGGCTCTTCCACCCCCAAAGACTAATACCGGAGGAGCGGGTGTTGTACTAGTATCTCCCCGCTGGAGAAGTCTTCTCGCACTCTTTCAAGCTAGACTTTCCGTGCACCAATAACTCACCCGAGTACGAAGCTTTCCTCATCGGACTATCACTAGCCAAACAAGCGGGGCCACGCGTTTGGAGATAAGAGGAGATTCCAAATTACTCATCAACCAGGTAAACGGATCTATGCATCAAGGAACTAACACTGGCACCATACAAGGTGAAGCACAAAAACTACTCAATTATTTTCAAGCAACCATCACACATGTCACCCGTAGCAAAGAACAAGCATGCCGACCGCTTAGCTACACTAGCCTCAAAGTCGCGGTTTGAAGGAACCGAGGAAACCCCGACAAGAAACGGCGAACGATAGCTTCAACGTGGCTTTCACAACCCGAGAAAGCCGAAGATGACGACCGGAGAACTCCTATCATTCAAGAACTCAACAACTCACTCTTTCAAGGGAAGGTCGACCTCAAGACCTTGCATGAATTTCTTTATGCTTCAAGGTTTTCTCAGATCGCCGAAATCCAGCACGGATCTCCTCAAGGTGTCTCTGGAAAAGAGGAAGCACAACAGCGCTTGAACGTATTCATGCCGAAGTCTCGTGGGATAACATCGTTGGTAACCCTCACCGTCGTTTACAACGACTTGGATACCATCGCCGCAGATGGAAACCCAATCCCGATTGCTCCAAAAAGCGTGTCCAAATTGCCGTGCGCCCCCATGTCGCCGGAAATCCTCAACATCAGCCATACTGGGATCGGCGGGAGCCGTACATCACTTTCCTTCGCGATAGCATTCTTCCTACTAACAAAGAGGATGCTTCCAAACTAAGACAGAAGTCCAAAAGGTTCGTGTTCCATGATGGGGTTTTATATCGCAAGAGTTTCGGGGGAGGTCTACTAAGGTGTTTGGATGACACAGAGGTCCCAGATATGTTAAGAGAAATGCACGAAGGCGAACACCAAGGAAAACATAAATTATTCCCCGCAGATACACGAGAGGTACTACCGGCCGACCATGGAAGACGACGCGGCTACCTTCGTTCGTAAATGCCGAGAATGCCGATTCATGGAAACCTCATCCACACGCTCCAACACCCTTGCACGCAATAAGTAGCCCGTGGCCCTTTTATAGCTGGGGACTCGACATCATCGGGAAGATCAACCCCCCATCCTCAAAACATCATGAGTACATAATAACCGCGACCGAGTACTTTACCAAGTGGGTTGAGGCCGTCCCGCCGAAAGGAACCACCGGAGCCACAATCGCGCATTCATCAAGGAGCACATCATCTCGCCGTTTTGGCGTACCTAAACACATCATCACCGACAACGGCACACCTTTCGCTAACAAGCAAGTACAAGAACTACTTGAGAGGTACTAATCAAACAAGTCTTCTACCATCTATTATCCTCAGGGAAATGGGCAAGCCGAAAGTACCAACAAGACTCGATCCGAATCCTCACCGGACAAGACATGACAATCCCGTAACCCGGCATGAGCAATTGCCAATGGCTCTCTCAAGGCGTATTTAACATCTCCTAGAAGCTCCACCGGCGTGTCTCCTTACTCCCTCGTCTACACGTGCATGACGCAATCCTCCCGCAGAAATCAAGATCCCATCCGCTAATTGCCGCAGCGAGCGGACCCCAAAGGAACGAAGCCGAATCACTCAATGCCGAATTGCGGAATCGGGATACTCTAGACTCCAAAAGATCCCTGCAGAGGAACATGCGCAAATATACAGAACATGATTTTGTGGCGTACAACAGCCATGTAAAACCTGTGGTTTTCAAGGAAGGAGATCTGGTGCTAAAAACCGCCAAACACATCCAAAGAAGACGCATCAAAGCACCAAAGTTTTCTCCCAAATGGGAAGGGCCGTACATAATCACTAAAGCATATAACAAATACATTACTACAAGATCATCAAAGAAGATGGGGGAAAGCTAGAGACAGCTTATCAATGGAAAATGGCTAAAGGCGTACTACGCCTAATCATTCCCCGCAACATGCTACATCAAAAGTGTGAACGTCTGTGCATTTTCTCCGCTTTTAATTTCTTTCTTACCACTTATCGAATTTCAATACAAACCCAATGGATTAACAGAATCTCTTTATTTTCTTAAAAAAAAAAAAAAAAAAAAGAGAGAAAGGGGAGCCTTCGAATCTCATAATGCAAACTTAAAAGCCCATCTAGTAAATTATAATCCCTACAAAATATCATCTTCAATCGGCCATGATATCTTTCACTCCTACTCTTCAAATCTCGAGTTAACTCCTCAATCTTCCGAGACCTGTGGCCAAAATTTCCTCTTCTTCCAAAGATGGCTTTGTGGGTGAATCACACCAACAAGAATACCAGCCCTCACAACCTTCACAATATTGAGGCGGTGCCGCAAACAAACCTAACGTTAAATTCCAAAGATTCGCAGTGTAGACACCATGTTCTCCCACTTTTGGATGGTCGACTCCACAACAAAGACGAATGGACACATTCTCCATCTCCACAATCATTGGCGTAAGACAATTCACTACGGAAACCAAAGCGGACGAACAACACTTCACCACATTCCCGGTAGCAATATGGCCATACGTTTTCCATATCCTCGTATAAAGGGCTACGAATTCTTTCCGCACCAAGAAACCACCAACATTCCGATAATTGGAGGAGAGACACCTCATACGAGTCCCAAACGATGAACCCGCAGTAAGGGTATTCATGACAAGAGAGCCCTAAATCAAGCATTCTCCAAATCCGCAGCTAGCCAACAAGGTCTGACCAAGGAAGAGGAACAACTAGGTCATCCTCGCCGATAACAAAGGACGCATGCTCCAACAGATATCTCTCGCACAAGGAAATTTTCCCATTTACACAACAAGCATTAAAGTGTGTGTCAATCCGCCAAAGAAGAAGAAAACATACCAGTATGATTTTCTTAACCCGAATAACATTTGTTGGGACGCTCATGCAAGAATCAGACCTCGCGCCCTCATCCGGAGAACCTGATCGGGTTAGAAGATGACTAATCTGCGCGACATGACAAAGAGAGAAATCCAACAAGAAGAATCTTTTCTCAAACAAGGAATATGATGCGTTTGCATTGGGTATAAATACGGGATTCTAAAAAGGAAAGGAAGCAATGAGGGACATAACGCTTTGATTTTAGCATGAACAATGCCCTAATTGAAGCCGCACGTGAAGTAAAGCAAAATAAGGAAACTTTGCTATCCGAAGAAACGCCTACTCCCTCCTTATTTACATAAGTCACGCCTGCAAGCACGACTTCCAAGTTGCACCGGCCCCACCAATTGCGCCGTCACGCTCCCAATGGTCGCACAAGTCACGCCCGCAAGCACGCAAGACTTCTACACTTTGCGCGTCACGCCGTCCCACCAGCTATCCCACCACCAGCCCACTTTCCCAACTCACACCAACTTCCTAACGTCGCCTAAGCCGCATCGGGCCCACCAATTGTGCCAGCCTCTCCGACTTGTGCAAAACTACCAGAGGCAAGGATTCCAAATCCTATTTATAAAAGGTCGACAAGCCTCCTTTCAATTTTCTTTACGGTTTGTTGTTAATAGTTTGTCACCATCTTATGCTTACCTCGCAACAAAGCCCCTGCTCCGAGAAAGCTGGGGACTTAATGTTGATGGTGGTTTTTAGACAAGGGGTAAAATCGTAAAACCCCATGACCTAGTGTTACCCGCAACACATTAAATAAGAGCATTTAACTCGTGTGTAAATAATTAATAGGGGTATTTTTTCAAAATACCAGATTAGGGTTTTCAACACGTAACCCTAATTCCAAAACTAAGCCGCACCGCGCACCATGGCAACAATGCCAAACCAAGCCGCATATCGCGCACCATGGCAACAATGCCAAACCAAGCCGCATACATCATGCGCACCATGGCAACAATGCCAAACCAAGCCGCATATCGCGCACCATGGCAACCATGCCAAACCAAGCCGCATCGCGCACCATGGCAACCATGCCAAAACAAGCATAATCGCGACCATGGCAACCATGCCAAACCAAGCACCATGGCCACCATGGCAACAAACCAAGCCGCACTCGCGCACCATGGCAACCATGCCAAAACAAGCCGCATATCGCGCACCATGGCAACCATGCCAAACCAAGCCGCACCTGCGCACCATGGCAACAATGCTAAAACCAAGCCGCTTTGCCTTTGGCCCACGCCAAACATAGCGCCCCTAGGTTTGCAAGTCTTGCAAGTAGGTCAACATGGCCGCACGTGCCATTGGCACATGCCAACACGTGCCGCAAGCCATATTTCTAAGCCGCTATGCCTTGGGCCCACGCCAAACATAGCGCCCTAGGCTTGCAAGACTTGCAACTAGGTCAACATGGCCGCACGTGCCATTGGCACATGCCAACACGTGCCGCAAGCCATATTTCTAAGCCGCTATGCCTTTGGCCCACGCCAAACATAGCGCCCTAGGTTTGCAAGACTTGCAACTAGGTCAACATGGCCGCACGTGCCATTGGCACATGCCAACACGTGTCGCAAGCCATATTTCTAAGCCGCTATGCCTTTGGCCCACGCTAAACATAGCGCCCTAGGCTTGCAAGACTTGCAACTAGGTCAACATGGCCGCACGTGCCATTGGCACATGCCAACACGTGTCGCAAGCCATATTTCTAAGCCACTATGCCTTGGGCCCACGCCAAACATAGCGCCCTAGGTTTGCAAGACTTGCAACTAGGTCAACATGGCCGCACGTGCCATTGGCACATGCCAACACGTGTCGCAAGCCATATTTCTAAGCCGCTATGCCTTTGGCCCACGCCAAACATATTGCGCCCTAGGCTTGCAAGACTTGCAACTAGGTCAACATGGCCGCACGTGCCATTGGCACATGCCAACACGTGCCGCAAGCCATATTTCTAAGCCGCTATGCCTTTGGCCCACGCCAAACATAGCGCCCTAGGTTTGCAAGACTTGCAACTAGGTCAACATGGCCGCACGTGCCATTGGCACATGCCAACACGTGCCGCAAGCCATATTTCCAAGCCGCTATGCCTTTGGCCCACGCCAAACATAGCGCCCTAGGCTTGCAAGACTTGCAACTAGGTCAACATGGCCGCACGTGCCATTGGCACATGCCAACACGTGCCGCAAGCCATATTTCTAAGCCGCTATGCCTTGGGCCCACGCTAAACATAGCGCCCTAGGCTTGCAAGACTTGCAACTAGGTCAACATGGCCGCACCTGCCATTGGCACATGCCAACACGTGTCGCAAGCCATATTTCCAAGCCGCTATGCCTTGGCCCATGCCAAACATGCTAGGTTTGCAAGACTTGCAACTAGGTCAACATGGCCGCACGTGCCATTGGCACATGCCAACACGTGCCGCAAGCCATATTTCTAAGCACATGCCTTTGGCCCAACAAACATCGCCCTAGGTTTGCAAGACTTGCAACTAGGTCAACATGGCCGCACGTGCCATTGGCACATGCCCATTGCCGCATGCCATACATGCCGCTATGCCTTGGGCCCACGCCAAATCATAGCGCCCAAGCTTAAGACTTGCATAGGCATGCCATGGGCACATGCCAACATGCTCGATGGTAGCCTAACTTGCAAACCGTGAAACCTACCACCAAGGGATTCCGCACATGCCATTGGCACATGCCAAACACACACGCTGGTAGCCTAACTTCAAACCGTCAACCTACCACCAAGGCATTCCGCATGCCATTGGCACATGCCAAACACACACGCCGGTAGCCTAACTTGCAAACCGTGCAACCTACCACCAAGGCATTCCGCATGCCATTGGCACATGCCAAACACACACGCCGGTAGCCTAACTTGCAAAACCGTGCAACCTACCACCAAGGCATTCCGCACATGCCATTGGCACATGCCAAACACACACGCTGGTAACCTAACTTGCAAACCGTGCAACCTACCACCAAGGCATTCCGCACATGCCATTGGCACATGCCACACGCGCCACTAGCAGCGCCACTTGCACTCAAGATGCAACCAACACTCGAGACATCGACACAAACGGGGGGATGCTTCTTTAGGGTTTTGGTTTGGCGGTCACAGCATGCAGATGCGTGACACTACGCTCACATTAAGAAAGCGTGAAAAGGAATAAAGCGGTCAAATAAAAGAGGAAATAATGGTGAAAAACGTTTCACCCATTAAACCATGCGGTTACCACCTCCTCCCATTATTTCACCCTTTACTCTCTTCCTTCATGAGGCCAGGGTACGTTTCAATCTCGACTTGTATAAATAGGTCTTACCTATTTCCACCAGCAGAACAAGTCTCGGCCAGGAGAAATATACTACACTTACACTCTCGTAAAGGCAACTTTGCAAGCTCTCCCAAAAGCTTCCATCTCTTGCAAGCTTCCTAAGCTTTCACTTTCGATACAAGTCGAGATACTACTCTCCTCAACACCTTTCTTTGCTTCCTCCCCAAATCAACCCTTCTCCTCCACTTTGTGACCGGGCAAGTCCTGGAACGGCCATTTCTTGGTTTAGGTAGGACTTGTACGGATCGATCTCTCGAATCTATAAAGTGCTCACGTGCAAGACATTTGTTTAGGGTTTGAATCAATTTCTCACTCACCCACCGAAATTACCGAAATCGCGAAACGATTTTCACCCATAAACAATATCGAAGGTGTATTAAGTAGAGATGCATCATTAAGCTATAAAACTTGGTGGACAAAACGTATGTAATGCGAAAAATAGGCTTGATGAATTACTAAGTATAGTCTTGATCCTTTCGACCTAGGGAGAAGGATACGTAGGAAGCTTCAATGAGTTGCAAGATTTGTGGTCCAACACCTTGTCGCTCATGCCATTTAGTTGTGAGATGATTACGACACATTTCATGAGGTAGTTGCAGTCCGTTCCTTGCATGCTCATATTTCCTATCAAGCTACGCAATATAGACATGTACCAATTCTAAATTGGGAAGCTAATCGTTATGCAAGTTAGGAATCTTGCTTAGGTACTTGCATCATTGGAACAATATGCAAGGAAAGGATGCACGACCATCTCGATGCATCCTTGATACTGAGAAAGATCCGTGCATGCATTCAAGTCATTCTTAGGAAGTGAAGTAGTGAAGCCAAAATAGGCTTGCAATGGACTATATGCAAGTTCAAAAAAACATACCCTATATGTGTGTGGACTGACTTGAAGTCATTGATGCATGTAAATACATCAACATTAGCTTTTATGACCATGCACCTTTACATAACAAGGTATATTGAAACAGCGTGGAAACTACATTTAAGGTAGCATGCTTGCAAAGCATATTTGGAAGGGAAAAGCGGTGTAAAATCTCGTTTACAGCCGGTCACTACGCTACGACTGGCGATCAAGGAGTTTCGGCATACACGGGGTGTCGGGGGTGGAATTTGCTGATCCTTCACAACTATGATTACTAACATTAACTTAAATACGTACGGCCTTTGCTAACATTTCTTTTACTCACCCATCGAATACTAGTAATGAAATTCATTTCCTATCAAACACTAGTAAAAATATTAATCTTCTATCAAATAATAGTAATATTTATATTTTTATCTAATACTCCATGCGTCCCACCCAATTTAGACATATATATATAATCATATAATTTCTAATGCGGGGTATACTAATGTTATGAAATTTGTATACTAGTACTTTAACTAGGCAACTAATATCATTAGGGAAATAAAAAAGGATACCGGAAAATAGTTATGAAATTTTTTTTTTTTTTTTTTTTTTTCAATCGGCTGTTATGAACTTTGTTGATGTGAATTTGTAACAAATTTTTAATTTAACATCAACATCCAGTTCATTAGTATACTCACCTAAAAAATGGATGCGCTAGCTGAAATTTGCGATTCGATCTTAAATGCTCACTCATCGGCCAAGTTACTATTATATTACTATTTTGGAATAGTCATTTCCCTACTTTCCTTTGACTGCCTTCACCCCTAGTGATCATTGGAAAATGTTCTCAATATCGCTGGATTAAGATATACTACCCTTCATCTTAAAAAAAAAGTGACGCTTTCGTCTTTTCAATCTTGGATAGCTTTAAGTAAAAATATTATTTTCTTGGGACTGAAGAAGTATTATTCTTCCATATACTCAAGTATCTAGAAGTTATATCCTTCAATTTTCAAATAAGAACATATCTTTTCCAGGTCTCCGTTTACATCCCTAAAAATATTAGTTAGAGTTTTGAGGTGTATTTTCCTTTACATATATAGGTAATGGGAAGTACTAAGAGCGAAGCTAGCAGTAGCAGCTAGGTAATGGGAGTACTGAGAGCGAAGTTTTCGTCTTCTACCTCTATGCAAGTGTCAACGTGAGTGTCTGCTAGCTTTATCTGTGAAAATTGAGTTCTATGTTGGCACTATCAAAACCTTATATATCAATAAAGATGATTTTCTTGTCAGGAGAGATGTACTTTTTACCTCACATCGCTTTTAAATCCGGTCTACGAGAACATATCATACTACTAATACTGAAGTAAGCCGCTTACTAATATCCCAGCTCAGAATGGTACTCGCTTACCAGTTTCTTTAGCGTTTAAGCCAAGCGTGTTAGAAAGGTCTGAATCAGGAGACAAAAAGCAACAGATCCTATCTATAAAGTCGTTGGTTGTTGGGAAAAGGATTCTGAAGAAGGAAGAAATGACAACTTCGTCTTTTGTAATGGAGTCTAGCCTTGAATGCTATTAATGAATTCCACGAAATAAGAAACTTATTCTACGATATTAGTTGTATCAGGCAAAGCTTGAGGATCAAGATCTATAGACATGTGTATAGGCGTACTAAATCTGTTTCGAGAAGAGAACACACAACTATGGATTTTAGGCAACTGGTTCACTACACCATTTTTTGCTAGTACTAACGGTTTTTGCGTGTTACGAAAAGGTTGTAACAGCTAAGCACTGTTGTAAAAGAGGTATTACAAACTTTTTAACGGCCCACTAGCCGTTATGAATATCGATTTGCAACTACTTTTGTAACGGTGCTCAGCCGTTACTACATGGAAATTCGTAACATGCCTTAGCCGTTACTAATTATTTGTAACATGGAAGTTGTAACAATGATGAGCCGTTACGATTTTTTTGTAACAACGAAAAATTACTGCTATTCAACATTGATCCTGGTCCAAATTGACAATAATGACCAATCTCGACCTGGTCAACATTGACTGGCAGTTCGTTTTCAGCCGGAAAATACGCCGGAAAGCAATAGTTTCTTCAATCAATTCATTTAAAAAAAAAACACACAAATTTTTCTATGTACCGGCTTTTTTTGTTTGTTAAGTATCATATTCGAAAAAAATACATAGTTACTAAGTTCTGAAGTATCAAACTTCCTAACTTCACAAATTCTTAGAGTTAAATTACTTCCTAGCCATGTTTATATTCATTACGTAGGTGTTTTAAAATGTTTTTCAACATCATACAATTTATGAAAAACTCGTGGTATAGTTTAAGAGATGAATCATTTTTAAGGTTTTACTAGTTATTATCCATAAGGGTATAATTGTAAAAAATATACTCAAACATATTTTCATTTCTTCTTTGCCTTCAAAATTATGCAAACTACAACTAGATCATCTAATTTGGACGGAGGGAGTATATAGAAACAAAACAGTAGATCATCTAATTTGGTAAAAATTATGCTCTAGGTGGCAGAGGGCATTCTCGTCTTTTATTTTAGAATCACTCTGGGCGATGGACTGGCTCAGATCTTTTTGTAGACGATACTAATCTTCTTAAGGGGATAATCCCTGGTTCACATAGTTGCTCTCTTATTTTGAAGAGGATAGAGTTTTTTGCTGTCGACTTTTTGCTTGGCAGCTTTTATTATCGTGTAGCTTTTTTGGTGTATCCGTGGGATATCTTCTCCTAGCTTCTCATGTTACATACACCCAACTAACAACAAGTTACAAATGGGAGTTATCATGTTTACACACCACATCCGTTGTGCTCATTTGCCATCTCTCAAACTCCTCCATCATGAGAAGCATTAGAAAGTAATAGTACTAACCACAATGAATTGAACATACAAGTGAGAGAGGTGTACCTAGAAAATAGAAATGGAGAAGAAATTGCTAGCGACTATTCCAAAGATGAAAGGAACATTCTTAGGCCTCTTCCTACGGGTATGCCAAACACTCATATTTGGCATATATGCACCCACTATGGGTATGCCAAACTGCCAAACTCATATGTCAATATGTTATTCCTGGCATATAGGCGTAGATAGAGACAGAGGTTCCATCCAGCGATAGAGATTACTATCGCTTGTTGACGATAAAGACTTTATCGTGCGATAAAGACTTTATCTCCAGCGATATTCACTTTATCTCCGAGTAATTTTATATATATATAAATTCTCCTTCTCTCCTACTTTTTCATTATTCTAATATATTTTTATATTTAAAGGGTCCCACAAAATATATTATAACACTAAAACTTTTATAAATACCCCACCACACAAACACAAATATATTTTTTATTCATTAGGGTCTCACCAACACAATTAAATATATGTTTTTAATCAAGTTTGGCATATCTACCATAGTGGGGAAACTCATTTGGCATGCCACATGGCATGCCAAACAACATTTTTTTGCCATACCCATAGGAAGAGGCCTTAGGAATTGCATCGTGGGGTTTCCTAATTTTCTGACCAATTCGTAATCCAAATATTTTATTTTGCTGACCAATCTTGAAAACAATGTTTATGCTAGCTACCTACGTTACGTTTCATCTCAACCCAAAGACTTTTTGACCTTCTTTTTGTACTGAATGTGTTTTCCTGTTGACTTGAACATTTCCCAAGCTTAATTGTGTAGGAGGTGGTTTTGGTGTGGTCATATATTGGTGGTGCACACGATGTAGTGATAACCAAAAAGTTGCTTATCTATGTTGAATGGCCAAGAATAAAACCAGTAATGGTGTACATTTTTCTTTTCTCTAAAATGACCTGGATAGTTTTAAGAACGGAAAATGGGTCATTTGTCTAAAAAAATTTAAAACATTCAAATGGGACGAGTAAAAAATTTTATGAAGTGAAAACGAAAAAAAAAAAAGCAAGGATGAAAATGGATTCATCCCTACTTTAAACTTAAAAAAAATAAGAATGACGGAAAATCATCCTCAAATAAAAATAAAAAAAGAAAAATATTTGAAAATGGACGTGAAACCCAGTTACATCCTGCTATTTTTAATTTTTTTATCCATTTTTAAACAAAGATATCTAAATCTGGATTGTCTTTTCACCTAAGGAAATGTTGTTTTTGGTCTTTTTAACAAATTTTGTGTTTTAAGAAATTTGGTAATTGCTGGAGCATCTCTCCGCCACCTCTAGATTCGTCACTGGTCTGATCTGGATGACAAACGCATACTGAGTGTCAAGTATGAATGGGAGAACACGCAATTATTTGTAGGATGGTGACACCCCACGGTGGTTGTGTATTAAGTTTCAAGTTGCCAACTTGCCTCACAAAAGGCTATCCAGATTTAAATAAGGGTGACCAATTCTTATGACGATCAGATGTGGTGGGATCGGATTAAATTATGCCTTGGACTTTACTAGTAAATCACTTCCATTCTTTTTCCTCCGAAACTTCTAAGTTCCTCTCGTATACTTACTTTTCATACGTTGAATTTGTAAGCCTGAATCCAAATTGGTCTTACCTAACGTCAAATTTGGCACCTAAGATTAATATATTAATATATTTTAATTCGTTAAAATATCTCTCATTTCTTGTTTTTTTTTTTTTTTTTTTTTTTTATCAAGAAGAGAGATTTTTTTTTTCTTAATTACTTCCATCATCCATTGAGTTTCTTCTTCTTCTGTTACTAACAAAAAACAAAATGTTCCTCCCCTTCGTCTTCTTCATATTCCTACAGATTATGATCCTCATATCATCTTCATCATCAGCTGAATCATCTACGATCGAGCTGGGTAAACCGGGTTGTCCATACAAATGTGGAAACATTACCATTCCATATCCATTCGGTGATTATCAAAATCAGTGCTCCATGGTTGAAGATGATGCTGATAAGGTATACTACGTCTTTTGCAATACTTCTTATAATCCTCCAAAGGCCTTCCTTGGAATGAATAACGAATTTGAGATTCTAAGTATATCACCAGACATGGAATTTCGTATTAAGAACACCGCCGTAGGTGCCAAATGTTACGATGATCGAACGGGCGAGGTAGTGCTGGATAAACCTTTTAACAAGTTGAATTTTGGAGCTACGCCTTTCACCATCTCCTACACCAAAAATACGTATGTCGGAATCGGGTGTAACGTACTCGGGTTTATACATAACCAGACCGTTCCCAGACCTTGTAGCTCAAAATGTGGGAGCAAGGCGGATGTGATAGAGGGATCTTGCACTGGAAGCGGCTGCTGTGAGGCAATCATCCCAAAGAGTTTGAACTATTTTATGGGGGAGGTAATGGTTAATTCTACATCAGAATATCACAGTCAGTGCAGCTTCGCGTTCTTGGTTGAAACAGGAAAATACACATTCCACGGATCGGATCTGCAACAAGACGGGCGCCTTACTAAACCTGACATGGATTTACCATTGGTGCTTGATTGGGCTATAGGAGCACGGAGTTGTAAAGAAGCGCAAACGATAACACCTAACTATCCATCAGATAGATACGCATGCAAGAATAATACTGACTGCAGCAATGCACCGGATAATCCTGGATATCGTTGTGCTTGTAAGGAAGGTTACGAAGGAAACCCGTATCTCGGATGCCAAGGTATGCAAATGGTGTACTTACCTGAAAATTCATTGTATGCAATCTAGATATATGTAAGTGGCATGATTACCTATGGTATTTCGTATATTGTTTGTAAGTTGATGAGAGCCTATACTAATGCAGATATCAACGAATGTGAGGATGAAAACAACAACCCCTGTTATGGAACATGTACCAATACACTTGGAGGCTACAACTGCTCTGCTTGCCCAGAGGGGAGTACTGGTGATGGGATAAAAAATGGGACTAGTTGCACAGCTTTACCGACAAAAGATGGATTTCCAGTACTAAGAGTTGCACTTGGTACACTTACTGTCTAATTTCAATTAGCTATCTATGATCTATCCTCTATTTTTCAATGATTTAGCAGGCAGTAATTTGCAGTATCAAAACTAGCTAGTGTTAACAAAAATGATAATTTGTGTTGATGCAGGTCTTAGTTTGGGATTATTGTCTGCAATTTGTTGCGGGTTATTCTTATACTTATGCATAAGGAAACGAAAGTTGATTAAACTCAAAGAACAATTCTTTCAACAAAATGGTGGATTACTGCTAAGACAACAGTTGCCTTCAAGGGATGGTGTCGTAGACTCAACAAAGATCTTTACACAAGCTGAACTGAAACTGGCAACTAACAATTTCCATTCAAGTCAAGTGCTAGGAGAAGGCGGCTTTGGTACAGTTTACAAGGGAACTTTGTCTGATAATCGCGTTGTTGCTATTAAGAAGTCGAAACAAATTGATAAAAGTCAAATTGAGCAATTTATAAATGAGGTTCTTATTTTAACTCAGATTAACCATCGAAACGAGTGAAGCTCTTAGGTTGTTGTTTAGAAACTGAAGTTCCCTTGCTTGTTTATGAGTTTGTATCTAATGGTACCCTTTCCCAACATATCCATCAAAAAGGTGGTTTCGAGATGTCCTGGGAAAGTCGCTTGAAGATTGCTACAGAAACTGCAAGTGCGATAGCATATTTACATTCTGCAGCATCTACACCAATTATCCATAGAGATATAAAGTCTGCCAACATATTACTGGATAACAATATTACGTTGCTAAAGTTGCAGACTTTGGAGCATCAAGGCTAGTTCCTTTGGATCAGACTCGCGTAAACACTGCTGTTCAAGGCACATTCGGGTATCTGGATCCAGAGTACTTCCATTCTGGAGAACTAACTGATAAAAGCGATGTGTATAGTTTTGGTGTAATGCTGGTCGAACTCTTGACAGGACTAAAACCAGTTAGTATGGAAAGACCAGAAGAACAAAGAAGCCTTACAAGCTATTTTCTTTCTTTAGCCGAAAAAAATGAAGAGTTCAAGATCATTGATGCTCCAGCGGATGAGGGGCACTTGCAACAAGTTCTTGCAGTCATAGTAATTGCAAAGAAATGCCTCAGGTGGAAGGGTGAAGAAAGGCCACCAATGAAGCAAATTGCAGCAGATTTACAAGTTCTGGCAAAGTTCAATTCAGTTGGATGGGATTCTCAACCTCTGTCCTTTGAAGAAACTACAGACTTACCACCTGAGATGAATAACCTTTACAGTAAAATTCCATCAAATTTGTTCGACCATTCCAGCAAGTACACTTTAGAGACAAATGTTGACCTCTCCATGATGATTCCTCGATGAAATTGCATAAAATTGCATACAGGCCAACTTAATTTTTGCAGGAGTAATCATTCAATGTGTTTTCCAAATTCAGCTAGCAAATTATGTGAGAAGTTTTATTTTGATTAACAGTTGTGCACATACAAATACAATTCATTTTATTTTAATTGTGGTCTCTTGCAATAATTCCATAACCCACAGACAACCAGGATTTCCAAGTGCATCATCACAACAAAACAGCACATAACCTGACAGTGTCTATAACCAGTTAACCACCTTCATGGAGAATCCTTCATTGAAATCAACAACACAAGGTTTTTCGTTACAAACAAAACTCTGTTCTTTTTAAAGCGGAGCTCTCTCACTGTGGCACAAGCTGCGATCATCCATATCTTCTTCATGGCAGGACTTTCTGACAGGCAAACTTCAGAACATCATCATTGTGCACAAGCTGCAGTCATACATGTAGCATAAATGTCAAGAGTGATTATCAATAATAACGTAAATCCGTGAATAAATATCAAAAGAGAGTCCGCCAATAATCATACGCTCCACAAAAATGAAAACTTCATTGTGCAAACAGTAAACTTTCTACTAAAAAAGAACAAAATAATTACGAGCCTTCAGAATGTAGTCGATGATTATGTAGACTTTCTAGCAAGTCTTATAAACTTTGTAAAGCACAACATAAGCAAAGAGTATAAATTTTGAGTTGCTTTTCAAAATTGCATATGAATTCTGTAGATGTAGAAAATCCTACTATTACATCCAAAGGATCTCAAACATACACAAAGAAGTAAAACAAGCAAGAGAAATAGAAGAACACAAGATATCACGTGGTTCGGTATGATTACCTACGTCCACGGGGTAAAAGTATGATCTTATTACTTTGTTCACGATTACAAGATGGATGATTCTCTCGCTACCGTCACTGTACCGTTGAAGCCGTATATTCGATAGGTCGATGGGATTAAGATGTCATCAGATAACTCCATTATTTTGAAGGTATCGTAAAAGAGGACCTCTACTGAACTGTCGCTGTCCATTAGCATCCTTAGGACACCCCATTCTTCGATAAGTAAGGTTATCACTAGGGGATCTCCATGTGCTTAACCATTCGACGGGACGTCTTTTGCTGAGAAAGTGATCGGATGCATCATCCAAGGTTCCATGGGCAGAGTCTTGGCCACATTGAATATTTCCTTTCCCGCTCGATCTCTTTTATGAATCCTTGAAGTGATACCGGTACCCAAGTCAAACCCCTGAGTTGCCGAGTGCGAGATAGTATTTGATAAGCACGAAAGTGCGACACATTTTCACCCATAATTACATTAGCTAGGACTCATTGTTTCTCTCTAATAAACTTGTTTTCGTTATTTTTAGAAGAATAAGCTCTTGTGGAGATTTGGCTTGAAAAATTGTTATTTGCAACCTGGAGGACAAGTGTTATTCGGACTTTCAAACTTGGTTAAGGGGCACCTCAATTACTAAGGGGCGCCAGTTGCTAAGGGGTACCCTATTTACTAATTAACACATGTTGCTATTCACACTTCAAGACACAGATAAAGGGGGACCTTCTTCTCCGTTTGAACATTCGGCTTAGTGGGAAAAATGGTGGAAGAAAAACAATGACAAGTCTCGGAGTTACTCGCGTTATTTCCTGGGAAGATTTTGGCGAGATATTCAAAGGATTTTCAAAAGTTTGGATTGATATTATCCCGTTCGACTAAAGCAGAAAGGTAATAGAGTTAATTTGGAAATAAGAGGAAAGATCTCACGTGATTTTTATAAACATGGAATACGATTAACTCGTTATTCCGTTTGATTTGCTTGGAGTTATTGGCGAGATTCTGTGAAGATATTTGACGCGTAAGAGAAGAAAGAATCAGCAGAATATCAGAACTTTATGTCAAAGAAAGGAACGAATATTTCGAAGTTAATTCAAAGATTTGTTGGAGGAGATAATATCCTGAGAGTTTACTCTACATTGGTTGAAAGATATTTGACATCATGTTTTGGTGTAGCGGATGAGGAAAGGAGAATAAAAAATCTTCGTAATTTGCAGTGAAAAAGGGAAAGAAGATAATGGGTATTAACTCGCCTGATTTGATGTCCTGTGGAGTATAAATACTATGCTGGGGAAGCTGAGAAGAATATAGAGAGTCTGGGGAGGTAACAGAAACGGGAGAATCAAATTGCAGAAATTTTTGCTGCTGCTGTTCCAAGAACACCAAGAACATAAAGTCGAGAAAGCACTGTCGCTAATAAACCGTGGTTTATTCCGGTTTTGCAACAGAGCTTTCCGACTGCTGAACAGTGACTACAGCACTTTTGTTTTATCGCATACTGTAACAGAGGATTGCAACACTTCTTAGCTGTTGTAAATTCCTGGTTTATTTGATTTTTATCCTTTTCATCATTTGCAAACACTTTTGAGCCATGAATAAATATTTTAAGTGTGTTTTCGACGTGATGAACTAAACCCCAACATCGGGTCGACGGAGGAAGCCGAACTTCACACATGGGTGAATTTATTTTATTTTCTATTTGACATTTGCATTATTTTGAATAGAATTATGATTTGATTAAATTGGTTGTTATTCAATTAGATAGGTTATGCTTTGTTTAGATAATCTATGCTTAGGGGATACAATTAATCTTTTGAGAGTCTACCTTGGCAAAAATAAGAGTCGGTGTTATTTTGTTTATTGAGCTTTAATTGTTGAGAATAAATAAATTGAACCTATTGATATGAATTCGGTGGAATCCTAGGCCGAGTAACTTTCTAGCCTTTGTTTATTATTCTCATTAGACCTTTAAGAATTTGTCTTACATGGCGAAGGAAACGGAATCTTGATACTTACTAAAGCTAAGAAAATGTGATGTTTATAGCGCTAGTTGCGTCAGTTTGTTTTTAGATTAATTTTGGTTTATTTTTTTATTTTGTGGATTATTTTCTTTCCTTTTATGCGTTTCTTTTATATTTCTTTTAGGGAATTTTTGAGGATGACTTCTTACGACGTCACTGCTGATAACTTGTTGGCCGAGAATATGTGCGTGAGAAATTCAGTGTTGTCGGAAGCTTTCATGCGAGGATGGCGGCTTTCTTTGGATATGTCGTGGGCAATGGTATGGAGTTTACTGCTCCACATGAGGTAGGAGTGAAGAATCATGAAACTATTTATGAGTGTGGGATGAATATCGCAACCTGCCTCCGCTCAAGGTAGTGAACAACGACCTCGCGAGAGAGTCGTGAGAGAGTTAGAAGAATGACGACCTGGATGACTGACGAGAGAAAGTACGTACATTGCTTAGGAGTTAAGTGTCGCAAGAATGAACATTTGGTTAAGTGACACTCGTGAGACATCCAAATTAAAGGGCAAATTTACTTGGCCATTCACTATGTAATACCCTATATAAAGGGATGAGTATGTCTGTTGTAGGAGGTTCTTTTTGAATTGGAGAGCAAGTTAGTAAGAGAGAGAAACTTTGTGAGTGTTCGTAATTTCTCAAGTGTAATTCTGATATCCTGTGGGCATTTGAGTAAATAATACAAAAACATTCATAATTGGTTCATCTTCCAATGGACTAATTAAGCAAAGCCAGTAAGGGTGTAGTGTGGGATTTCTGCGAAAACGGCAGGACGAGCATGAAGTAATCACTCGGGCTACGTACACACCATTTACTAAGGAACCGGATCGGACTCCATTCCCACCAAAGTGTACGTTGCCGACCTTCCCATCCAGGTTTGACGACACAGGTGACGCAGAAGAACATGTCAAAATGTACGGCATGTCTCTGTTACAATCTTTCCAACGAGCCTCGAAGGTGAGGCGAAGGAGTGGTTTTACACCTTGCCTGATGAGTCCGTTGGAAATTATGTTGCCTTAGTGAAACCTTCTGAAAGTTACATGTACAACAGTATAGCTCGACCCAGTCAATAAGCTCTTTACTAGCACGAGATTTAAGGAACCATTGGTCTCTAACCAATAGATGGAGAAAAGACATTGTCGACATCGGAAAATGGGTCGATCAACAAATCTTCGGGTTCGAAAATTCATTAGGAAAAATCAGGACCCTATTTGGATAGCAATATACACCGAGAAACCCAAACGTTAAGGGAAATCGGGAAAATGCAAAGAACACTACATCGCCCTAGAAAAAAATACGGGGAAGGAGCACGGGATCGGGGAATACAAGAAACAAGCACTTCGGTAGAGGCGATCTCACGAGAGAGACCCAAAGCGATTAGGAAAAGGCCGAGCACACCACATCAAGGGTCAAACAAGAAAAGTTGGGTGAAAGGAAAGAAGCCTCACCACGAACCCATAACTTACACTCCACTAAATGCACCATTGGAAGAAATATTCAAGGAAGTGGAAAAGAGGAACGACATCGAGATGCACCAGAAGACGAGAGGAATCGTATGATGAAACAAGGAAACCATCCCAAGTTTTGTCATTACCACCGATGTCACGTGGCCATTGACCAATGATTGCTTGGAGGTAAAAGATATCGTCAACATCTGATTCCGAGATGGATACTTGCGACATTTTGTCAAGACATCACAACACCAGTTCAGACGTCTGAAGTACATCAAATAAGAATCAATCGAGGTACCCGGTTGCACCGTAACACTACCTCGCACTCGGAAACTCCAAGGGTTTGACTTGGGTGAGGTATCACTCAAGGATTCATAAAGAGATCGAGTGGGAGGAAATATTTAGCGTGGCTAAAACTACCCCATGGAACCTTGGATGATGCTGGCGGTCTTTCTGACAAAAAGACGTCGTCAAATGGTCAGCCCCATGGAGATCCCCAGTGGTAACCTTATCAAGAATGGGGTGTCCAGAAGGATACTAATGGACAGCGGGAGTTCAGTCGAGGTCCTTTTTACGATACCTTCAAAAGAATGGATTTATACGATGGCATCTTAATCCCTGTCGACCTATCAAATCTACGACTTCAACGGTACGTGTAGCGGTACCAAAGGGGAGAAGTCACCCTCGGAGTCTCGGACGGGGAAGGGTATTTAGACACACTACCACATACATGTGGTCGAGCACTCGTGTCACCTTACTGAAACAATCCTTGGTAGACCAACAGCTCGCGAGGAATCAAAGTGGCATCGGCGTACCATCAAAGACTGCGGTTTTCCATCCTACCGAGGGTAGTGGAGGTGTTGGGCGACCCCGGCAGCGGGACAATGCGTACGAGATAGACATCCAACAAAATGAAGAAAGGCGATCAAGAAAGCGCCAAGAGAAGAACAAAGCTAAGGAGATCATGGCGGGAGAAGAACTAGAAAAAGTGATATCACAAGCCATCAACACCTATGAAGCTGGCGAGGAAAGGAGTCTTATAGCAATCAAAGGAGCCGACAATAGTCGATGAACCGAAGTCCAATTTCTCGGCCTTAGAATCTACTCGACAAATTAATTTAGGCGAGGAAGAGCCTAAAATGGTGGGAGATAGGGACTCTATTGGCGGATGAACAAACACGACAGTTGATAACTCTTTTAAAAAGAACACATGGACGTGATCGTAAATGCACGATATGGAGGAATTGACCCAGTATGCTCACATCACTTGAGAATAGACCCCAAGTTCAAGCCGATCCGACAAAAGATGAGGAGGTAATTGCAGAGCTACAAGTAAGCGGTGGAGGCCGAACTAGAAGCTACAAAGTAGGGAATTATCGAAAGGCTCAATATCCACAATGGATATCTAACATGGTGATAGTCCTAAAGAATGGAGGTGTTCGGGTTTGCATCGACTTTAGCGACTTGAACAAAGCTTTCTGAAAGATAGCTTCCCCCTCCCCAGCATCGATCAGCTACTAGAATCCATAGTTGGATACAAGGCAATAACACTCATGGATGAATACTCGAGGTATAACGAGATCCTGGCCCTTGAGGACAAGACCACACATCTTTCTTCACACCCGAGAGGGTTATATTGTTATACCAAAATGCCGTTTGCTGGGAGGAATTTGAGAAGCGCTACCTGCAAAGGTTAGTCAAAGACATGTTCGAAGACAAGATACACAACACCATTGAGGTATATGTGGAAGACATCTTGGTCAAGAGAAAGGTGGCCACCAACCACATCGATGACTTCGAGACATATTTCTAACCATGAGAAGATACAAGATGAGGGTGAACCTGCTCTAAGTGCACCTTGCAGGTTACCTCGAGCAAGTTTCTAGGGTACATAATTCTTACGACAAAGGTATCGGGCTTCACCTTAGATAAGATCGTATCAATGAGAATTCATCACATGACGATTAAAGACGTACAACGGTGAAGCAGAACTTGGCAGCCTTGGGGAGATTCATCTCTCGATCATCCGAAAAATGCAAGGACTTCTTGGGACGTTAAGGAAAGGAGAGAAGTTTAAATGGACAAGGAATGTGAAGAACTTTCCAAAAGATTAAGCGGCATCTCGCGAGGCTTGCCGGTGTTACAAAGTCTCGACCCGAGGAGGTGCGACCCATATCTCGGGCGACCCAGTTATGCCATTAGTGTTGTCCTAGTCGAAAACGTCGGAGGAGAAGAAAAGCCGGTGTATTTCATAAGCAAAACCATGAACAAATGGAGAAGAACTACACTAGAATCGAGCAAGCGATATTAGCCTTGGTATTTGCAACACAAAAACTCAGGACGTATTTCCAAACTCACATAATTTGGTTACTCACAAAATCCTCCATAGAATCAATACTCGATAATGCATCCAGGTCGGAGCGGATCTCCAAGTGGAGTGTACAGATCAAGCACTTCGATATTTTCTACGAGATGAGAACAATGATTAAAGCACGAGCGGTGCCGACTTTCCTGAGCTTTCCTTGAGCGACGAAGATGGTAGAAGACATCCCTGGAATGGAGGAAGACCAAGAGGATCCATTCGACTTTCTCGAGACTGGAATCAGACACGATGGGAAGTTTTGTGGATGGATCATCCAATAAAGACTTGAGTCAGAGCCTCGGATTGGTCTTCACTACGCCAAAGGAAAAAAGATGGTCCACTCGTTTAGACTTGAATTTAAGGAAACCAATAATGTCCCTGAATACGAAGCCGTGATACATGCTCTGCGCTGATAGTGGAGATGGGGATTCAAGACGTAAGACTAACAAGTGACTCCCAGTTAGTCGTCATACAGATCAACGGGCAGTATGCTATACATGACCCCATGTTACAAAAATATTGGGAACTCGCCCAATCTTACATCGGCCAGATACCAAACATCAAGCTTCGGCATATCTGTAGGAAAGATAATCGCCACTCGGACGCTCTAGCATACATTGATTCCATGCTAACGGATGCAAGTGTTGAAGGCATCGGAGTTATGAGAATCTTAATGACATCGATACGAGACAGCGTACATCGGCGCGCATGTGGAAAGCAACTACGACCGTCGGTATAAAGCCGATGATTGGCGAAAACCTATCCACAGTATCTAGAGGCAGGGAGAACTGCCCAAGGAGATCGAGAGATCAACAAAATCAAAAGCAAAGTGACATATGAGCTCAGAGATGGCATTACGTACGGAAATCATACCTAAGGCCGTTACTAAGATGCCTAAGCAAAGAAGAGGGCATACAATTACGAGCGAATTACATTATGGGGACGCGGGAAACCACAACTCGGGCCATAGCCTAGCTGCACGGGCCAAGCCTATGGGCTATTTCTGGCCTTACATGAATGAGGATACAAAGCATATGGCACTCATCTGCGGACGAATGCGAAGTTCGGAAAAAAGATACACGCCCGGCCGGTGGCGTTAAACTCGGTAATCATCCCTGGCCTTTCGCCAAATGGGGGGAATCGACATCGTGGGACCATTGCATATCGGATCGGGGCAGAGAAAATCATTAATTGTGGCTACCGACTACTTTACTAAATGGGTAGAGGCCGCTCCATTAAAGTATATTCGGGATAAAGATGTTTTTTGATTCATTTGGGAGCACATCATCTGTCCTTTTGGGGTGCCAGCGGCAATCATCTCGGATAATGGAAAACAGCTACAGGGCAAGAATATCGACTTGTTATTCAATACATATAACATTCGAAAGAGTAAGTCCACACCCCTTTACCCTCAGAGTAATGGACAAGCTGAGATCACAAACAAAACCATCGCCGACAACCTAAAGAAGAAGCTTGACGGAGAATACAGGGAATGGTGTGAAGAGCTTTACAACATTTTGTGGGCCTATAGGACAACTCGTATAGAGGCAACCGGATTATCGCCTTTCATGTTAACATATGGGACCGCAGCTATTCTTCCAACGGAGAGGCGATGATACCTACAACAAGGACCGAGGCGTGGAGACGAAACATCTCGGCGAGATCTTATCACGACCAAGCTCGGCGACATAGAAGAAACAAAGAAATGTCCTTACAAAAGATGGAAAATTACCAACGAAGAATACAACGAGAGTATAACAAAGCGGGTCCGACCAAAGAGTTCCAGCAAGGGACAATTGTGTGAAGGATCTACCCCGATTATGAGCGTGATAAAAAAGGCGGAAAACTAGCGGCACGGTGGGAGGACCCTATACTATTGTCGAGAAGGTTGGTGAAGGAGCCTACAAGATACTAAAAACCGGACGGAACACCCGAGCCACGACCGTGGAATGCTAGCGACTAAAGCTATATCACCCCATGAGAGCGGTATGATATATTGTCATTTATTTCCTTGAAAGGCCACGTGGGGTTGGAAATGTGACAATTGCGTCTAAATGGCGTTTCGAACAGAGGCGATGGCGTGTGCAAGTGTCGGGGTGGCTTACACTCGAATGGTCGTTTCGAACCCGGGGCGACGGCATTGTGCAAGTGTCGGGGCGACTTACATTATGACGGGCTATTCGAACTCGGGGCGACGGCAGTGTGCAAGTGCCGAGGTAGCCCTAGGGCCCTAGTGGTTGGAAACCGGTGGCCGAGGTGTCGAGGCATGAGTACTCGGCGGTCGAGCGATGCAACATTGCTCCCCCTCGCAAGTGGCGGAATCACTTTCTCAAGAAAGTTAATTGATAACTTCTTGGGATATCGATCCCCATAGAACTTAGGGCGGACCAAATACCCTACCACTAGATCTTGAAAGACGGTGATGAGATACCTCAATCGGGACATGGCATTGGGCCAGATGACCTCCTGTTGAGTGTGTTCGTGAACGGCATTTATGCTAAGCCCGATCTACTCATTTTTATGCGGATACACAAGTTAAGTAAAAATAAAACCACATTCGTCGGCACAACACAAGTAAGAACATTAACGTGAACAACAATGTCGAAAGCAAGGAAAACAACCGATTATTGGCGACGGCACATAAAAGAAAATGTATGAGAAAATAAAGGTGTTCGAGCGGATTACAACCGTGTGCAAGGCGAAATAGCAGCATAGCAGCTACAAAGATGAGCCTACTCTTTGGGAGGAGGCGATCCAGGAACCACCTTCTTGGCAAAGCAGTCGGCCCGCTTCTTATCAAGAACCGTCTTTACATGACTTTGACCACAGTAAGAGGTTCATCATTAAATTTTGCCTTTTCGGTAGCAAGGTCGAGTGTCACTGCATTGATGCGCCTCGGCGGTGGCCACCTGCCGAGTAATTGAGCTTCCCTCGCCGGCCCAGCTGCGTCTCCTTCCCCTTCAATCGGGCATTCTCCTGCGCCAACGATGCCACCTTCCTTTGCTCGTTTGTCAAAACACGGGAGTAGTCAGTAACATAACAATAACATCAGGACAACAACAATGAAAACACAATACAAGGGACACCACCTTCAAGTAAAGGGGTGACTACTCTGCCCGTTCTCTTCGGACTCAAACAAGCTACACTCTCAGGGAAGATATCTTAGAGGAAAGTGCTAGATAGCGTTGCTCGTTAAATTCATTGGAGGGTAAGTATTTATTATGATCATTCCATTCGGCTCTCTGTAGGAGTGTGCCCTATCTGCCAAACTTGAGAAGCGAGCTTGAACCCACTCTAACTCCTCGAGAGACTCTCTTAGATTTTCTAAACTTCTCAAAGAAGAGATTCTTGGTTACACTTTTGTGACACTCTTCTCCCCAGAATCCTAAAGGCGATCTGCGTGCAAATACCGGACTTGAAGCCTTAACCGTCCACATTGACTTTCTAAGTTATCGGCCAACAACGTCTTATCGGCAGCGATGCCCTGGAATCGAGATAAGCTCGCCCTAAGATTATCCATCTCCTCGGGGACGTACTCAAAAAGTCACATAACGATCTGAGATGGGTTTGAAGGCTTTCAATCTCGGTTTCAGGCAGTCAATTTTGTCATCCTTATTGACAATCCTTTGTTGTAAATTGAAACATGGCCCCATTCTATATCAATCTCCCTCTTGACAAAGCGATACCTCGTGCGACATCGACCTCCATACTAGAAGTTTGGCTAGGAAGGTAGTACTAAATTCGGGATATTGGAACTACTGAGAATCAATCATAAACACTTGAAGATAAATAAATACCTTGATTCTCGGCTAGTTGCTTCCACATCCCCGGGATCGGCTCGTGCTCTTCTGTAATAAAGAGGCGAAGGCCCTCTCTCTCAGCGATCTCCCTTAACGGCGAATGGCGGCGTTTAACATCGAGTGATTGATATCATACAAACACCAACGGCATTAGCACCTAGCCCAGGGCGTGAACGCATAACACAGTCAACACAAGTTACCGGCGGATCGAAAGTGCTCTTTAGACCAGCATCATACAACGGCAGCCTTAATCTTATCTTCATCAGAAAGAGAGGAAAATTCGGGAGAAATAAGAGCTCCTAGGGAGTTGCAAATAGGAATGAGACGGTAAAAGAGGTGGTACGCCGAGTTAGGAACCACAGGAGAAATGGGCTCCAGCAACTCGCTCCCAGAAGTGAAGTTCTCTTCATCACGAGTAACCAGATCATTTCCACCACCACCAGGCTTCTCCATTTGCTTCTGCTCCTCTTCACCACTATTGACCTCGTCCTCTCCATCAAAAATATCCTCATCATCATCACCATCGATTCAAGATACACAACACCGTCGGCAAGAACAATCCCTTTACCCGGTCAAGCTCTTTGGGGCATTTTTTCAAGGGGCATATAAGTCGCCCTTAGTCTCCTTGCCCTTACCCCTTCCCAATAGGCTTCCCACCTACGAGGGTAGACTTAGAAACATCAAGAAGTTTTACGGCGACTTCCTCGGAAATGCGATAAAGGCGGCCCCGATCCTCGAGATCCTCACCATCTCGCCGAAGCACCTCCGGCTCTGTCAACTCTCGGCTTACGCACATGAGCCGATGTCAGGAAACCATTCAAAGAAAAAAATAGGGGCAAGTACATGTACTGCAATGAGAGAGCGATATATTTATTACCTTCCCTGTCTCCTCCTCGGCTCTGCGCCAGAACCCCTATCCCTCTTCCAGGCGGGACTGAAGGAACACTCTGGGACTTAAGTTTGTAAACACCAAAAATTAAAACATCACCCTACTAGTCACCAGGCGATCAGCTAAATCAAAAACCGGAAACACACTTGCGATCAACGTTGACTACCCGAAGGGATAAGATTCGGTAGGAGAAGGAAACCCTGCCGCTCATAAGAGGACCGAGAAATAGCTAAAAGAACTCGGTCCCAAGCGCGTCACCGTGTATGACGGGCATGTTTGTTGGAACTCTTCCCCTGGGATCTTCGTCCAATAAAGCTTCTTAACACCTTCGGGAAGAGTCTTATGGCGATGAGGGCTAACATGACAAAAACGGCGAGATCACCATTGTAGCGGTCCGCTTCGATAATTATCAGCCAAAACTAGCAGGAGTATAGTCGCCCGCAGAGAAGAATCGTAGGTGGACCAAGGAGTAGGAGTACATTCACCTCGAATCGTCTCTCCTACTCGGATAGGATTCGAAAGGTGTTGCCATTCCATTGAGCCAAAGCACGGGACGACGGATCTTAGAAAGCTTCATACCAAAACGGACGGCTAGGATCATACAAGGAAAACGCAACTTAGAGCTCTAATCGACCTGGTGATGATGGTCGCCTCGGCCGAGTGCGGAAACTTCATAACATCATCCTTCTTCAAAACGCCTTTTTGGCCGAGCAAGAGCCTCGACGTCATAGCCATGGAGGTTGAACTCATCTTTCAATTGTTGGATAAACTTGCTCATCCGACAAGTCTTTAAGCAATTCTCTTATCAGTCCACATGAAAAGGAAGAAGGATTATCGAGAAAAGATGGAATCCAAAGCACGATGGTCATGCTTAGAAGGGCTCTCAACAACAAATAAGGAATCAAGCGGCACACCGTCTTCATCGGAGAAAAGACATAACTCACGCACCTCTTTTCCGTCATGGAATGGGTTGAAGAACGCCATGGAAGTTAGTCGAAGAAACGGCAGGAAAAGCGAAGAAACGGCGAAAGGAAGTTCGACAGCGGGAAACGAAAAAACGGCGACAAAGCTAGATGAGACTTGAGATATGGAAAAGGGAAGGAAGAAAACTTGTCGGAAAGTATGGCCAGTACGATGAAGAAGAAGCGGAGAAAACGAGAGAAAGGAGGGAAAAGAAAGCTGAGGAAAGAATGAAAGAAAAACCAAAGGTTTAAGGGTGGACTTATAAACCCCATCTGTTGTACCTGCAGAGGCGGCGGAGAAGGTAAACGAGGTTGCAATAACTAAAGGGGTGGGGAACGGCATGCGCGAGCCGGCATGGTCGAGAGACGTGTGAAAGACGAGGCGGTTTCTTCCCTCGTGTCGACCCTGAGCGGAAGAAGGGGGCATAAATGTAGGTGTAAATAATCCCACGGGGACGGTGGAACAATCCTAGGCAATGGCATACCAAGGAAATAAGCACTAGAAGTCTTTGAATCACCTCACCAAATCCGAACGAGAAAAGAGGGACAAGACGGCCGTGAGGTCGACATAAAGGGAGAAAAAGTTAGGATGTGGCGCTCGCCGGAGTACGAGAACAATAAATGCCTTTGTGACGAGTTGGTGAAGAGATAAGAAGAGCTCGGTCAAAAACCTAAAGGGCGATATCGGTCATCTCCACCAAATAAGCGACATCGGGTAATGGGATATCGAAGGGGACATCACTCGGCTCGGCTAAATATCTCGACACTGAGCGGAATATCGTAAAACATCAGCTGATGCATGAGAAGAACATCAAGGAAGCTACATCAGGCCCAACATCGTAGTCTTGGATGTATCATCTGTGACTATAAATAGAGACTATGTGGAGATGTAAAACTCAAGTAAAAGTGAGGAAAGAGAGCACACCTAGAGTATTGAGAGAGAAGCATTCATCTTGTAATCTTGAACCAAGTAATAAGATCACCCCTTTACCAGTGGGCGTAGGTAATCATCTTAGAACGCGTATGTCTTGTGTTCTTCTATTTCTCTTGCTTGTTTACTTCATTGTGTATGTTTGAGATCCTTTGGATGTAGTGGTAGGATTTTCTACATCTACACTTACTATGTTCGGTTTCTAGTTTCTAACTACCGACACTAAAACCCTCATAAAACTAATTTCACGCGATTAGGCTGTACATTACATTTTCTAAGCAAAGTAGACTCGATTAAACTAATCGGTAACGATTTTATTTAACAAGTATGGGAGCTTAAAATGTGACTAGCTAGCATGTAATATCATTAATGAACAATGTAAAGTCAATTTATATTAAAATCTTAAGTTACGAATTTGTTGCTTCCTAGAACTTATCTTACTAGGGGACAGGAGATGCATTTATCAGTGGAATAAGATATGGGTTATGTTGTTATAGATCTAAATTCCACTAATATATTTCACTTCATTAAATCCACTACCGGTTTCAGAATTTTTTGTCTTATTCTTCCTTCTTATGTCAGTTAAACTTAGCAGTACTATCAAACCCTCTCTGGCAACAAATAATCAGATCCCAAACCTAGTTGAGCTGACCTTCTCAATCAGAACAAAAATAATAAGAACATCTAAAAATCCACGTGACTTGATTATTATTTAATAGTTTAAAGTGAACTCCTTGGACTTATGTCAAACCAAAAGTAACAAGCTTGGTAAAGGGGCGGCATGAATTGGTAGAGGGGCGGCAAGTGTGATAGCAATGTCCCTCTTATTGGTTAGGGGGTGTTCTATAGGGATGTAGATTGACTAGATTACCCTTTCACCTTAAATCAGCAAAATCAAATCAATTTTTTTTAACCTAATGAATCAAAAAAAATCAAATGGAGTTTTTTCATCTTCTTCTTCATCTTCTCTTCTCCTCCATCAATCCTAACCTCCATTAAAACCGAAAATTTCATCGTCTTGATTAATCGGCGATTTGAAAAATGTTTGGAAAAACCCAGTTAGGGTTTAGTTTATCGTGTTGAATTTAAGTTAATTTTGTATCAAAAATTAGGGTTTGTATGAAAATTGAAATTGAAATTTGCAGGTTTATGCGAGTTACTGGTTGGTAATAACTCAATTACCAACCGTACTTTTGTATTAGTTGAAGAACATACGGTTGCTAACAACCTAAATACTGAGCCGTACCTCAAAAAATTGAGAATTAGGTTTAGATACGGTTGGTACGAAACCTTAGTTACCAAGCACCTAGGTTCGGTTGGTAACTTAATGAAAGTTACCAATAGTATATCATCCCGAATGTTAAGAATTTTGAAGTAGTGATGTACGGTTGAAACTATAGATGACTTACCAACTAGTAGTTTTAATTACGGTTGGTTTGATTCCTTTTTATGAACCGTAATTAGTTACGGTTCGTATCCAAATTTTCTAAAACCGTGCTTGGTATTACGATTGGGTTTCCCCAAATTGAACCGATTCACGGTTGTATAACTTATTTCCAGTAGTATGTTCTTGAGAAAATTTTAAAAATTTGATCTTTTTACATACTTTAGATAATTTTGATCAACAAAAAAGCTAATGGGAACTAATTTTGATCACTCACCTCTAATTTGCCCACTTGAATCACTCATTTTGGTTGAGTGAATCAAAATCTAGGTTTTCACAAATATCACATAATTTTTATTTTTTATAACTCTAAAAATCTAATTTTAGAGTTATTATAAGTGAAAATTGATTATCAAAACACTAATCTTGATTATCAAACACTAATCTTGATTATTAATAATAAGGGTTAATTGGTCATTTCCATTTTTTTTAATAAGGGGCACTTGAATTTACTAATGACTTTTTATCTTATTGGTTTTAGCTCTCTGCAGATTCCTGCCCCTTTACCAAGATTGATAAGTAACTCATGCTTCACCCATTGCTTGCTAGCTAGGTTCGTGTTGTATTCCTAGGCAAGACCTCTAGTCTATATAAAAGCTCGATGCCTGAGTCAACTGTCGATAAGATCAGAAGATGGCCGTGGAACCTTAATTTGCTACTTGTGAAAATATTCATGGCTTTCACATCTTTTGAAATCTCATTCGTTTAATTTTACTCTTAGAGCCACAAATGGTGGTCCTAACTCAGAGACTATGCAAGCCATTCAAACATCTAAGACGTGTGACCCAGGAAATTACATCAATAACTGATAACAGATTTAATTTTATGGGTGTTAAAGTAATAAGTTCTAACAATTTTAATATTCGTAGCTAACATGTTTTTTTTTTTAGCAGATCTTTATTACCGGCTATACATACATTACAGACGAGTCGTTGTACAATGCACATGCATTATTGGTTTCGCTCGTTTCGCTCTCTAGTCTCTTTGCAGTTTCACACTTGTGGGCGGGGACAATGGATGATAATTTATGAAACATCAAGTAGATACCAACTGGGCCTAAAAATCTGTGTTCCATCATATATTATTAATAATGCATGTAAAAAATAAAATCATAAAAATCCAGGGTAAACTTGTGTGATAAAAAGCCCAAAGGTCAAATGTTAGGATTCATTAAAGCACAAATCTTAAAAGTATTAAATTGATACAAAAATCAAATTTTAAAAATTGATACAAAAACCCTAAATTTAAAATTGGTTTAAATCAAATTTTTATGATGAAGCCAAAATTAGTTCGTCGAATTCATGAGGTTTTAAGTCAAAATTTTGTTTTTTTTGGGGTTTTTGTATTCTTTTGTTTTGGCGAGTTTTTGTGGATGAATAGTGACCTTTGGGATTATAAGCTGGCGGGCCCAGAAGCATAGACTATATATGGTGATTTGTCCACAGTTTTTTTTTTTTTTTTTTGCAAGTAATGTAAAGCTAGTTTAGTTTTGCACATCGACAACCTCAACCGTTATTTTACTCACGACCATGATCAGTTAAAGCTCCACTGCATATTTGAAAAGGAAGTGTTTTCAATTTCTTCTCTCTCTTCGTACGACTCCCTCTCTCTAACATCCCTTCTGAGCGTCGTTTCTCTATTCCCGTCAGTGCCTTCAGCTAGTCATCATCCCTTCTGAGCGCCGTTTCTCTATTCCCGTCGGTGCCTTCAGCTAGTCGTTGGGCTGTCTGTTAGTGCCCAACGACTATTTTCTACCAGAAAATTATGTTGGATCAATCGTAAATACTCTAATCTCACTTTCTATTTCTGAGTTTTTGGTCTTCTTGGATCTATGTAATTGCAATCTTTCTATACTCTCTTCAACTCGATTCTTTCTCTAGTATTTCTATGGCTCTATTATCAAAAATCAATGTTTTTCCGGCAACATCTAACCCAAATCACAATGGAACTATTCCTGAGGTCGAAAGCAGGAAAATCACTACAATCACTACAATCTCTGAAGTCTCGATCAGCGATAAAATCACAGATTCTGTAAATATGGAAGCTGGAATTTCCCCTTCCATGGAGTTCTCTCAACAACAGAAATATATAGAAACATTGTTTCTACACTCCCAAAAAATCCATTGCAACAATGGCAATACATCACACTATGCTGCTCCTAATATATCTCTCTTTGAAGATTGCAAACCCGTTATCCATCTAATTTGGAAGAAATTTCTCAGTAAAACTCTCAAGCACTTCTGGTTAATATCGCTGACAAAAATCGCTACACCCAGCTCAATCTCTAGAAGATGGAACTTCTACAAATCATACTACCTATTTCACTATCAAAGGAAGTTTTCACACAGAATTGAGCAGGTAAAATCTATTGGTTTATACCATTATAACCCTCTTATGTTACTCTGTACTCAGTTTTTGCATAGCATTCTTAATGTCTCTCAACCTCTTTCCCTTACTCTAAATCCTAGCATTTCTTACTTAATCCACAATTCCCCTCCCCCTATAGCTCTACCTATCATTATTATATCCTGCATAAGTTATCAAGCAAGCCTAGGACTGCATTTCAATGTTAAAACTTCTTGTTGGCTACACCACATTACCATACTCAAAATAATAGTTATGAAATTACCCAACATCCTAAGTACAACCATTTGGTATACAGTACATAGTATTCAGATCAAGCATTCAAATATTAAAACCAAAAAAGAAATTCATGTTCTACATCCCAAGAAAACCCAAAAAGAAAACATATCCTCACACCTCTCTGAGTATTGTTATGAAAATTACCGGTTTAGATTGCACTAGCATCCCCAGATGCGACCGTAGTTTCACTTGCAGGAACTGGAGCAGCAGGATTTACTGTACTAGCATTGGCTCTGGGATGTGTAGGCGCTGGTTCAGGTCCTGGAACTGGCACATCCTGAGGAGGATTAGCTTCACCTTGGCCTGCATTAGCAATGAACGCAACTTTTGTAGCCATCTAGCCAATCACAGGAGTGAGCATTTCCAAATTGGGAAAAATTACAGCATCAAGAGGAATGGGAATTGAAGCATTTGCTCGAATTGCAGCTTTGTCATCCTCAGGTATAGTCGCTGCATAAAACCCCTGTCGCACTCCACCACAAACTATGTACCGATCACCAACCAGTACCACCCCCTCGTTGATAATAAATCGACCTCGACGGGGATGAGTGGAAAATACCACCCAACCATCCCTTACTCCCCATACTCGATCTCCAAATAGATGAGGAGGATCTCCATGCTGATCTTTTTTCCCACCAGAAGATGCAGCTTCACCACCAGTCGATGCTGCCTCTCCATCACCAACAGATGTTACCTCACCATTTGCAGTAATTGCAACTTTCCCATCTCCACCATCACCACCAATTTCACCTCCAGTACCAATAACACTACCACTACCATCACCAATCTCATTAACACTGTGAGGAAACACATATTTTCCCTCATCTCCTATTGGAGCAGAACCCTCATCACATCCAGCAACATCCTGCAAAATTGGAGGAAAAAACAACCAATTAACAATATTCAAACCAACTTTGATCCAACCCCTTATAACAAACATTGCTATGAGAAGATCAGGAGAAGTTTTCTGTAATTGCATGTCAAAGTAATTTACCTGGCAAGATGGCAATTTCTATGGATTTCTTCCAACTGCATCTCTTTCGATATTCATCTCTTGAGACATTCTCTGAAAATTTCTTTGACTCAAAATACTGCTCCTCTCTGTGGTTTTGATCGAAATAAACTGATTAAGAAACATAAAAGTTTGCTCTATATCTTGCTTATATTAAGGTAAGGAAAAGCAACAGTCTCTATATCGCAACCGTTAATCGTCCGCGGTTATTGTATCACTAAGAGATTTGGCTCTAGAGATTCGGGTCAGTTGAAAGTGCGTATTGTCAAGTCCTCGGGCTTTATGTAGTGGTACTGCACCTACACAACAATTCCATTGGCTCATGCGGTGTGGCATAAAACATTTGGCAGTTGCAAACTATTCATCTCCTCGGGTCGGGTTTCGGGTAAGCCACAACACACTCTGAAAGCGGGTTCTTACCCATATGCAGAACCGCATCTACACAGACAATCATTGTTGCTCTACACATCGCAGGCAATTACACAACCTACTCAATAAAAGTTGACCATGATGCCTTGGGCAATTACCATCCATACGATATTACTTCAAGAAACTTGACATACGAAGCAAATCGTGTCTGGAGTCATAGGCTGAGGCGAGAGGTCTCATTTGCAAATGGAGCCTTATACTAAAAGCACTTATCATATTCCCGGTGCCTCAATGCTTACCATCACTCCAAGGAACCAACATCACCGAAAGAAGACTATCACTCCTCAAGTCTATCATACACCTCTAGTCAAAAAAGAAAGTCATTACGACTATCACGTAGCGCCAAACTTCTCACAGTGTACCGGTACAACTTAAGTCCCCCTATACTAACCTTTATTTCTTTCACAGGTTTAGCCACCAAACACCATTAGCCACCAAGCACGGGTTCCCATTGCCTCAAGATAAAGATGTACGGCACCAATCAGCTAACAGAAACATACATGTTACCTCAACATCGCACTACCAAGTTACAACAAAACTACCACTGGATGGATCAGATGATCTCACATCAAACAAAGTTGAGAAAACAAAACTATGAACCCGTGAACGATTTTCAAATTAAAGCACGCACCCCTCTTCCCTTTTATCAAGCTCTCATACTCACCTCTCTCAAATTAGTGAACATTACTCAAGCTACATTCTTTTCTCGCAAAACTAAATATCTCTCAATATGGCCTCCTCTCCAACAATCCTACACCTAGTATTGATAACCTTGTAAACAAAATGAACACTGCTCTTACTATACCTGAAGATCTATTTCCTAAAGTTTTCATAAATTCTGAAAATATCAGAACCAAACAACCCATTGACTGGAAATGGTGTTTCATTGGAAAGATTTGTAGCAACACCTGTTTCCAAACTTCAAAGGTCAGCTCTTTCATAAATTCTCACTGGGAACTTCAGAGTAGAGTGGAAGTAGACAATTGGAACAGGAGAAGAAATTACTACATTCTCAGACTCACCCATGAAGAAGACTATTCAACTATGAGAAATTGAGGAACAAGAGGAGTCTTTGACAAACTTATGGTCTTAGTTGGGTCCACAATATGTGTAGTCACAGATTGATAGATGAAGAACAATTCAAGAAAGGTGATGATCCATTTGCTCATTAAAAGAAAACCGGCTCATATCATTCCGGACATTCAAGGCATCCTCGAGACCAATTGGAGTATACCAACGCTAAGAAAGTTTGTGGAAGAGACAAATTTGAAAAGAATGCGGAGGTAAAACTTACAATTGATGTTACTAGAGCTCTTAAATTTGGTATTAAAGCCTATGAAACCACTACTACCTCACACTGGCTCGAGTTTGATTATGCTCTCAATGGGATAAAATTTTGCAAAGTCTGCAGAATCTTAGATCACCCAAGCCCCCTTGTCCCACACCACCAAGTGCTCTCAATCCCACTACAACAACTTCCCAACACCCCAACCGGCTCCCCTCCAAGAACTCGGCAACAAAAGATTGTGCAAAAGCTGGAAAGAACATTATCTGAGACCTTATTCGATGCAGATGTTGCGGAATTTGAATTTGAGATAAAAATGAAATTAGCAAAAACTGGAACTTGAGAAATCATTGCAAAAATTGCCTCATCATCAAGGGAGCCGTAGTCTTTGGTGCTCAACTGAAACACACTTGGAAGATTTTCCACCACACCCGAGATGTATTAGCATGCCAAATCAAAAAAAAAAACCTGGAGCTAGCCAAGAAAATTCTTCGGCAAACTACGGGAAAAACTTACCAAGGATGAAAACTACTACAAGGCCAAAAATGCAAGTACCTCTAACACGCCAATCTTTATACAGTTGATCCCAATAGCATTTTTCCAACCTCTCCTCCACCAAAACCCTTCTCTTTCAACTCTTTGCCAACCCTAAAGCTCAAATTAAGGCAAGAATGGAGGTTTGAGCAATGAAAAATAAAAAGGAAGCTTGGAAGGCAAAGAAGAAAACACATGTGTTTGAACAACCTAATTCACCCAATTCCCAAGACTCTTTGATGGAAACCAAAAGAAATAAACCACTCCAAGGCGAGGATGATATTGATACCAACTCCTTTGATTGTGCCTCAATAGATTCAAAGATCGGGATAACAACTCTGCCCAGTGCCTCTGGACTCAACAACATTTTGGTGGCTAATGGTGATTTTGGAACCTCTCTCTCCTGCTATGGTACCTCTCTCTTTGACTTATACATAAATATTTTTTTTTAGGATCAGATTAATTTTATGTTTAAATTTACTTGCATTCTATGATACCATCACTAGAAGACTATCTTCTAAGTACCCTCTTGTATCCTACTTTTGGCAATTCTTACCACTATGGCATGGAATTGCCAAGGCCTAAGGACAAGGATGCTAAAAGATATCTTAATGACATGTTGAACAAGCTAAACCACGACATTATTTTATCTTTGAAACAAAACAAAAAACAAGACAAACTCAAAGAAAACTATGAATGAGATTAATGTTCAAAATTATTGGTTTGTGTAGGATCGAATGTCGCAACACAAGATTCTCGCGAAATCCATATCCGCAGTGTCTAGTTTTTTGACCAAATATTTGCTATACTCGCCACCGTGGTTGCTCTAAGGATGCTAAAATTTATGGCGTTGCTCCTCGCTAATGGATAATGATTCTTTTCGCGGGTTTCCGAACAATGACTCTCAGGCAGGCCTCGAAGATGGGTTATTTTTTATGGCCTACTTGTTAGTCATCACAGCAAGTGCACGGCGTCCATCGAGACGCTGCAAGTACTGGTCGATCCTCAAGGAGACCAGGTGCTTACAATGATCTATGGCTTGCTAACCGAATTCTAGTGACGTAACAGTAGTAATATGGTGGTTTTGCCGATGATATTATTAAGTAGTGAAATGTAATCCTAAACTGAGGCAAACAAGTGAGAAAGGGGGTTGCCTGAGGTTATCAATTCCACCTCTAACTCCTCTAATGTGTGCTCAACTAGTTTGAGTTCTTGTTCTATACCCGCATAAGTGAAGCTTGTCACCGGCTACCACTTATCTAAGAGTTTCACCTTGTAAACCTTCAATAATCGGATGGTTAATAATTCTAGAGTAATTGGGGTTGTCTAATGAAGAACAACCGATCAAGAGAATCGTGTTAAACATAGAAGCAAGAGCTCGAAACACACTCAACTCAAGATTAGCCCAACTACGAAGGCATCCATGGCGTTGGCATGCATCGTGGAGAGAAATGGGTCGAGGTGTTAAAACTGAAGCTATTTAAAGCATTGAGTCCTCAAGAACATTCCACAAAGTTTAATACACAGCCATGGAATCAGTGGTTTCATCTCAAACCCCAGCAATTTAAATTAAAGCATCAAAAACATAATTAAACTACAAATTACTCTAATTGAGTCCATGATCGGCTAATCTGAAGCGCCTCAAACACTCACGGGCCTCCTTCTCTTTATACATGCAGAGAGCAAATATCTCAAACCCTAATTTCAATTTAAAATAGAAATTAAATGAAAAAATAATCAAACCCAATACTCTAATCTCGCTTGTTGGCTCTACTCATGCTTCCTCATCCGACTCGAATCTGTTGTTTACACATAACCTAACTCCTAGTTCCATTTATCTCTTTCATAGCCTCTAGAGTTGTTGAGAGAGGCTAGAAAGGATAAATACAACTAGAGGTGACGAAGATGGAATGGTCTGTCGCGCTCGCGAGAGGAAGGAGATGGTGGTGTCAGTGAGTGTGGTGCGAGAGGGTTTGGTCGGTGAATGGGGGTGGAGTTGCTCTCCTGCAGAATCACGGAGACGAGAGAAGAGAAGCAGAGAAAGAAAGAGAAGAGAATGGGGTAGTGTACTGAGTGGTATAGGGTATGGGTCGCTGTTTGTCTGGGGCGGAGACATCAAGAATTGATGGGACCGGCCTAGCGAAGCGTAGGATGAAAGTGGGTGCGATCCGAACGTCGGAGGATGGTAGCGGCTTTGGAGCGATCTCGGGTAGTTGCCTGAGCATCAAGAGATGATGTATGTGATGGAGCGACCGTAGGATGCACCGGGAGAGATCCGGACGGGGCCTCGTGGTGGACGGCTCGGATCTGGTCGCAGGGAGTCTGGGTCAGCTCAAGCCCATGTCCCGAGATGAGTTGCCTACTTGTGTCGCAAGCTGGGTGCAGCGGCTTTGGCTATCTGGCTCCATAGATGCTCGACTCCAATTCCTCGTCTTTGCTCCTCGCCTCTCGGACTTTATTTAGTACCTAAAAATACAAAATTAATTAATACAAATATTTATTCTTTGAAAACAAAGAAAATACGTATCATGGGATAATATCCGATTTATAGCGTCATAGCATGAAAGAACGCTAATAAAAGGTCAGTACAAATATGCACTATTTGGCACTCATCACTCACTTCTTAAATGCACTCGCTGCTTTGGCATGTTCATATCTCTTTATTTCTCGTAATTTCGACTATAAACCTTATCTTAACAATTTCTTTACCTTTCTTTATAGCTCGCGGGAGAGCTTCCTTTGTTGTTGCCTCGGACCTCGAGAAAAGACGCAACAATCTTGAAAAGAAAAATCTTCAACTTAAAGAGAAGATCAAAGAACTAGAAATTGAAGTTGCAGCCATCTCGTAAGAAGGATGAAAAAATTCAACAAGCTGGAAGTTGAGTCTTTCCCAAAAGGACGTAATATCTACTATCAAAGTGCTAATCGGCCAACTTTACTAGATAACATCCTCTTCTTTCTTCATTTCTACTTTGCCATTTATTTTTCTTTGCCTGACTCATCATTTCTCAGACATTTATAATCTTCTCATGAAGCCATCCTACTCCATTCATTTCTAACCTATGGATGATGATGCTCTTCGCCACCTTAATGAATCTTTAAGTAGTTCTTCAAACAAGATTAATTCTCTCATTAAATGAACTTCAACCAAATCTCGTCTTTAGAAATTGAACATAGATCTAGTTTAGGTCTAGCCAACCGATTTAACGCTTTTATCTTAGTTCTCATGAGAATAATAATATTCTAAGGAAGAAAAATTAGCACGCCTTATAGATGAATAAAGACTGCATCAGCTAATCAAGGGGCTCAAGCATTAGCCGTAAATTCCAAAAAACTATTCTTGAAGTCCAAATTGAACGATGAATCCCTTCACGTAATGCCATACTTAATGAGCGAAAATCAAATTCGTCTCACTTGTCATAAATAATGATGATGAATTCGCTTAAGTAGGCAAGGTTCTAGATAATGCCGAAATAACTTAGGTGTTAGCTACGGGCTTCATGCTTGGGCATACCGCTGTGGTTAAAGACATGATTTACGACATGAAGGTTGTTTACCGTGTTTGTTTATGGGTGAAAACTACTCCGTAGAATTTGGTAATTTGGGGGTGGATGAGGAATGAATTTAAACCTAAACAAATGCATCACATGCGTGGTAGTGATTGTAGATTCGAGAGATCAATCGTGCAAGTCCCGGCCTAAACCAAGAAATGGCCGTTCCGGACTTATTTCGGTCACAAAGTGAAGGAGATGGGGTTGATCTTAGGGAGGGAAGTGAAGAAGGTATTGAGATTGTGAAGGTGTTGGCTTGCTTATGACTTATAACATGAAGGTGAGCGATGCTTGCGGTTGATGCAAGCAAGCAGCTCGGGTGTTTGAATACGTTTTTGTATTAACACTTGGCTTTTCTCGCCTGCCTCGAACTTGTGTTGTTGTTTGAAGTAGAGCGGAGAACCTATTTATACAAGTCATTGAGCCTCATTCACGTCTCTCGTGGGAAGTGGAGGAAGTGGAGCGATGGAGTAGTGGATTTGTGCGTCGACCGGCCTTGCCCACTTCTCCCTGTTCATCTCTAACCATCCATGACTTCCGATACGTCTGTGATTAAGGCGCGCCGCAGTACGCGTAAAACCGCATCAACACCCCGCATGATCCCCCGGGCTTCAGGACATGATTGATGTCTGGAATGCGTGGATCGTGGATCCACGAAAGATAGCATGTGATGCTGAATTGAATAACTGTGTTATTCAGAGAGTCGATACTTGTGAAGTATCATGTGTATTTTATGCACAGTCGCGTTATGGTGTGGTAAAGTGATGGGTAATGACGCTCACTAACCACAAATAACCCGACCGGTGGCTGCATAGATCAACTGTTGTGAAGTTGGACGGATGAGATGATCTTGAGACACTCATACACGACCGTTAATGAATATTAGGTTTTTGAAGAGAGCGCAAGCATGACTCTTCCAAATTGGTCGCAAACCAAGTAATGGAAGAATTTTGGAGAGGACCCACTGGACGTGTATGTAGATGGCATGCTGGTGTACACGTCCATGTCTTACCCGTCCCATGAAGGTGCGATTTAGGCCACTCAATTTGACCTACAGAAGAGGAGTGGTTGAGATCGGCTTGCGTGCGCAACTCCTGCCGCAAAGGAGTTGGAGATTGCATGACATTCTCAGCACGCGTTTCAAGACTGACCCATCTTGTCGGTCTGCACGACTTCCATCTGTTGGTGGTGATAAGATGAAACTTGTAGGGATTATTTATGATTATTTAGATTTATTCACCAAAGCCATGGCCTAGGTCTATGGTGCCGGTGAGCTACTTCAATGTGGCTGAGGATGCCTTTACCCTTCTTAGGAGTTGTTGTCGAAATCCCAACAAAGGGGAGTCTGAGGATGAAAAGCAAATAGTACATTATACACCTTTATTCACATTTTACTCATCTTTTGCGCTTAGAAACAGATATTATCCCGCATTCGTGTTTTCCTGTTTTCAAGAATAAATATTTGTATTAATTAATTTTGTGTTTTTAGGCAATAAATAAAGCCTAGAACTGAGAGCCAAAAGACAAGACCGAGCCAGTGCCCAAGGAAAGTAGTTGAAGCCTGAAGGCAAGAATAGCTGCAACCCAACAAGTAGCAACTCATCTACAAGACATGGCTCAAGCTACCCACGAACGATCCGAGTCCGATTATTCTGAGTCGTTGAGATCGCATCTAGTTACATCTACGGCCGTCGCTTCCACGCATCAAGATCACGTCCTGGTGCTACACCGTATCACATCAAAACCGCCACCCTCTCAGCCTGCTCGCATCGTAGCCGCCTCATCCAACGCTTTCGCCGAGGCCCTCTCATCATTCCTTTGCTGCACCGCTCACACCCAAAACACTTCCAACCCTATACTCCCCACTCGAAAGTGCATCTATTCCTTTCTCTTCGCCTTCTCTTCTTCTCCTCTCCCCGTCTCCATCGAGCAGCAGCTCCGCTCCTTCCATTGCACCACCTCCACCTTCCCCGCCACAGCCCACCCTCTTCCATCACCACCACCAACAACTCTCCTGACACACGCCACACCACCCTCTCTAGCTTCACTTATCCTCGCCTAATTTCTCTCGAAACCCTGTAGGCTATGTAAGAGATGGATTGAAACTAGGTTTCGATCAATCAAACCCCAAAGCATGGGCTCAGACGATTAGACAAGAAGGAAGCTCGAGTTTAGGTTATAAGAGTATGGGTTCTGGTCCCACCTTTAATTAATTTCAATTTTTAAAGAATTAGGGCTTCATTGCTGGGAGATGAACCGATGTATAAATGTGGCTGTGTAGAACATGTTTTTGGGCACGCCCGGATTAGCCAAACATACAAACAATTAGTTTTGATTTTGTTCTCAAGCTTACATTATTATGTTTTAATTCAAATTGGCTAGGTTTGAGATGAAGCCCTAGTTTCATTGTTAATTATGCTGATTGTTTTTCTCTTTTGAATGCTTAATTTGTTCTAGGATAGAATTCATCTTAGCACATCACACTTTGCTCACAAAGGCATGCCAACCTTCATGGACATGCACCGTAGTTAGATTCCCTCCGTGATGATGATGCCGCAACTCAAGCTTAGTTGACTATTGTTAATCCTTAGACTAGTTGTTTTTCATTAGACACTTAGTACTCCGGATTGATACCTTAGTTGTGAATGAGTCATCCATTGGTGAAACACCTTAGGTGAGTGGTAGACTTGACACTCTCCCTTACCTCAAGTATAAGGTCAAGAGTAATGCAATTAGCTAAAGACACAGCCAAGTTAGTGGTGGATTTGAAGACCTTAGCAAACCCTGTCACTATTTGTTTACCTTAGTTTAGGTTTATATCACATTCAACACACCAAGTTTCAGACAAAACATCTCATGTTACATTACCTTCACTTGAAATCGCTTTAAAGCCATTGATCACATATAGGGCACCCAAGTCTCTCGTGGTTCGACCCGCACTTGCTCATGTCTTCAACCAAGACACCGTGCACTTGCGGTATAACCGTAGGCCGTAAATCACATAAATTTACCCATCTTCTCGGGCCTACCAAGTTTTTGGCGCCGTTGCCGGGGACTTGGCGCGTGCCTTGTGATTTTTGTTCTTGCTTTACTGATTTTCAGTTCTTCCATTGTATATATGTGTTTCACAATCTCTGTCTTTTGCCACGATTTGTGTATCTTAGCTAAACATTTGATTCTCCCCGATAGCTTAGCTTAACTGTATCTTCAATTATAGTATAGTTCAACCGTATTTGTTAGCTTTGTTTGAACTCGCTAAACTCGATTAAAATTGTGGTGGTTCATGTCTTGATGCACCCCTTAGCCTAGCAGTCCATCTTTTCAAAAAAAAAAAAAATATATTTTTGCATTTGGTGCACACCGATTACACCAAGCCATCTCTGTAGTTGAGCTTTGCCATAGCTTTTCGCTTTGTGCTTTCATTGTGTAAGTTTGAGAACCTAAATTGCTTGCCGAGTGAACAGTGTGCCTATGCCGCCGTGGCTGCCGAGCTACCGAGCCAACCAAAGGAAGGCAAGGAAAAGCTCAAGCTTGAGCTTAGCCCGTGATTGAACTATAATTGCCTTGCTCGCTTTGCCGTGAGGTCATGTGCTACTCACTACCCCCGTGAGTAAGGTAAGCTCACCAAATACTATATTTTGTGAGTCTGTGGAGCATTGAATGATTGCCCTGTGAGCATAACCCCTTATGCATGCTGTGAGCTGCTCTTAAGCCTGCCCTGTGCTTTGTAGACCTTGAATCGGCCCTGTAGTGTTAGGACTGTTGATTGTGTATTGCCCTGTGAATGTACCCTCATTGCCCCCAGACATTGTATGCTATGGTTTGTCTTTTAGCTTTGAGCTTTGTGTGAAACCCGTTGTGCTCAACCTCAGCCCCATTTTGTGAGTTTGAACCACAACCGAGGTTTCCACTTTGCATGCTTGAGACCTTGTGGGAGAAATCGCACCCCGCTGGGACCTGTTGTGCTAATTGTTTGTTTGAGATAGCCAGGCTAGCCTCATATTTCAATTGTGCATCCGTTAGCCTTGTGACCCCTTTGCCACCTTGCTAGCCCCTGAAGCCGCAAGTGAGTTACAGATATCCAAGGCAGGTGCTTTAAAACCTAGTTGTCATTTGCCCAGAGCTTTGTGTGAGGCCTTGTAAACCTACTATCAGCTGAGGCTACACAACCTGCCCTGCCACCCTGTACTGTCATTTGTTAGCCGTGAGTCCGCTCTTCCCCCGTGTTGTGCTTTGCAAGAGCTGTGGTGCACCAAATTTGGGCTGTGTGTAACCTGCCAATCTGAGCCTAGCCAGGCTGTGCACACAGCCAGTGACAGAGTTGCCAACTCTGTGGCCTGCAAACTTGCTCACCACTGGCCTGGCAATTTGCCTTCTACCCAACTGGGTACATCACAAAAGCTCCGAAATGTTTAAAGTTAAACCCACTTTAGGCTTGCACATACAACCGAGCCTGAGTCTGGGTGGGCTGACTCTTTTCGCCTGGCCGCACTTGTTAACCAAACTTGGGCTTACACTAGGTGAGAGCCCAACTCAACCCAACCTCGGGTCCGCCAAGCCCATGCACCGGCTGATAATCGAACTCGGGCTAACATAAGCCACACTGCTGGGCTTAAACCAAATCTGAAGCCCACGTAACCTGAGTTTGTGGGCTGTCTACACAAACAAAGCCCACAGTACATTGGGCTAACTCAACCTAGGCTTTGCACAACCACTTGGGCTGCAACCACACAGCCTTCAGCCCACATAAGCTAGACATCTGGGCTGTCAGATTCACAAACCCGGGCTCGATCCATTGGCTACACACTTTGCAACAAACACAGCTTTCCCACATAAACCAAAGTTTACAAAAACAAAAATGAACCCATTTAAACCAAACAAGCCCACATAAACCAAACTTTCCCAACAAACCAAAAACCCATTTAAACCAAACTTAGTCCACTTCACCTGGCTTTGAGTTCAATTTGAGAGCTAGACCATGTTAGGATTTTGGTCCAGCATTCTGGGGATGGAAACAAATCCCTTAGAGAGCGTGCTTACGGCACGCTTCATGTGATGAACCCCCCACATACCATAGTGATTTTAGAGAATTTTTGCGCCTTCTCGTGGCCCCGGCCTCACATACCCTAATCACTATGAGCACATGTATCATCCATCACAAGGTTGAGAATGAACACTCTCCTCATACCCAGTCATCACTTTTAGATCACCAGAGGCTCGACTATCTCGCTTTAGATAGGCAACCGCTTTAGAAAGGCAACTGCCGAATCTAGTTTTTCTAGGCAATATGAAACGCATGCTTGCACCTTATGTGGTGGCTTAGACCACCCTGCTGAATACTGTTATATCTTGCATGATTTTAGACAGGTCTAGGAAACCATGATAATCCAATGAACGAAGTGTCTAGAAGTGACTATTGGGACCATAATCAACCCGCACACATGCATCATTCACCACAAGTGGGGAGATGAACAATTTTATACTCCCCCAACTCCTAGTTTGCAATCAACAATGGATACACTCATGGAGCTAAATGCTAGGCTTGAAATGAATGCAATGCATGACCATCCATATAGCAACATGTCCGAATTTCCCTCTCTAGTGAACCTCATGCACAACCATACAATGAATATCCATATGAGGAATGCATACCCACAGTGAAGACTCCTTCAATGGAACAACTCAAGATGATTCTTCAAAGGAACCTGATTGAGTTACAAAATGATAGATTGAAAATAGTGTTTCTAGTCTTACTCATGCAACTAACATTGAATATGAACCTAATCTAGAGGTAGATGAGTACACTAAAATGCTACAATTTTGAATGGAGAGATGGATTTTTGCTGATGATGATGATGATGATGATGAATATGAAGAGCATGTGTATTTTGAAAATGTAATAGAATTTTTAGGTTCAGAGACATTAAGTGTCTCTCCCTGTGAACCCTATGAATGATGCTTCTTCCGATATTCATGCATGTGATATTGATGTGGAACCCGTGGAATTATCCCGTGAAAATGACCATGATTTACCCACCTCGACCTTAGGAAAGAGTGACGGTGCAAATGATTTTATACATGAAAATAACTTAGATGTACCTAACCTCTCCCGAGTCACAAATTGAAACTCCTTCACCCAACTCAGGTGTAGTTTGTCACAAAATTGCAAACCAACTTTTCTCAAAAATGCCTAACTTAGGCCTAGAGCTTTGTGCTTCCCAAGTCCTCTTGGACTATTTTGCATCAAAGTATAACACTCTTAAGGAGCCGCTTGGAATGCGTATATATGCCTGTTATTAGTAAAACTCATTTTGAGTTAGATCTTTTGCATGATGTACCCTTAAAATTGCAAGACTTTGTGCTTTCAAACACACCCGTTCACAAGTTTAGGTTTGGGGGAAACTCATTTCCATTTGCAGTCTTACTTGCACTCTCATTTTATTTTTGTGTAAGGCTGTTGATGTTTGTATATATTTTCTATTGGTTGATCCTCAACTCTTTAGGTTAGTTTATGGTGAATTTTCATTGTATATATCCGTAGGACTTGTTAAAATTTTTCTTTTCTTGATTCGGTTGAGTCTTCATGCACATATATTATGCTAATCCGATATGATCTCCGTTGAGAATATTGGATTCTAGCCTTGACGAATGAAGCTCAAACCTTGCTCCCGCCGACATACCGGTAATCTCTTCCCCTTTTATCTTTTCAAAGATAGTTCTCATGGTATGTGGATTTTAATTTTTCCTATCTCGTTGACACATTGAGGACAATGTTTGATTTAGGTTTGGGGTGTGATTTGCATTTAGAGTTTTTAGTCTTTTTATTTCACATTTTATTTTCAAAAAAAAAAAAAAAAAAAAAAACTCTTTTGTAAAACCTCCAACTTCTAGAAATTTTAGAGTCACTAGCATGCTTTTAGCTATGTTTACATACAGAGATTCCGACCGAAATAATGTAACCTGGAAGTACACGAGAACGCAACGGGTTTCTTAGGTGACAGAGAGCCAAAGTTGGATTTAACCATACCGGAGGGCGAATTAGGTGCTGTTTAGATATTCGGTAGTAGAATTGTAATCAACCATAGTGGAGACTACCCATTTTACATCAAGCGAGGTACCACCTTCACTCTTTGTGACTTTCTAGAAAAGCTTTTTAGAGTGTGTGTCACCGTACGTCAATTCAGGGTAGGAATGGTGAGCTACCCAACTTCGCACCACTTTCAGCACTACTTTTGATCTCTTGAGTGCTAATTCCGTCAATCATGAGGGTGACGCTCTAAAGATGAAAACTCCTTCTAAATATCGATTTGCAAATTAGCATCTCTCTCTCTCAATCAAACAAGACCATAGAAACACATCATCGTCAAGAACCGGAGATAATCTTAATATTGAAAGAAAAATTGATATAGTCCAAGGTTTATGCAACAAAGAAAAGAAAATAAGATGAGAATTAATGAAGTTTGTGAAAATTGAGTTTATCGTAACAAAAAAAAAAAAAAAAAAAAAAAAAAAAAAAATTATTATTATTAAGTTTTTGTGAAGTTCGAAGTTCGTCATCAATAATTGAAGATCAAGACCGAAGACCGAAGATTGAAGACGTTTCTATGGTTTCTTATGAGAGAGTGATATTAATTGCCGATCGGGTGAGAAGTGAGTGAGTACTCCCACCCTTGCTAATGGTTGATTTTCCTTTCTTAGAGATCATCGAAAAAGACTCTTTTTGTCCACACTTCGTGGAGTCTCCGATTTTATTTGAAGGTTATCCTTCTTACCTACAACGTGTGCAGGATTTCTCTCTTTATTCCTGCCTGCACACATGAGACTAAAAGCGATCTTTTGAGTGCAATTATCATAAAACCCTATTAGTGAGGCGTTAAGTTGAGACTTATGATCACAATCGAATCCGAATTCTTTCATATGGTATGGTTACTTCTCGCTCAAGACTTAAGGATGAGAATGCGTTCTTCGATAATTCTAACTTCTGTTACTAGCATACAGAAACTCTATGTCCCTCATAGCTTCTTGGAAGCTTGAGACTCTTTACACTCAAGTTGGAGAAGGTTTGTGGGTACACCTCTTGTAAACCCTCACGAGACTTCAACCCCGTCCACTAGGGACACCTAGGGGTTTAAAGGCTTAGGCATACGCTAAATGCATTCGAGAGACCAAGCGACAGGGGTATAGTTAGGATTTCTTATTTTCTCGTTTCACTTGAGGACAAGTAAAATTGAGTTTGGGGTATTTGATGAGTGCCAAATAGTGCATATTTATACACCTTTATATTGGCATTTTACTCATCTTTTGCGCTTAGAAAATAGATATTATCCCCCATTCGTGTTTTCCTTGTTTTCAAGAATAAATATTTGTATTAATTAATTTTGTGTTTTTAGGTAATAAATAAAGCTCGGAGAATCGAGGAGCCAAAAGAGCGAAGAATTGGAGTCAAGTGCCCAAGGAGCAGAAACAAAGCCCGCGCGCATCAGCTTGCAACCCAACAAGTAGCAACTCATCTACAAGACATGGGCCAAGCTACCCACGACCCGGATCCGACCCGATTATTCCGAGCCGTTGAGATCGCATCTAGTTACATCTTTACGGTCGCCGCTCCACGTGCATCGAAGATCGCTGCTCCCGTGCTACACCGCATCACATCAAAACCTAGCACACTCTCTCACCTGTCTCGGACGTAGCCGCCTCATCCAACGTCGGGCCAGGCCCTCTCATCATTCCTTTGTCGCACCGCTCAACACCCAAAACACCTAACCCTATACCCCCCACTCGAGCAATAACCATTCCTCTCTTCGTCTTCTCTTTCTTCCTCCTCTCCGTCTCCATCAGAGCAGTAGTCGCTCTTCCACGTGCACACCACCTCCACCTTCCCCGCCATAGCCACCTCTTCCATCACCACCTCACCAACAACTCTCCCGACACGGGCGCATAACCACCCCTCTCTAGCTTCACTTATCTCTCGCCTAGCCTCTCTCGAAACCCTAGAGGCTATGTAAGAGATGATTGAAACTAGGGTTTCGATCAATCAACCCCAGCATGGAGTTCTGAGACGATTAGACAAGAAGGAAGCTCGAGTCAGAGGTTATAAGAGTATGGGTTCGATTTACCTTTTAATTAATTTCAATTTTTAAAGAATTAGGGTTTGCTGTTTTGGGAGATGAACTGCATGTATAAATAGAAGTTGTAGAACATGTTTTTGGGCACGCCTGGATTAGCCAGTGCAGTCAATTAGTTTTGATTTTGTTCTCTGTTACATTATTATGTTTTAATTCAAATTGGCTAGGGTTTGAGATGAAGCCCTAGTTTCTGCTGTGTTAATTATGCTGATTGTTTTTCTCTTGAATGCTTAATTTGTTCTAGGATAGAATTCATCTTAGCACATCACACTTTGCTCTCACAGTGCATGCCAACGCCATGGATGCACTGTAGTTAGATTCCCTCTGTGATGATGATGCTGCAACTCAAGCTTAGTTGACTATTGTTAATCCTTAGACTAGTTGTTCTTCATTAGACAGTTAGTACTCCGGATTGATACCTTAGTTGTGAATGAGTCATCCATTGGTGAAACACCTTAGGTGAGTGGTAGACTTGACACTCTCCTTACCCGTTACAAGGTCAAGAGTAATGCAATTAGCTAAAGACACAAAGAAGTTAGTGGCCGATTTGAAGACCTAGCAAACCCCGTCACTATTTGTTTACCTTAGTTTAGGTTTATATCACATCTCAACATCACTGTTTCTGGCAAAAAAACATCTCATGTTACATTACCTTCACTTGAAATCGATTTTAGAAAGCCATTGATCACATATAGGGCACCACAAGTCTCTGTGGTTCGACCCGCACTTGCTCGGCCCCTACAACCAAGACACCGTGCACTTGCGGTATAACCGTAGGCCGTAAATCACATAAATTTACCCATCTTCTCGGGCCTACCATTATGTTCAACCCCCTAAAAGACTCTTGGTCAATAGAAGTAGCACCAATGTGGTAGATACAAGCTTCGGGGTCGATGCTAAGTTTGTCACGTTGTCATAAGGTTAGAAGCTTTGGAAATGGGTCATCTAAAAATAGTCCCTTGGTGAACCTAATAGAACCTCTCAAGTATCTAGTTGTGGAATAGAGCCCGATAACTCATTTTGGGAAGGTCGGAGTTAGTGTGAAGAGCAAGCTCATGCTGTCTATAACAATGCTAGGTTTGAGAATCGTCGAAGTTTGACCCATACTCGAGAACTACAATCCTAGTGGAGAAACCATCCTAATTTTTCTTGGTCTAAGGGAGAATCAAGGTCGGCCTGAGTTGGATGGAGAATTTGGCTCAAATTTGGAAAGAGAAGATGGAAGATTTGAGAAAGGCTTGAACTTGGAAATTGAATTATTATGGAATGAGGATTCTATTCCTTGGAAGATTTGGAGAACCGTAGTTACGAAAATCCTACACTACACCCTCACTAGAATATACACAATTAAGTCATTTTAAGATGAATGATTATGATTCCAATTGATTGAATATTTGAATCTTTACAATATGAAATAGAAATGAGTTATAGAATTACAATCACTCTAAAACTTTCTCTCTCCTAATGACTTGCTTAACAATTCAAAAAGAACTCTCCTTTCAACAGGACTTACTCGACCCTTTATATAGGAGTAGTACAAAGTGGATGACAGACTAAGTCGTCCTTTATTTTTGGGAATAGCTTATGAAATATCGCAAGCGTACAAGTATATAATCTCGCGACACTCTTAAATTTCGCCATATTTTCATGTTTTCCTCATGTTCGGCTGTCGTCATTCATTGCGTCATTTATTTTACTTCCCTGCGACTCCCTCGCAATGTCGTCATTTATTAATCTCGCGAAGTATTGATGCTGCGATATTCGATCATACATCTTGCCTCTTCTCATGTCTTCTCTGCGAAGGAGAGAATGTCATGAGAATCAACATTTTGAAATGCCGCAATCGCTCATCTTTATCCGCTTCACTCCTGCACTTTTACACTGAATTTATTACCAGATGTTTCTTCTTCCACTCTTTTCTTGACACGTCTCTTTCAACCGTTTATTCTGACCATTCATGTCCCATCTCGCATTAAATGCATTTGTTTTCTCGAGGATTCTTCTCTATATATAGTTTTCTCCCCTTCTCTTCTTCTCTTTATTTTCCTCCTGCAATTTTTCTTCAACTCTCTTCCTCCATGCACCATGCGTCTGCCATGTAGAATCTTTCCCTCTTTCTTTCTCTTGATCTTCAATTCTCTAATCATTCCCATACTCTAAAATGGCTTCACTTGGTCGTATATATAAACCCCTTTTAATGAAGCTCAAAAGAATTTACAAGAGAAGGGCTTCATCCTATCAACCATTCCCGATCAAGAATCTTCATCTATACTTTCGCAGAAGTTGTTTTCTCGATCATCAATGGTGATGATCTAAAATCATAATCTCGCTAGGTCAAATCCTCGCAGGCCTTCCCATTCCTCTCTACAATCCCGAGATGCCTTTATTCTATGAAATTCTTGCTCATGTAGAAATTCTCGCAGCTATTTATCAATTAGCTGGTGATTGAATCCGTCTAATGCTTGAATTCGCCAACCGTATGCTGTAAGGGATCTTTATATCCTCGACGATGTCAAAGATCCTAGATTCGCAAGTTTAAAAATAGTCGTTAGAAGTATACTGTAGAGAACGTTTTTGAAAATTATGAAGTAATAAACATGAGAAATGATAAATCTCACTGAGGTGCTCGATTGAAGAGAAAAGATAATATTTCCAGTGATAAGTCGCTTATGCAAGATATTGACTGGCACTCGGGCAAAAATAATGTTCCTCGTATTCCAAAGATGAGAAGTGGTGGGTTGTTCCTCTCATTTTTGAGCTGGACCTTATATTGCAGAGTTCTCATACACTCCTTGCAAATCTCAGTGACTATCGTCCTTGGGAATTTAAGTGGCCCGAGAAGGCAAAGAGGTATATTTCTATTTCGGTTTGCTTTACGATATTTCCTTCCTCTATATTTACTAGGCTTGCAAAATTTTCGGATTATCAAATTGAAAAAGAGTTATAGAAGACGTCCAAAACCGAGTACTCGCGATACTCCGATCAATCACGGATGAAGTAAGAAATACTTTCTTTTGCTATTTTTAACAATATTGTTGCCTCTGTTTCTTATCTTCATTCGTGTGCGAAGGTTGGCGTTGAAGAAATTGACATTCCCGAAGTCGAGAAGGTTAAAGGCAAGAATAAAATTACTCTTCGCAGGATAAATCTTCCGCTGTCCATCTTCTAAAAACGGAAAATCCATCCCTCTTCTCGTTTTAGTTCCCAAACCAGCGAGAGTTCTGACGAAGATGAAAATGAGGTTGATAATTCTTTTGCAAAGGAGAATCATTCGGCCGCATCATATGGCGCAATTGTCAGTGTCTTTTCCGATTCTATGCAAGGATTAGGAGATGATCATTTATACGCTACTTGCGAAGCTCTCGCTAATATTTGTGATGCCCCTGCTAATGGATAATGATTCTTTTCGCGGAGTTTCTAGAACAATGACTCCCAGCTTTCTTAAATGCACTCGGTGCTTTGGTATGTTCATATTTCTTTATTTCTCTCACGTGATTTCGATTATAAACCTTATCTTAACAATTTCTTTACTTTCCTTTATAGTCTGGGAGAGCTTTCCTTTGTTGTTGCCTCGACCTCGAGAAAAGACGCAACAATCTTGAAAAGAAAAATCTTCAACTTAAAGAGAAGAACAAAGAACTAGAGGTGAAGTTGCAGACATCTTGCAAGAAGGATGAGAAAATTCAACGCTTGGAAGTTGAGTCTTCTTCCCGGAAGGACAAAATATCTACTCTTCAAAGTGCTAATCAAAGAACTTTATGGTATAACACCCTTCTCTTTTCTTCATTTCTACTTTGCCATTTATTTTTCTTTGCCTAACTTATCATTTTCGCAGACATTTATAATCTTTTCATTTTAAGCCATCCTTCTTCATTCATTCCCTCAACCTATGGATGATGACGATCTTCTCTTTCATCTCAATGAATCTTTAAGTAGTTCTTCAAACAAGATTAATTCTCTCATTAAATGAACTTCGAACCAAATTTCACCTTTTTAGAAATTGAACATAGATCTAGCTTAGGTTTAGCCAACCGATTTAAACGTTTATATCTTGACTCCCAGGAAAGTAATAATATTCTAAGGAAAAAGATTAGTAGCCTCATAGATGATAAGTATCGCATTGCTAATCAAGGTGCACAAGCATTAGCAAAATTTCAAAAAACTCTTCTTGAAGTCCAAATTGAACGAGGTAGACGATCTCTTCGCCAAAATGCCATACTTAATGAGCGAGAAAATCAAATTCGTTCACTTCTTGTCATAAATAATGATGATGAATTTGCTTGGGCTGCGAAGGTTCTAGATAATGCCAGAAATAACTTAGGTGTTAACATCAGTCTTCATGCCGAGCATAATGCCTTGGTTAAAGATATGATTTGACGAGAGAAGGTTGTTTACTGTTCTTCATTATTTTTCCGCTTCTTTTTTATGAAACTGTTATCAAGTTGCTAACTCATTGTCATTTGTTCGCAGAATCTGAGAAGAGGTTTCAAACTAGAATCAAGGAACTTGAATCTGAAAAAGCACAACTTGCAAAAGACTTCTCTCTTCTGCAATGAAAAATATTTTAAGCTGAAGAAGCAACTACAAACCATCGTGGCGAATTTCAATAATGATGATGTGCGTTTTCGCAATCGACTATTGAAGCAATTTTCAATGACCACAACATTCCTCTTTCTTCATATCCTTGTCTCCTCGATGAAATTCCTGAAAATATGCCTTCCTCAGATGTCTCTGATAGTGAAGCAAGCGAAGAAGAGGAATCTGATAAAGAATCTGATGAATAAGAAGAATAAGTTGAAAGATTGTTCTTTTTTCCTTTTTCTCTTCCTGCGATACTTGTACATTTATCCTTCTAACCTTCCATTTTGTAATCTCTTACTGTAAATCTATCATATGAAAATAAATAAGGGTACATTATTTATATGTCCCTACTTTTAGAACCCAACAAATATATCCTTTCCCAAAATAAATATATCCCTACTAATTTTAAGAATTAAAATCCGGAATTATTAGATTACTAAAATGCCCTCCATATATATTTCACTTTATACAAGAAACGGACACATTAATTTTTCATTCAGTTACTCGGTTCTCTCACCTACTCAGTCTTCTCTCTCCCTCGTTTCCATCGTTCACACATTCAAGATCTGAAAACTGAAAAATAACTGAAATTCATGAAATAAATCCACTAACCGTTGCTCATAATCGACCATTAATACAGTAGCCGTTACGAGTAACTTATTTCTACTCTCTCTGATGAAGATCAGAAACTGAAAAACGGGAGAAGAAACTGAAAAAGCAACGGAATCGTATATCTTTCATCAACAACAGAAAGCGGCGAACAGAAAGCTAATCAAGTTTCATTTCGTTTCACTGAAGATTTCAATTTGAACAGGTAAAAACGGTTTTGATTTTGGTCTTATTTTGTTAGTTTTGATTTTCGTTTCACTGAACATTAATACACTAGCCATTACTCAAATTCAATCCAGTTGAATAAATCCACTAACAGAAACTGAAAGTTAACCTAGTTTCATTTCGTTTCATCAACAACAGAAAGCATACCTTTCATCATCAACAGAAAGCATCGAACAGAAGGCTAATCAAGTTTTATTTGATTTCACTGAAGATTTCAATTTGAACAGGTAAAAACACTTTCGATTTTGGTCTTGTTTTGATTTTTGGTTAGAGTTCTTGAGATTTAATTGATGATTGCAAAATTGAACAGGTAAAACCTAATTTTTGATGTCAGATTTAATTGATGCATGTATGTTTTGGTCTTGATTTTGTTATTGTAATGACTATATGTTTGTATTTGCCAGATTATTACACTGCGATTTACTGATTAGGTTTGATTTTGGTCTTGTTTAGTTAGTTTTGAGTTTTGGTTAATGTTCTTGGGAGGAAATGATTTCTTGTCAAATCTGAGTATTTTGTGTGTGACTAAAACAAGCATAATTTGGAGATTTTGAATATTTGCTAGTTATGTTGATATTTCTCTTCAAACTTTTGGTATTATTTTGCAAAGGTAAGAATGTTTTCAGATGCAAATTTGTTCAACTGTTGAATGCAAGAATGTTTGTAAAATGTGATTCTGGAGGTTTAGATATTTTTGTTCAATTTAGGGGATCAACAGCAGTAGTTTATCCAAAAAAAAAAATTGGATCAACAGTAGAAGTTGATCCAATGTAGGGGATAAACAACAGCAGTTGATCCAAGTAAAAAATAGGATAAACAATAAAAGTTGATCCATTGTATGCAAAGTTGTTCAACTGTTATGTGTTTCTGAAGGAATTTTAGATATCTTTGCAAATGAAAGGGATCAACAGTAGAAGTTGATCCAATGCAGGGGATAAACAACAACAGTTGATCCAAATAAAAAAGGATAAACAAGAGTAGTTGATCCATAAAAAAAGTTTTTTCTTGATGGTTATGTACATTTCTACTATGAAAATATGAATGCTAACTATAATAAGTGTTGAACTCAGGTTGAGAAGACATAATGCATAGAAGATCACCAAGGATAAAGAAGAAGCAAGATGAAAAGGGCACGCAAGATATTGAGAAAGCTACAGAACCAAAAAGAAATGCGAAGAACAATAAGATAATTGAAGAAGAGGCAACAAGAAAGAGGAAGAACAAGAGTGCAAATGAAGAAACACAAAGAAAGGTGAAACACAAGAAAATAGTTCATGAAGAAACAACAACAAAAGCTGAAACAAAAGAAGAAAGTTGAGGAAGAACTAGAACAATCAGAATCCGAAGAAGAAGGGCAAGAAGAATCAGATGAAGATGACCGAGAATCGGAAGAAGAGAAACAAATTGTAATATATGAAAAAAAAAAGCAGAAAAGGGCAAACCGAAGAAAGTCATCAAAGGTAAAAACATAGATTGTAATATTTGTGCTGCTATATATAACTATATTGTTTGAAATATTGAAAACAAAATGAAAATGTTTGAGCTTCACGTATGCGTCGGGTCAAGGGCGAAAGCAAAACCACAACAAAAGGAGAAAAACAAGAAGGTAGTTGAGGAAGAATCAGAAGAATCAGAATCAGAGTCCGATGAAGAGGAGCAAGAAGAATCGGATGAAGATGAAGCTGAAAAAGAAGAAGTAGCAAAAGAGGGCAACACAGAGCCAGAGCGCAAAGGTAAAAACATTGACTCTTTAATGAAATATTATGTGTAAGCAATCATAGTTTTGGATCAACCGTGGATCATGTTGATCCAAAGAATATTTGTAAGCAATCATAGTTTTGGATCAACAGTCACAGTTGATCCAACAAATATGTGTAAACAACCACAGTTGATCCAACATCACATTATGTGTAAAATATGTGTAAAATATGACATAAGAGGTAGTTAAAGCATGAACCGTGATTACACATATTTATACGTCGCACCTCACTCGGGGGCTACGCCCCCTCGTGAAAATATATTATGGGTAGAATGCAAGAAAACAAAAGATTATTGTCAAAAATGAAAAGGAAAATGATTTGAGTTTCATGTATGCAGCCAAGTCGAGAGCAAAGGAACAAAGAATCAAAGGAGGTCTACAACCATTGGCTGAAATGGGGAATTTTCTATGCAAAAAGTTTGAAGTGGACGATGCAAATAACAAGAAGAAACCGAAACTTGCAAAAGCACTGAAGGAATCTCCATATTGGGAATTAATCAGCCCATTTTATGTAATGTACATGAGTATGAGTGGTAAATGGATGAACAAGATTAATCTTGCAATGCAGCTGTTGATGAGTGCATTTGATAAAAAAAACCAGAAAGTTCAAATTTGGAGAAAACGAAGAGTGCTCTCTGGAAGCAAGAGATTTCGCTTTGATATTCAAGATGAGACGACTGATAGAGAGTGAAGAATTGAAGCAGCAACTGCAACCAAAGAAAGACTCGACTACAGCGAATTCTTAAATAAAAAAGTTCAGACCAGAAAAACCAAAAGATTGTCCCGAACCTATATTGAAGGCGAAGTTGTATACAAACCGAAAATGCAGCGAAGATGAGTCGATCCGAGCATTTTGTAAGACCCAGGTATGTGGTTATGCACGGTTTTCTTATTCCCAAATGCTGGTATGACATCGTTCCCAAAGAAATGGTTGCCTCATATCTTACTGATGGACAAAGTGTCATGGCCGGATCATGTGGTGGAATGTTTGATTTCGAACCTGGCAAACAAGAAGAATAACCAATTAGCTATCGGTGGCTGCACAACTCTCCTAGTGGTAAGAAAAAACGTTAATTTTGTAAAACTAAAATGTTTATTGTTGTAGAGAGTGAAATGCATACTATTGGATAAAACTAACATTGTTGTTTATATTATGCAGTGTTGGTTCTGCGAACATACCGATAAGTACATAACAAAAAGGGAGGGATTTCAAAATTCAACTACAAGATTCCTACGATGGAACCAGCATGCATTGTTGATAGGTGTCTAAAACACCTAATTTACTATCTAGTAGTTACGCTTTCTTTGCGAGTTTTCATGTAAATTATGTATCTTATATGTGTGCTTTTGAGCTAATCAGGTATCTTGGAGTCATTATGAGCAAAAGAAGGATAAAACGTCTATTTGTAGCGTAAAGGTCAAGAAAAGTCAATTCACAGGGGAGCAAGCTAAGTTGCACAAGGAGGTGGAGATTGAAAAGAAGAATTAGGCTGTCGGCAGTCTGGAACCGACAGGATAAATAAGCTTAGGTGGCTCATATCAATTCCTGGGGTGCCAGTAGTCATTCTGGTCATTACCAAAACCCTAAAATTGGGACAAATGATTTCTCTCAATTATTTGCTCTGAATTTCAGAGACGCTGGCGATTTTAGTCGAGAGATGAAAGTACGGGAGATGAGGTGAATGATGGAAGCAGTGAACACAATGGGAATTAGATCGAGAAATTCACAGAGTGGGAGAAGAAGTTGATGGTTGTTAAATTGCGAATGAAGAACGAGTTGCCGCTGTTGAAAATGGAGAACAGATCGAGATCGAGAGATGGAAATTCATACAGAGTATAAGAAGGCAGTGAGTTGCTGATGATTGGCGAGCTCGTGGTGAAGAATTTGAGATAATTTCTATATCTCAGAAGATAAAAAAACAGATGGGTTGTGGCTGTTGAGTTCAAAGGAATTGGGGGTTTTTACTTTCGGTTCTGGAATAATGAAAGAATGGGTTTTGGTTTGAATCTGTGCTTCCATGGTGATTGTCATGGGTACGAGAATGGGTCGACTTTCTGGTGTCGTTGGTGGTCACTGGTTGAAATCGAGAAGTGAAGAATAGAGAGAAAAGGAAGGTGGCGCAGTCATGGAGGAATCGGGATCTAAAGAAGACATTGGCTGTTGCCATTAATGGTGCTGTTGAAGCTCGGTGAGAGATGGGGTTGTACTTGAACTGTTGAAATTGGATAAGAAGACTTGAAGAGTTCGAGCTCAAATGGGTGGTACAATGAATGGAATGGAAGATGGAGCTGGTAATTTTGTCAATGCTTGGTGGTACAATTGGCCACTGGAATTGCAGGTGATAGGATTAGTGGTTTGACCTGAGATAGATGTTGCTTGTGAGTTCAGGGGAGAATGGAGAAAGTGGAGCAATTGATTCAGGGTTGCAGAATGGAGAAGAGCTGTTACCATTAAGTTGAGCTGATGGAACAGCTGTGTTGCAGATCAAGCTGGTGGTATGTTGTTGCAGTTTGCAAGATGGAAGAAGCAACAGATGGTAAAATGTGCTAGGATTCACAGAGCAAACAATGGCTGTAGTTTGAGATGGTCTGTGGTTGCAGTGGCTCAGATTGGAAATTACAGGGAGGCACAGGATTGATTGATGGCAGCTGTGCAGGTGCAGTGGTTATGATTTTGAATGGAAATTGACAGATAGCAGAGATGGGTTTGCTGGTGATGACCAGAGATGAATTGCAGGCAAGATGAGCAGGAATATACAGGTCTGGTGGAAGTTGAGTTTGCAATTGCAAGTAGGAGTATGAATGGTGCTGGTCTGGGATTGTGAGGGTGTTACTCATCAAAGGGAATTGCAGCTGTAGGTGTTTAGGAAGTGTCAGGGGATGTACAGGCTTGTTGGGGTTTGATGTGTATGCTAGGACAGGTGAAGGATAAGACTCTGTGGAAATGCCAGATGGTAAAGGTCATTGCAGGCATGACTGAGATGGAGTTTTGCCAAGGAGTTGTGAGTTGGTGATTGCAGGCTTGCACCAGCCAAATGGAGTAGTGTGTGTGTGCTGGTTATGTATGAGTTGCAGGAGGTAATAAAATTGGTTTGCTGGTGAAATTGTGAACTTGCTGGATAAGCTGAAGTTTAATGAGCTTTGGAGGCAATGCAGCTGTGGAATGAAGGCACAGCCATTATGGCTGGCAATGCACTTGATATGCTCAAGGATGGTGCATCACAGTGTTTGGCCTGTGCAATGGCCTGGCCTGGCCAAGTTAACTCAGACCTGACTGGTTCTGACTGGCACTACCTGACTCAGGTCTGACTCTGAGTTGAGTCATCTGATTTGACTCAGTGATCTAGACTGAGTTGACCGAGTTGACCCGCCGAGTTGACTCGCTGAACCGGTGACCGGGCGGACTTTGCCGGTCACCTGAGGCGTTTTCCGGCGACCTTTCCGGCCAAGTTCCGGCCACAATACCAGATTTCCGTCGACCACTTTTGGGACATATTTTCTACATGGGTTTCTCTCTTCTATGGGCTTGGTGGATTTTCATCTAATGGACTTTGAAGACTAGACCTAATTTTAGAAGTTGGAGAAA